>JAMXBD010000245.1:0-663499 GCA_024138025.1 Combretum micranthum | reverse complement strand
ATCATTTAGCAACACATCCTCAAATTTCTCCAATACCTCTTTCACACCTTTAGGCACTTCACTACTACACTTTTCATCTACTGTCATTGTCACGTCCCGAAGGGTATCCTAAACATAGCAGTCCACCATACACAATATTAAAACCTAGGAATGACCGCCTCAATCACGCAAAGGCTTCCATACTATGTACAAGGCATCTAACACATGTAAGAGACACATCGGAGTGATATGTTTTATATTGATACAACTTGAGTAACAATGTAAAGGAAATACAATTCATTATACTCCAATTACAATTCATCCATAGATTTCACTATACAAACTATTACAAGACAATTCACAAAACCTAGCTAATATTTTCAAGTATTCTTTATTTCCTACCGGAATCCCGAAGTCATATTCGGCTCAAACCATCTCGGTCCCCAATAAAGCATTCTCCCGTCAACCTGTTTATTCAAACATTTATTGGGGTATAAGCTACACTAGCTTAGTAAGAGTTCCCTTAATTCCGTACCATAACAAACAAGTTATAATTCATCCATATGCTATGCATGAACAAATATATGAGCAGACAAGCATATGACTTTTCGGTAGCCATATGTGAATAGATTTATGCCCTCCATTCGGTTTGGGGTGGTCCATAAGTCATGCAACCATAATCCTGATCTCTTTCTCTTAGTTATACAATCTCTGTTGTTTCATTGTGGTAGTTTTAAGTGCCTACCCCACTTCCATTAACTTAAGCGATCTTACATCCTTAATGTTAACAAAGGCCCCCTCGCCTTCCGCTAATATACTTTTGTCCCACCAAAGGTATATTAGCTAATGCAATGTGACTCAATACGTGATATGCATGTACAGTTTATTCATATAATCTTGGCATGTTAATTATGTAGGTTAAGAGCGATCATAGAGAATTTCAGACAATTCAAGTCTATGCTAACTCATACAATGATTTTACAACAAGTCTCACATCGATATACTTATCATGATTTTACAACAAGTCTCGCATTGATATACTTATCATTCATTCAACCAAGATTATACCATAACTCATCACAATTTTATCTTTTCCTAATCTAGTGCAACTAGCTGCAAGCACAAGCAGGGTAACAAAATAAGAGAAAAACTCACTTAGTCATTGGATCACCGGTCTCTTAGTAAAGCAATCCGGTGGTAGGGAATCGTCGATTTTGGAGTCACCTAAAAAGGAAGAAATACCCAAATGACTATTTCTACTCAAAACTAACCCATTCTATCTCATACAAACTATCAAATTTGTAATTCTCGTTCTAAGTGGGAATTTCAACTTAAAACGGCTATAACTTGGTCATTTTAACTAGGAATTTAGCAAATTATATATCAATTTCTATCTACTTCGAAAGATCTATCTAATTCTAATATCATATTCAAGTTTTGAAAACTTTGAAGCTTCGAAAGGATCGGATCAGATCAGAACAGTAGTGAAAATCGATTTAGAAAATGGATTTTGTGAAAGTTCATGAAGTTTCTACTATCCAAAGCAAGTATTCATGCAATATGAACAAGCTACTATCATAAATGATATGTCATGAGATATATATATATATATATAATATATATATATACATATTCTTGATGATATTGAATAAAAAAAAATTTTAGAAAACTTTTTCTTTGTAAGACTTTATGAAAAATCAACTTAGAAAGGCTAGTCTTGTATTCTTGACAATCCTCACTTGTTTTTAGAAAAATTCCTTGATAAAATTTATGTATTCTTGTTATTTTAGCTTCATTATGTATATTCCCTAAGGCCTTTGTTTTTCAATAAAAATTTCCATTTTACACTTTGTAAACATGTTTTCAAATATGGTTAATCCCAAAATCCAAATTTCGTAAAAATTGTTTTTGTGGTGATTTATTTAAGTAAACTCATTTGACACTTAGAAAATTAAGACCCAACCACACCTAGTCACTAAGAACTTCATTTCTTTAGTAAAACTTCTATTTTGAGTTTGAAAAGTAAGTATTTTCATGCCATTAGTCCATTATTACGAATTTCTTAAAATGGCAAACAACTCAAATTTTTCCTACTCTATTTCTACTCCTTATTCTGCATGTTTTTCTTAGCAAATCCCATATTAACTTATAAAAATCATTGCTTTATGATATCTATTACCTATACTCTTCATTTTTCATATAAAACATAAGTTTTGGAGTTGACAAAAGGGTTTTTAAGGCATGGTCTTCAAACCATCAGAATTTCATAAAGTTAGAATAAAACTCAAATTTTATATTTTGTAATCTCTTCCTATTTTGAAAATCTTTATTAGTAGATCTACCATTTACTTATCAAAAACATCTCCTATTGATACCTATTCCATAAGCCTTTCATTTTTTAAACAACTCCTTCATTTTGGTGTTGAAAAATGGGTTTTCAAAATTGGTCTTAGTTGAGATCCAAATTTACAAAATTTGTTTTTGGGCATATTTTTTGATAAAATCCATCTAAACTTATGAAAAATCATCCTTTACATATCCTATCTTAAGAGCCTTCCATATCTTGAATAAAAACTTTATTTCTAAGTTAGAAAACATGTTTTTAAACTAGGCCTTAGCCTAAATCTGAAAATACAACTTTGTTATGAAAAATAATCTTTGAAGATCATCTTTAAATCATATAAAATGAAGTCTTGATGATATATATACATGAAGCCTTCATTATCTCAAGTAAAAATTTCATTTTGACACTTGGAAAGTAATTTTTAAAAATGGGTCTTGCTTAGATACGATTTTCACTATTTTTATTGAAGTTCAAATCCAAGATATACACATAACATGAATATGAATATAAAGAAATGCATGATAGTAAGCCTTAAACCTATAGATCTAAATATAAACATAACCAAAGCTTCATAAAAATGTAGATCTACTAAGTATAATATAAATATGAAGATAATAAAGTCTTTCAGACAACAAATATAGCAATATCATTATAGATCATAATCTAGAGGAGTGTTTCAAAGTTTTGGCATCATCATCTCTAGCCTTTAGGTATTATGGAGAGTCCTTTGATGCATGAAACCTCAATAAAATCAACTTATAGCATCTATGGAAGCTTAAGAAGAAAGTTTACTTAAAGAATCTTCAAGAATGGGATATGGAAGCAATAATTTGAAATGGGGGCAGCTTGTTTTTCTTGCAAAAACAAGGATAAGAAAGAGATAAAGAGAGGAAAAAGAGAGAGTAAATGATGTAGGGTTGCAAAGAGTAAAAGTGTATAAGTAAGAGGCTTTAAATAGAGAGAGGAGTGTATTAAAAGTGTGTTAAATAATTGAAAGAGAAATAAAAATAAAACAATGGCAAAAATGGGGGGGTTGGACGTGATTCTTGTAGGGAGAGAGAGGAGTGTAGTTGGCTTGTAACTAGAATTTTTTGAAAGTGTAACTTGTGTTACTCAATTTGCTAACTAAAAGAGACTTTAAATCATGAAATAAATAAATAAAATAAAATAAAAGTGGATGATTTTGAGAGTGTGGCAACTGCGATGTATGGGAGGTTGAGTGTAAGAAAGAGTGAAAGAAAACATGAATAATGTGCAGAAGTGACAATTGAAGTATACTTGAAGTATGGGTTGAAAAAGTGCTTTTTTACTAAGAAAAATATATAAAATAAAATTAAGAAAAATATTTTTAAATGAGTGGCAGAAATTTCATAAATAAAATTGAATAATCAATTGAATTATTTTAATATTTCAACAAATAAGTTACCGGTAAGGTCAAATATGCTTATATAAGCTATAACTGATATTTTTAGATTCCGAGATATTCTAAAAAGCTATTTTATGAAAATAAAAATATTTTTCAAATATTAAATTAATTTCTTTTATTTTTAGTATATGGTCTTAAATAGAAACTGATCCCGTAAAAACCCGAAACGAACTAAATTTTTGAAAAAAAATTTCTATGATATATAAAATATTTATTTAAAAATATAAAGGTTTACAAGAATAGTAAAATTGTGTAATGAATAGTACAAAAGACTAGTTAATTATCGGTAATAAAGAAATACGAATATAATCGCAAAAAATCATATATTTCTAGTTGTCGAAAAATTATAAAACTGATATTTTTGAAAATCCTTATGAAAATACGAATCTAATAGTATTAATGGTATATTTTTTATATCCGAGTCTCAGGACATGCTTTTTAAAGTCTGTATCCGAACGGGTTCACAATAGGTCAAAAAATTACTAATCTGATATTTTTAAGCGACTTTATATTACTACGAGCTATCCCACACACTTAAACTACACCTTGGCCTCTAGGGTTAAGAGTGCGAGATTGCCGGACTTAAACTATTGTATTTCACTTAGGGTTCCCGGGTGATTTTCCGGTTTAGATCTTCGCCAATTTGGAAAGCGAGGGTTTCTGTTTATACATCATATTTAGTTTGAGAAATTTATTTTAAATTTTATTTTTGTAAGTATTTAATATCTCTTAACGTTTTCGGAATTCTTGAAATGGGTTTTATTTCCGAAGGTCTATCGTTATTTACTTTTTAATAATTTGTTTTTGGGTTCTATATTACCCTTTTTTTTACACATCAGAGTTACGTATAGAATTTGTCGTATGTAGTGGTTTTAAATTTGAAGACTGTTGAGTTCTTATTTTATTTTTAAGGAATCATTTTCTCAAGATTAAGAAATTTGTAGATTCGCTCGTGATTTAGGACTAGTTGAAGTTCGGTTTTAATTTGGAGTCATTTTTATAGTTTATTTTCGATGTTTATTTTGAAATTATTGACTGAAATTTTTCGGGTCTTACAATCATCGTTTGTTTCACTACAAATGCATGGACCATTGTGGACTCCTTCACAGCCTCCCCTTTCCCCATCTCTTTTTCTGAGTGTGTAATTGTTAGAAAAGAGCATCCCTCTACCTTGGCGGTCTTAGGACGAAGGGTAGCCATGTATACTTCAACCCCCTCTCTCCAACCTGTATACATTTTCCTTCCCTACATGCTACGTATTTACATCAAATTGTCAGGGTGTCCCAAATAACAGGTGACAGGCATCCATGTCTACAATATCACAGTAGACATCATCATGATACTTGCCTATAGAAAAAGGCACTCTACATCTCTCCTTCACCTTAATCCTCTTAGCTACCTTAATCCATCCAATGGTGTATGGATTAAGATGTTTCTCCACAGGTAACCCCAACTGCTTCACCACTTCCCTTCCAACGAAGTTTTCACAGCTTCCACTATTGACAATAAGGTCAAACACCATTCCATTTATTGTACACTTGATACGAAACAATTGATGTCATTGGGTGTTATCCTCTTGCTTAGGCGTCAACATCATCCTCCTAATCACACAAGTCTGCTCAACCTCCTCCTTATCCTCATAATACTCATCATCATCATCAGGTCCACAACAGATCTCCTTTTCTCTCTTAACAACGTTTACGCCTCTCCTATTAGGACATTCATTTGATTGATGACCCAGTTGATTACATCTATAGCACTTACCCAAAATAGGCTTAGCATAGGGATTGCTTTATCTCTGAGCATCCTTAACCTCAATGGGTTTCTTACTAGTAGATTTATCATCTCTCTTTTCATCACTCACATTCTTCCTTTCCTCGTGATCTTTATTTTTTTCACTCATGAATTTGCTATTGCTTGTCACCTCAACTCCATATCTTCTACTTCTACCATCAAAACGAGTACTGTTGTCCTATAGCATCATCTTAGCCCTAAATGCCATGTTTTTCGCCTCATTCAAACTCCTCAATAGATTCACCCTAATTTTATCCCTAATGTACAACTTCAACCCATCTCCATATCTAGCCACCTATTGACCTTCACTCTATCTCAAATCATTTTGCTCAGCTAATCTCATGAACTTGGCTGTATAATTATGTTTAGATCGTTGGCCTTGACAACATTGCTAGTGATGCTGGAAAAGGATTTGTTCATAGCTGGAAGGTAGAAAATCCTGTTGTAACAACTGCTTCATATAGAACTATTCACATAGGCTGTGTACCCTCTCTTTGCCTCCTGTTTTGCAATCTCTCCCTCTAAGCAGAGGCTCATATTTTCAACCTGCAAGCAACCAACCTCACTCAATGTTCCTTCGGTATTTCCATATAGTTGAAAAATCGATGTATTTTATCCAACCAATCTAAGAATTCTTCTACATTTAAATTACCATTGAACAAGGAAATCTACCTTTTAAGCAGAAATCTCTGTCGTCATCTTGATCGTAACCATAATAGTTCCTTTAGTATCCATTACCACCATCACCACCTCGTCTCTATGGTTGTGTCCCTTCATATAAGATCTCATCCTCCTCATCGAGTCTTCATAAAAAATTTGAGCCCTTCGGTAAGCAACTACAAGTTGATTGACCGAACTGCCGTAAGCATTCATGCCCTGGGTTGTCTCCCATCAATGTCCGTATCTCTGTTGGTATCTATTGCCATCACATCAAAATGCTCAATTAGATCTTTAAAATGCTCTTCTAAACGTTGGATTCTCTCAGCCATGGCATCGATTACCACTCTAGGAACCTCAATCCCTCAAACTCCCATATCTTGAGCACTGTCAAGAGTACGATCGCTATCAACACCGTTGTTAGCTGACATTTCACAGGAATTTACCATGCTCTAATACCACTCTGACACAGTATGGAAGCGTAAAATACAAAATCAATCACACTTAATGATTTCAAAGAATTAAAGATTACAAAAAAGTTGCAACTTTAGTGTGAAAAGCTCTAAAAGTAGGGTTTTTCAATGTGTAAAAATGATATTCTAATAATAAAGGCTGAGTCTTGGCTATATATACTATTAGACAAAACCCTAAAATAAATTAAATAAAAGTAAGTCGATTGAATAAAGACTGGCATAAAGTTGACGGCCTAAACGTTGAAAGCCGACGGCCTAAATATAAAAGCTGGCGGCTTTGGAGACAGCCTTAAAAATTTGCTCTCGGGAGACACTAAAGGCTGGCCTAAGGGCGGTGGCCTTTAATCCAACACCAATGCCTTTCTAGCGGCTTTCGTGTTGTCTTCATGGTCAACTTCAAGGCGGATTATGCTGCTTCGTTTCTTCCTTCTAGACTTCTTTAACAACTCCTGCTTATTCAGAAATGCATTCACTATCTTGTCTGCATCAAAGAGACATCCTATTAGTTCTGTAAGGAAGGTCATAAAAGTTTAATGATAAAAGGCTACCTTTTTAGTGTTAACAAACTAAGTTAAGGATATAAGGGAGATGGTAAATAATAGGCACAAAAAATCTAATTGGGTATTAAATGAACCACTTCAAAGTTGAGGTGCCAAATTAAATTTTTTTTTTGCAAAATTTAGATACCAAATTTGACATTTACCTTTTTGTTTAAGAAATGATCTGGTTCATTAGTATGATCTTTTTTACTTACGATAAATTACATTAAAAGGTAAAGTTTGGAGTTAAGTTCATTTAAAGTATCAACATTTCAAGTGGTTAAAAAGAAGAATCAGCATTTTACAGAGTAAATCAATAGAAAGTTTATTTGAGGTATCAACTTTTTAATTAGTTTTCAATGAAGTTTTCTTAATTTTAGTCAATGGTCAATCACTAATGCTTTATTTGACTCATTTTGCAAAATATTAATTCTTACTTAACCACATGAAATGTTAATATATTAAATGAATTTATTTTCAAGACTACTCTTTTTAACTACTTGTAACATTGATACCTTAATGAACTTATCCTCAAACCTTGATATATGTCAATGTAATTTACCCCTTTTCACTTATGTTAAAATAAGCAAATTATTGAGATTTTCAAACACATGTTAATAATCTATTGAGTAAATGTTGGTACATAAACTTTTCTATATTGTGTAATTAACTATTTGAACTTTAAAAGTATCAGTTTACTACTTACAAACTTTTTTAGTTCATTTATAGTGCCTATATAATGTAATTAATTGCAAAAAAAAAAAAAGGGGGGATAAAGGTTGGATAATAATTGCAAAATTTGATAAAATTTATAAGTAATTGAAAAATGAGCAAAATTTACAAATTGAATTGACCTTTTTTAAATTTCATCTGTTAGTTGCAAAAATAAGCACAATTTAGATATCAAATGTGGCACTTATACTAATCTATTTTAATGCATTTTCTATATATGCATTATATGTGTATTTGTTAAACTTGTGTGTTCAACATGTATTTTTACGAGGAAATTAGTTACACAATTAACTACTTAATTGGTTCAACAAGTTTGATGAGCAATATGCACAAAATCTGTATATGTTTGTATTTTGTATTTATTCTTGTGTTATGTTCTATTTTTAGCAAAATTGTGCAAAGTTAGGATTGCATGGCTCACTAATACAATTTTTCTTTATGCAAGTTGAGCAAAAAACATAACCGACCATAGGCATGTCTCGTGGATCAACGAGCCGATTGATAAAAAATTAGCCACTGTAGCTTTTTGAATTTGATCGTTTGAGGAATTTTTTGGGGCAACGGCTACTTTCCTTGGAAAAACTATAAATGCAAGGTTTTATAGAGTGTTTGTGGGTTGATTGACCTTAGTTCTTAGATACAATATCTGTGATACTCCTCAAATATAGATAGTGGAACTCTAATCACAGAAGCGCCTTTTAATGTAATAGCTTGAAGTTTATCGAAACTCTAAAGTTACGCGTGCTCTGAGTATAGCAATCCCAAGATAGATGACCTCTTGAGAAGTGCTGGTACCAAAGGACAAACTTACGACATGTGACAAAAGCAGACAATACCTTGGTGGACGGAGTTTCGGGTCATTATAGGTTGTGTTAGAGCAGTTCACCAGCTAGAAATGGAAGAGTCCTCTTTGCTTGGTGGTTCTGGACCTGTGTAATGAAACTGATAAGGATGTCAGTCCTATAAGTTAGGAAGTATGTGATACCCTCAAATATAGATGGTAAAACCCTAATCACAAATATATCTTTTGGTGTAATGGCTTGGAGTTCACAAAGTTAAGCATGCTTTGTGTAGAGTTATCTCATGATGGGTAACATCTTAAAAAGCACTAACACCAAAAGATAAAACTGTGCGATACGTGGCTAAAGTAGACAATACTTCAATTGGCGAAGTTCTGGGGTGTTATAATATCTTTATAAACACTCACTAAAGCTTGTATTACAATTCGTATTATCTATGAGTGAGAGACTTAGTATAGTATTAGTTGCTTCATATTTACTAAACTCTTATAAAACACTATACTATAGTTTATTGTGAGTAAATTAGTAAAATCTTGAGTTGAATCTAATGTGACCAAGAGCTTCTTATAAATACGCAACTCAAGAAATTGTGTTTGTGTTGTAGCTTCAGTGGAGCAATTAATTATTTGTTGTGAATAAAGTGGGTAAAGTCCCCCATTGAGGGAGACAATTGTTTGTGGATTGTCGATTGTGGAGACTAGGAGATGAATTATGCTTTAAGTTTTGACTAGCAGGTCAGGATTGCATCAACTTGCCAAAATAAGTTCTTTGCACAATGACAGGATTTTATATATCGGCCAATCGGTACAAGTTGAGTGAAGAACAAAACCAACCACAACCTTCTTTACAAGCATGTGTTTAGACTAAAAGCTAGCAACTGTAACTTTTTTAATTCGACCGTTTAAGCAATTCTGGGGGCAACGGCTACTTCCTTTAGGAAACTATAAATGCAAGTTGTTGGAGAGTTTTTATGGGTTGATTAAGCTTAGTTCTTGCATACAATATCTCTATAAGTACTCTTTAAGACTTGTATTGCAATTTGTATTATTTGTGAGAGAGAGACTTATTATAGCATTTGCTAAACTCTTGTAAAGTACCATACTATAGTTTTGTTGTGAGTAAATTAGTGAAATTTCGAGCTGAGTTTAGTGTAGTTAAGAGTTTATTGTAAAAACTATGCTCAAGTAATTGTGTTTGTGTTGTTGTAGCTCCAATGGAGCGATTGATTGTTTATTGTGAATGAAGTGGGTGAAGTCATTCATTGAGGGATGCAATTGTTTGTGGACCTTGGAGACTAGAGGGTAGACCAAACTCCACGTAAAATCACGGTGCAAACTTTCCTTTCACTATCCCCTTATTATTATTGTTGCTTATATTTGTTATTGTGCATGAATTAGGTTTTAAATTTTGAAAAGAAATCGATATTAGGCATAATCTGCATTTCTTAGGTGTTACTTAGTTTTTACAATATTATCATATGTGGGAAAATCTGATTCTCTAAATAAGGAAAATTGTGTATATATAGTTGCAAATTACCTAGGAGATTTTGTAATACTTCAGTCATTATAATCCGTGATTCTAGGAATTAATTTTGGGTCAATATTCTTTTTAGGATTAGTTAATTCCTTCATTTAGAGTTTCTTAATTTAGATTCTCCGAAGTGTATATGTATTGGTGTAATTTCATTTTTTATTTAATAGAAATATACAATAAAATTAATCCAATTTGTGTCATGGTATAAGAGCCTTAAGCTCAATTTTGGGAAGTATATTTTGGTCTTGCAAATTCTGATATCGCTAGATGGCTTATTACCAATCTCTAATCAAACACTATTACCCCTCAAGTTCGTAACATTTTACCAAAACATCGTGTCTGAAAATAATCGAAACTAACAACGTTGTACTACCTTAGAAGCCTCTTTGATTGAAGGCAGCAACTGGACTCCAACAGGGGAATTGCAAAACATTCAGATAGCGTATAGGTTGAATGGGAAGAATCATTTAAAGTGGTCTCAATTGGTTCACACATTCTTGAAGGGAAAAGGCAAACTGAGTCACTTACTCGGTACTAAGCTAAAAGAAAGGGGTCGTAAATTTTATGCTTGGGATGAACAAGACTCTAAGGTAATGTCTCGGTTATGGAACTCTATGCTTCTAGAAATCAGTGATACATGTATGTTTCTTAACATAGCCAAAGAAATATGGGAAGTTATGAAGCAGACTTATTCTAAAGCTCGACATGCTACATAAATCTGTGAAATTAAGACCAAGATTTCATCTACCAAGCAAGGAGGTTGATTAATCACAGAGTATTCCAATATGTTGCAGAGCTTATGGCAAGAGATGGATAATTACCAGTGCATTCAAATGAAGTGCAACGAAGATGCAACGCTCTTAAAGAGGTTTGTTAAAAAAGATCAAATTTATGATTTTCTTGCAGGACTAAATATTGAATTTGATGCAGTAAGAGTCCAAATTCTTGGAAAAGAAGATACAATTGCGATTGTTTATGCTAAGGAAGGAAGGAGAGGAGCATGATTGAAAATAATCTGGTGAACAGGAGGATTG
Organism: Combretum micranthum; assembly: GCA_024138025.1. Classification (NCBI taxonomy): domain Eukaryota; kingdom Viridiplantae; phylum Streptophyta; class Magnoliopsida; order Myrtales; family Combretaceae; genus Combretum; species Combretum micranthum. The sequence continues at coordinate 652,188 of JAMXBD010000245.1, read as the reverse complement.
GGCAAAAAAACCAACTGAACCGAGCCAATTCGTAACCGAATCGAAAATATGGTTGTTTTTTTTAACAATTTGGTTTGAAAGTTTTCCGATTTAAACCAATCCGTAAATTTATGGTTTGGTTGGGAAGGTAAACCAAACCAATCCACAAAATCTAACTAAACCATTTTAGAAAAATATAATAATATTTTACTTGTAAGTTATAAGTATAGATTTTTCTTATGATAATTGATTAAAGGTCATATATGTTTATATGATTTTATTTTATATTTATTATTTGACGAATATTGATTAAAATCAACTTGTTCATTTTTAAATTTGTTTTTTAGGCTCATGATATATATATATATATATATATATATTAATGGTAAGCTATTTTCTTAATAGTTTTTAACTTAATAAAATATGAAATTTATTTATTTAGTTATAAACTCTTATTATGTATTAATTGTTTAATGTTTTGTCAGCAAATCATTTGATTCATTAATGAATTTTGTTCATAGATGATTTTTGGCTAAAATTATTGGAAGATGATTGACTTGATAATTCTATTAAAAATTATAAAATATGACTTACTAGAATGAATGTATTTTTTGGTGGATAACTAATTTTATAAATAACTATAGATTAAAAGTATGATGAATTCATAAAGTATTTTGTCTTTGTTTATAATAAAACTTTGTAAAGTGATATAACTATTTAAGTTTCTACACAAATATAAAAAAGCTAAGATAAAGAAAATTTTTAGTTAGAATTTTGATTTAATCTATAATCCATAATCCAAACGAAACTAAACTATTATTTAATGGTTTAGAAATTTCTAATCTATACTAAACTGTTATTTAAGGGTTTGGTTTGGGATGGAAAAAAAAAAAAACAAACCATAAATTATGGTTTGGTTCGGTTTTAGGAAAACCGAACCAAACAAATCCATGTCCACCCCTAGTGAATAGTTCAACCGTAGTCACAAAAGCTGTAAATGAGAGGAAACTTGGCCTGGAGCAACCAACTAATGAAGACAACAAGAAGACAGATTTTACAAGGCTAATCAATAAAGATTCCATGTGGTGTATATACTACAAAAAGTCTCGTCACACTAAGGAAAAGTGCTAGAAACTCCATGGAAAGCCATATACAACAAACAAAAAATTTATAGTAAAAGGTAGACAGCTAAATGGACAAGGGCAGCCATATATGGCAAGCAAGCAACAGGCTGGAGAAGATAATTCTCAAGAATCTCCTATTGAGTTCAATAGAGAAGAAATGGAGAAACTGAAGAATATGCTAGGATAATTGGAGAAATCATCTTTAATAGGGATTTGCACTTTGGCATTCTCGGATATATCTTCCTCTCTTCATGCTTCTAAAGCCTCAGATATATCCATCACAAGCTCTTGGGTCATTAACTTGGGAGCTGCAAATCACATGGCCCACTCCTCACAAAAATTTATCTCATGTATACCTTGTACTAGCAATAAGAAGATAATAATAGCAGATGGTTCTATGATAACAGTGTTTGGTTAGGGAGATGTTTTTATAAGTGAAACCCTTACACTTAGAAATGTCCTCCATGTACCAAAATTGTTTACCAAGCTTTTGTCAATCCAAAAGCTCACTAAAGATTCTAATTACAGTATGGTGTTTTATCCCTTTTGATGTGTATTTCAAGAATAAGGCATAAGGAAGATGATTGGACGTACTAGAGAAAGGGATGACCTGTACTATCTTGAAGAACCCAGTGATCAAGTTAGTGTTCCAAATTCATCACCATTATCATTTCTTTCAGTCCTTTAAATCCAATAAAGACAAGATTTGGTTTCAACACTTCATCTTAGTCACTCGTTATTTAGAGTCCTTAAAATTATGTTTCTTTTATTGTTCAAAGGATTAAATGTTGAAAAATTTCATTGTGGTATCCATGAACTTGCAAAGAATAAACATGCTTCTTTTCAAATAAGTAATAACATAACATCTATTCCATTTACTCTTATTCATAATGACATTTAGAGACCATCCACCGTTTTAAATATTTTAGGGCTTGATGGTTTGTTTCCTTCATTGATGATTGTACTTGTGTGTCTTGGATTTTTCTTATGAAAAATAAATCTATATAAGTTTCGTCTTTCTCATTTTTTGCAATGTGATCAAAATGTAATTTGGTATTGAATAAACAAATTTTGTTCTGACAATGCTAAGGACTATTTTAATCAGTTCCTCTCACCATATTTCAGGAAAGATGCATAATACATGAATCTTCTTGTGTTAACACACCGCAACAAAATGGTATAGCCGAACGAAAAAATGGTCACATTTTAGCTATCATAAGAGCATTCTTGTTTAAAAAAAAAATGCTCTTAAACAATATTGGGGGGAAGTTGTTTTAACTACTGCCCATATGATAAATAGGTTGCCTACAAAGGTTCTTGATTCTCAAAGTCCTATGCAAGTTCTAAAGAAATTCTTTCCTTGTTTCAATGCTTCAAATAATCTTGTTCCCAAAATATTTAGTTGTGTTGCTTTTGTCCATGTGCATTCCAAAAAAGGGAAAACTTGATCCATAAGATATGAAATGCATCTCTCTTGGCTATTCTTCCACTCAAAAGAGGTATAAATGCTATCATCCTCCCATAAGAAAATTCTACGTGTCAGCTAATATCACTTTTGTAGAAGAAGATAATTACTTCACTCGTCCTTATCTCCAGGGGAGATCTACTTCATGGAAGATAAGGATAAGGATCTTTTTCTTCTTGATTTTCCATCATCTTCTCTTAATCCTATCCCTGTTGCCCAGCTAAATACACATTCCAAAATTTCCCAAATCATTTTATAAATGTGTTAATGAATTTATGCATGATCATGAAGCATGATGAATATGATTTATGCTAATGTATGTGTTTGTATTAGTGAATTTGAATATTAGTTTAAGTGTCATTAATATTTATGTGGTGCTTGCATTGATGTAAGTGTTATGAAGTATGTAAAAATCTGTTTAAGACAAGTTAATTGTGCTTAATATTTATTCTTAAATATAGTAGAAATTTTGGATTTAAACAAGCCCCAAAAACCTTGGTTTTAGGCCAAAAAGTCAAGCCCAAATCCATGCCAATTTAAGCCCATACTTAGGAAGCCCTAAAGTCAAATTTTGGATAAGTATAAGCCTTATTTTTTTTATCAAAAAGACACTTTCCAAAACAGACTAAAAATGCATACGAATTTCCTCTTTCTTTCTTTCAAACTTTGCTCCTTGTCTCTCCATGTGTCGCACCCCATCACCTTAGCTAGAACAAGACTTGAAATCTAGTGTCTTCTAACAAACTAAAGCTTCTTAAGGTAAGTTTATACTTGTTTGAAAACTTATTTTCTTGTTTAAATTTCTTTAGACATGTGAATTTCATGATATTATGGATATACATGTTAAAATGAGTATTGATGATATATAAATGTTAGTGGTGTATTGAGTGCGTATTTTGATGATATAGGAGTTGTTGATAGGTGCTAAATAGGTAACAAGTAATGTTGGAGTGCATAAAGTTAGAAATGAGTAAGGTTAGGATGATTTAGAGAAGAGTAGATTGGCTTAAGGAGGGTTGGATGATGATTTGTGTTTGAAATGGTAAATATGAGTATTTGATGAAGTTAAAGTGTAGATTTTGTGTGTTAAAAGAAGTTAGAATGCATATAGATGAAGGTTTGGTATTTGGAATGTGTTAGGAGGAAGTTTAGAAATAAAGATTTAAGTAAAAGTTATGTTTTGAGCAAGGGAGGTCTATAATTTTTTCAAAAAATATGTGCTACAGTGTACGCTATCTCAACGTCGCCGGCGTAGGGGTACACACCGCCGGCGTACACGACAACACTGCCGGTGTTAGGGGTATCCACGAGCGTGAACCATCCCCGTAGAACTCTTAGAAATTTTGGAAATTTTGAGTTGCAGTCTACACCGGCTCAACGCCACCGACGTAAACCACAACACTGTCTGCGTTTGGTTGAACGATGTTAGCGATGGTAGGCGTAGAGTTTCTAGTGCAGACTACACTGCCCTAACGCCGCCGGCGTTGAAGGCCGGCGTGTCCTCTGCAGTTTTCATTTTCTAAAACTCTGTCAATAACTTTCCAAAGCTTGATATATAATCTCTTGAGTATTTGTTTAGCATGTATAATGTATAAATACTATGTTATGACCTTGTATTGAATTTATTTGAATTTCTTTGAGAGTTTTTCTTAAATTTAATTATATTTATGTATGAATTAAAATTAGAATATTGATTTGAGATGATTCTTCTTGGAACAGTGTTAGATTCTCGCTTGGATTACCCTATTAACTTCCGATTTGATTCAAGTGCGCAGTAACATGCTTGATTCTTTGCATAGGATAGATATACTTTGAATTTACCCTAATTTAAGAAAAATTTAAGGATTTTTTTTTTTGTATGATTATCTTTTATGCAATTGAATCCGGTTCGGGGAGCGGCACCCTGCTCAGATTGGGAGCATGGTAGTTTAGGCGCTTAAACCACCTAGTCATGATACAATGACTATTGTAAGTGGTTCAGCGGGTAGTTGATAGGGTATTTAGTATCGGTATAACATTTGCTTATTCTTAAGGAGATATAATATGATTTAATTCAATTGTTTATGGGAATATTTGAATTAGGTGATATTATAGATTAAGTAAAATAAAGTTGTGAAACAACTAAAAACCCTAAAGGAAGCTACTTAATTGTTATTGGATAAATTTACTTAGGAAATATAAGTATCCGAGTTATTTTTATCAACCCCCTAAGCGTTGAGATTATTACTCATGTTCCCCATATATCCTTATTGTTCGGAGTTTGAATATTCCTGTGTTGTTTGATTAACTAAAGATTATCTAATAACTTGATGATTGTAGCATTTGCATGTAGTCTAAGTTTGTATGCCATTAAGCTTGTGTTTTAGTTACTTGCGTACTAGGCCTTTGGCTCATATTTTATTAATTTCAAGAGGTGATGACTCAAATGAGTTTTATGCGAGAATGGGATATGGTACGGACTTTAAGGACTACCTAGATAACTTGGAGGATTAGAAGTTGGCCATGGACCTTCTTTTTGTAATAGATTAGCTTAATTTAGCTTGATTATATGTAGTAAATACTATCGTTTACCTATCTTTTATGTCTTTTGTATAAGGCTTGTTATTAACCTATGTTTGTAATGTATATACTTAACTATGTATGTTTTAAGTTTATATATTTTATGAAATGTAATGATAAGGATGCTATGTTTTCTTAAAAGATTTCTAAAGTCAATAGTTTTCAAATTTGTTATTCAGAAGATTTAGACAAACAATTATTCAAATACTTCTTGAAAGATAACCTTACATATACTACTACAGATTATATGTGGTTGGGGATCCGTAGTCACCTATTTTAACTATCGGTGTAGAGTCAGGTCTTTACACCATTCCTATTAACCAGCCTAAGCCAGTCCAACTTGAGCTAAATAGTCAGTCGAAATCAATAAGACCAGAGTTAGAGATTCAGCCAAAATCCATACAACCTGAGACTGAAACTTACACACCCAAGTCATAAGAAGTGATTCAAGACACTACTTGTCCATTGTTGGTTTTCTCAGTGAGGAGGGCACCCGTGCCGTTTCAATCACCCAAATCTACTCCTGTTCTTGGACTTAGCAAGGTAATTGCTGAACCTATTTCTAATAAAGATGGTGCCACTGAAAATCTTGATCAAAGTGGCTATGATATTCCCATTACTATTAGAAAAGGAACTAGAGCATGCACAAAACACCTTATGCACTTATTCATGTCATACAAGAATTTGTCCCATAATCACAAAGCCTTTCTCATTAGCCTAAGCACAATCTCTATTCCCAAAATTATATCTGAGGCATTAGGTGATGAGAATTGGAAGAATGCCATGAAGGTCGAAATGGAAGCACTTGACAAGAACAAGACAAGAACAAGACATGGGACATGGTGAAATTACAAAGAGGGAAGAAGCCGGTAGGATGTAGATGGGTATTTACAATGAAATACAAGTCAGATGGTTCATTAGAGAGGTACAAAGCAAGACTTATTGCTAAAGGATATACTCAAACGTATAGAATAGATTACCTTGGGACATTTGCTCCTGTTGCAAAGATGAACGTTGTGAGAGTGTTGTAGTCATTGGATGCCAATCGAGGTTAGAAATTACAACAATTTGACATCAAGAATGCCTTTTTACATGGTGATCTCAAGGAGGAGGTTTATATGGATGTTCGACCGGGGTTCGGCTGAAATATAGGACAGGTAGTATGCAAGCTAAAGAAGCAATTATATGGACTAAAATAGTCTCCAAGAGCTTGATTTGGAAGGTTTGCCAAGGTAATGCTCAATTTAGGATATAAACAGAGCCAAGGTGATCACACCTTGTTTGGAAAGCACTCAACTTCGGGGGAAGTGACTGCATTATTAGTCTATGTAGATGACATTATAGTGACAAGTGATGATTTGGAAGAAATGGAGAATTTAAAGAAGTGCTTAATGAAAGAATTTGAAATCAAAAAGCTCGGTAAGTTAAAGTATCTTCTCGGTATTGAGGTAGTACATTCTTGGGAAGGGATCTTCATATCTCAACAAAAATACATAAGATACTTGTTGATGGGGACAAGCAAGTTAGGTTGCAAACTAGTAGAGATGCCCATAGAGCTCAATCACAAGCTTGGAGATGCTCTGGAAGATGCAGCTGTACATAAAGGCTTCTATCAGAGACTTGTGGGAATGCTTATCTATTTGTCACACACTAAACTGGACATAGCCTATGTAGTCAGTGTTATAAGTCAATCCATGCATAATCCGAAAGAATTACATCGTAGGGTTGTGTATCAAATTCTGCAACACTTGAAAGGCACACCAAGCAAAGGAATTCTATTTAAGAAAGGGGAGGAGCTAACTCTTGAAGCCTACACCGATGCAGACTATATAGGGTCTATAGTTAATAGAAGATCAACCTTGGGTTATTGCACTTTCCTAAGAGCCAACCTTGTGACTTAGGGGAGTAAAAAACAAAATGTTGTGGCAAAGTCTAGTGCAGAAGCCGAGTTTAGAGTAATGGCACTTAGGGTTTGCGAGTTATTACTGCTGAAAATTATCTTTGAAGATTTGAGAGTCAAAGTGGGAAGGTCCAATGAAGCTTTATTGTGACAATAAATCAACTTTTAATATTGCACCTAATCTAGTTCAACTTAACTAAGCAAAACACATTGAAGTTGACAAACATTTTATAAAGGAAAAGCTTGACAGTGGCCTGAATTGTACTCCATTTGTGTCCACTGATGATCAACTTGCAGATATGCTTACCAAAGGGTTGTCTGGGAAGTTTTTTCACAAAATAGTAAGCAAGCTTGGAATAGATGATATCCATTCACTAGCTTGAGAGGCAATGTGGGAAAATCCGATTCTCTAAATAAGGAAAATTGTGTGTGTGTGTGTGTGTGTGTGTGTGTGTGTGTGTGTGTGTTACTGTAAATTAGCCAAGAGATTTTGTAATACTTCAGTCATTATAATCCCTCATTCTAGAGAATTAATTTTGGGTTAATATTCTTTTTAAGATTAGTCAATTTCCTAGTTTAGAGTTTCCTAATTTAGATTCTCTAGAGTGTATATATCAGTGTAATTTCATTTTTTATTAAATAGAAATATACAATAAAATTAATCCCAATTTGTGTCATCATATAGTAAATATATATTTTATATTATGTGTTTTATATATTAAATCTTAACTTAAATATCTAACTTAAGAATAGGTGTGAGTTGGTTTCATTGGGTTTTTTCCAATCGAACAAAATCAAACCATAAGAAAGTGGTTTGATTTTCATAGTTTTGGACCAAATCGTTCAATTTATATTAGGGATTGTCCAAATTCATAAAATGTCAAGTTAGTTTACACATTGAACTATAGTTTATAATATAGGATAATATATTTCCTTAACATTTAATCTTATATGAAAAAATAATTAAAGCCATTAAGTAATAAAATGTTTTGAACCATATAAGAGGCAAATGAAATCAACATTGATGAAATTTTTTTTCAAATGTTCATTAAAATTTATTTTTTATAAATAAAACTTGCATAAAATATATATTTTGACTTAATTCTTTACATAATTTATAAATTATGATTATAAAAGCTTAATAACTTCATGTATTAATAAAATAATTTGATTTGGATTTATGGACTGATCTAAATCAGACATATATTTATGATGTGTTTGGTTTAAAATCCAAACCAATCTGCCAAAAAATCATATTCTTGGTTTGGTTTAGTTTGACTTGAATATTGATGCAATTTGATTGGTATTTTTTTTCTCCTAATCTAAAACTGTTAAAATATGATATTATAGTTATTTTAAACTTCATTATTCTTAATTTTTACTAGCATATATGCATCATTAATGCATATATTTACAATTTGTTTGGTTTAAAATCCAAACCAATTTTCCAAAAAACCATATTTTTGGTTTGATTAAAATAAAAAATTGATTCAATCTGATTTATTTTTCTCTCTCTATAACTCCTAAATTTTATGGTAATTTTATAAGTGAAAGTCTAGAGTCTATCAAACAGTTTCTAAAACCATAAATTATTAGACGAGTCAGAAAAATAGCAAGAACCCAAAATATAAGTCAAGTATAAAGTATGTACCTTAAAACGGTAAGTTTTTCCAAAACGCTAATCATTTCGAACCTTTTTTATATCAGTTTCTTTATTTGATCACCAAAACGCAAACCAAGGTAAAATATTACGACAAATAATTAATACTAGAATAATATTAAGGTATCCATATAATATTAGATAAAATTTTATTGGCTCATAAAAAGCCAATTATAGCACTTGTGCGTGTATTTTACTCATTACCAATAAATAATTAGTCTTTTCTACTATTTAAACACTATTCATTACAATTCACTGTTATTCACATCAATCACATTATTCTTAAACTCTTATGCCATATTCTTACATCTTTTATAACCTACTCTTATACATATCTAATCATATATTTTATTACGCTTTTCTTAATCTCTTCTTTTCTTTAATTATTTTTCTTTTCTCTCACCCTCCTCCCTCCTAGAAACAGTACCTCCCTCCTCCCCCCCTCCCTCCCATCCTTCTCTCTATTTTATATTTTTTTCAATTATTTTTCCATCTCAAATTCTTTCACTTTTTCATCTATAAATAGCCCTTCACTCTTTATTTCTTCTATACTTTACAATCCATCTTTCTCTCAAAACTGTCTCAAAATTCACTCTCCCTTTCTTCCTCTAAAGTGCCCCCCTCCCCCATTTACCTCTCTCAAACTTTCTTTCATATTATATTTAGATAAGCAAACTAAACACTCTCCATATGTTATGTTATGTTATGTTATGTGATATGTGTATGTTTTTGAATAATTTCCATAAAAATCCCCATGATGCATGATGTTAGAGAATAAAAATGCAAGATAACATATTGAGTTCATGTCACACAATGCTATATTTATAATTATGTTTATGTCATCTTCATGGTGTTATGATCATTTTTATTCTTGTCTACTAATCTAAGTTTCTATATGTAAATATGTATATATAGGCATTTATAATCTTCAAAGCATACTACTTACTAACATAACTTTATGTATTCCATGTACTTTAATTTTTTTTTCATGTTACATGTTTTCATAAGACCAGTCAACTTATAGCCTTTGATTGGTTCATAATTAAGTCCAAATGAGACTGGAATATTTCAAATCTCGGAGAGCCTTAGTAAAAATCTAAGACTCTTTCTCATTTTTATTTCATCTTATTTTGTTTTTAGTTATTTTATATAGCAACTGGATTATTTCAAGTCTTGGACCATTGATTTTGAGCTAAGAGTCCCATGTGTATTTTTTCTATTTTTATGTTTCGATTTTTATTTCTACTAAGCTTTCATTTTAAAGTATATTATTGCAAAATTATGAATTTAGTTTATGTTCATGTACATAAGTGCTCGTACTGATGTTGTCATAATGCTAAAATGATTTCTTAAACCTTATAGGTGGATAATTCTTTGTTACACAATATTTTTCTAAAGATTTATTTGTAATACTTAGGAAATCCTTAGTAAAAATAAAAATTTTAAATAGAAAATCGATTTATTATTTCCTTAAAATGTCGATACATGGGCATCAACTTGTAAACATTTTGTAACTTAAGATTCTTTTCTTGAGAATATTATATGTATAATGTACTTTTAAAAAAAATTCCACAAAACCAAATTATATATAAAAAAATTGTAAGAATAGTATTGCTGTATTGCACCTTAGAGGTACGATACAAAATTTTTTTTAAATTACATGTGTATCGTACGTTGGTTGTGTGATACACCTTGAACATGTATCGCATGACCAACGAGCGATATATGTATAATTGTACGTGTATTGCTTGTTGATCATGTGATACAGGCTAAGACATATATCTACAATCAATGTGTGATACGCAAGTACCTAATTTTTTTTTTTTTTTTTTGCCTAGTTCGCTATATCTACACTCAAAGATATGATACAAGTTTAAATATTTATATCTCCACTCCAAGATGCGATATACGAACACTAATATGGTATTTTTTATGTATTTTTTAAAAGAACCCTAGATATGTGTTCCATCCTCTTTTCATAGAAATACAAGAAAAATCAATATTTTGACAAATAAGTTCCAATAAAAACTTAAGAAAAATTTACAATGGATAATGTAAAGTATGACACTTTAGTTTAAGTTGGATCATCTATTTGTAAGTACCAAGAAATAAAATTTCGTTACAAGTTTTGCAAAAGTTTTATTTTCATAAGCTTAAACCTTCTAATTTTTCGTAAAGGTCATTTAGTGAAAAATCCTATTTTTGAGCAACATCACTAGGATCATGCATGTTATATGAACTAATATTAAGTTCCTAATACATTTTGAATATAGGAGTAATTTATGTACTTACCTTAGAAAGCCTACTTAAGGTAAAACTTGCAAAAGTGTCAAATTGAACTTAAATGTATAATGGACATGATCAATACAGTAGGATTCCAAGACCTAAAGGTGTTCATGGTTCAATTAACCGCTCCATGGTCCTATTTTTTGAACCTAATTGTAATGATCGGTTTTTTAATATTTCAATCATAAACCGATCTATTATAAATGGTTAACTACCTTAACGATTAATCTTTTGTTTTTTTTTCAATTTTAACCATTTAATTGTTGTGCAAAAATTGCGATTAACTGTATTTTTCAATAGGTCCATAAAAAAATTAGAGCATTTTTTATAATTATATTAATTGTATAGTAAAAAACAATAGCTAATCGTAATTAATCTTCGAAATCACAAGACTGATCAATAGTGAATATTACATATATTAGATTAGGAAGCATATCGCACATCACACTATATTAAATTCTATTGTACACTACTGAACACCACAACTAAGACACAAGACATTATATTACCATAGACATGATATTGCTCTATTCTATAACATTGCTATATACACGAAGTGCACATAAGGGATATAACAATCTCCTAAGCAAACTTTAATCCAAGTATAAAAATTGAATTGTTCTACCAACTGAAAGCTATGTTCATCAATCTTTAAAAGCCAAGAGAGGTTATGAGGAGAGCGAGCCCTTTGCTTGATTCCTCACCTAAACCTCATCCTCATCAGTTGCATATCTTGAAGTGAGTATCTTAATAATTTTAGAGAACCATGAGGACAACGTCTCCATAATAATCCACAGTCCCACCCATGTCTCATTCATACATAGGCCACCACATACACTGCATACTTTTTTTTTAACTTATCATTAGACAAGACAATATTCACTTCTAAGAATCTAGAACCTAGTGATTTTGAAACTCTTACCTCCATACCACAATCAAACATGCTAGTAGTTTCATTCTAAGTATCCATTTCATTTAGGTTTATAATCAAACTAGGAAAAGAAACTAATATGATGCCAGCTGATAATCTAAGAACTTGAAAACTATAAAACGTTAACATAATTCACCAACCTAAATTGAATATTGTGGATTAATTACGATTAGTTACATCCATGGTGAGGAATAACCGAATATGATATGGGTCACTCAACAGTGCGGATAGTAGAGAGGAATAAGGGATTGAGAATATATGAACGTGATGGACTGATGGTGCAAGTGCACCAGAAAAGAGAATGAAAATGATATAAGGTTCACTAGTTTAGGGTTTCAATATACGTGAACGTGACGTGATGGTTGTGGTTGAAGAGAATGGAAGAAGGTAGGTTTCACATTTTTAACATCTAGTTATTTAGTATTTATATTTTTTTTAAGATAATTACATAAGTATATTATAAAGTATATATATATATTTATAAATATGAATTAGTTAACCAAAACCGTAACCAAAAACCGAAAAAATTAAAAATGCTAATTCTAAACTAAAACAAATGGACTAGTTAACCTTTTTTTCCCAATTGGTTTTCCAATTTCGGTTTGATTATCCTAAATATTCAGTTTCTTTGCATACCCTTACCTAGACTTAAAATGACTTTAAATGCTTGAAATAACCTTAGAAATAATAGAGTATTCGAAGTAGGTAGAAATTGACTACCCACATGCGAAAATCAGAATTAAAACGAGTTAGTTATGACCATTTAAATTAAACACTTAGTAATCGAGAAATCTACCGTAAATAAAATAAATAGAGTTAGAAAATTTAGCAAAACTAACATGAAATACGTATTATGGGTATTTCTTTTGTATAGATGACGAGGATCTTGAGGCCTCCTTTCTCAAAGATTATTTCGACTAAGTGGATAGTGAAATGGTCGAGTGAGTTTTTTTCTCAATAATTTTAAGTATTCATGCATGCGCTTGTAAAGTAGAGCACTAGAATATAAGATAAAGATAAAAAAAAAATGAAATTGCATGTGGGTTGTTATGGGATTATGCTTGTGTTTCATTATGTGGGTGAATGAATGTTAAGAATATCGAAACTTGAATTGCTAATTAATACCCTTATTTCTTTATCTTGATAGTATGTGTGTGATTATATCAATGGTCACCTTTAAAATGGATATTAGTATCATTAGAAGTTAACTAATAATATGATCATGCATGGCACATTGTCAAGTTGCATTCATTTTGACTACAACTCCGACGTGCGGGACCAGAAAGGTAAGGTACCTAGCTCCAGCATGAGGAACTAAGTCGCTTAGGAAATACGACCTCATAAAGGAGCCATGTTGGATTGATCTCTTAGGACATGGAGCCTAGGGACTAACCGTGGCAATTGGTTGGAACTCAAATAGAGTTAGATGATCGGAGTGATCCTTTAATTTACAAAGCACTCCCTAACCCCTAGCATGGAGGGCGTAAATCTAGAGGTCTTGCGGGTCCGATTCGGGGCGGAACCATGACCTGAACCGTCAGGTCTGGTTCGCTTTTCATCGGACCCAAATCACCCGTCTATTGTACGGGGTAGGTATGAACCAGGGACCCGCCGGTTCACAAGGCAGGTCCCCCGGGTCTAAACCGCACAATTTTTTTTAGAACCCAACTTACACATATTTCTGAAACAAAAAATTCAGAATCATTCGCTAAAAAAATTATGAATACATTTGAACATAAAACGGTACACTTGCTTCACTACAATTTTGTACATTTATGGATGTGAGGGAGACATTATACCTTACCTCACTTATATGTGTTTTGGAAAAAAAAAAAAGACAATGCAAAGTAGAAATAATTTGAAATTTTTTTATCATCCTGGAGGTGCCTACGTATCGAAAAATCGGAATTAGATCATCCTAGTTCATGTAATTTTTTAAAATTTATTTTATAAAATCTTTAGTGCGTTTGTTGATTTTAATTATTAAATATGATGTCAACTTTAAGTGATTAATAATTTTGCACAAATGTTGAAAATATAATTTGGGTCCAGCAATTTTTGAAACTATGGTCACAAACCTATCCGTTTTGGAAAACACCAATTACGGAATTTTTATTTAAAAAAAATAGACTGTTATAGTATGTACATTGTATTTGTATGAAAACAAAATTATAACACCTACTTACCTCTGGTTTGGTCGGGGGTGGCCATTGCACTGCTTCATCTGGAAGAGTTGTAATCACCGAAATATTCATCTTCCTCACTAGTCATGATTGCAATTTCTTGCAAACGTTTTTTTGCCTTACTCCAGTCGTTAATGCATGCAATAGCTTCTATCGTTACCGAAGTCATTCGTGCCTTGTGGTCATCCAAGATATTACCTGCACAACTAAACACCGGCTCTACCATAATAGTTGAGGCTGGAGCTGCAAGAACCTATCTCGTAATGAGTGATAAAATTGGGAATGTCCTTCTATGGCATTTCCACCACTCAACAATATCGAAATCACTAACAATTGCGTTATCACTAAACTCAAATTTGGTGTTAAGGTATCGGTCAAGTTTAGCACATTTGGTACTGCCACTTCTAGCCTTGTATCGTTTTTGGGCTTGTGATTAGGTCATCATGAACAAATCTCCTGGGGCTACATCATCCGCGATTGGTGTTTCAGGTGAGGGTTTCGAGGTACTAACCTATCCCTGTCCTCCGTACATTTTAATGAATTTTTTGTACAATCTAATTAAAACAAATCTTGTGTCTCTTACAACAACAATATAATTAACTGAGTACATGTATGCATCTTTAGACAAAGTGTCCATATGTTTGTAATACTCTTCCAGTAGTCCTCTAAGGCCTTTAAATCTGCAGCGTGGGTCTAATAGCCATGCAACATTATATATCATTGAGATGTGGCAATAGTAAGAAACCCACTTCCATGTCATATCTTGCACATTCATCAGCAACACTGCATCAAACTGGAATCTAGCTAAAGTGCCTGCAATATTTAATGCTTCTAGAAAAAAAAATATGTACAGTAGGGGTATACACCCGAGAAAATGTCTCCGTACAATCGTAAAATACCTTTAATAAATAAAGGAAATTAGTACATGTAGGCCACTCGTTAGGATGTAATTGCATGTTTGGCATGTGTGTAAGAGCAAATTGGTACAACAAGTTTTTATAGTCAATTGTACTCATGAGAAGTTAGTATGTTGAGTTCCATCTGTGCACAACATCTTTTTTAAATTTTCTAAGCTTCACTCCTTGTTGTAGACAAAATTTTTTCCAAGCCCTATTTAATGATGGATGATCACTTATGTAATCAACAGTCAATTTAATAAGTGAGTACCTTACTTTTAGAGAGTCCAAACCAATTTTAACACATAAATTAAGGATATGGCATGCACATCTAATATGGAAAAAAGTACTATCGAGCGTGGATTGACAAAGGTTTTTAAGGCCACTTACACTCGCAGTGTTCGCTGATGCACTGTCAAAGCCAATTGATTTTTTTTTTTGGTTAAAAAATACTTAGCCAAAATCTGGCTTATAATTGAATATATATTTTGTATAATGTGTACACAATCCATTTTCCTTAATACAATTAGCCATTTGTTAAGTATCCACTGGTCACCTATCAAGTGGTAAGTGATATCCATGTATAAATTCTCACTCGATCTGTCAATCCAAATGCCAGCACATATAGAAACACATGTGTCAATGTTATTGAAAATACCTCTTGGCTCCAGCTTACCGTTCCATAAAGATGTATGATGTGTCGATGCATCGCTGTTGCACCATAGGGTCGCGTTTGTGGATTCAATGTGTCCTCATGGCAATGCCTTAAGTCTGGATGTTTACTAGACCCTATGCTAAAGCGCATGCCTCCAATCATCTTCGCGATGGCATCTTTGTACTTATTTGCACTAAATCGAAAGAGTCTCGCTTCCTTCTTACCACCATTGCTACTCGCAGAAATTTGTTGCTGGCCTGATTCAATCCAGTACTCATTAGGATGTTTGGTTCGCAAGTGTTTCGTGAAGCTACCATATCCATCTCCACTCTTCCACAGGTAACTCGCTGTGCAATAGTTGCAACACCCTCGGATCTTCCCATTTGCGCCTTCCACTTTCCTGAAATGCACAATAAAAATAGATGATTTTCAGAGGGCGTGGTGGCCTACCTAAATTAAGTAGAGCAGTTGGTTCATCTTCGTCCTCGATATTGGCATCCACATTCTTTTCTGCCCCCCTTCCATCACATTTTCAACATCATTTGGCACTTGTGTTTCGTCATCTCCAATGGGATGGTAAATTAAGGTTCTTTGCTCAAACTAAGGTGGGATAGCAAGGTATGCAACCGATTCCTCTTCGTTTATAGCAGGATTATCACAAAAATCAAAGAACTCCAAATCTTCATCTGTGACATGGCGTCTACATTCCGGTTACGATGAAGAAACCGATGCCTTGCCTTTGTTAATACTCTTTCTGGAGAAACTACGATGGAAAAATAATGCCATTTCACACATTTAAGAAAATTTAACTGTCCATCTGTGACAAAAAACAAAGAAACCGGTCTATAAATATAAATAATTTTTTTTTGAATTTTTTCAAACGAGAGACACAGGTTATACACTAGGAGCGAAATAAAACGTATACAAAGCGTAATTATTTAGTAACCCAGTGACTTAAGCCAGTATTTTTTTTTTTTTTGTATATGGGCTTGTAAGACACAATAAGTTGAGAGCAATTTTTTCTTTTGTATGAAAATGAAATAGTGCAAAAACTCACACCAACTGCTCTCTATTTATAGGACTTTTACAGACTAAAGCGTGAGGATTTAAAAATTTTGAACTTTCAAACTTTTGCTTTCTGTTTGATGAATTTGAAATGAATAAACTTCCTTCATGAATCTAGCTGAAAATTTACAAATGAAATTATTTTGCTTTTTGTTTGAACTTTGAAATTTTCTTCTTTCTGCCACAAATATTTGCTTCACACTCCTCCGTAATATTTGCCTTTTCCTCAACAAAAGCATTCCCCCTGCCATGCGAACTTTGTTGGCTTTTGTTTTGTAACATGTGAAGAATCTCCCCTATTCATTTGCAGGAGGAGAATATGTGATAATGAGATGCATGTGTTATTGTGTTATGTTGTTCGTTTGCCTTTTTTTTTTTTTTTTCTAATCTTACGGTTCAAACTCGCCTGTTCTAGGCGGGTCCTAAAGTGGAACAGGTAAGGACCTGCCAACTTGGTGGGTTCCACTTGCCGGTTTGGAGCCGCTCCGCCAAAGCGGTTCCTTCCCTCAAACCACTAGTGGCGGTTCGGGTTGGGTCCTAGTTCGAATCCAACCCGGTGAGATGTGTACATAAATCCATTCTACATATGGTTTTTGGATAATCATATATATTAATTTGATCATATGGATAGTGCATCTCATATTTGTTTAACAAACTTGTTTATTATTTATTGCCGGTACGTGATGCGGAAATTTATCTCACTATGCTAGTCATGTTTATACCCCAATAGATTTTTGTTGCACAAAGAATACCTGTGGCTTTATTCTCAAGGAGTCTTTCCTTAGGTACTTTGATGCTTGTATTGGAGAGTTTTTAGCATAAGTTTACTAGAAAATTTTGAGAGTAGACTTTTATAAAAATCTCTCTTTATAAGCTTTAGCAATTTAAATTAGATATGTTTACTCATAGAAAACTCAAGGTTATGTAACGTTTAAGATTTCACGGCCCTATGACATTTCTAAGACTTTGAGCCTGTAAGGTTATGCAATCGTGTTTCACAATTCTTGTATACCAATATATTGTTATCTTCTTAAATTGCATTATCTCATCAGCGTCTCCTATTATTGTAAGAGTATGCCTTGCATATAATATCGAAGTTTTGGCGTGATTAGAATAATCACTCTCGAGTTTTAGTATTGTGCGTGTCGAACTGCTACGTTTATCCTCCGAAGGGTGGCACTTCCTCATCTAAAGTTATTAAAATATGATATTTTAGTTATTTTAAACTTCATTTTCTTAATTTTTAGTAAAAAGCTATGCACCATGATGCAGGTGTAAAATTTAAGCAAAATAATATATAAAATTTAAAATATTAAATGGTTTATGAATTAAACATATACACATCAATGATTTGAGGAAAAAAACAATATATAAACGATATTAAAGTGTTTAAAGAAAATAAAAAATATACAATTATAATAATAATCATAAATGTATTTGTTAAATTAGAAAACAATGCTAATCATATTATTATTTGTTTCAATATTGCAATAAGGGGATTCGAACCTACCAAGACACAAAGCATCAACTAATCATTCAAATAAGTTGCAATATGTATAGAAAATAAAGTATATAATTCTTTTTCTTTTTTTTTTCCGAAGTTTGAAATTTAATGAGTAATATAAAACTGTCAAATATAACATGATATTATCCAATAGATATGGACGTTACATCCATTGCGTATAGCTATTAATATTGTGTATAATTTATTAGAATTAAATGGTTATTTCACCTTTAATCTGGTTTGTAAATAATTTTACCTTAAAAATAAATAATACAAAATACATGAAGAAAATTTTTCTTTCCCAAGCAAATAGACAAGAAATTAATATGTATTATTTTTGTTTCCTCAAAGAAACTACTATTATCATATAATTTAATTTTTTGAATTAACCTTAATAATAAAACAAAATAAAAAAAATGATTTCTTTACTATTTTATTCATGCTATAAATTACCATGTAATCATATCTTCAGATGTCGTTTTGATGCTAAATACATATTGAACTGTTACAGATATGATATGATAAAAAATCGATAATTTTATTTATAAACTGATTAAATCAAACCGATACTAAATTATATCAATATCAATGCTAAATTATATCAAATTGATGTTGAACAAATATAAAATCATATCTAAACGGATATTATTTCTGTAGAAATTTTTAAACAAATGTTGGCTTGGCTCTTACTTCTCAACAAGTCGCTGATGCAAGATTAGATTTCCAATTCGGACGACTTGGTGCCGCCTGTTATGTGTTTTGTATAATCAGTATTTTCTTTCCCCTTTCTGTTTCTTTCCCGGGAAACCTATAAACCCTAACGGGGAAAAAATCCAACCCTCTTCTATCTCTTTCCTCATGGCTACTCCTCCAAAACCTCAGCGATCTCCTGTAGAAATCGAAGACATCATCCTCCGTAAGATATTCCTCGTAACCCTAACCGAATCGGCCAACACCGACGCCAGCACCGTTTACTTGGAGCTCACTGCTGCGGAGATTCTCAGCGAGGGAAGGACTTGAAGCTTTCCCGTGATTTAATGGAGAGGATCCTTGTCGATCGTCTCTCCGGTGACTTCCCTTCTGCTGAACCGCCGTTCCAGTACCTGATTGGTTGCTATCGCCGCGCTTTTGATGAAGGTAAGAAGATTACTTCGATGAAAGATAAGAATTTAAGATCGGAGATGGAAGATGTTGTTAAACAGGGGAAAAAGCTTTCGATTTCTTATATACGTATCCATTTATGTGATCCGCATTTGTTTGGTGGTAATAATAATGCTAGTGGGAGTGTTAGTAGTGGGAGTAATGGTAGGTCGAATGTCTCGCCTTTGTTGCCGTATGTGTTCGGTGAAGTTGGGAGTGCAATTGATGGATTTGGAGTGTCTAGTGAAGGAGTTAAGGCTCCTCCAGGGTTTGTAGACGAGTTCTTTCGGGATTCCGATTATGATAGCTTGGAACCGATATTGAAACAGTTGTATGAGGATTTGAGAGGTAGTGTGTTGAATGTTTCGGCTTTGGGGAATTTCCAGCAGCCATTGAGGGCATTGAGGCTTTTGGTGAGCTATCCCCTTGGTGCTAAAGCGTTGGTGAATCACCCTTGGTGGGTACCGAAAGGAGCGTATTTGAATGGCCGGGCTATTGAGATGACTAGCATCTTGGGCCCCTTTTTTCATGTAAGTGCCCTGCAGGATAACACCATATTCAAGAGCCTGCCGGATGTGGGGTGAGTTTGATTTTTGGGTTGAAGTTGAACTTTACGATTATGAATGTGCTTTTATATTGTTTTATTGATTCTTCTAGCTAAATCTGATCAAGATTCTGTCGTTTGGATTCTTACTATTAATATGTGACAAGTTAAGGCCTGCTCCAGAAAATTATAGCTGATGATATAAGGCTGTGCAAATCCTTATATACATACTCTCTCTACTAAGTACTAAGATAATATGATTACTATTTATTGGTTCAGCAAAAGTACGCTGTTTAGATTAACCTAAAAATATGCTACTTTAGTGTTTTTTTTTTTTTTAAAGATAGTGTTTATTTCCTATTGTCTCAACTTATTTTGATTGAAGGTTTTGTATCTTTCTCTTCCTAAGAATCTAGTTATTGGAGAAGAATTCGGATGTTATTGGTTATACTCAATAAAAAATAAATGGACACGAGGTAGTAGTATTTATCAGCTTTAGCAGGATTTTGACTCTGTTTTCTTTTCTGATGGAATGAAAGCCCATGCATATAAGTTAAATAAGGTTCTTAAACGTCTGTTGCAATTAAAGTAGGTGCAATTCCTGGAAAACGATAACCTGAAAAAGAAAATAAATATTTAACCCAAAAGAAAATAAAAAATAATTTCCCAAAAAACAATTCAACTCTATTTATGACTGTTGAAGTTCTGTTGTTAAGTGGCCCAAAAAGAAAAAAAATGGTTCTTTTGTTAAAATCATGTCAAACTGCTAGCTATACAGAAACTTTTATTCCTCTTCATGGGAGTAATGCCCCTTGACTAGCAGGAGTTTTCTAAAAACACGTTAAAGTGGAATTACCTGAATATTTTTCTCTTTTTCTTTGCTTGTATTGGGTCCTTTTATTTTATTTTTTTGGGACAAGTTTGCCCATATTAGGTCATACTGAACTCGTATATGCCATTTAGCATACAACCACATGGGTTTATCTCTTTTGTCCGCACTGTGATCCCTAGCTATAGAAGTGTCCTAAATTGCAGTTGATCTAGTGAAGTCTACTGCAGTTTTCAGATGCTTAATGCACTTCAAATGGTTCATAATATCATCATGCTAATACGGCATTTTCTCTTTTTGCCAGCCAACAGTGCTTTGCGGAGGCATCAACACTTAGACCAGCAGATTTATTATCATCGTTCACTACAATCAAGACTGTCATGAATAATTTATATGATGGTCTCACTGAAGTTCTTCTTGCTCTACTTAAAAATACTGAAACCCGTGATAGAGTTCTTGAGTATCTTGGAGAGGTGATCAACACAAATGCCTCAAGGGCTCATATCCAGGTACTCATCATCAGCACCAATTGGTGTGACAAGAATTTTACCTAGCTCGGTGCTTATACCTTTGCTTTGCATTGAACCTGGTACTTCTTAAACATTTCTTTCCATGATGCTATGCTAATATTTTATTATATGCTCTTTCTTTCTTAGGTTGATCCCATATCCTGTGCAAGTTCAGGCATGTTTGTCAACCTCAGTGCTGTGATGCTTCGCCTATGTGAACCTTTCTTGGATGCCAAGTTGACAAAAAGAGATAAAATTGATCCAACATATGTTTTCTATGGAAATCGTTTAGACTTAAGGTACAACTAGTTCTCATGAACTGACCTTATAGGATAGCCTTCCGGTACTTATTGTTGCTGATAATTCCTGTAGGTCACTCACTGCACTCCATGCATCTTCAGAGGAAGTGACTGAATGGATTGGTAGAGATGATCCTGGAAAAAGTAGTAGTTCTAGCCAACAAAGTGAAGGTGAAAATCGCATGTTACAATCTCAAGAAGCCTCAAGCTCTGGGAGTGGACATTCGAAGAGCACTGGAAAGACAAAGTATCCATTTATATGTGAATGCTTCTTTATGACTGCAAGGGTGCTGAATTTAGGCCTCCTGAAAGCGTTGTCGGACTTTAAGCATCTAGTGCAGGTAGTAAAAGCCATTACAGCTTTCCTATTGATGAGCATGTTTATCCAAAAGTGACTCTCAAACCATGAAACTTCAATATGATTATTCCTTGAATCTGTAACAAAAATTTGTCATAAGTTGATTAATCAGTTATTGATTCCTGTTGCATTACAGTTCTGTTAAATTAGTTTCACTGATATTCTGTCCTGTTAATCGAAGGAGTAAACTATTTATTAAAAGATGAATTCTAGATAGAGAAAATCTCTGTCTTCTCTCTAGAGTTTCCAACCAAGGGACCAATTCTTTTTACGCTCTTTTTCAAACGCCTTACCTCTGTGCTGTTTTCTTCTATTTTAGTTTCTTTGCCAGCTCTTTCAGTGTTTAGTTTCTTTGTTCTTAAGTTTGTTAGTTGCTTAGTCTTTTGGTAAGTAATTCTGTTATCTCATTTAGTTAGCCATCTAGCCTCTTGCTCTGGGTCTCACTTGTTCATTGGTGAGTTTTCTATCCCCATGGTACTAAAAATTTTCCTTGATCACCCTGCCAACCAAAAGCCTTCTTCAAGGACTCCAGGATCTTAAGGAAGGCTAAGGCTAAACCAAAAAATTCCCTACCTCTGACCACCGAACTCAGCCTTCTGTCTCCACCTTTCCTTGCTTCAGAAAAACTTGTCCTTTCTCACGACCTTATTATGGATTGGACTTCTAAGCCTTTTTATGGGACTTGTCTTAATTCTTATCCTTTTCTAGCCCACTTAAAGTTGACTAGCTTTTTCTTCTTTCCTCTTCTAGCTTTTATTCTTCTACCTCTTATTTTTCTCTAGTTTATGTGAAAGTCTGAGGATTTATTCTTTTCTTGCCCTTTTGCAATAGAATGTGGAATCTAGTGTGTGAAAAGCTGGGCTGGCAAAGGATAATTATAATCACATACTCTCTAGCTTTACCTCTCTTTTCCAAGCTAATCTCCCATGTCTGTCAGCTAGGAATGAAGTAACAATTACCGTGGTTATTCACTACATTTGGGGAGAGAGGAATAATCGAAGGGTTGGAATTGCTAAGCTGAATATGACTATTATATGCAGAAAAATTCTTTTTCTGTGCTTCATTGATGTAATCATGCTCTGTTCTTACAAATCTACCTCACCCCAATTGGACTATGAGAGTACGCACAAACAAGCAGTTGTTGTCACATTATTGAAAACTATACTGTTGTGAATTTGTTTGAATGTGTGTGTGTGTATATATATATATATAACCATTTTCTTTTAGGTCAGTGACATAGTAATGGTGGGAGTAGATAATTGCATCATGAAAAGCTTAAACTGTTCACGCATTCTATTTTACATGCTTATGTCCATGACGTTTCTAACATTAATGATTATTGGTTGCGAACAATTTTATTTCCTAATAAGATTATACATGAATCCATGGGAATCTTCACAACATAATGATGATACTTTCCAATGCCCTGGCCAGGATATTTCGAGACTGGAAGATACACTGTCTACTTTCAGAGCCATGCAGGGACAAGCACCTTCTCCACAGTTGAATATGGATATTTCTCGGATTGAAAAACAGTTGGAGTTACATTCTCAGGAAAAACTGTGCTATGAAGCTCAGATACTCAGAGTATGCTTACTTTTTTCTCTTCACTTGCATAAACACAGAATTTCATTTTCTTGTCTTCTTCTAACTGATATCTATTCCATTTTGTGTGGATTACTTATCAGATCTTCTGATATCAACTTCATTTTAATTTCAAACTGAAAAAATGCATCTTCATTGTTATGTGGTTGGCTTGCTTTTGTCTGCTGATATGTTATGCTGTATAGAATGCTAAGGCATATTCATTTTCATTCTCAGTTATCTAAGCATTTATTTAGCCTGAAATTATGTCTTGTGATATGTAATGAATGACATTGATGTCTGATGCAAGCTAATTTAACAAACATTCCTGGGTTTTTGGTTACATCAAAAAGGATGGGGACCTTATTCAGAGGGCACTTTCTTTCTATCGGCTGTTGATAGTTTGGCTGGTTGGTGGATTTAAGATGCCACTACCATCAGAGTGTCCAATGGAATTTGCATGCATGCCAGAACATTTTGTAGAAGATGCTATGGAGCTGCTAATTTTTGCTTCTAGAATCCCAAAAGCTTTGGATGGAGTCTTGCTGGTATGATACGGCATAATTTTCTTTTCCCCCTTATGGTTCCTGGGGTGCATTACACATCTCTTTTCTGTTCTTCTCACAGGATGATTTTATGAATTTCATAATTATGTTCATGGCAAGTCCTAACTTTATCAGAAACCCTTATCTTCGAGCAAAGATGGTTGAAGTCTTGAATTGCTGGATGCCTCGTGGAAGGTACTTTATTTGTTTGGTTTCCATGGGGTGTTTTAACTGACTCTTTTCGGAATGCAATTATTTCACATTGACAACTGAAAGTGCTCCCTATGTTGTACTGCAGTGGTTCATCTGCTACAGCTTCACTTTTTGAAGGACATGAACTTTCTCTTGAATATCTTGTTAGGAACCTTTTGAAGCTGTATGTGGATATTGAGTTCACAGGTTCTCACACACAGGTGATTGCTCCTCATAGCGCACCAAAGAACATGCTTTAGGATGTTGCTGGCAGTATCTTCAAATTAAGAAATTCACAATTCTATTTAGTTTTTGTCTTCATTGCTTTATCTGATGACCTGAGTAGTAGTATGATGATATGAAGATCCAGTTTCAATTTCTCTTGCAAGCAGCAGGACCGTTTAGCCATTCGTGGCTTTATGCATACTTTTTATCTCAACTGCATGTGTGCAGAAAGCTGTTGAAAACTTTATTGGAAAGATTTATGTTGTTGATGAATTATTGAAATATAAATTAAGTCCTTTGCCAAATTTGAAAAAAAAAAAAAAAGGAGACAGAGAGAGCCAAAGATCCCCAAAAGAGGCTCCTGATCTTGCTAGAGCATACCTCTCAGTTTTTCCATTTTGTTAATACACTCGTTTAGAAATTCAGTCCACCAGCTCCGCTATTCTATTTTGGTCATTTTGGCATATTGTCAAATGTTCTCAGAAGCATATTCCATTTCTCTGATACACATTCCATCAATATCCACATTTCCTAATTTTGTGCCCTTAATTGATTTTCATGTTTTGTTAACCTTGACTTGCAGTTTTATGACAAGTTTAACATACGGCATAATATTGCGGAGCTTCTTGAGTATCTTTGGCAAGTCCCCAGTCATCGTAACACTTGGAGACAGGTCAAGATGTCATTACAACTACCTTATTTGATGGTTCCTTCAATTAGTTTTAAATTTACTGAAGTGGTCTATTGTGCAGATTGCAAAAGAAGAGGAGAAGGGTGTCTATTTGAATTTCTTAAACTTCCTGATTAATGATAGCATCTATCTTCTTGACGAGAGTCTAAACAAAATTCTTGAACTTAAAGAGCTTGAAGCTGAGATGTCTAATACAGCAGAATGGGAGAGAAGACCTGCTCAGGAGAGGCAGGAGAGGACCCGGTTATTTCATTCTCAGGAGAATGTCAGTTTGCTCTTCACTGGTGAACTTATGAAAAATTTTATGGATAAGTTGTAAGTATCTAATCTTATTATGGCTTTGCTAGATTATTCGAATTGATATGAAATTGGCAAATGAAGATGTCAGTATGCTTGCATTCACTTCTGAGCAAATCACGGCTCCTTTCCTCCTCCCTGAGATGGTAAACAAATTTTCTTCTTTCTTACTTGTAAATGAT
This sequence comes from Combretum micranthum, assembly GCA_024138025.1. Classification (NCBI taxonomy): domain Eukaryota; kingdom Viridiplantae; phylum Streptophyta; class Magnoliopsida; order Myrtales; family Combretaceae; genus Combretum; species Combretum micranthum. Next base: position 626,586 of record JAMXBD010000245.1, on the reverse strand, counting down.
TTGTGCAATACCTTATTGATATTGGAGTCTGCTAAATTTCGTCCTTACTTCAGGTTGAGAGAGTTGCTAGTATGTTGAATTATTTCTTGCTTCAACTCGTGGGTCCACAAAGAAAATCTCTCACTTTAAAAGATCCTGAGAAGTATGAATTTCGTCCAAAAGATTTGCTTAAGCTGGTTGGTATTATTTAATTTTTTTTTTCCTGTCCTCTGTATGGTTATCTGCAAATGATTTTAGGTAATAATTAAATGGTTGTGGCTCAATTTCTGAAACTTGCACTGTTATTAGGAAAAGCCATATTTTCCAACTTTTCTTTGGTTTTTCTGATTAAGTATATATTTAACCTGATATCATTTTCTCTAGCATGACACAGACGAGAAATGTATAGCATTTCACGATGTGACATGTCCCTCTTCTATATTCACAAGAATGGGCAAGTGCATGTGCCACTAACTTGTGCATGCATTTGCATTTAGTTTCTTCCCCCTTTTTCTAGAGGAAATAGTTGGCTGGCCTTAATGAGTGGAGGTACCGAACCTCCGTATAGGATAGAGCTATGGTCTGTTTGGATTGATAATGAGAAAATTAAATATGTATGTGATAAGAACCAAAAGAATTAAACAATGAAACTAAACTTTTTATTGATTTCTTTATAGATAAAAAGGTGAAAACCCTAAAATCTTCAATGAAGAAGGTCTGTGCAATATGCTTATGCTAACACATTAGTCCTACTTATTCTCTCTCTCTCTCTCTCTCTCTCTCTCTCTCTTATTCTAACAAAGTGACTAACAATCGAAATTCTAACTCACATCATCTATTTATAGCATGCTAAAGCTTTGCAAATGTGACAGCTACTAGAAGTTTGTAGAAAAGTCTAGGAACTTTAGAAACTCACTCCCTCTTATAACATCTGCACCTCACTATATTACCCACGCATGAATAGAATGCAACACTACGCATACAAGTAATCTTTACACCCTACCACACATGGACACACATGTCAAGGCTGTATCAATACTGTTCCCTTAAGAAAAGTCCTTGCCCTTCAAGGCAGTCTGGAGAAACAACTACAACAACCCATGCCTGTGGCAATCAAACTCAACATCATCAGCTATACGTTCACTTATGGATGCATTGTCAAGCGATTAAGCAACCCTATTTGAGTCAAAAACTGTTTCTAGATATGACCAATTATTGCCTTCGTTTTAGCCTCCATTACGTCCATCATATCACCAGTTACGTTCAAGACAAAGATCAAGGCAGATGCACCGAATCTTAAAGGACCTTGAGAAATCTTGTCAATGACAGTGCCAACAGGTAAACAAGACCTAACTTTTGTGCAGCTGAATCATGGAATAGGCATCAGGCTTTTTATTCTTTATAAGAATCAGATTGTAGTGCTAGTCCTCCTTAACAAGCTCTGATATGGCACTTCTGTCTGCTTCCTGTGCTGTTATTAATCCTTGTGCATTTGGATCTAAAAGATCACTCAGCCTCTGAAACAAATTTCCTTTTCCTGGTCATGTGTGTGCCGACAGTCTAATCACATGAGCGCTATGATCATTGGACGAGTCAAGCTGCTGTCTTTGCCGGTTCTCCACCGTTGTTGTTTTGATCTTCCTAACAAGTTGGTTCTTCACAGAGAATATTCTTCTCCGCCCGTGTTCACGATTTCTTGGACAATTGTGATGGTGACTCACTTCAGGTAAATCATGGCACTGGTGACACAATTTCCACTCATCACGGTGGGGTTTGCAAGATTTCTTCTCGTGTTAGCATTCACAACCTCTCCACCTCGCAAAACTGTTTGCAGAGGAATTCAAAGGTGTTTACTACCATTCACCATTGTGTGATTGTAAGTGAGCGAACCAATCATGGTTGCACTTGTGAGGGTCCTCGACAACAAAAGTTGAATCTATTCTCGTTGTTGGCCAATGAATTGTGGATATCCAGATTTGAATCCACCATTGCCTACTGGAGATTAAAAAAAAAAAATGTACAATATGTGGCTTGCTGGTAAGCCAAATTTGAGACCACTAGTCAATTAATGGTGTACACATGGGGTTTTTTTCCCTTAGAGCGACAGCCAATGCTGCAGCATTTCAACCTTAAGGATTGTTGATGGGGTTGAACAAACAATCTTCATTAAGGATTGTCGACAAGTTTAAACAAAAATCTTTGTGGAGATTGTCAAAGAGGCTGAAGTCTTAGTTGTCGTTTGTGTGATAAAAAACTGTAATCGGCGAGATTAAAACCTCCAAAAATCCCGCAAATGGTGCCGATTGATAATAAACAAAAGAATTACAAGATGAAATTAATATTTTTATTGAATATTTTTGTTGATGAAAGGTACCAACCTAGTACCCTCAGTTTACAAGGTCCATGGGCAATATGCTCTTCTTCATTAACACATGAGCAAGTGGGTTCTGTCTCTCTCTTACTCTGGCAAAATGACCAACTAATTGAGTTCTCACTTACATCGCCTATTTATAAAACCCTAAAGCTCTGTGACTGTAATAACTAATAGAAGTTTAAGAAAAGTGTAGGAATTCCAGAAACTCAGTCTCATAAAACTTGGACCTCATTATCCTTAACACCCGTGCCCCCACCCCAGCCACCCCTCCAACCAAAAAAAAAAAAAATGTACCTCATTATATTACTCATATATTCATGAATGGAACACAACAATAGACACAGAAGTAATCTTTACACACTGACACACACATGGTAGGATTTTATCAAAGCGACTAGTTTAATTAATGTGTAAGTAGGGCCAATTTATTCCAAGATTATTTTGAGGTCTCAGTGAAAACATGGTCTATGGTGGAATGCATTGGTGAAACAAGATCCATATAGCCAATTCAAATTATAGGACTAAGGTTTTAATGCTGCCGTATTACTATTAGAAGCCTTTTACAAAATTTCGATAGATGTTATTTTTTATATTTTAAGTTTTTCCATTTTAAGATAGTTGTCTAAGTACACTATTAATATAAGGAATAAAGCAAGCTGAATTTAATTAGTGTTTTTTGGTTATGAAATATGAGTATCTCTTTGACGAGAGTCCTTAAATAGGTTAGGTAGAAATAGAAACAAAGGTTTTTTTTTTTTTTTTAACATCAATTTATGACCAGATCCTGTTCTCGTGTTCATAGCAAAATATATCTATTACTGCAATGGTTAAATTAGTCAGACTCTTATTTCTCTCATCAGAGTAGGTACGATCCAAATTCAGACCAGTATATGAGACTCTCTTACATGAGGGGCATTTAGCTTTGCATCTGTCAGACCTTTTCCCCTTCCTTTTAATGAATGCATCCTTACTCAAGCTTATTGGTGGAACTACTTACTGATTACAGATTGTCCGGATATATGTTCATCTAGCACGGGGTGATGCACAAAATGTGTTTCCAGCTGCCATTTCTAAGGACGGTCGATCATATAATGATCAGGTTGAGTTTGCGTTGTAATGTAATTAAATAGTGGTTTTGGCTTTACCACTGATAGTTTTTAATTGTTTGGGAATTTTCTAGTTGTTTAGTGCTGCCGCAGATGTACTTGCAGAATCCACGATGATGGGAGGATTATACGGGAATTCATAGCTCTTGGTGCAAAAGCAAAAGCTGCAGCTGCTGAAGCCATGGATGCTGAAGAAGCTCTAGGAGAGATACCAGATGAATTCCTTGACCCGATCCAAGTATGTTGTTTGTTTCCTTTTCAATGTGATATGATTCTTTGGAGTAATGATGGCCAGATGTCAGGGATTTTTATGTTCTACCAACCCCTTCCCCTTCGCCTTCCCCTTGGGGGGGGGGTTGAGACACGAACATCTCTTTATTAGCTTTTCTTTTGCCTATTAGCTTGCCTGATCTGTAACATATATTGAACTTTTGCATCATTTGCAGTATACATTGATGAAAGATCCAGTAATTTTACCTAGTTCAAGGATCACAGTGGATCGGCCTGTAATTCAGAGGCATCTACTCAGTGATAGTGTATGTGTTTGTTTGATTCATGACCAATTCTCCTTTTGGTTCTCTTCCTTTACGCTTAATGTGTTCAATTGGTGCTTAACTTTGCAGACCGACCCATTCAACCGATCTCAGCTCACAGTTGACATGCTGATACCTGATACGGAATTGAAGGCTAGGATTGAAGAGTTTGTGAGATCCCAAAGGTCAAAGAAGAAAGGGGAAGATCTAAGCTTGCATCTGGCAAAGGGGGTTATACAAACCTCTAACGATGAAATGCTTATTGATGAAAAACTCACAAAATAATGCATAGGATCTACATCTCCTGTAAATTGGAATTCTTTGGTTATTTATTTCTAGTGTAATTTTATAAGAACAGGAGGGCTGCCTGGTTTATTTGTCCATTCCAAGAAAATGTTTAAAGTAATTGACGGATAAAACTAGATTATCGTATTTTCATTGGGCAGCAAGATGACACAAGTGAAGGGTAACTTTGATGTTGATGCCCATTCCCCTACTATATCAAGAACAATATATGCCGATGAAACAGATGGTAGGTTGCAAATAGTGCAATTCATCGAATGGAACTGCAAGACAAGGTTCTTTTATGTTTTCATTCTAGATTTAGTTCTAAGGGGTTTCGTTCGTTTTGTGGTTTGGTCTAGTAGGCTCTCTAGGAAAGCTGTTCATTTTAACATTAAGATCATGTCACCCCCTATGGTGGTAAGTGGTCACCTATCTTCATTGATGGGTAGTACAACGTATCAAGGGTGGGGGTAAAAAAAGGGGAAAGGTAAGTTATACGAACCATTTCTTAAATAATTTTCCAATCGTGCAAAAGCTCCTCTTTTTTTTTTTTTTTTAAATTAAGCTCTTGCATCTATAGCCTATGGGATTGGTGTTGGACCGATTTCAATAATAAGGTAGTTGATGTGTGGTCATGTCTTGATTATGATGGAATCGGTTCTGTTAATATATTGAGCAGTCTAGATATATTTTAATGAAGTTGAAACCTTTAAAATTTTATACGCTAAGTTTTTTATAACCAATTTAATTATAATATTAGTAGCGGTATGATCTCATGATAGAATTGTTCTTTTGATGTTGAAAATAAAAATTTGCCATGTCATTTTAATTGCTAATGCGATAAACATTCCATTTCATTATTTAAGTCCAATCTAATGTGTCCAAAAATCATCAATCCAAATCCAACCCGAAAAAGGTGCACGTGCTTGCTAAATCCAGCAAGAGCAGTATGTCGTAAAATCAAGAACAAGATCACTGGTAGATTTTCTTTGCATCCAATATGTAAGTCGTTTTTATGGGAACAAGAATAAAATATTATTTTTTAAAAAAATTACTAAAATGCCACTACGAAGAAAATATTTCTAGTTTTAGGCAAGTTGACTTTATCTCTTGAAGAAACGAGGTCGTTAATATTTGACCTCGTCTCTTCAATAGATAAGGTTAGCATTAAATATTTCCCCTTTTATTGAAAATCATAAATGATCTTCTTATTATATTAATTGTTAAAACCTATCAAAATTGTACACAATCAACCATATAAATCATTCATTAGTCATCATCCACCATTATTAAACAACTTTTAGACTTCATAATCTAACAATAATAATATTCTCTAACTCAATTCATCAAAGCTCAGTGCCAAATCCAATTCATTCAATTACAACAGAAGTGTAAAACTATTCACAACAAACATAATAAAAAAACTTATAATATGGAAGAATCGAATGAATGATGTGTTAATTACATGAATGTTTTGTTAACTACAAACAACAATGAAAAAAAAAAAAAAGAATCTATATACAAGAATCATAAAAGATAAAAATCTACGTAATAGCTACTGCTGGGTGCCCTACATCCCTTATTTTCGTCTAACAAAAGTCCAAGAGCATGGTATGTGCTGATGGACATCCTGATGGGGAAGCTCTATAGTTGGATCGATCTGCGTGAGTGTGGCATATTCATCTCCATCACCAGTACCATAAGGATGAAATGGGACTAAATCTAGCTCCAACTGGGTGAATCCCTCCCTTATATCATGTGGCGATGACGGTGGCCTCTTTTGTGGAGTATGGGGGTATAGAACTCGGTGTATGATACGTCTGCCATGGGGGTCTCACTTAGATAAGCATATGATGATGAGAACCAGGCTCGAAATGAAGAAACTGTGGAAGGCTCGTCTTTGATATGTACACCCAGGGTTCGCCCTCACTTTTGACCCCACCCAGTCCTCGCCCACGCCTCTCTAGCTGGCCACCGTCTCTATACAGGCTGAGGCTGTGGGTCTTCAAGTGCTAATGGTGCTGATAGATCATTCAAATTAAGTCTCATAAAATCATCCACTACATGAATGACATCTCATGTAGTGGTAGGAATGTTCTCTAGTGGCATCTCCGAGACTCTGTAGATGAAATCTGTTTGCAAGCAAGAGGAAACAAGTAGATCAGTAAATAATAAACACAATATAAATCCATATATAATTTATATAGTCGGTAAACTTGCCACATATCGAATAATGGCTCCTGTGCGACTGATCTAACGCCTAGTGATCGCATAGTACCAATCAAAATAATCTACAGATGTGTTGGTGGGAATATCTGCTATCTCGACAATGCAATCGCACCTGCCATCCTACTTGGCGTGCTCTATCGCCTAGTTCCACTCAGAACGCCCCCGTTAGTCTAGCTCATGCAGGGCTCTCATATTGGCCGAAGGGTCGGGGATAGAAACCACTAAACTGTCTGAGCATCTTATTTGGGTAGTAGTGCTCGACAGTTATAAAAGCAAACCAGGGGGACTTGAACACGCCATATGTCGCTGCCAGCCTGGCATACATAGGGAAGGAATCCATAATAACAGCATAGGGGTTCTTAACAACCTGTAGAAGAAAAATGTATAGTATACATTAGTAAACACGATGAAACTATATACGCTCAACACATAAAATATACGAATTGATACCTAGTTAGGGAGCTATCTATTGAAACACCCAATACTCGAATAGCGAATGTGTGAGAGAGCGAGTGACATCGAAAGCAGCATCCCAATAAGTGATTAATGGGTGACCCGCAATAATTGATGTGATTTGTCGGTGTAGCAGGGAAATGTGTGGAAAGTGCTCCCATGCCCAGATCTACAACTACCAGCAGTCCTGTATGTCACCCGTGTTCATATGGAAAGCGATGCATAGCTGCATATATAGCCATGCCAACCAAGATGCTCCCCATGCGAATTGTCCTGCTCTCTCTATGTCATCGAGTAGCTGGAGGTACATAACCTGAACCATATTGGATGATTTTTCCGTAACAATATAGCCCCCCAAGAGCAGTAGAATATATGCCCTAGCATATCATCGAAGATTGATGTCATCTGTCTAATCAAGTACCACTCTAAAGTGTGTATCTAACTATGACATCTTCAGTTGGCCACCATCCATATCCATACCGGGCTGTGATCTAATTCCCAATAACTGGTGGCAATAACTCTAGCCAATCAATCTGAGATGTGCTAGTAGCTACATGGCCATCGACGGGTAGGTCGGTGAGTGCAATAACGTCCTGTAACGTCACAGTCCACTCTCTCGTCAATATGTGAAACATGTGGGTCTCTGGACGCCATCTCTTTACCAAAGCTGTAATAAGGTGCCAATCCAATTACATAAATGGTATCTAAGCAGCACCTATGAAATCGGCATGTGAGAGAAATGGAACCAAGTCCATCATCTAAAATTGTAGGCACGCCATCCTGCCATCTAAGCTTCACCTCTCTACGAAGACAATGTAATACGCATACTTCTGCATTTGAAAATAAATTCATGATAAACTTTTTCTAACGTTGTGTTTAATCTGCCCACAAGAATTGCATGAATACCCTTGTAGGCCATATGGAATATCCATCTCATTCTGAAAGTGTTTTTCTCTAGGCTTACCTCTTTTCCTAATAAGTATTGGAATGGAGTGCCATTTTGGTATGTCTAGAGGAGTTCAATTAGCCTTATCTGCTACAAATAAGGAACGTCCATATACCTGTACTTGATTCTCCCATCTATACCATTGCCCAACTTGGGCAACACAATCCATGTGCAGAGTATCTATTACTATCATTATGTGTGAGCATGGAATTTTATATGTTTGCCACTTATTGCATGTGCATTTGCTTGCTTGCAACTCCACCTTTTAAATGTGATCTTCCTTTTGACCATACATTGTAGGGCGCTAAGTAATTAGCACCTTAAATATTTGTTCTTAATAGTCGAAACATGTTACTCGGTAGGCACTTGATACATTGTTTTACCTCGCGAACTTCTTTACAACATACGTTGTTAGCAACTGACCCAAATTCATTGCTTTGGTCACCTTTCGCCTTTTCCTGTTGAATATTGAGTTGCAAATGTAAAAGGTTTTTTCACTAATATAGCCACAAGTAAGCACTGAACATCTTTTAGAATGGAATTGTAATTTTCAACAATGTTTGTTGTACCAATTCCAAACTTTACGCCTTCATCGTAAGATAAAGTCTACATACATGGATGTAACTCACGAAAATATCTCGATGTCCATGGACTACTTTACCTTGCTGCGTTGTAGTAACCATTGAACTTTCGCACCTGGGTTTGGTATGCTGCTTTTTTTAATTAATTCCTTACATTCCTTACTTTTGGCCTTCGTATTGAAGTTGCTAGTAACATGCCTGATACACCACCGCCAAGGCCAACCTCTAGGCCACACAACATGCTTAGATTCTACCGCACTCTTAATACCGGCATGCCGATCAAATATTAAGCAAATGTTTAAGTGATACTTTATAATAAGTTCCAACAATTTTGAAAGGAACCTACTCTATGTATCCTTTCTCTTCATCAACAAGAGCATACACTAATAGAATGATACGACTTACCCTATCTACTGCTACTGTAATGAGCAGTTTATGCTTATACTTGCCATACAAGAAGGTGCCATCAACTGTGACCACGGGTCTGCATTTATAAAAAAAAAACCGATATAACTTTGTTCACTTATATCTAGCATTTATAACTAAATTCAATAATCTATCAAAAACATACTTGCAATACTTAAATGCTTCAATGCAAAGAGCAAATGCCAAGAAGAACTTGTCAAGGAAGACTGTCCCTGCAACATTTGCGTCAACAGTTCTCCACTTGACCTTTGTTCCTGGATTTGCCTCTGTGATCGCATTAAGTATATGTGGGAGATCCACATATATATCTTCCCAACTTCTATATACTTGCTCAATTGCTTTTCGCTTTGCCTCATAAATTCTCTTCATATGAACATTATACCTAAACTCTTTTAAGATGGTCAGTTGGAGGTCCTTCGCTTTAACATCTGGAGAATTACAAATCTCTAATATAATGCACCTAGACATACTAGTGGAGTCTAACTGAGAGTAATCCTGTCAAGTGATTTCATCCAAGCAAGTGTGAGGTCCTTCATATTTAGTAATGTGAAACCACCCACCATGTTTCTTGTAATTGCCCTGAGTCTCCACTTGCAACCTTTATTATGGACATCAGTACATTTAACTATCGATGACCTCTGGTCCGGGTTCACCACCTTAAAATTATAACGATTCAATAGATGCCACATTTTAATTGCTCGTATAAGATGACATTTAGTCTTAAACCGTCTTAACTTTGAATTCATCGCTGAAACTCCAATTCCCAGCACTCATTTCCTGCTCATTATTAAATGCATCATAACTACTTCTAGCATTAGCAATGAAAAAAGGTACTTGCATTGAGCTCCTCACTACATCAATGTCTGTGGGAGCCATAAATCAGTGCCAGTCATTTCTACTACGTAGTATCCTGCAACATCTTCCTGGGTAAAAGCTTCCACTTTTTCATTTCCATCATCATCATAGTCGTCACTGGATTCACTTTTCGAGGAGTCTTGCATCACATCAGTATCGTGACCACCTATCCAATCTGGTGTAGTGATTTCAAAGTTGCCCATCTACACATTTGTGCTATTTATTGTCTGAACTGGAGTAAAGTTTGAGTCTACCATCCCTTGGCTGCCAATATTACCATAAAAACTCACTTCCCCTGTAAGTGTCTATGGTAGTTCGTTCTCAGATATCTGCACATAACAAGCATTGATCCTTTAGTGTATACCAACATCTCCCGTGCATCATCATCATCAGTTACTAAAATAACATCATAACGCAGTATCATATCTCCAATCACTACCCTATGATATAACTCAATCTGATGTGTAGACCTATTTATCTTAAGTCTATATAAATTATACCAAGTATTTCCTCATATGTTGAGTTCCTACTAACACTGACCACCGCAACTGGCCGCTTATCATAACCAAAACATCATTCCCCTCTACAATGTTGCCATATGTACAATAAAAATTGCCTTATCCATTTCCTCTCCTCACCTATCCTGTTATCTCATAAAACATGATGAATGCATGAAATTTGCACCACGAATTATCTATTGCACTCCTCTAATATTTAAGCATATTTACTAATGCTACTACATCTACCCCAGTCTTCTAATATATGATGAATGTGTAAGATGTATACCAATATATGATTTCATAATTTTCCCACTTTAAAAAACTAAAGATTATGATCATAATCACACTAGACATACAAAAGAAAAATATAACACCAAAAAAAAAAAGAAACAAAATGGAAAAAAAAACTTCATTTCATGGGAAAAAAACAAAGAAAACCAAACAAAAAAAAAAAAAAGGAAAACCCCATGGCAAGCTTGTTTCTTCAATCCGTACAACAATACAACATTAGTAATAGTGAATTTAGGATCTCAAAACTCACTATTAAACAATGCAGCATCAGTAATAGCAAAATTTAAGCAAAATTCAAACACATTTCCTATCCACTCCAGCATGATTTTCTAAAATTTTCACACGAATTTCTTCTCTTCTTCACGATCTTATTACTTCCCTAATGCCTGGTAATCAATCCAATTCAAAATCACGCCTTGATTTTATCTAAATTCAGTCGCAATGAAGGAAACTAAGGTTAGGGTTTTGTAAATGGGAGGTTTTGGGAAAAACTGATCGCATGAAAGAGGAAGAAAAAGCTGGTCAGAGAAATTAATCACCGCCAACCTCGTCTCTTGAAGAGACGAGGTTAGGAACTAATGACCTTGTCTCTTCAAAAGATAAGGTCCATATTTTTAGTAACGACTTTATCTCTTGAAGAGACGAGGGCAGGCTCCAACGATCCCGTCTATTTAAGAGACGAGGTCAACTTGTCTAAAACTGAGAATATTTTCTTTCCAGTGGTATACTCATAATTTAAAAAATAATAATAATATTTTATTCCTTTTCCCCATTTTTACGATGCCCACCTGTATGTATTTTGTCTAATATGAATCTTATTCTTGTTGTTCTGTTTATATATTGTGACCTATACAGAGATTAGATAACTAGTACAAAATCTGGATGTGCTTAGCTTCTTATGTCTGCCTATGAGGAGTTATCTGCAAAACGTTTTACTAATTTGACCAACCAAGAGTAATTGTATGTATCCGATTATGACAAATAGAACAAACATCATTATTCATTACCTCTACTGAAATCCGTTTGCAATGGGAGAATCTAGCATGGTAGGTATATTAAAAAGGACAAATTTTGGACAGAGTGATATGATTCATGAACTTTCTTATTTATAATCTTGTGATATAACAATCTTACTGAGTGAAAGGACATTGGTTTTAATTATGAGTCATACTTAGGTAGGGTATCGATATTTAGATATATCATGTTGAAATTAAATAATTAAATGAGAACCTTTTCAATCATCTTTAACCATAGATTCTTCCACCTAAGACCAAAAGGTGATGTTACCTCTTCCAACCATCCTCCTGCCTTAGCCGGCTACCATGGTCATCTATACTAGTTAGAAATATGAACATAGGCTAGGTAAGTAAGACATCAATTAGGTTACTTAAAGAAGGTACAACTTGAATGTCATACATTGAACATGATAACTCTATGAACAACTCAAAGATAGTACAATGGTAGTTGCTAACTTTGATCATGAAAATGAAAGTGAATATGGATCAAAATAGCCTATGCATTTAGATTATCCCATGTAGATTTGGGTTGTTGTACCGCACTACATGTATTGTTTACTCCTTTGACAATCTATTACTTATTGCTTGCTTAATTTCAAGGAGAAGTATGCAATGATTCTCAATTGCTTTTCTTATTTTTAGGCTTTTCTCTCTTTCTCTCTTTAACCCTATCTACTCTGTTTTGCTATGAAATCAAAATTTTCATTTTAATATCTCATGGATTTATTTTCTAATTAGCCGATTTAGTAAGTTTTTTTTATTACATTAATGTCAATATGCCTTTTGATTGAGTTTATATATATATATAATATATATATTCTCAACATCTAGTTTTTTTCCCATAATCCATTAAAATGTTTTAAATAATATTAATATCGTTAATCTATTTTTCGTTTTATAAGGCAGTGTTTCTATGTCTCTATCAAGACTATTCATTCTTTTGTATATGTACATTATATAGTATCTTATTATTAATTTAAAATGTTTACTTTTGATATGTTTTTCAATTTCGATATTTGATTTATGAGAAACTTCTATGATCCCATTTATGGAACTATCTAATTATCGTATGATAAGTGATATATTATGATGCGATTATTAAAAGTATGAGCCATTAAATAACCAACGAGAAATAAAAGATTCCAAATCTATATTTTGTTAAGTTGTACTCATAAGAAAATAACAAAATAAATAAAATAAAAATACAACATAAAAAAGCATTATTGTTTGAAGAGACTACTGGTCACACTGCATTATGTTTCTTAGATGGTACTGTTTTAGAGTAATATTTTTTCATTGTATCTAGTAGACTAGTATTATAAAATAAAAAAAATAAATAATTTTTTCCAATATGACCCTAATTTATGGAGTGACATTTATTGGGACCTCTTATAGGATTTCTTGTTGCTGTTATGGATGTGAGAAGACAAAAGGATGAGCTTCACACGTGTCCAAAAAATGGAGGGGGGAGGGAAAGAAAGTTGCTTATATATTTCACCATAAAAAAATTGAGAAAAAAAAAAAATTCACCATAAGTGTTTTCTTGTTCGCTCTCCGTAAACATTATGTTGCACTATATAATAATAATAGAAATAGTATAATGTTATATAAAAAGGATTGTTGTCTTATTAAATGTCATTAATGACATACAATGATAATGGTAATTAGCTTGATAGATACCATTTATGATGATTATATTTTCTCATTCCTTAGGTTTTGAGTTTACCATTCTTTTCATTAACATGAATTCACAAGGGCAATGTATAAATTAAAATAATTATAAAGTAACTTTTATATATACTAAAATGTTTTAATCAACTCCACATGAAACATATAGTTTTTTTTTTTCGTTTAATTACCTTAATTCACTTTCGTATTTAAAATAGTTCCTTATTAATATCGTTTCATATCAATAATTTAAACTCTAAATCGGTAACTCATGGTTTCGTCGTCGTCGTCGTCGTTTATTATTATTATTATTTCCTACCAGTATACGTTTTATTTCACAACAATTTTGATGCCGTTTATTATCATTTCAAAACATCCACAGTACATGTTCTAATGCCATATCAATTATCTAATCATTAAATGAAATATAATAATTAATATATTAAATATTTAAATGGTATTGTTACAGTTATGATCTAAGCCGTTAACTAATTAGAGATTATTCCTCTTAAGAAAGGACGATACTATAGAATTTTTCATAATAAATTTATCCTATGGGACAAACAATTGATGAGCTCTATCAAAATCTACAGTTAATAACTTAAGTTTAAATGTGTGTCAATTTGACTACCTACAAGCTGTTGAAGTTCGTTTATAATATTTTGATTAGGTAGTTATTGCAAATATGGGCAAAGTTAAGGTAACTATTGCAAATTTTATCAAATTAACAATTTTAAAGTTTAGATAGATAATTATGAAAAGAAAACGTTTATGTTCCTCCAAGAATACAGTTCACTCAATCGTCTAATAATTAAGGTGAATATAATAATTGATATATTAAGTATTTTAGTGGTGTAGTTATATATTAACTGATCAAAGCAGTCCCATTAAGAAAAGGAGAGAACCATATAAGGTGCAACGTATAATATATCCATTCTTACCTCATTGACTTGAAGCCTTTCTAAAACTAGCACTAGCTACCACCCATGGTAAGGTGTCTGCAAACACTTAATTGAATTATACACACATCTAATGATTTAAAATTGATAAAAAAAAATAAATTAAATTATAAATTAAGCGATATAGTGGAATTCATAACTTGCACAATTTCCGAATCAAACTGACTTAAATAGTATAGAAAGTACATGTGAAAAAAATAATAATAAAGCGTACAATAAATTTATATGAATTACAATTTAATTTGATGTTCATGATAAATATGTGATTTAGGGTTTAGTTAAAACATGATTTATTCTTACATGCTTTCTAACTCTATTTACATTATTAACATGTGTCTCTATCGGTGAAGATCATGTGATTTTTTATTAAGCATTTGTTTGGATTTTCTTATATTTATTTGTATCTTATCTATATCTGATCTATCTGATCTATTTTTGAGTAAACATGTTTATTTTAAATCTATATCTTTTTTTTCATATACAGTCTGTTTGAAAACAACAAAAATGAAGTGTTAAATTGACCAAAAAATGAATAACCAAATATATCCTAATTTATTATTACCATTCATCTTATTTATTTAGTTTTAGTTTCCAATAAGTAGGGTGTAAACAAGTTTGGTTAGGTCAGGTTGGGTTTTTGGAAGCTTAATCTCAGCTCGTTTAACAAATTAATGAGCTTAAGTCAAATTAGGTTTTTAACGAGTCTGAAATATACAGGCTCAAATTTTAGCTCAAGTTCGTGCTTGTTAAAGATTTGCAAGCTTGTTCATGAGCCTAACTGACAACCTCTTATAATGAGCCTATTTGCAAGCCGTACCTATAAGTATAAAGGTACCAATGTACAAAACTTCTTAAAATATATTTTTTGTCTCCAAAACATTTTAAATATATTTGAAATGACTAATATATCAATGCAATTTTTTTAATTATTTGTAAAAACTTTTTGCTCTCTAATATTACCACCATATATATTATTTGAATACTCATTCAATTTGAGATTCCAAAAATAGAAAAAACAAATTTAGATGGCCAAAAACTCCTTAATTTTATTGTTATTTCATTGTTATAATAGTAACTATATATAAATAAGACTGTCAATAAGTAACCACTCTCCTTTATATCTCTTTTGTGTAAATAGAAATTGTTCTTTTATAAATAAATTCAAGGATTTTCTTCTTAAATTCTTGGATGTTTATATGGTTTTTGTATTACTATATATATTTAATTTATTCATATCTTTTTTACACATTCATTACTAGTGTGTGTATGCTATTTTCAATAATGTGGTAAATTCTTAATTATTTTCTCATTAGCACAGGTCTTTATTTTGGACCCATCATTAATTTTAATAGGACTAGTTCTATGGATTGTTTAAAGACTTTCATTCATCTCAATCTTTACCATACCATCGAATAATTAATATATAAATTATTATATTTAAATTTATGAACAAATGATTAACTGGAAGTCCAGCTTATGAGACTACAGAAATTCCTATTTTGAAAATATAGTTGCAATTAAGAAACTCTTACAACTTGTTCACTTCAGGGGTTGCTATTATAGTGTTTACTTGAAAGGAATTGCAATTCATAATAAATTACTATTACGTAAAATAATAAATATCAATTCATGTTACACACAAATTACTTGGTTTATTTTCAATCTTTTATCATAAATACCCCTATTTTCAAAACATCACTTATATAAATATCATCTTTTTATTATAAAGATAAGAGACAATATAGATATTTTACTTTTACTCAAATAAGTATTTGTTTTATATTCTATACTAAGTGAGTAATATAATAATCATTATATCTCTATTACATTTATATTAAATTGGAATTCAACTTCCTTCTTATCTTACAGGATAAGATAATGAGCTATTAAAGGATGGTATACTTTTTTTTTGCCAAAAAAGGATGGTATATGCTTAATTCACACAAAAAAAAAAAAAAAGGAAAGAAAGAAAGAAAAATCCGCAAAAACTTGTGAGATAGTGATCAAATTGCGAGGTGTGATGAAAGTTTTTGGTTAGAATTCATCATAACCCATTGTATGACTTTGGGTTTCAAGTGTCAACCACCAATCTGGGGGTTCTACGTTTTCATATTATCATTTATTAATAATATTATTGTATTTCGTAAGATTTTATAATGCATGTTATATTTTATAATTAATTATTTTTACAAAATATTTTTAAACAATTATTATAAGTGGTGGCAAAAGAAGATTTAATAAATCTGATGGAAGTTCTTTCTGATATATTTTAAAAAAAATATTGAGGACTCAAATAAAGAAAATAATAATCAAGGACTTATAAATAAACTTTAAGTACTTTTTCTTTAATACTTTACCCTATATAAATTATAAAACAATATAATAAGTTACTTTCTATATTATATGAGGTGGAAGTTATAACCTTGTGTAATCTTTGTCATACATGAAGAAATGGGTGCACAGATGTCATGGCAAACATTAATGCTGCTATTGCTTAGCTTTTTCTTTCATTCCTTTATTTTTATTTTATTAAAGTAGTAATAATATCAATCTACATGGCACTAACAACCCCTTTGTAAATTATTGAATCAAAACAAAACCCTTACTACTTACTGTGCTATTGACTATTCTATCTAGTCTCCTCTAGTTATAAGACCAAAAAAAGAAAAGTATATGCTAGTTAGGACAAAACCCATGCTTTTCCACCTTTCATATTGAATTTCTTTAACCTTCCAAAAAACATGGCAATGATAAGGATGACCTTTCCTTGGCTGCTCCATCTTCCTACAAATCCATACCATGCATCCTTGCAAGCACTGTCTGGGTTTAATTGCCTTTTGCAACTGTATCCTGTTGAGAATCCCACATTTCCATATGCACTGCAAGTACAATAGGGATAATAAAAATGCAATCATCCTTTGTTCAAAATTTCATAATCTTAATGCAATGCAAGTATTTTGCTAGTCTAACGTTAGATATAGTTATACTCTTTGACATTAACCAATAGGGTTTTAGAGGTAAAATTTATACCATTAAACATAATTTTCGTTACAAAAATTATGGTTGTTGATTCAATCTGTAAAGATATAAACTATTTTACTAATTTTCTATTGTAGAATTTGTCACTAAAGGTCAATTTTTGAACATGATAATTAAATTTGAAATTCAATAATATTGGACGTATTTTGACAGCTTATTTGAAATTCTTTGTTTGAGATGAAATTAAAGGCTTAACTCACCTTATCACTTCTAGCGTAATGTTTAAAACATTGAAATTTAGTGGATCTTTCTTTATTTTCTCTCTTTCGGTGATGCAAACAAGGATGATAAAGATGGATAAATATGACAGTGGTGAGAATATCAAGCATTCAAGCGAATTCTTCTTTTGATGATCACTCCTATGCTTTGTAGTTTCCACCTCCACTTGATAATCCTTCTTCGGCAAAAATGTTGTGTAAGGTGGAAGATACCTACAACATTACAGGCAAAACGTGAATTTGTGAAGGAAGAGCTTGAATTTGTAGTATTTTTATAATAATAATAATAATAATAATAATAATGCTAAGTTATGAATTTTTCAACTATACATTTAAGGAGGCTTTGGTATAAGTTATTTAAGTTTAATGAATTCAGGTCAAACTCCTCAGTGGCAGTTGGATCGAAACTCTATATTTAGGCCCTTATGCAAAATATATATATATATAATATAAACGAGGACTATTTATTATTTTTCCACAAATGAACAATGGTTAAATAATAGTGTTCATATTATATTTATTACCATTAATGGATATACATTATTATTAAAGTGTTAATTCTGATAATTTTTTAAGACAAAACTATTTATTTCAATAGTATTGTATATACACTTCCAAGCAAAATCTACACGTGTCTTGGACTTTAATCATTCGCATAATTTCTGAAGTTTTCTTTTAAGGACATACATAATTTACTCTCTTCCTTGTTAAAATTATTTATGTACTTAACAAGTAATAAGTAAATGCTTTCTATGTAGTAAAAATGTTTTATGTTAAAATTTTATCTCATCACCATTACTTATGTGTCTTTTCAATTTGCTCAAAAGTTAAAAATCATATAAAATAGTATAAAGTAAAATAAAGAAGAAAGAATTGAAGATTATCTAACTTCGGATTAATAGTCATTATATATTTTTCCATATAATAATAATTAAATAAATAAATAAGAGCCTAGAAATTTTTTTTTTCTCTTGGATGGTGTAGTTTTCCCAAAAAATTGAATTTTTAAACTATGCATTTAACAACCTGCAATTGTATAGATTTGTGAAAAGGGACCTAATGACACCCGTGTGGAATCGATTGAGGAAAGGAAAGAGAGAGCTGACAATTTGGAGTGGCTTTTCTAGAGATTCTTATGATCACTATCGGAGTGGCTTGGTGTGAGAGTATATATGGTGGTGGTTAATGGTTGATTCATATTCACATTCCCCATTCCCATTATCGAAGGAATAAAGCTTAGGTATACTTCCGGAGTAAAATTTTTATACCTTTTGGAGTGAAAAGTTTTATACCTTTTGAAGTGAAAAGTTTGACTATGTAGGCCATTAAACAATGTCAAAATTCATGTGGAACAACATAATATTGGTCAAACTTCATCTAGTAATTAATATGTTATCGCATTTTTTATGTCTTTTTCATGATTTTGACTTATATTTTAATTAACTTTATTAGCATGGATCATTTACATAAGCTTTGGGTTTATACGTAGAAACTTTTAAATTTATTATTATAAAATTAATGACATATAATTTTTAGATGGCATGATTACCATATGACTAAGTGAGTTTCAAAAGCCTACTTAACCCTCTATAGTCAAGTAAATTTCAAGAAAGGTAAAAAGTGTTTTAAAATATGTTGGATATAGGACATATCACTTTATATGTATCTTAGGAATCTAATTGGAGAGAAATTCTATAGTCTTACCATTAATTTTAATAGGATCAGTTTTGTCACTATCTAACAGCTTTCACGATATTCATCGTGATCGAACCACTAAAATAGTTAATATTCTAATTACTATATTTATTGTAACGGTTAGATAGTTGACTGGACGGTCCTGATGATAAGACTATAGAAACTCCTCTAATGGAATATCATTTATTTATATTACAAGTTCCAAGTTTTAGAGTGCCTAGTAAATTTTTAAGGATTAGAATATTGTAAAACTGACTTGTACAATATTACTAATACGTATAGTCTTATAAATTTGACTTGTGTAATGCAAATCCAATCATGTTGGACTAACTTATATCTCAAATTTATAATTTAAGGAAGTCCCTTGGTTATCTTTGTTTTACTTCGTCATTATTTGTATACTTATTGAAATTAGTCACATATATATTCATTGTGGTTTACAATTAAACGAAATGTCAATTTACAAATTTAATCACATGATTTTAAGTATGAACAACTAATAATATTTTAACTTAAGAAGGACAAAAGGACTTACAAATAATGAATATTACACAAGTTATAGGTTTTAAAGGGTAACTGTTGCACGGTAATTCTAGTGGTTAAATTGTAGGTTTCGGTTCTAAATTTTTGGAACATGTATCAAGTGGATATTTGATATGATAGAATTTCAACCGAGCCACCTTGTACATACATACAACTAATAAATTATATCAAAACTATAAAATATTTCAAATTGATTAACAAGTATAACTGATAAATATAACAAAATACCTTTATAACTCCATATAATATACGAGAGGGATGAGACTTACATCATTATAATAAATAACACCAATATTGCAGAAGAAACGGAGGAAAGGTCAAACGTTGATTCACCAGCGTGCCTGGAGTTAACTGCCAGAAATAAAATGCCCACAACTTTTTCAAAAGAATTGAGCCCATCCATGATCTCTGAGTTCCACTCCATGCAACTGAAAAGTATAAATTGTACTGCTATAAACCCCAAGACCGTTGCTACCAAGAAACAACAATGAACACTTGGGAACAAATGCCAATAATCCGTCTCTCCAAGGTTCTTCAACATGTAGCTAAACTTTGCTTTTCTTGTACTTTTCTCAAGGGACCAAATGGCAAACCTCAAACAAGGTGGATACAAAGTGTTACCTAAAAGAACTTGAGGTATAAGAATCAACAAAAGACCTGGATTCTTCTTGAAAGCAACCATGTTTTCATTTGTTGGAACAAACCCACAATTGGAAAAGGTTGACACTGTTGTGAAAGCAGCAAATGTTTGGAAAGAAAGCCCTTTTTTTTGGAGAACCTGCCTTGCACTAGGGACTAGGCTTATATAGGCTAAAGTAAACAAAAAACCACCCATGTGAACTACTATAAGGTAGCACAAAATTATGTACGCCAAACACTTCATCAACATGTGCTTTGAAGATTCATCAGACCCATGATTGTTTCCTAGGTCATTATTTGTGGTATCGACTTCTATTCCTAGCTCTATTGGACTATTGTCCTCCCCATGAAAATTGGAGCCATGTTTGGTACCACAAGGGACCACGTTTTTAGTTTTGGGAACTTAGATTTCAGAAATTGTAGGCCAAGCATGGAAATGAAAATTTCCCCACCAATAAACATCAAAATGGCGATGATGATTAGTTGAATATTTGAGAATACCTCCATTTCCACGGTTGACATGCTTGAAACCGTAACGGCAGACACTGATGTGAAATAGATATCAAGGTCATGGGGTGCAACCAAGGAGCGTGGCTTGGTAATTGTGAGAGAAAAATAGCCAACTATGGACATAGTTATGAAGTAACCAAGTTGAACCCAAATGGCAGCATTCTCTTTGTGGACTAATACACTAGACAAGGAAGAGATTTTTGACGAGGAGCATTTGGTGCCAACATTCTTTAGTTTCTTGAGAAAACGACCAAAGTATTCCATTCTGAAAAGATGACTTGGTTATGATTACACTAGACCAAGGTTATTCATTATATATAATGGATCCACTTAGCAACAAGCACACCTTTGTTGAGGCTAAGCATCATAAGATGGGACTCACAGGCGTGCTGAATTTGGATCTACGTTTTCAAATTTACTGATTGTCTAGTTTATTAAAGTTACAAATTGATAGTTAAAATTATTTAAATCTTAAAATATTGGGTAACATTATTGTAATAACTCGAAACTCCGTGTACTAAGATATTGTCCACTTTTATGAAATGTCGTACTATTCTATCCTTAGTGTCAGTTGCTTGCTAGGAGATTATTTATCTTGAGAGTGCTCTCCACAAAGTAAGTTTAACTTGAGAGTTTTGATGAACTACAAACCATTACACCAATTTAAAAAACTGATCTCTTGTTAATTTCGTTACACAAGTTTAGAATTAACATAGGCATGGAGGACACTAGAGGTGCTCTATACAGGCTCAAGAGGTACCCATACTCTAAGGCATTTTATCATATATAGCACTTAGTTTTCCTATTTCCGACTGATGAACCACTCTAATACCACTTGTAATAACTTAGAACTCCACCTACAAAGGTATTCTTTGTTCGGTGAAATGTTGCATGGTTTTATCAGTGATTTTAGTTGCTTCTCAAGAAGTCACCAATCTTGGAGTGCTATCTACTAAACACTTAATTAAAAATTCTAATTAACTCAAAGCCATTATACTAAAAGATATATCGATGATTAGAGTTTCACGCCTTATATTTGAGGGGTATCACAATTATAATGATTTTTTTTTTTTCTTATCTTAACTAATGATTACATAAAGCAACATCTTAAAAGGTGAACTTCACTAAACTTCGTAAGTAACTTTATAGAAGTCCATTTTTGCATAACTTACATATGAAAAGATAATAAATTTATTATTCATTTCCACCCATAACTCCTTTTTATCTTCAAGATAAGCTTAAAAAACATATATATCCACTATGTCACTTGGAATTTTGCTTTTACAAAATAGGAAATCATATTTTATTATAATATTATAATCTTAAGGGTAAAGATGTAAATGAGAAAGCTATTATTAGAAGTGATATGCTATATTCATAACTTAGTATATGGTATGGATAAATAAATACATTAACACGTAATACGTAAGGAAATGGGTCAGCTTTCCTTATGTTGCTGTCTACCGTTAGACACTGTAGATAGCATGTGATCATAATTTATACCTAATACTCTTCTTTCGGTTTTCCCAACCATACATCCATGTATAAGACAAAGGGAAAAAGTTTTGCTAAGTCGTTGTGTCCTAACTCTGTTACAAATAATAATAACGTGATGTGTGTATATAAAATAATAATAATAATTATTATTTACTTTATTTTAGAGGTATTTTTATTTTTTTAATTTATTTAGCACATATCAAATATCTATTGACTAGAACAGAATGAGTAAAATATTCCTGAAGCAACAAATATTTTTCCAAGAGAAAGGGAATGTAAAGGATTATTGATTTCCCTAATTTTTCGCAGATATAAAACGTGGAGGTGTAAATGGGAAGATCCTCTTAGACAATATCTCCCACCACTTAATAGAATATTTTTGTCATCTTTATTCTTCCAAGAGAAAGGGAATGTAAAGGATTATTGATTTCCCTAATTTTTTGCAGATATAAAACGTGAAGGTGTAAATGGGAAGATCCTCTTAGACAATATCTCCCACCACTTAAAAGAATATTTTTGTCATCTTTATTATTATCAATACAGCTATCATTCTTTCATATTTTCTATTTTGATTAGAATTTAGTATTTTATATTTTATTTTTCTTGTTGAAAAGAAAGTTTCACAATTTAGATAGAGTTGAAAGGGCCATTATGCCCCAAATCGATCCAATACAAGGCTGGCTTGGAGGAATTTTAACCTCCCTAGATTTAACAACTATTTCACAACTAACATGGAATAGGTCATGGTGGGTATTGAGGATCACACGATAATAAATATATAGATATTAATTTATAAGAACATGTTTTCATGGGATAGAGTACAGTTATAAAGTCTTTATATCATGTAATCATCTTAAAACTTGTATTATAAGAAATAAAAAGTAAGGTTTATGGTATCCAATACCCATTTTATTAAATATTATAAAATATTATTTAAAAATAAGAAATAAATGATGATGCTTTTTTTCCTATAAATGTTTAAGGGAAAAAAAAAACTCAAGCCCACTTTTTTGAAAAGGGGTTAATTATAAAAACCTTACATGTGTTTTTGCCTATTTGTAAATACGTGACCTGTATTAATTTTTTTAACAAACAGATGACTCGAGTTTCATGCAAAAGTGTTATATTGTTAAATGATATTTGAGAAAAAGCATGATTGGTCTAAAAAAATTAATTTAATAAACAATTTTATTAAAATTAAATTAAATTAATTATTAAAAAAATATTTTAAAAAACCAAAAAATTAAGAAAATGTAAAATTGATTTTTTAAGGCCAATAAGATATTGACATGTGTCCTTATAAAATTTTTAAATAATATTGACACTTTTAAATTAAACTCAAATCACTTATTTATTAAAAAAAAATTAACACAAGCCTTCTATTTATAATTAGATCAAAACCTAGGTAGAGTTTTTGTAATTAACCCTTAAAGAAAAAAAAACCTTAAAAAAGTGCTACCTTAACTTAACCATCTCATTTCTTTGTCTCACCTCTCATGTCATTGTTTCTTTTTTTCCTTATCTTCTTACTTTAGATTCCCTCTTTCTTCTCTATTTCATATCCTAATCTTTTTTCTTTTCTCTTCTTTTTTTAAACAAGAGTAGTATAAGAAAAGATAAATTACTTTACTCTTTAATTTTGTTTTATTTTTTTCTCATAAGAATGTCTATGAAACTTGAATTGAGAAATTTCAGCAAAAAGAATTGGAAAATCACTTTATTTTGCGTTGTCCACTAGTTCTTCAATGGATGATGTTACTCTTTCTCTTGATGTAAAAGTAATCCAACTTTCGTATGTAAACAAATTCTGCATGGTGTTATACTTGTGACAGTAAGAAAAAAAAACTTTTAAAATTTCTTTATGTCTATTTATATTAAATATATATAAAAAGAGAGTTTTCTATATTACATGTAATTTCATGTATTATTACAAAATTTAAAATTTAAGGAAAAAAATTATATGTTACAGAAGGTACCTTGTACTTTTATTACAAACGTTACAAAAACTTTTAAAATTTCTTTATGGCTATTTATATTAAATATATAAAAAGAGAGTTTTCTATATTACATGTGCATGTATTATTATAAATTTAAAATTTAAGGAAAAAAAAATTATAGGTTATAGAAGGTACCTTGTACTTTTATTACAAACGTTATAAAAAGTAGAGTAAAGATAAGACTCTATACGTTTCCCATCCTATATCCAATTACCCTTAGCTAGAGGAAACAAAAAAAAAAAGGAAAAAAAAAACCGATTCTTTTGTCATTCTTCATGGATTATTGCTGTTAAATCATTAAAGCAAAAGAAAGCTTTGTTTTTTCAAATTTTATTTGTAGTAATTTTAGGATACCATTAATGAAACATGATTAAGCTTAACAAAGGATCAAGTACGACATTTAGTACAACAAACTTTAAGTGAAAATTTAACAAACGAATTGCATATATTAAACTAAAAGAATACATAAAGTTTAGGCAATGATTTCAACATCATCTTAACATCTTTTGACATCTTTTAACTACAAAAAACTTCAATAACACTAACATGTCATGTGGATTTAATAGTAGTGTATAAATACTTATAGAATTTTTATCATGTGAATAGTTTACTAAAAACTACCCACTATCATCACAATTTCTTAAAATAATATTAGTATTTACTTATTACTTATCTGAACATATAATATAGTAATTCCAGTGAATCATTTATCATTTAGCCATCCATATTCTAGCATCCATGTTATCACTTTAAATTTGTATAAAATCATTCAAATCTCCTAATTTAGTGATTCAAAAGAGTTTAGGATGAACAAGAGAATAGCTTCCGGCATCATTCATCTTGATCACTTAGTGAAGGGAGTATGAATCCTTGTCGAGATAGAACTTTGTCTTCTTTGAATGACTTGTTCAAAGTTAAACCTATTAACGTAGTGTTTGGCTGTGAAAACCGAATAATATAAGTTAAAACTATTAAGGAAAATTGGATGATATAATGTAAGGAAGATTAAACAGTACAATTCTCTTATATTATGTTTAATATACATAGTATTTGGATAAGGATTCTTATATTGTCCATTGTCTAGTATACACAAGTACAACATAATATATTACATTTTGAAAATTAAACTTTTTTATGAGGAAAAAAAAAAGAAAATTATACATTTTTACAATCATGCACAAATAACATAATTAGGGATAATAGTGATAGTCAATATATTTTGTGATGATAGTAATGGAAATTTATTACTAGTGTTGTATTAGTGGTGGTAATAGCAATAGTAGAGTTGATGACGACAGTAGTGGTGATAATGATGGTGGTGATGGTAGTAGTAGTGGTGGCAATGGTAATGATGGTGAAGTTGTTAATAAGGTAGGAGTTGTAAGAATGAGATAATGGTGTTCGTGTTAATGTAATATCTTTGTTATGTGATTTTATTTTGATCCAACTTCAATACTATCAAATATAAAAGATAAAAATTTCAATATTATGTGAACTAGATATGGTATAATATGTTTTATCCTCCCCACTATCATAAAAAAAATTGTACAATTAAATGCTATTAGGAAAAATATTCTATCACGCCCTACAGTTTATCGCAGCTTATGTGGCTGACGTGATGCCAGGACTATAGCCACACAGGTACTGACTTCGGTGGATCACCGCAACGAGTTCCCTTATCAACATAAGAAGGTATTGTTATCCCCAAGCAGAGTTGACCCCAGCTACAGCCTTGAGGGATCGAACCCTGAACCTAAGGCTTTTGTTTGCCTTAAAGGAAACGCCTCTCACCAATTGAGCTGCACCTTTTTATGTCATGCCCCACAGTTCACCACAGTTTATGTGGCTGACGTGATGCAAGGACTGTAACCCCACAGGTACTGACTTATGGGGATCACCACAGCAAGTTCCCTTATCAGCACAAGAAGGTATTGTTATCCCTAAGCAAAGTTGACCCGAGCTACAGCCTTGAAGGATCGAACCCAGGACCTGAAGCTTTTGTTTGCTTAAGCCTCAGGTCTGGGTTTGATCCCTCAAGGCTGTAGCTGAGGTTAACTTTGCTTAGAGGTAACAATACCTTCTTATGTTGGTAAGTGAACTCGTTGCGGTGATCCTCCGAAGTCAGTGCCTGTGAGGCTGCAGTCCTAGCATCACGTTGACCACATAAGCTGCGATGAACTGTGGACGTGACATATTCAATGGGTAATACATACCATATGTGTATACACATAATATGTAACTATCAACCATACGATGGACAAGATAATAGACAGTTAAAATAACCACCACTCATATAATCACAAGTCAGAATACAATTAGTAGTTACTTATTACTTGTATATTACTAGTGATGTGTAGTACCTACTGAATACTTAGGATGATCAGATAATCCCTTATCAACATTGAATTCCATGGTTTTTTTTGAGTGCCAAAGTTGTACACCTATTACTTGAACTAATATTTCTTTTAGGGTATATTGAAATGTGTGGTTGTTAAATTGATGTTTTAGATTAATTAATAACTAGTATGTAATGGTGCCTTTTGAAGAATCATTATTCCACGTATTGCTTGAAGGTTATTAATTATTTGTATCTTTTTTGTGCATATTACACTCCTCTAAATTTCTTTTATTTTACTCTATATACTATTGGAAAAATTTCACCAATTGTTTAGTTGGTTCTCCATGACTCTTTCAAGAACCTCTGTAAAAAGGATTTAAAGTGTCAACAACACCATCAACAACACCAACAACAACAACAGCAGTAGCAGCACCAGCGCACAACACAACAACAACAACAATAATAATAATAAAAGTTCAAAATCTATCATGCTTTTAGGGACTACCATTTGAGCTTTCTCTATGTTAAGAAAAGCCACTATTGTGTTGAAAATATCTTTCAAATTTAAGAAAAGTCAAGATTGGGAAATATATTGTAAATTAGTATGATGTTAAGGATTTATTTTAGGGATATTTCCTTCTTTTTAAGATTCTTGATTTTGTATATATATCCTTTTGTGGATGTATTCAAAGATAGGTAATAAACTCAATTCCTTTGTATTAATTATCTTGGTATTGGAGCCCTTAAAATCTTTTCCTGTCTGCCGTAATACATTGCTCAGTTTGTTTTTTGTTTCCTCAGTTTGTTTTCCCCTCTCGCCAGATATAGCTCATTGTCACTATCTTTTTTTTTTTTCCTTTATGGAGAAAACCAAAGTCTCTCATCCTATTGCAACAATATTAGATGGTTCAAATTACACTCTCTGGTCCCTAGTGAATCAAGAGTTATCTAGTGGAGTGCAAACTTTGGCAAATTGTTAATTCTCAAACCAATCAAGGATGATACTAAAACTGATACTAAATATATTGAACATCTTTAGGATTGGGATAGTAAAAATCACTAGATAATTACTTGGTTTTGTAATACCTCTATTGCCTCCATTCACATTCAATTTTTTGATTTTGACACTACAAAGGAGATGTGGGATTTCTTGTCTAATAGATATAAAACCTCTAGTCTTGCACATTACGATAAGTTGTTCACTACTGTTAACAACCTAAAGCAAGAACCTAGTCAGTCTATTAATGTTTTTCTCACAACTATTTAGTTGATTTAGAATTAAATGCAATAATCTTGGATCAGTAAAGATCACCTTCACCTTATCTAAGTTCTTATGGCTTTTTGTTCTGAATATGAATCAGTTGGAGCTGTCTTACTGCACTGTGATCCATTACCTTCTCTTGATGCTGATGTTAAGGAAATTCTATTTAAAGAAACTCACCTTGGTTTGGTTAAGTCTTCTTCACCAGAAGTTACACTTGCAATCACTCAATTACATTTTACATCTAGATCATCCTTTTGTGAGAATTGCCATAGCTTTAGTCATGTTTTTGTTAATTTCCCTATTGTTGAGTGCAAATATTGTTATGGACAAGATCATATTTTAAAGAATTGCTCTACTCACCATCTTGGTCTAAGGGAGCCACAAATTTCAAACCATCCTCTAAGATCGGTTCTTCTGTTACTGCTACTATTGCTGATGGATCTTCCTCTTCTACCCTTACTATGAGCTATCTAGAAGCTCTCTTAAACAGGTCATATTCTCCAATTCCACTGCTTCATCTGTCACTCCTAGTGATTCTTGGCTTCTTGATTCCGCATGTTGTAATCATATGACTTCCCAATTATCTCTTTTATCTAACACAACGTCTATCAGTTATCTTCTATCGAAACTGCAAATACAAGTTGTATGTCCATTACTCATGCTGGAATTATCACTACCTCTAACTTAACTCCTCCTAATACTTATTGTGTTTCGAGCCTAGCCTTAAATTTGATTTCTATTGGTTAATTATGTCGGATTCAGGATTTTCAAATAAGTTAGACTTTTGGAATGTAGTGTAAGGTAGGAAGATTCTTTGAGCTCCTGTCTCTTCACATTCCTCCTAAAAAGATTTCTACTTCAATTACAACTCCTTTAGCAACCAGTGGCACCTTCATCTTGGTCATGTATACAATAATAAACTTCATAGTTTAGTTTCTAGACGATCATTAGGGCTTTCTAAATTTGATTCTTTTGATTGTTTACATTGTAATTAGCTAAACAAACTACATCATCTTTTAGTTCTAGTAACTCTATTTGCAATACTCCTTTTGAGTTAATTCATTCAGATATTTAGGGTCCTACCCCTACTCAAACTGTGATTGGTTATCAATATTTTGTTTTATTTGTTGATGACTATTTAAGGTTCATGTGGATATATTTTCTTCAGCATAGATCTGAAGTATCTTCAACTTACATTGATTTTACTACCATGATTATGACCTAATTCTCTAGTGTTAGTAAAATTCTTCGCACTAATAATGTGATGGAATACCAAGACTATGTTCTTCTTCAGTTTCTCAAACAATAAGACCCTATTGTTCAAAGTTCTCACCCTCATACTTCCCAACAAAATGGATGTTCGAAAGAAAACACTGGCATATTTTGGACTCTATTCGTGCTCAACTTCTTTCTGCATCTTTTCCTGAAAATTTTTGGGGTAAGGCTGCTTTACTTCTATTTACACCATTAATCAGCTTCTCACTACAATCCTTCACAACCTTTCCCCTTTTGAAAGACTAAATGGTAAGACACCTAATTACTGCAATGTTAAAGTCTTTGGTTGTGCTTGTTTTGTTCTTTTTACTCCCCATGAGCACACCAAACTGGAACCTCGTGCCCATCTCTATTGTTTTCTAGGATATAGAACTGAACATAAGGGTTATTATTGTTAGGATCCTATTTCTTGTTAGTTGCATATTTCCAAACATGTCACCTTTTGGGAAAACACCATGTTTACTGCTTTATCCAAATTTGATAGTTCCTTCTATTTTTCCTAACCTTTCTTTACTAATCATTCCATCAAGTTATTTCGTTCATCTAATGCAAGTACCTCAACTGAACTCATTAACTCTACTCCCATTACAACATTAGCCTACATAGATTTTGACCCTTCTGATGATCTTATTCCCCCGCTTCATCGCTCTAGTCAGGTAAGAGAAACTCCTCATCACTTTAGTGATTTTCATTGTTTTTCTGCTATTGGTTCCCTACATGAACCTTGCTCATATCGAAAGGGTAGTACCAACCCTCTTCAGCAGTAAGAAATGTCAGAAGAACTTCAAGCCTTAGAACAGACTCGCATGTGGGACTTGATGGATCTTCCTTTTGGAAAGACTCCTATTGGATGCAAATGGGTATATAAGATCAAACTCAATCTGATGGCTCTATTGAGTAGTATAAAGCTCGTTTGGTTGCGAAAGGCTACAATCAAGAGTATGGCATTGACTATGAAGAAAAATTTGCTCTTGTGGCTCACTTAACATCTGTTCAAAGTTTGTTAGCAGTTACTACCATAAAACATTGGCCTCTCTTTCAAATGGACGTGAAAAATGCCTTTCTCAATGGGGATCTTATTGAAGAAGTCTATGTGCATCCTCCTCATGGATATTCGCATACTCATAAAAAGTTTGTCTTCTTCTTCCTACTTTATATGGACTTAAAGAGGCTCCTTGTGCCTGGTTTGCTAAATTTAGCTCTACTATTGCACGACTTGGTTTCGCCTCAATTCCTTATGACTCGGCTTTGCTTACTTGTTGCATTGACAAAGGTATTTTTCTTCTCTTACTTTACATTGATGATACGATCATTACTAGTGATGATTCTATTAAGATTTCTAACCTACAACAATACCTTAGTCAACATTTTGAGATGAAAGACTTATAATCATTGAATTTCTTTCTTGGTCTTGAAATCTCTTCTAGTTCCAATGGATATTATCCATCACAGGCCAAGTATGTATCTAACTTGACCTCTAGATCTGGTATTACTGATTCTACTATTGCATCTACTCCATTAGATACAAATGTTAAGTTGACTCCATCAAATGGTACATCTCTTTCTATCCTATTTTGTATTGGCAACTTGTTGGCAGCTTGGTTTATCTTACAATGAGTCATTCTGATATTGCCTATGCTATTAATATAGTTAGCCAATTCATGGTTGCTTCGCATACTATTCACTTTACAGTAGTTCTTCGTATTCTTCAATATGTGAAAGGCACGCTCTTTCATGGACTCAATTTCTTTATTCATTCTGATGTTGATTGGTCTGGTGATCCCACTAATCTCCGTTTTACTATTGGATATTGCTTCTTCTTAAGTGACTCACTTATTTCATGGCAAAGTAAAATGCAAATGATTATATCTCGCTCTAGCATAGAATCTAAATATCGAGCACTTACTGATGCTAGTTTTGAAATGCTTTAGCTCTATTGGTTAATTATGGATATGGGTGTTACTCATTCATCTACTATTATTCTACACCATGAAATCGAAGTGCAATTCAAATTGCTCACAATGATGTCTTTCATGAGTGAACAAGGCCCATTGAAAATGACTGCCATTTGTTTAACAACATCTTCTATGTGCCATGCTCTAACTTCTTGCAGTTTCTTCTGCAGATCAAACAACTAACATCTTCACGAAAGCTCATCCTGGGACGATTTAACATCTTACTTACCAAACTTTAGTTGATTTCAACTAACCCATCTTGAGTTTTGTTTTGTTAAGGAAAGTCAATATTGTGTTGAAAATATCTTGTAAATTTAAGGAAAGTCAAGATTGGGAAATCTATTGTAAATTAGCATGATGTTAGGGATTTATTTCGAGGATTTATCTCCTTCTTTTTTAGATTCTTCATCTTGTGTATATATCATCTTACGTATGTATTCAAAGATAAGTAATAAACTTAATTTCTTTTTTTATCAATTATCACTCTAATTGTCCTCGTTTAAAATTTAAAAAAAAAAACTTTTCCAAATTTCAAATGCCGATTTGATAGTGATTTGGATGGCAAGTTAACCTTAGTCCCATGCTATATATCTACTCTTAAATGACTAAACTTCCTTTTGAACATGAAGACCATGACTCATCCTAAATGTAATGTCCCTCTAAATCATTTAAGGTAACAAAAGGTGCCTAATACATCAACACCTTGAAAAAAAATTAAAATAGAAAATAGAGTTTAATGTAGCTATAATGAACCCATTTCTTTAAGATATAAGTTTATGGACTAACTCATTTCTTTATGAAACAATTCCAATAAACTCGTCTGTTGAAGGAATAAGTTCATGTTTCCTACATTTTGAAATTATTTTTCCTCTAGCAACATTTTATTTTAACTACATATTTTTTTCCTTAACCCTTATTATGCGATTAAAAAGACTTGTAGCACTTTCTCTATTGTGGTTTAGATTTCTCAGACATCTTTTTTGTTATCTTAATAGTTTTAAAGATATGATGCTTCCTAAAAATATCCTCATATGTGGTTTGTAATTTGTAATTTGGGTATTATAAATCTATAATCAATCACAAGATATATTTTGCAAGACATAAGTCAAGCTTACTAAGCTTTTTGGATAATAAAATTTGGTATAGATTATAAATAAATGGGTAAATTGCACGGATTTACTCTGAAAACTTTAAAAATTACATAAACCCCTAGGTTTTTAAAAATTCAACACTTACACCTCCTTAAAAAAAATAAATTATGCGAACCTCCTTCAAAACTTTGAAAATTATATAGACTCCTGGTTTTTTCAAAAGTCAACACTTATACCCCTAAAAAATAATGTGATGATAATACGTAAATTTTGTTTATTATGTCACTACATATAATATTTTAATTAATAAATGTTTCAAAAAATATTTAAAAGTTAAATATTAAAGAATGTAAACTTTTTTTAGCAAAAAGCATCATCACAAGATGTATTTTAACACAATAGAAAACTTTTATAATATATTTGTTTTAGGTTAAAGTGCAACTAGAAGAAGGAAGAATTTAGTTGACTTTTTTTTTTCCTTTTTCTAAAAAAATTAACTCTATAAAAATTATAATAAAAATTTAATATTTTTTAAAATATATTATATATATAATGACATGTTAGCACCAACTAAATAAATTTTACATTTTATTATCACGTCAATTTTTATGGTTTAAGTATTGACTTTTGAAAAAACTGATAGTCTATACAATTTCCAAAGTTTTTAGGGAATGCCCATGCAATTTATTCATTTTATTTGGGTGTAAGTGTTGACTTTTGAAAAACGTGAGAGTCAATTTCTAAAGTTTTTAAGTAGGTGTATATTAATATTTATTAGAGTAAATTACATAGAAAGATATCGATATTTGAAGGTAAGTTCATTTAAGGTATCAATATTTCAAGTGGTTAAAACAAGAAATCAACGTTTAGACATTAATTCATTTAAGGTATTAACGTTTTAAGTAGTTAAAAAGAGGTATCAACATTTTGCAAAATAAGTCAAATAAGATATTAATATTTGACCATTAACAAAAATTAAGGAAACTTAATTGAAAATTAATACAAATGTTGATACTTTAAATGAACTTTAGAGAATGTTGATACATCATTTGATTCATTTTGTAAAATGTTGATTCCTCTTTTTAACCATCTCATTTGTTGATACCTTAAATAAATTTATCTTCAAACAATGATACCGCCTAGAGTAATTTATCCATATTTATTAGCAAAAGGAATGGAGCTTGCTCTATTATTTTAATATATTAACGAGATACTAAAGTGCTAAGAATGTATAGATATTTGATAAATCATTGTGATTTGATGAAAATTAACATAATCAAATTTTTCTCACATGTTGAGTGGGTTTTGAACACCATAAAGTAAAATTTCCCGCATGAGAATAGTAGTAGAGGTGTGCGGAGTGTTGATATTTGGGGTGAGGGTACTTAACCATAATTATCTGTGAAGGTTTTAAGAATTTGGAACTAAAACTTATCTGACAATGTTTTAAAATTACGTTAAATTATGTACTAGGTAAAGCATATACAGTTATCGCTTTTATAATGTGTCACATCCCAATAGTTTAACCAAGACAGTCCCGCCGTATATTCTAAATGAAAATGATAGTTGGTGGCCTTAACCATCATTAGCAAGTAGAATATACAAGGCTTATCTCATTAAACCAATGTTTTGACAAACTCTCAAGTGATGGCCACATACAGAAATACAAAAAATCTGAAGAAATACCCTTTATACATACTTTTACCGTAATATAATCTCAACTCTCCTTACATAATCCATAATATTCTCATCTTCCATTCTACTGAAACCAGTTCTGATACTCCTTAGAAATCTTGTATCTCTGTAAAAAAGATCTATAGGGTATGAGCATAAAAACCACGTGCTCAGTAAGTGGATATAAAAAGGGTAATTATAAACATTATAGGACAAATCACAAGCATTGTTATCATTAGAGTGAATTGTGCAGTCAATCGGGATGCCATCCGCGTGATGTTGACCGGTTCATCACGATATTAGAGAAATTAACCCCACTCTAATCTGGGTTTCGAGGAGTTAACACATATTCATTTTCCATAAAACCGGGAATGTGCAATGGGTCTCCTGTCCTCCCAAAAACCGTTCAGGACTATCCCTTGGATAGCTTGTAACCTTTACTGCGACTCCTCTCTTGTCACTTAGTTCAATAAAGTTAAAAGAGAAATCCATTTCTCACCTGGACGGTCGGTTTTATGGATGCAAGGATGCGAAATGTGTTATGCATGCATGATCGGTTATTATTTTCACTATATTCTTAATAATACATTCTTGGGTGATCAAACAAGTATCTCACACCAAAACAATAGGATAAGTAAACATCCAATATCAAACAAATCAATCAACCACACACGGTTTATAGCTAATTTACAAGCACAAATAATTATAATGTAAATAATATCCCTTTTTTACAATTACCATATAAATGAACCACTTACAGAAATTGCGATTTACCAGCGTTCCCCTCGAACACCTAATAATATCCAACAAGGAATAGTTATGAGTATCTACAGTTTCATATAGAGGTTGGCTGGTCATTTAATCATTGTCCTTCTTTTTCTTGATGTAATTTGCAGGGGTAATAATTTCTAATTTAGCTAATTGGGAATGGATTACAATTATTAAAGATATTATGATGTATTTTAATAGGGTTTTAAATAAAGCATAGTTTTACATTGGCTTTATTGGATAATAACTTATAATTAAGGTTTTATAGTAAGGTCAACATCTAAACTTAGAAAATTTAAAAGTTTAAATTGAGCTAATAGAGTTTAGATATTTTATACCAATTTAACTTTATGATGATTAATTTTCTTAACTTGAGAATATTAGAAATTTATTAAGCGAGCATGTGATGATAATTCTAGGAAAATTATGAAATATTGATAAAATTATCTAGATTTTACTTCTCTTCAAAATACCCCTATTAATAATTAGAATTTGAGAATAAGTAGATATTTATTAACTGAGTTGTATAATACTAAATATTAATTCATTTTAGGCTAATGTAGGATCTAATTATTTAGTATAATTATTCCTACATAATATGTACTATAGAAGCAATAGTTAAAAGATTAAGTATAGTTAAGTATAAGCTTTATAGATATTTGATATTGACAATATAATTAATTTTGTCATTTTCTTGATACTAAGCCTAACTAGATTAATAAATCTTAAATGAGATAATTAGTTTAAACAAATCTAAGGGTTGTTATTTCTTAAGTATTTGTTATAATTTCTTTGATAATATATTTAAAAAGTAGTAAATAACTTAGAGTAGTTTAGTTATAGATTTAAGTTATACATAGCCATTTATAAGGTAATTAGTTTATAATAAATCGTGTAATTATAGAAAAATAGTAGTATATGTTATAACTTGATAAAGTCAATGTCTAAGATTTATAATGAGCATTTAGAAAGTGGTTAAAAAGTTTTATGTATAATAGAATCATTTTACTATATTTTAACATATAAAATATGCACTAATTAATATTATTTATACTGGCAGAATCTTAGATTAATTATTAAAAATAGTAAATGACCAAGAAAAATTACGAAATTTTTATGAAAGATACCTAATATATTATTAGGAGTTTATCTATAAAATATCTTTACGAAAGGAGCTGTAATGACTTCACGAAAATTTCCGCAATTTCCGCCCAACCACGGCCAAAACAACCATCTCCGGCCACCTTCCACCACCATAAAGTTGTCGGCAGTATAGGCCATTATTTTTAGTAATAAACTGCAAAATTTGGTGATTTTAGGATGCTCTAAACGAGCTGTGTGAATTTTTCTATGTTGGAACACGGTATTTATAGCGGTTTATCGCGTATTAAAAATGCCAAATGTCATTATTTTTGCATGAAACTTTTTTGCTGGTCACATGGAATAAAAACACGTGTCATGGTGAGGTGTCAAAATTTTTGGACAGCTGGCGAATTTTTGGTGAATTTTATATGCATTTTGACACTATTTTGAGAAATTTACAGGATATTTTCTACATATTTCGAATTTTCCTAATTTTTTTTCCGAATTATTCCTGATTTTTATAGAGTATTTAAGGATTTTTTTCCATTTAAATTATTTTTTTGTGTTAGTTTTGCAATTTTTGTGAATTTAAATGGGCATTTTAGTAATTTTATAAGTTAAAGTATCCTTATTCGAAAAATCTACATTAATTATTGTATTATAGGCTAATTCTATATTTTATATTTACTTTTTATATTTACTAGTTACTTTTCATACCTTCTTAACCATTTACTACTTACTATTACTATTTTACCTTTTATTATTACTATTATTATTTTTTTATCAAATTGAATTTCATGAGTTTAAATTCTAGAGTGGTTTTTATATTATTCCTTGTTTTAGCTTAATTAGGTCATCTGTTTAAATGATTTCCTTTTTATTCTTAGGGTTATTATAGTTTTGATACTTTCTTTTCTTATTGATTATTCCAGACCATTCTAATTATATCCTTAATTTAGTTTATAGTTGTCAAATTAGATGCCTTAATATTGATTTGCTAATAATTTTGCAACCAATGAAAATCAAGGTGTTACATAATGTTTTTTTTTTTTATCATTTCTGTTTTCAATTAAAAAAAATTGAACATTATTGTTATATTTATGCTCAGAATCAATAATCTTTCAGTTATCAATTAAGCATCCAAACAAAAAATTGATCATAATTTGAAAATAAATTCTACTTCCAATTAATTAGCCATGTGTTATTATTTTATGGTTTTACTTCTTCACTGTTCAAATTACCAAATGAACTAATTTATTTATGCCTTTTTGCCACTAACTACCTCTGTTCATAGTGGATGGAATTTTGAAGTATGCCATGAGTGACTCGAACTTGTGCTTTCATTTAATAAAAACGTGTTTGAGTTTATTTGATTCGTATAGAGCTTAATTTATTGCGTATCCACTTGACATGAATGGCTATTCATTCTTTCCTCGTTCTACGTGTGTTCACTTGAGGGGGATGGCACGTGAAATAATGAATAACCATTCATATCCTCATCCCCATGAATTGATATTCAATGGTTTATTTTTCAATTTTTTCATAAATACCAATGTCTTAAAAATATTACATATATAATTATCATCTCTTTATAATAAACATAAGGGGCATTATAGATATTTCACATTTTACTCCAATAAATACTTGTTTTACTTTTATTTTCATACCAAGTAAACATTATAATAGCCAACCCTATTACATTTTCTTTGAATTGGAATTTCATTCCTTCCTTATTCCATACTGCAAAGTGAACGAGCCATTAGGGCATATGGGTTATGTATAGTGGACTAATCACTTATAGAAAAAAGGTCCAAAAGTAGATAGTGATTGAATTTTACAAGACACAATTGATTGTGAATCAATTGACCTCTTTTTGGTTGATCAAGATTCTCAATTATGAGCTTTTGTTATCTGTTGTTACTTTTATTTCTTTCTCCACATGTATATATTTTAGTCTAATAATGCTATTTTTTCAGGGCTTCTTATGTGTGTATTTTGTGTAATAATTTTAAGGAAACACGTAGTGCAGCATAGGATTTTTACTTTTGGTTGTGGATAGATCACCAAAATCATTTGCAATATTCTATTCTTAATGCTTTTAGATTAGCTAGCAGAGTAAGCTAATATATATATATATATATATATATAAACAAAAAGACAATCAAAGAATATAGAATCCAAGACTTAGAAAAGTTGCTGATTTACTTTAATTGAGCTTTAGGCAAAGCCTGTGTTGTATTCCAAAGTCCGCTTGTATGCATGTTTAGGTGAGACTATATTTAGTCAATCACTTAATTGAAATAAATTAGACACTTAAAAAGGACTAAGTTGTATTTAGCACCAATTTTCACCGGTGAAACTAATCAAATCTTAAATATATAGTTTCTTATAAAAGTGATAGGAATGATATTCATACCAAGAGCAGGATTATGTTGAGAATTAAAAGAGCAGGAGTCACTTTAATAGTGAACATGATAACAATAGTCAAGTCACAACAAATAATAACTATGGGTGGATGCCAAGGTTGAGCAGGTAACCCTATTGTACAGGATACCCATCCGGATCATGCTCGACTAGGTAAGTTTCGGATGGGTATTAAGAGTCAATAGGTATGTTTCGGGTATATAATTTTCGAAATCTAATCCTATAAGATAGGGTACGAGTATAGGCTTTTCATACTCTGTATCCATCCTGGAACTGTACCCGAACCTGTACTTTCTTGAATCTAGGGTACAGGTTTCTGGGTATCCTGTACCTACCCTACAAGAATTGTATAAAAAAATATTAAGTTATTAACAATAAAATAGTACTATTTATTTGTAATAATTTTTTTAACATCAATATTATTTAAGGTAGTAACACATCTTTGTAGTTTTTACTATTTAGTTTTTAATAGTGTTACAATCCTTTAATTATCCTCAACCTAAAAAATATTTTATGTATTATGCATGGATAATTAAATTAAAATGCAAATCTTTTAATAAATTTTTTGTATATATATTCATTCTTTTACAAGTGTCATTATTTTCCTCTTCTTTTTTTTCCTTTAAAAGAAATTGCCTTCTTCTATGGACATAATGTTGACACTTTTCTCATACTATTACTTTTATATTTTTTTAATTTTTATTTTATTACTTCACGTCCATACACCAAAATGGTTTATTATTAATATAAATCAAAGCAATGATAGTACGAGATTATGATTAGAAAAAAAAAAGTACATCAAAACTCTTCAATTGATATATAAAAGCAATGAGTGATAATATCAATATTTAATAACATTTAAGTTTCTTTCCACATTTCAAAAGTAATTTTACTCTAGTACATGTTCCATAGAGTACCCGGTATCCTATAGGTTTTATAGTGTATAGGATACAAGGTAGGTACAAAGTGGTACAAGATAGATTCCGGGTAGAAAATTTTGTATCCTGTACCATATAGGATAGGGTATGGGTAGCATGTTATACCCTACTAACCCTGTATCCGCTCGCCCCTAATGGATGCAAATCGGTTTGACTTGGTTTTCACTAAAACTAAACCAAACCATAATTTATGGTTTAGTTTTTTCTCCTTCTTAAACATGACCTTTAAATAATAGTTTGATTCGGTTTGGATTACGAATTAAATCAAAATTCTAACAAAAAAAACTAAGCTTTAATATTTTACATTTGTGCCGATATTCAAATATAAAGATCATACTATAAAGTTCGTACAAATACTTTATATATTCGTCACATTTATAATCTATAATCACTCATAAAAACATTTAGTCACTAATATAGTATATTTACTAACTAATACATAGTAAAATATAATCTATAGTCCTTTAAAAAATAGTCCAGTCAATCATCTACTAACAAATTTGAAAAAAAAAATCTAGCAATAAAAGTTGTGTATGAATAAAAGTGATATGCTAAAAAAAAATATACAATGAAAATTTAATACATAATAAGATATATAATTAAATAACAAAATACATACTCCACAGAGTTCAAATAATTAATAATAAATAATATTAAGTTACTAATGAAGGAATATATCTTCAAACCAAAAATCAATTTTTTAAAAAAAAGAAACAAGTTATTATTAACCAATATTTATCATATAATAAATATTATGATAAAATCATAAAAATATATATAACCTTTAATAAATTATTATAACAAAATTTATAATTATAAGTGAAATATTTTTATATTTGTCTAAAACGGCTTGGTTTGATTTTACAAATTGATTCAATTAACCATTTTAAACCAACCATAAATTTATAGATTGATATGGATTGAGAATTTTCTAAACCAAATTGTTTATAAAACTATATTTTCGATTTGGTTTGGTTATGGATGGGTTCAATTACGGATAATTTGATTCATTTGGTGTTTTTGTCTACCCCTAATAATAACTACAACTAAGATAACTAATACAATTGATTCTTCTCATCAAACAGAAAGCAGAAAGAATGGAAAGAGGTCATCCCTAGTGCTTAAGCTCATTCTTGAGTCTTGAGGAGTTTCTAGCACTGATAGACTAGTGAGTAGCTATTTTCCCTTACACAATCACACAAAGAAAACCCTAGATTAGAATTACCATTTCATTCATTTCATAACACACAATTACTTCAAACCCTAATTGATATTACGTATGGTTTTGCAGAGAACTGAATTTAAGACAACTTGGTAAAGTGATGAAGAAGAAGATTTCTTACCTAAGTTGGTCAAGATCTTAGCAGCTGGGCAATAGTTGCAAGAAAGAGTAGTAGGAGATTAGGGCTTACCATTGTTAATGGAGAGTGAGGTCAAAAAGAGGAACATTCTCGATTCTTTAGTAAGATCCTATGTTGTACTGGTTGGACTCAGTCGTTTCAGGTGCATGAGAATACATATTTTGGATGGGCTTAGTCTTTTACTTGTCTGCTTGGGCCGGTTTGCAATAGCAATCATATTAAAAAGTCGATTGCATAACTAGAAGTCATTGTTTGTGTACCATGATTGGCGGGATAAACTAGCCTACCTAGAACACATATGATCAATATGCCCATGTATATATGATCTTGGATCTTGGACTCATGAAGAAGAACTTCCAATGAGATTTCTCTAGATCATAAATCAAAAGTCAATGGATAATATACTTGAATAAAATAGTATAAGGTTTACTAAGAGATCTACTATACTTAACTTATTTTCAATTGTATAGAATGACTAATAATCTTAGTCCATGAATCTACTGGTTTCCTTTAAAGAGAGTAACATCTTTAAGATCATTCATATCCAATATTCCTTCATAGGATTCTTAAGATGTCATGTTAGCACCTAAATAACTCTATCTATGAAGGATCTCGCCATTTTATTCGTAAAGTTGTTTACATAGGTTTCTTCATTTTTTTTTTTTATACTTTTATAGATCCCAGTTACTTTACATAATATCCTTATTTTTACATAATAATAATAATAATAATAATAATAATAATAATAATAATAATAATAATAATAACTTTTTAGAGTTATTTGCAGAAAAGTTCAAAAAGTTGAGGAAACTTTCCACATCTATAAGGATCTCATGAATCTCAAAACGTGAAGTTCTTCATCTGAAACCCATGTCAAGAATCTTATATATAAATGCTCTAATGCATACAGCTATTGCATGTGATACCATTTTCATACAAGAAATAGGCCATTCATCTTAGAATAAGAAGAAGCTCCTAGGATAGTATGATGTATAGTGCTTTATGTCCTTGCAAGTTGCACGTATGTGTGTATGTAAACTTGATTATAGATGCATGGCCATTTTGAATGGTCTTTCCCCTTTTTTCTTTTTCTTTTCTTTTTTTTTTTCTGTCCTTTCTCTCTTTCTATCTTATTGAAATCTGTTCAGTGTCTTTTTAATAAATGTCATTTGGAAAACCATTTTATTTATATCATATTTGTTTTTGTTTTGCAAATATGATATAGTTGTCAATGGCCAATGAAAATTGAAAAGTAAAAATTTACGTAATTTTTAAATAAAAAAATTAAAAAACTATATTCTATGCAATGAAAAAGGAAAATTCAATTGGTGATATTGTAAAATTAATAAAGGAAAGGGTGCATAAAAAAACAATATTAATACGGATTCGTTGAATTTTAAAAAGAGGAATATATTTACACTTATATCCTCATCTTTGTAGTAAGTTTCCCTTGATAAACTCCGCTACTTAAATGGTTGTTAAAAAGACGCCAAAGGAACAAATATATATATATATATATATATATATATAAATTAAACGAACACCACATGATGCGCAATAACAACTTGGAGTTTCTGTTGTTGTTTAATTTATTCAATTAGTTGGCTATGGCCATAGACATACGCACGGTTCGGTTCCAAACCAGAACCGAATCGAAATTGTCATCAATGGCTCTAAAATTGAAACCGAACCAATTGGACGGTTCTAAAACCAGCTAAGGAACCTCCGGTTTTTTATTTCTAGATGGTTCTAGGCCTAGAACCGGATGAAACTGACGGTTCCAATCGGTTTCATTAAAAAAATTATATTAAATATATGATTATTAATGTTTACACTATTTCATATAGCTAGTAAAAATTATTACCTATGTATAATATTTAATATTTTATTATCAATAATACAAATAAACATAACTTAAAATTATAAATAATTTAGTTTATATAAACTTCTCCTAAAAGAAAAATTTATTCTTTAATAAAGTGATACTATTTTTTGTCTTATAATTTTCTTGTTATTCTCTGAAGTATTTTGCGATCTCATATTATTAATTATAAATTGATATTAGTTGTGTTTATATATAAATAAATGTGCATTCAAAAAGAATTATTATAAATTTTAGCTAAATAATTTAATACTTTTAAATCCAATGATTAATTATTTTGAGTTTAAAATTTATTTTATTAAAATATTAAAATTTTAATTATAAAAAAAATGATTCTACGATTCTAAAATCAGAACCGGAAACTACCGGTTCTATAGAACCGGACCAAAACCGTAGGAGACGGTTTCGATTTCTTATTTTCAAAATCCGAAACTATGGCAATGTCTATATAGCCAGGAGGTCTTCCCCACGCCCTGCAGGTCACTTACAAGATATGAAAGGGGAAATAGGTAACGCATTATAATGTTAAAGAAAATTCGCCACATTGAGAGGATTGAGGACCAAGATTCTGACATGGAATCCAATAAAAATTGGCATAGAGCTACTCACATTGCTTTGCACTGCCATTAATATATTTCCTATGAGTTCTTATTTCAACTTCATTTAATTAAGCTGATCTAATTAATAAATTTTAGTTAAAGTTTTGATCCATGAATGAGGAAGAGTGTTATATAATTGATAGGGTAAATTAAATCAAAATATTATAATACTTGAAGATAAGTTTATTTAAATTATTAATATTTCCTGTAGTTAAAAGGATATATGAACGTTTGGACTAATGGGTTAATTTAGATATCTATAACAATCAATTAGTCATTCCGTTCTATATCGTTAGCAAAGCAATATTATGTGTCACGTCGGTGATGACATGGGCATAATTTGTAATTAAATAAAGCAATCATCTCTCTCTCTACAATGAAAGCCGCTGCTTGTCCACCTACTCCATCTCCACCAAACAACCATCATGCAACACAACTTGTCCCTTATATCAATAACAAACCCAAACTCGCAAATCAACTATGACTATACGAATTACCGAATCTAAGTTGTGATAATCATCTCTACCAAGCACTAGAACCTTTGGCATGAACCACTTACCATCTAGCAAGGCAGATCAAAATTGCACGCCTTCCCTAAACCAAAACGCTAACTTGCTGGTACCAAAACACAAGCTCATTCACCATACTTCACACCCTTTGCGACTCGTTGAGTCAACCTGCTAAACAACACTAAACTATCTCCACCAAGACTTTGACCCATCGAGTTGAATCACTTCATTGATCTCCATCAACCAAACCAAGACCAGCGATGGTCGCATAACACACCAACACGAGAAACCAAACCATGCACACAAGCCAAACAACCACACCGCAGCACTAGAGACCTCGATGTTAGACTTTAAAGACTTATGGCTAAACTAGAGATCCATTGAAGAAGATGACTTGACCGATTTGTGCATATCGATTTTAAATGTGGGTTTTATGGATAGAAGCTGTAGAGGGTCATTTCGATAATGGGAATTTTGGCCCAATTTAATGCCATGAGCCTGTATTATGGGCTAGTGACAAGCCCTAGAAGACTGAGTTTAATGAGGAATGTTGTAGGAAAATTCGGCTTGGTAGGCTCCGAATAGGGATTGTTAGACCAATTCGTTCTACTCTCGACCTATTTTGGTTTTCTTATACGCGAAAAGTAGACTCAAAAAATATCTCCCTAGGTCAATTTAGGCTTTATTTTACTAAAATAAGTCTTAAGTCCTTATATATTAAACATAGGCTATTAAAAATAAATAATGGGCTTTTTTATATTATAAAAGCCCTTAAACTCTTTCCAAGTTCATTTGCAAGCTCAACCATTAATAAAGAAAAGAAGACTTCAATCTCACCCGTTGGATCCTTAGGAACGATCTAAAGGTTAGCATCATTTTTTAACATCTATAAATAGGAGGCTGCTCTTCTCATTCAAGTGAGAATTTTTCATATCGCTAAGTTTGAGAGCAATGCGAAAACTCTACTAGAACATCTCTCATTTCATGAAGAACGAGTTAAGAACAATCAAATTTAATTGATTTGATCTTTTATCACATTCGCATACTTGAGAAACTGAGTTTATTTATTCCTCCTCCCATGCCTCTTTCTACGATATCTTACATGTATCATCAATTCAGAACTACTCTCAAGTCAACAACATGCTTATCACACGTGATCAGTCAGTTACAGTAACCCCACCATACAGCAACAATAAAGATTATGGTCTTAGTGGTGGATTTAGTAGTGTATTGTAGTTAAGGTTTAGACTATGCATATCTGAGTGTTTTTTAAGGTTTCCATTGTGTTCATGGAGGAGTGACCGGGGAGGAGATAGTCTTTGGTTTTATGTA
Source organism: Combretum micranthum (assembly GCA_024138025.1). Lineage (NCBI taxonomy): Eukaryota > Viridiplantae > Streptophyta > Magnoliopsida > Myrtales > Combretaceae > Combretum > Combretum micranthum. The sequence continues at coordinate 581,754 of JAMXBD010000245.1, read as the reverse complement.
GAGGTGGGCAAAGAGGGTAGACAGGCCGGCGCGGCCTGACCTGACCCCTTTTAGCCCGCGGGTTAAACTGGCTTGGCCAATTCGGCCCGCTTTTAAATGGGCAAGATTTTCTTAGCCCGAACCCCGCCTGCATTGGTCTATGGATTAAATGGGCCAGTCGTGGGCCAAGATTATATTTTTTAATTTTCAATTTTTATTATTTAATGTTAGTTTGTATGAAATTATAATATTTATATATTTTAAGATTTTATATATATTAACGGCTAATTTTATTACTATTTTGATTACTTATATATAAAAAACAAGTTTTTTAAATAATTTATTATATATCATATTATGTTTAAATCAATAAATATATTTTAAAAAATATTATAATACTTACGAACCTTATATTTCATGTATCAATCTATCTTTTTTAATAACAAACATAAATAATCATTAATATGTTACTACATTATTCTTGTTTTTAAACTTCTTCTTCTTCTTCCTGACCCACGAGTTAAATGGGCCAAGCCAATTCGACTCACTTTTAAACAGGCCAAAATTTTTTGGATGCAACCCACTTTTTTAAGTGGGTTGACAGGCCAACCCGCAAGCCATGACTCATACACCCAGCTCTAGTTTTACATTTAGATTACTTTCTTTTCTTTTTAGAAGAATTTTTTTCCTCTTTGAGTTAATGATAAAAATGGTACATAAACTTTTGCAAAATGTTCAATCAGGTACTTGAAGTTTCATTTCGAGAACTTTGGTACATGAAAAAAGTTTTCGTAAACATTTTTCATATGTAAAGCTTGATTTTGATAATTTTAGTACCGACACGAAATTTTTATAGACTTTTTTTTATATTTAAAGCAAGTTTAATTGGATATAATAAAAGTCCACAAAAACTTTGTTGAAATACCAAAATTGTCAAAACCAATTTTTAGATGTGAAAAAAGTCAACGAAAATTTTGTTCAGATACCAAATTGTTCAAAATCAAACTTGAGATACCATTTTTGACATCATCCCTCTTTCTTTAATTTTGGTCTGATTGGATTGTTTTCAAATGGTATTTTAAATTATAAATTTTTTCCGCATCATCATCGATGACACTTAATAGTGATTCACTAATGATGTTAAATGGTGTTGCTAATTGATAATTACTAATATATAAATTAATCAACTTCTTCAAATGTTGATACATTTTCTTAACTATTCGAAATCTTGATACCTCATATGAATTTACCTTTAAAGGTGATGACCTGTAAGTGTAATTTACTCATAATAAATATAATAACTCATATTATATATATAAGTTCAAGCTTTTAGATGAAATTATTGTAATATCAACACGAAAGTTATCCTATTAAACTCGAATAATTTCCTTAGCTAAATACGAGTAATTTGCCGGTAAGATTTTATCATTTTCACCCTAGGCATGACTTTGTATCGACAAAGGTTTGAAGTTGGGAAAAAAACAATGTTAGATTCTTGGGGCCCTTGAAGAACTTAAAGAAATTGTGATTCGTTGAAAAAAAAAATTTTTTTTTTGCTAGGGAAGATTTTAACTTTACATCGAAAGTAAATTATAAAGGAAAAAGGGAAAAAAAAAAAAAAAAAAACCTCGATTTTATTAATGGATGCCTATATTATATATACTGTAGTTGGACTGTTCGAGATATCATTTTTATGCATGTAAAAAGAAGAAGTCAAGTCGAGTTTGCAAAAAAAAATTCCGGATATAATTGACACGAGTTCACGTGCGAGAATGGAATTTAATAATATTCTGTTAGGATATAATTGATTAATTATCAGTGGCTTTAGCATATGTACTTATTTAACTCTGACGTGGTCACAGGTAGGTCCGAATTCAGAATCGGATCTGAGCCGTCAGTCTCCGATTCCAAAATTGGTGGAACTCGACGGACTCATGGAAGCGATTTCAGTTTTTGGTTTCAAACGTTCGATTTCGGTTACTTTAGAACTGGGAGCTATGAAATTTAAAAAAAATTAATTAAATAATTTTACTTAATTTAAGTAAAAAAAATAAGAATACAAACAAACTTTTAAATTGAAATAATATTAAGTCTAACAATAATTATTTATAGACCATTAGTTAAAATAACTTTTATAGTTATATATCTATTTATATCCAATCACTTGCATTTTTTTAATTATTATATTAGTAACATGGTACTATAAAATATTCAAGACACAAAAAAGTCAACATTATTAAGAAAGAAAAATCTACTTTTGTTAGAATTCTATATAAACTTAATAATACATGATTTTAAATATATTTATTACATATATTAAAAAACCGCCAGATCGGATCGGTTTCCTGTTAAAAACCGACCAATAATGATGCCTAATTTATTGGCCACGTAAATTTAAAACCCTATCCACTACTTGAAAGGATTTGAAAATAATTTTCTTTTTTCAATGTCTCATACTGAGAAGTATTGAAGCTTCAAGCAACCAATAAAAAATAAAATATAAAATGGTTGATATAGGAACACACATAGTATTTGCTATCAATATAAAAATTTTATCATTTTATCATTAATTTTATTAAAATTAGTTCCATCAATCATTTAATAGTTCAGATTCATATTCATCTATGATCTATCACTAAAATGATCAATATATCAATTACTAAATAATAGTTTTATAATTTAGTGATATCTCTTTTAATTTTTCAATTAAGAGTTATTAGGTCTGAATCCTCTCTACCTGTTGTAATGATAATATATATATATATATATATTATAATTGCTATATTTATTTTAACTATTTAATGATCGTACGACTGTGAAAGTTTTTCTACAATATTACAATAGGTGACCTGCCTTAAAAGTATTACAAACTAACCTTTCATATATGTAAACAAACAAATTGAAACAGAAGAAATATCTCTCTCCAAAACAAACCCATTTAAAATCCTAGATAATATAAATATATATGCTTTAGGGAAAAGGAAAAAAAATATTAATATTTTTAAAAATAATTACGAAAATGCCACTAGGATGAAATTAATCCCAGAAATAGGCAAACAGCCTCGTCTCTTCAAGAGACGAGGTCGTAAGTGCCTGACCTCGTCTCTTCAAGAGACGAGGGTGTTGCCTATGGCCTCATCTCTTGAAGAGACGAGGCCAGGCTAAAATCACCAAATCATCTAAATCTATTATATTTCTTGAAAAAGTAAAAATTTACATCAAAAACCTGTAAAAACCTGTCAAATACAAATATAAACAGCCATAGAAGCCATTAACCATCCTCACCATGGCAAAAAAACTAACAAACTACAGTGTTTCCAAGCCCAATCGAAACTCACATTCCCGATCCCAATCATACACAGTGCAATGAAAATATGAGTATTCGTAGAGTCATAATACATAATAGGAAATGAAATAGAATGAAATGTAGAGTGATTGTTCTAATAAAAGAATAGGAGAAAATGAGTACGATCTATACATACAAGAATAATACAAGGAAATAAGAAGCTACATACAAAAAAAAAATAAAAGAAGAAAATCTATCTATCGTCCACTACTCCTGCTGTGCTGTGTGCCCTGCTCCCTCGTCCTGGCCTCTACCCCGCCTCACGTATGTCCTCGGGAATGGGGTACGCTGATGATGAGGATGCGGTGAATATGGGCCAGTCTCTGTAACTGGAGCGGGCTCCTCTCCCGTAGCAGCACTATACTGATGGAATGGGACAGGGTCTGGCTCGACCTGTGTAAGGCCCTCCCCCATATCATGAGATGGCGATGGTCGCCTCTTCTGTGGAGCCAGGGGAGTGTGGAAGTCACTGGATGACGGGTCTGGCATGGGGGTGTCCACCATATCGTAAGAAGTGGATGACGGGCCAGCCCCGTCATGAATGACCTGGGAAGGACCAGACTCATCGAATGGAGGTAGGTCGGACGGCTCAGGCTCATCTCTGATCTGTATACCTGGAGCCCGAGCTCGCCCCCGACCCCGGCCCCGTCCCCGCCCACGCCTCTCTCTAGGAGGATGTCGTCTCTGTAGGGTATGAGGCTGTGGGTCACCCTGTGCTGCTGCTGCTGGTGGAGCTGGTGGTACTGGATCATTGAAATTCAACCCCATAAACTCATCCACTACACGACAGACATCTCGTGCAGTGGATGCAGTAAGCTCTGGGGGCATGTCTGGGACGCTAGAAATGAAATCAGCCTGCGAGTAATAGCAAATATTTATATCAGTGAATAGCTTATAAGTCAGTACAAGTAGATATAAAGCTTACAGAGACAGTGATCTTACCATGTATCGCATGATAGCTCCCGTGCGACCGATCCAGCGTCGGGTGATCGCATGATACCACTGGAAGTAATCGTCAGATGTCCCAGCCGGCAAATCTGGCATCTGTACAATGCAATCACGCCGAGCATCCCACTCAGCAATCCACCTGGCGTGCTCGGACTGCCAGTTCCACTCGGAACGTCCCCTCATGTCAATCTCATGGAGGGGTCTCATATCAGCAGGGGGGGCTGGTATCTCCTGGAAGCCACTAAACTGTCTGAGCACTCTGTCCGGATAGTAGTGCTCGACAAGGTAGAAGCATACCAATGGCACCGGGCACGCCATACATCGTTGCCTACCAGGCAGTACGGTGGCAGGGGCAGGATGGAGCTGTATGGGTCCCACACCACCTGATGAAGTAGCAAAAGTGATCTACTGCATTAGAAAATGATCGTACAATAGCAATTTAAGAGTAGATGACAATGGAAATCAAAAGTGATCTATGGCATACCTGATGCGCCATCTGTCGATCAAAGGAGGCGCGGTACTCAATCAATAGGTGGGTCGACACACGGGTGACGTCGAAAGTCGCACCCCAATGACTGATGAGTGGCGGCCTGCGGTAACAGAGGTGAGCAGTCGCCGTACCGGGGCAATGTGGGGGAAGTGCTCCCATGCCCATATCTGCAGGACAACTAGTGGTCCTGCCATGTCCCCGTGTCGACGTCGGAAGCCAGACATAGCTGCCTGTATAGCCAAGCCAAACAGGCTGCTCCCCACGCGTGCTGCCCTGCCCGCTCGAAATCTCTGAGCAGCTGGAGGTACATAAGATGGACGTAGTTCGAGGATTTGTCTGCGACAATAAATCCCCCAAGCAGCAGCAGAATGTATGCCCTGGCATGACGTCGGATCATCGCGTCATCAGCAAAGTCAGGTAGGTCGCTGAAGTGGCTATCCAACCACGACATCTTCAGCCGACCTCCATCCATGTCGACGCCGGGGACTGGCCGAACTCCTAATAACTCCTCGCACAAATCTGGCCAATCCATGCGAGCCGTGCCAGTAACGGCCAATCCATCTACAGGGAGGCCCGTCAGGATAGCAACGTCCTGCAGCGTCACAGTCCACTCTCCCGTGGTCATGTGGAACGTGTGCGTCTCTGGGCGCCATCGCTCGACCAAAGCTGTAATCAGATGCCAATCCAGCTGAATGAAAGGCATCTGAGCCGCCCCTATGAACCCTGCCTGGGACAGGAATGGCACAGGCGCTCGTCCACATCTGTAGGTATCCCAGCAGGTCGCCTGAGCCTGGCCTCTCTGCGACGACAATGAAGTACCTCATGCTCCTACAATAAAATGAACATATTTATTAAAAACCATAAACACCGCATCAAACAAAACTAGAATCACTGGAATAGATAAATAAACTGACCTGCCCATCCCAGGCTAGAGTGGACCTATGTACAGGCTGCTGCGTCAGTATGAACTATCGATCGGTCCGGGATCCATCTGCAAAGAAACAATAAGGAGATATTATTATTGACGACAAGTTTGGATTATAAACAAGCACAAAAAACATAATGTCAGTCATGACTCAATAATACAGTGTGTGAAACATGGAAATAAAGAATTACCACCACGACTCGACTGCCCCGTAACTAGTCTACCCGCCGATCCCGTATTTGGACAACTTCTTATGTTGTGGCCCTGCTGCCCACAACAATCGCATGAATAACCTCGGGGGCCCTCTCGAATGTCCATCTCATTTTGGAATCGTTTCTCCCTAGGTCGACCCCTTTTTCTAATAAGTCCTGGATTAGGGTGCCACTTTGGTAAGTCCAACCGAGTCCAATTTGCCTTATCGGCTGCGGGAATGAAGGAACGACCATACACTCTTAGTTGGTGATCCCACCTGTACCACTGTCCCACGTAGGCAACACAATCCATGTGCATTGTCCCCATCACTGCCATCGCATGCGAGCATGGAATTCTATATGTCTGCCACTTGTTACACGTACATCTACATGATCTTAACTCCACTTTTTGTATATGGTCCCCCTTCTGACCATACATTGTTGGACGTGGTGCAGTTATGACCTCGTATATCCGTTCTTGGTAATCGAAACAAGTAACTCTATGGGAACTGGATATGTTGTTCCATCGCTCAAACTTATTCGCAGCGTATTCTGTGAGTAACTTACCCATACTCATGGCATCGCTTGCTTCACGCCTTTGCTTATTAAATATGGAGTTGCAGTTGTAGAAGGTTTTCTTTACCAATGCAGCCACAGGTAAGCACCTGGCGTCTTTTATAACTGAATTGTAACTCTCTGCCATGTTTGTTGTGCCTAGGCCAAATCTGACACCTTCATCGTGAGATAAAGTCCACATGCATGGGGGCAACTCACGAAAATATCGTGCTGTCCAAGGATTGCTTTGAAGTGCAGCATTGAAATATCCGTGAAACTTGCGACTCTGGGTTTGATAGGCAGCTCTTTTAACTATTTCCTTACATTCCTTACTTTTGGCCTTCGAATTAAAGTTGCTTGCAACATGACGGATACACCAACGCCAAGGCCACCCCCTAGGCCACACCGCATTCTCACCTTCGACCGCACTCCTGATACCGGCATGCCGGTCCGATATCAAGCAAATATTTGACGGTCTTTGACGACGTGTTCCAGCACTTTTGCAAGGAACCAACTCCATGTATCCGCCTTCTCCTCTTCCACAAGGGCATAGGCCAACGGTACTATATGATTGGCCCCATCTATTGCCACTGCAATAAGCAATTTGTGCTTGTACTTGCCATACAGGAAGGTGCCATCAACTGTGATCACAGGTCTGCAACGATTTAACATGTGTAACTTAGTCAGTGAATATCAATAACCTACAACAAAATTTAACAATAATTACAATACATACCTGCAGTAGTTGAACGCCTCAATGCAAGGACCAAATGCCCAAAAAGCTTATCTAGGAATACGTGGCCGGCAGTATTTGAATCTTGAGTTTGCCACTCAACCTTTGTTCCCGGATTTGCCTCAGTAATTGCATTAAGTAGATGCGGAAGCTCCACATAAGATGACTCCCAACTTCCATACACCTGCTCAATGGCCTTTCTTTTTGCCTCACGAATTCTCTTCATATGAACATTATACCCGAATTGTTTTAATATATTCGTTTGGAGATCCTTCGCCCTCACATCTGGAGAATTGCGGATCTCCAATATTATGGCCCTGGACAAGCTGGTGGAGTCCAACTGAGAGTGATCCTGTCCAGTGATTTCATCCAAGCAAGTGTGAGGTCCTTCATATTTAGTGATGTGAAACCACCCACCATGTTTCTTATAGCTGCCTCTAGTCTCCACTTACAACCTCTGTTGTGGATATCAGTACACTTAACTGACCATGCTCTTGGGTCCGAATCCACTACCTTGAAGTTGTAATGGTTCGTTATGTGCCACATTTTAACTGCCGTAAAGATGATCTTTGGTCTCAAAACGCATCCCGACCTTGAATTCATCACTGAAGCTCCAATTCCCAGCACTCATTTCCTGCTCATCATCATATGCTGCGTAAGTACTACCAACTTCAGCATTGAAAAACGGAACTGCCGCTGAGCTCCCTACTGCATCAACGTCAGTAGGAGCAATAAAACGGTCCCACCTATTTCCCCTTCGTTGTACCTCGGGCAATGCATATTGTTGTGCAATTACTTCAACATTAACATTTTCATCATCGTCATAGTCTTCACTGGATTCACTTGCCGATGAGTCTTGCCCAGCATCCATATCATCACCACCTATTGATGTAGGTACAGAAAATTCAAAGTGACCTAATTCTACTTGTGCACTGCCCATTGTCTGAACTGGAGTAGAGTTGGAGTCTACAAACCCCTGGCTTCCAATATTTCTATCATTGCCCATTTCCCCTGCAGGTGCCTGTGATAATTCAATTTCAAAAATCTGCACATAAACAGCCACTGAGCCTTCTGTGTATAGCAACATCTCTTGTGCCGCATCATCATCGGTCACTGGAATAATATCATAACGTAGCGTCCTATCTCCAATTGCTACCCTATGATATAGCTCCACCCGATGTGTACACCTATTTACTTTCAGTCTATTGCAAATAATCTCCACTATTTGCTCATATGTTGAATTCCTGCTAACACTGACCATAGCAACAGGCCGCTTATCATAACCAAAACCATCATCCCCTTGCACAATATTCCCATGAGCGTACAGTATGAACTTCGCTTTATCCATTTCCTCACAAATCCTGCCATCTCATCAAAATTAGCTTCCACGTATCAAATTCAAAAAATCACACTTATCAATTGCATTCCTCGTAACATTTAACATAACTCCTAGACCTGCACCTCCACTTTCAAAGTTGAAATTTAATTTTATAATCTCTTCTGCTTCTTACAAATATTTGCTTTTTTCATCGCATTTTTCCATGCCATATTAAATCGCCATACCAATGCTAAGGTCCTAAGTACACCCCGTTAACGACAATTGAAATTATTTTCAACTTTTTTCCGCACACTCAATTTTCTAAAATAATTACCCAACAATAACTACTTATGACTTAATTTTTTCCAAACAAATATTATACATATACATCTCATACAACATACGACAAGCAATGTCTTAATTATGGTATTAAACTAAGATTGTATTAATCTAATTACCATTGATACAAGTTGATGACTTATTAAATAACATGTCAGCATCATCACATTTTCATATATCTAAGTATGAATGACGCATTTCAGTATTTATTTCATTTAAATCTTATCATATAGAATATCTATTCTTATGTATACTTCGGTTTATTAATTATGATATTAAACTAACATTGTAATTGAAAATTCCATTATGTCTACTTCATTTCTCCTTTATTATTTTTAGGCAAACGCACCATAATAGTAAAGTAGCAACATACAGTCGGCGTACGAATCATGCTATAAAATTATTCTAACAATACATACAATCTTAATTCAACAATGCAGCATGAATGATTCAAAAAAAATATGAAAACACGCGAAAATCCAACCTCAAAGTCCGCCGTTCGCCGTCGGTGGTCTCGCTTCAAATCTCCTCTTTTTGACCCTCCTACCTAACCAAACACTACACAATCAACTCCGGATAACTCGGGGATGAGCGATTACACTCGATTTGTGGATTTAGTGCGCCAAAAATCGATGGGAATTCGCGATTTACGATTTGGGAATTTGGGTTTGGCTGCGGGAATGAAATGGGGAAATGAGGAAGAAGAGACGCGCGCGGGAATTTGAACTCGATGATCTCGTCTCTTCAAGAGACGAGGTCAGTCACTTATGGCCTCGTCTCTTGAAGAGACAAGGTCATGTGCGGTGCAACCTCGTCTCTTCAAGAGACGAGGTCACAGATATATTAAGGCCTCGTCTCTCGAAGAGACGAGGTCACTATGTATTAAGTCCTGGTCTCTTGAAGAGACGAGGTCAGACACTTACGACCTCGTCTCTTCAAGAGAGGAGGCCATGTTGCCTATTTCTGGGATTAATTTCATCCCAGTGGTATTTTCGTAATTATTTTTAAAAATATTAACTTTCATCCCAGTTGCTTTAGGATACCTTCAACACTTATTTAATTAAAAAAAAACAACAACATATAATATATATATATATCAAGAAACAAAAACCGAAAAAAGGATAGATATTAGCAAGAAACCAGCAAAATTTTTTAAATCCGTGTACGTCCTGCTACAAAATTTTTTTTATTCCCTGCATGGTGTTGGAATTCGGAAGTGTAAAAGATGGAATGCTGGGTTTCCTTGGTAAACCAGTCACTGCAGTGTCGTGAAACCAATTGACCCAGCCGGTTCAAACATCGATTGAACCTGATTAAATTTGATCCCTCCGTTATAACAATAACTCCGGTTTAATTGGATTTTATTCATTATGTTGATCATTTAAAATGTCCGAATTCAATCCCCGGCCGAGTTTGAAAACATTGGTCACTATACTATTTTGTTCCCTCCAAAACATGACTAAACTTGCGATAAATTTCCTTGAACAAAACGTTCCAGATGTCCCATATTATTGTATAAAATAGGAACAGAACACGTGCTTTTTGAATAAAATTACTGATATTAATATATATGAAGTTTTGCTTTTTCCTTTATATCCTTTTTTGTGGAGACATGCGGAGTTTTACTTTGTCATTCTAGGGATTCTCTATATGGTTTGAAAGGTTTTCAAGCTAAAATTAAATTAGATGAAAATTTTAGTTCTATTCGATCCGATTTTGGTTTGCAAGCAGATGACAACTGAAATTAAAATTGAGTTAGATACATATAATATATGATGATGAATCACGTCTTGGGATATTATTATACATTCTATATGATATATACATTTATTATACGTACAATAACATAAGGGCACATATAATGGATTTGTATGGTATTATCTAGAGTATAACATATGTCTATCAAGGCTATAAAAACAAAATTACTAAAATATAGATTATACAAATTAAATTACCAAAATACTAATACATAATTGCATTTAAGATACAACTTTAAAAAATACAAAAAAATTACATATACAAGATGCGATTTAGTAAAATATTACCATGACAAAATCAGATCTCAAAATACAATTCACCTTGTTAAGATAAAAGTAACGTGTAACATGTGATTTATTACATAAATTGTATAATGAATGCAGTCAAATGATAATTAATATGTCATGTGATCACTTGCTATAGATAAGAAAACATGGCAATTGTTATGCCTTTTTTCCATCAAATATGGTGATTCTTTTTAAAACCGCAGGTATAATTTGGTCTTCAACAATTTTACCAGAAAACATATGCACTCTCAAATGCTTATTTTTGCTTTTGAAAATAGTCCCCACCCCCTTATATACAACAACAAGACTATCAAAAAGGGGAAAGAAGTGCGTACAACTATTATTTAAAGGAAATGAAAGAAGCAGCATTGCCCAAACAGTCATAGAAAATGTGTGTGTCTACTATAGCTTCTTTGATGCCTGTTATAAATAGCATGGATAACTACAAGGACAATATAGTACTAATCTTAAACTGTTAAAAGTCTAAGATTTAATATCATAAATGATACTTAAATTTTGACAAAATATATAATTAAGTACTTAAAAGTTCTTTCAAGCATCAAATTAATCGATTTTAAAGTTTTGCAGATACCAAATTGATCAATTTCAAAGTTCAAGTACCATTTGTAACAATATCCCAAAGCATAAAGCCAAAAGACAATGCAAAAAGTCATGCTGCATAAATGAAACATTGGCATGTTACAAGTTACAAACAAAAGAAATAGTGTTATTTGATTGAGAAGAAATGCATCATGTGGCCATTTCTTCACTGAACTTGTTTTACAACGTCGATGAACCTTCAGCCACCATCCACACACTGCTAATCGTAGTCCTCTCAGCTAGCAATATTCGGTGCCGGTGGGACTCTCCAGAGTTAATTGTGTGCAATGTTCTCAAAATTTTCTGAGTACAAAATTCAGAATGTGATATCCAAAATGTTGTTATTGCTGTCATAGTTTAGACCGAACCGCTGAAGCTTTCTTCTTGGCATACTCATGAGCGATGGTAATCGTAGTTTTGCTATGACGCAAAGAGAATTCTGCCAGAAGGATTTTCCTTTCTTCAGCAGTTAAATCACCATGACAACCCTGCAAAAAATAGGTTGCTTTTATTTCTTCAATCATAGACTGGCAAGAACAAGTTAACAAATCAATTTGGCATTATTACATTCAGTAGCACAGTGAAAGATTCAGATGCATGAACAAAGAAAAAAAGGCCGTATTGGCTCAGCAAAGTAATACATCGGTGTAATGCATCAAGCAGAAACCATACCAATCTTGCAGTTCTGTCACAAACAGCTTGGTGCATAAGAAGGCCAGCAGCAACAGAAACATTGAAGGAGTCCACCATGCCTTTCATAGGGATGCTGCAATGGAGATCCGACAGTTTCAGAGCCTCATCGCTGATTCCCCTGCATCAGACATTTCCTCAATTTCAGGCTTACTGAAATACATGGTCAAAAAAAAAAAACTACTTGCATATACATACACACACGGTTTTTTATTAGCAACAAATTGTTTGTTGTTTGATTGAATATCCAGGATGCAAAACATTCTTGAAAATCTTTATGAAGCAATGATACAGATGACATGCCAAAACAAAAGAAAAATTCAATGGTTCTTAGGCCACCATCGGAGATGATAATAATAATAATAATAATAATAATAACTGACTAATGAAACACAGAGTATTATGCAACGTTTGTAGGACATGGCTTTGTGTCTACAGGAGATCAAATGCTGTAGGGAATGCAACAATTTGCAATTTTTATATCTGTTAAACTGCAACAGCAAGACAAACTACAATTCCTTTATTTATAGTCCCCAGTTGCTTTCCATATCTCGACACTTTCTGCCTAAGAAGAAAATTTTGCTTGGTTGGGCCTAGTTTTAAGCAGAAAAGGCAAAGATCAGGCACAAAATACATCTAAGTGATAGCAGTGATTTTTTGAGGACACGCTAAGTTTTTCCAACAGATAAAGTACTGTATTACATGATGTCAACTGTCAAGAAATCCAGCTTTGATTTTTCAATATAGAAAGATGAATAAAATCCATCAGATCCATTACCTATTCTCGTTCCCCACTACTATTGCTGTGGGACATGACCAGTCCATATCATAAACTGATACCTGTATCATAAAGCCAAAAGTCATATCTACCTGAAATAAAGCAGACAAATTGCAGACCATAATATGCTCAGTGGATGCATCCTAAAAATAGTTGAAGTTCAATAGATTTCTTCTATTACAACGACCTGATAAATTTGAAATCCATTTAAGGCCAAAAAAAAAAGGCAAAGAAGAGGTGAAAATGAGAATACCGCATCCATTCCCAAATGCGCTGTTGCAATTCGATAACCACGTGATTTTAAAATGGTAAAGCATTCTTCAATGGAGTCCCAAAGTTCAATGTCCAACCATTTCTCTGCACCCATACTCACATGACGATTTTCTCTATACCTGACAACAATGGAAAAACTCATAGTTGGCAATAACATTGCAAGATTTTGAAAGTCAGCTAATCAAAATGCTTTCTTACTTCCTTGAGAACACAAAGAATTAGAGAACAACTGTAGAGCACACTAGCAATATACCTATCTAAAACGAAAATATCCAACTTTCTGTCTCTTAATGTGCATTAGAACCCATAAATCTCCATATAATATTGGCCATATAACTGCCTAATGAAGCTTGGGTGATATAGTTCTTTAGTATCAAAATTAATGGCAAGAACACGACTTCATATGATTCTTATATCAGATGACACTACCAACTTACAAAGAGAGACATCAATCTGATCAAAAAACAAGTTGTCTGCATATTAAAATTCTGCAGTCAATTACCATACAACTCAGTATACTAAGATGAACAATTAACAAGTAAAACCAAGATCATTTCACCTCAAAAGTCGCAGCACCTTTTTGAGCTATCACAAGATACCACATGAACAGACTGAAACCCTAAGGCATCCGCTGAACGAAATGCAGCCGAAACATTACCAAAATCGCTCAATCCTTCCACCACTAAACAAACAGAATAGCTTCTACTTTCAACTGCATTCTTGAATCTTTCTTTTCTCACATCCATTATACAAGGACTAACCGCTTCCAAGACCTCACCACTGTTCAAGTAATAATTTCCACACTTGAACTGGTCCAAATACGGAAACCACCTCTTGGATTGTGTAGGTCCAGCATGGTCATCAACTAGAGGCCTGCGCTCCATCTTCATCAACAGAGAAACATCATCAGGATTTGTCAATATATGGGCAACATTGTCCTTGGACGAGTTGTCGAGGGTTTCTTCATTATCCAAATCAGTGGACTCGACCAAAAGAGCTCCTTCGGTTGCAGTGTAGCATCTTGAAGAGACCCTATATGGTTTGAAACCTAGTCCTGCAAGCATAATAGCCATGTGAATAACTAATGAACTTAGGTAGCATTTGCACAATTTTTTATGACTAGACTGGACAAACGTCATTATATCATATTTGATTTATAAAATATATTAGAACTGGATAAATTATTTTTCATGAAACTAGACAAAACTTGAAATTTTTATCCTTATATTTGATAGTACAAAAATATTGGCCCTAAATAAAAATAAAATCTCTTAATAAAAATTTACCCAGTGTTGTCCATTTTCATGTATACCAAATATAGTATAAGAAAATTATTCTCTAGCACTTTTTATGCAGTGCTATTTAAATCTCTGTCCTATCCGTCCTTACAACCAAATGCTGCCTTAAACCTAGTCTAGAACATATAATTGTAGCAGAATAGGTAATCATATTAACATGAATATGCAACAATTCAGCAAATATGTCTTTACAAGCTAAATTCAAAATTTACATCTATAGGTAAATGAATAATGATAAACCGGTTCACACAATTCAAGCTTACCATCTTCTATGTAAATTTGTAATCTATGATAAACACCATGAATACATATCTGATTGCAAGATAGAAGTGGGAACTATATAAATTTTATCCAATCTTTAAGCAAACTTTGATACAAGAACCATGATATTTTAATTAGGATTGCTTCAATCCTAGAACATACAAGAAGGATGAAGCACAAACAGGATTGCCTCTCAAACACGATGGCTAGAGCTAGACTGTCTAGAGACTGCACAATTAATTTCAGCCAGTAAATCCACGAAAAACTTTAGCTGAGAAGAATGTTAAGTAACTAATTACCATGCGATTGTGAAGGTGGGAGATGTAGAGACGAGAAGGGGAGCTTGGGCTTTGTACCAAGTCTCCATACAAAAGCATGTAGTAATGTTGATGAACAAATTAGGGTTTTGCAGGCGCTCATTTTCGCGCCACGGGTGATAATGAAGAAGATCGAGCTAAGCAAGCTCGGCAACGGCAAACTTCAGATCCTGCGAAGTCTGTTCTTTCTGGATAGTGTTCTGTTTCTTTTATTTATTATTTTTTATTTAATTTATAAATCTATCTGTTCCAACATTACTGGTTAATCTTATTGGGGGATTGATGTGTCTTTTTATTTTTATTTTTTGGACTGTTTCTTCTAAATGTCCTAATGGTAGACCATGTAGTAGTTAATTGGAAATAATTAAAATTTTGAAATTCAATTTTTTATTTATTCCTCAAAAATATATCTAAAATTTTAAAAAATATATTACGTATAATTATGATATTATATATATATATTTTTTAAGGGTAATCAAATTATTATATTCGATACATGAATGTTATATTTTTAATAATTATTTAATCAAATTTTCAATTTTTTAAAAGTATTAATTTAATATTTAAATTTTACCATTTTTCATAATAAACCACTTAAATTTTAACAAATTTTACAATTAGTTAACTTAAACTTTATGAATATTCATAATTAACTACCTTGACGATAAACTAACACTCTTAAATTTTATTTAGTTAATTGCATAATTAGATAAAAATTTATATACCAACTATAACATATACTTTATAAATCATATCTTCAATAATACGTTACTTGAATGAAAAAAAAAAAAAAAAAAAAAAAAAAGAGGAAAAAATCTATATAAATTCAATTACTTGATTCAACTATTCTAACACAATTGATGTAAAACTATTCTATTATTGAGTACAATTTATTCTAAATACGGTTATTCAACTTTGAGATTCTTCCTCCATTTATAAAGTAAAATTTATGTACCAAATATAACATTTATCCTATAAATTATATCTTTAATCATTTGCAACTTGGATAAATAAAAAACGAACTAGAGAACTAATTACTTGATTAATCTAGTCGAACACAAATAATATAAAACTATTCTAATATTGCTCCGAATTTACTTACATATTAAGTATAATTTTTTGTATATATATTTTTATAATTTCTGGCAATTTATTATCCACTTTTGAGATTCTTTGTCTAATTATAAAGTGTTAATGCTAAATCTATTGCATAAGACCAAACCAGATCACATTCAGTTGCCTTTCACTCATACAGTAATAATAGTAATTTAAAGAAAAAAAGAAAAGAAAAGGTATTAGCTGCAGATTAAAGGTTGAGTACATGATTTCAAAAGCACAATTATTATTAACATTAAATGCTAATAATTCCAATTCCAAACTGCTGAGTATTTCTGCTACTAGATTGCAGATCCTCAGGCCATTGCAACTTGCGACATGTTCCAGCACAAAACTACATTTAACTTTTGACAAGGATATGGGAGGTGAATGAGTTACAATATTACGTTAGCACAAAAATAAAAAATTAATAATATACAATATCTTTAAGAAAATAAGCTTTTGAAAAGCATTTTCTTGCCCCTTCGACGTAATTTTTATCACCAAACTTTTTTGGGGCCCATTAGACCAAGAACCTCCTCCCAAAGCCCAAAACTTTTGAAGCTACTAAGCCCTATTACACTTGGGCTACATGCGACTACACTCCAATAACCAGCCCTAATTTCATCATTCAATTGGCCTTTCTCCCACCCACAAACCCCATCAAAAAACCTAAAATCATCAACCCCAACAACATTCCTCTTAACCATCTCAGCTGCGCAACCCACACTCTCTTTAGTCCCAAAATACACCCCCTTCATCACTTCATCAAACACCCCACACCTTGCCACACCATCATCACTCCCTTCTGGGCTCACCAAGAACACCCCATCCTCTATGGGCCACCAAAGTATAAAGGTTTATCACAAAACGTGCCTGCGAGGTCCAGCATTGCTGACTTGGACTCCTTGATGGACATTAGGGATGGGCGGTTGATGATGATGCCAAACGGGCCTATGGGCCCTGTTGAGAGGAGAAGGATCACGGCCCGTTCAAATATGTGGACTCCGTCAAGCTTCTCAGTGGCTATGAGTAGGCAGCCCTTCTCGGGCTCAGAGATTGTATGGGCCCATTTAGGGCCCAATATGATGGGTGCGGGAGAATCCACAACAGTGTCGAGGTCCACCAGGGAGGATGGCACTTGAGGCTGAGATGCCCTCTCTCCGGCCACCAGCCTAGCTCGGAATGACCGCCAATCTTTGTCGAGGTAGGTGGGTGGATTACCTCCCTCCGGCAATGAATCGGAGTCTAGACAACCTAGTTTGAGAAATATACCAAGGGGACATTTAGTAACTGAAATGGAATTGAATTTGCTGGATGACACATATAAATAAAGACTAATCTATATATAATTCAAACAACAAGTTCTATCCTTCAAATCTAACATGTTTACAAAACTATTATTTGTAAATTTATAACTTTCATAGAAAAGAGGAATTCAATTCAAATAGATCTCTTTTTTTATTTTTTTCCCTTTTTCCTTTTATAGTGGAGTAATGGGTGAGATATATAGAGAGATCCTACTGGTCTATAAAGCTACTGACCGAGATTAGCCTTTATACTACATAATTATAAAGCTCTTCACAGCCAAACTTCTTACTCCTTATCAATGAGAATCGGGACAAAATTAGAAAGAAGTTTATAGATGCTGCAAGGACCATACGGCATGGACAATCATAGAAACACATCAAGACTAAATACGAATCAAATGTTGAATCCAAACACACTTACATCTAAATTTAGGTTGCTTTTTCACGTTATTTCCTGGAAACCGATCTGGGTTCCTCTTGGGACAGATGACACCTTTGGCTTTTGCTGTAGGATAGGCTTTAACGGATTTGGTGAATGAATTTGAGGTGAGAAAACTAGCTTCCATGGAGGACACACTTCGTGGGAAATCGAAATTCCTAAGTTAGATCTGGGAAGAACAAGGGATAGAGACGTTCATATAAATTGGAATATGACACTCAATGTAGACCACAAAGGAGTTCTGGTACAATGTTAAATGACAAAACCATCCGAGTAGGATGGTGTGTGCGTTGGACTTGGAAGTATGGGCAAATGGATATGGCTTTCCATGTGGCAAATTATGAGACCAGATATAGAATTACACCTGGGACTTCGACTCTAAGAGGTCGAGACACTTTTTAATTGCTTTTTTGGATAGGTGGCTTACGCAGGAAAGAAAGCTTTGGAAGATGTGTCATGCTTCTAGCCAGTTATCTTAGTGGGTAAGTGGTGGCACTGGAAATGTTGGTGGACCAAATATTTGGAATTTATTTTAGCTTTCCCCGCCTTGGTGGAGTGGAAAACTCCTTTGGAGAGTGGCAATTTGCATCATTTGAGGATCTTCTAACGTTTATGTTGTGTATATTAGTGTAATACATCATAGGTATTTACAATTCCAGTGAATTGTTAGTGGTGTATATATGACTTTGCTATTGTGTTTAATGTTTATTAGGGTCTATTTGGATTGTCGTTTTTATTTATATTTGATCTATATTTTTAACTTATTTTTATTATATATGTTAGATATATTTATCAGTAAACTGTCAGTTTTTCATCAGTATTTATTTCTTGACAAATATCTGTTTGAAAACTACAAAAATACGATATCAAAATTATCAAGATGTGATGAAACAAATAGACCTTTATTGTGTTCAATTCATGTAAGGACCCGACATACCCTACGTCTAAAATTCAAGCAAACTTAGTCCCTAGTCATACATAATACATTAAGTATCACACGCATAAGTTTTCTTTAAAGATGTTGTTTTTGTTAAACATTGCTAGCCGATTTTAGATTCCGAAATTATTAAGTTAGATTCTAGAGACAATTGGATCTATAACGGTAAAACAACTTTATAAAAACATTTTTAGCTTCTTCTCATATAAAAATAGACCAACTTCCTCAAAAAAAAAAAAAAAAACTATATCATCAAGTATTTTATCAAAAAACCTATTCATGATGATAAACAAAGCTTTAAAGAGTGAATTACAAAACACAGGCTTCATAACTAACCCCTTATAGAAAATATAGACTTTAAAAATAAATCAAATTCTTTCAAAATAAAACAATACAAATAATTCAACGGGCTTGCTTCACTTCATTTCTCCTCTCAAACCTTTAGAATAGCCCATACCCGAGATAAACATAATCATCATCATCATCATCATCACCTTGGAAAGAAAGAATAATGAGTCGAAACCAAGTACAATAGTAATACAAGTACATACGAGATGTCACACAGGCTTAAACTAATGCAATGCAATAATAACAATTTATTATCTTAAATTAAAGTGAAACAAACAATATTGTACTCATACTCTGGAACAATCCTAGGAACTTAAAGGTCTTGAGTAACAGCAGCTGCTGAGGAGGTGATACAGGCAGCTCCAAATACCTATATCTCCTATATCTAACTAAAAAGGAAAATAGCATCATTTAGGGTTCATAATTGTTATGCAACTCTACTCATCTCAATCCATAACGTTAGTTAGCTCAATCGTGCCCATAAACATAAACTAAAACATGTTACTTTACCCCTAGCCTAAGTAGACATTATTTTGATTTCATTTGTCCCATAAGCTACCCTCCGAGCGATTATAAATGTCATTACATCATGATAAAGGTGACCAAAATGCCTAAACAACTATACCTGGCTTTAGACAAAGTTGCCGCTCTTCAGATCGGATTCAACAACACAAGCACAGCAGCACTCAATTATTAGGTCATCTTTAAGTTTTATTTCTTTTTAATATGTCCATCCTAGCAAACAACAAGCATGTCACTGCATACCTTAACTAATCACGACGAAGTTCAAAAGATGGTCCAAAAGAAGCATAAGCTAGATCAAACATTTGCTCAAAGATTAAATCATATAAATAATTCAATTATTTATTATATTACATCAAATTTCATATTTAATATTCTTTTTATGTTTTTATTTTATTAGACATGAAAATAGGAATCCCGCCGTGATTGTGAAGATCGCCCCGCTAATATACGGATAGTTCTCCATTATCTATCAATTTATTTCTTTTCTCTTTGTTTATAGTCATTTATTATAAAAACATTATCAAAACATTCACTTTCAAAAACACTTATATTCCAAGTAAGCATACATTTGAAATGACATATTCCTTATGTTAAACAAAGTCTAATTTAACATTTTAGTCTAAGCCAATTATAAGTTATTAAGCCTATTTTAACTTAATCATAGTCAAATTGATTATAATTAATCATTTAATTCAATTACAAAGTCATATTGATTAAACTTAATCAAGCTAATTCATTTTAGTTCATTTAAAATCTATTTAGTCAAGTTAAACCTAGATTTATTAACTAAGTTCATTTTATATCTAACTTCTATATTTAATCCCATTACTTATTAAATTTACAAATTCACCAAACTCATTCTTAATTGTATAAATTAACTAATATAACACATTAACTATCATTCATCTATTCCATTTTATGAAGTTTGAATTAATTTAGTTTTGGTGAAGCATTTTGGACTTAATGTGTTTGGATGATATACATCATAAATGGAGTATTTGTCCTTGCTAAATTTGAGTTTTGAAGGTCTTGAATGTTTACTTAAGGTTGAGGGATGAACCGAGTCAAGTTTCATGCAATTTGGATGAGAACGGTGAAGTTATGAAGGGCTGGTAAGGTGCATAGGGAGTACACGAGAGGTACACGGGCTCATGTATTCCTCTATGTTCTTTCAAGATTTATTGAATTTTGGGGCTAGAGAGAAGTGCGGCTAGATTCACTATCCCATGTTCTTGGTCGTTCCATTCTAGAAAAACGTGTTTCCTTTGAGTTTAAGAGGTCAAAGAGGTGCAAGGTTGGATAGGGGAAGCTGTATATTAGTCATGCTTCTTCTTGGGTGGGTTAAAGTCATGTGTTTTTAAGGTACAAAGAGAAGCACGACTTGATATTGTGTCCCTTGTTCCACTCATGCTCTTCGCTTTATTTTTTCTTTTGAAAACTGAACCTATTTTACTATTTGTTTTACATCTTATTCCGACATACTACATTTTACCCTCAACATACAAACTTAGAATCATCATTTATAACATTTATGTACAAATTTTACTTCATATTTCATCAAAAACATTCCATTTAATTCTAATCCATACTTGCATGAATATAACCTAGGTTCTAGCTTATATGTTTATATATCCATTGTTTACTAACTTATCATCATTTCTGCTTCTATCTAACTCTAATCTATCACACACACACACACACACACACACATACATATATATATAGAAACAATAAATCAAACAAAGTAAAACAACTATACTTATCTTCAGCAAACACATGCATGTTTGATCTTCTCTACACTTCTTCTCCTTAATTATTTAAGCTACTTCATGCTTGTTCTTCTTCTTTCATCTTATTTCCTGACTTTGATTTCTCTTCTAGTCTTCTTGAAAATAAGATTTGAAGTTGTTTGTGAGAAAAAGAAGAGAGAGAAAGAGAGAAAAAGAAACAAATAGAGAAAGAAAAAGGAAGGGAAAAATAAAAGGAAAGAAGCAGATTAGGTAAGGACAAGATAAGGGCTTAAAAGATATTTTCGAGATAGGGTATTAGGTTTAAATCTTTCAAATAAATATATTAAGTACCATAAATAATTATAATATAATTTTAGAATCTATATATTAGAAATTAATAACTTGATTAGTTTAATTTACAAAAAACTGATATTTAGATTGAGTTTGAGTTTAAAACTAATATTTTCAGATAGATAAATGAATTGAAAATTCAAGGGTTTAGAAATTTGGAAAATATTTAAATCAAATATTTGAGAGTTTAGGATTTGAAACATATATATATATATATATATATATTTATAATTGAGAAATTAGAAGAGATTATGAAATTTGATTTTACTGGAATAGATAAACAAAATGAATAACCAATTTAAAAGAAATACATGAGACCTCAAATTTCCAACTTAATTTATTTACTAATTTAATTATATCAAGTTGTCTAATCATATTCCATTATTTACTCCTTTTATACCTTTAATTATCTAAACTAAGATCAAATTCCTTTTATACCTTTAATTATCTAAACTAAGATCAAATGCAAGTTCAAGATTAATTATCTTTTATACCATTAAATTATGTCATTTCTAAATTAGCTAGGTGTAGGTTTGGAGTATTTGAGTTCAAATGATTTCGTGGGATAGTGGTCCTAACCTGGTATGTTGAAAATAACGTTTGAAATTGCTAAGATGGGTTTGAGGATGGTACTACTAGGTTTACCCATTCGTTTTGAGCATAACAAGAATTCATAAATCACTATGTATTGTCTAAAGTTTATATTAATAAGATGGTAGTGCAAGTTTAAAGTAAATCTTACCTACTATGTATAGTAAAAAACATGGATTAATACTTCTTGTTTATATTAATTCATTTATTTTGAGCATAACAAGAACTCATAGATTGTCATGTATTGTGTAAAGTTTATATTAGTAAGATTGTAGTGCAAGTTTATAGTAAACCCTACCCGCTATAAATAGTAAAAAACATAAACTAGCTTTTCTTGATTATGTTAATATATCAATTGAAAGTTCTAAAATTTTAATTAGCCTTATCCTGTACTTTAATGTTGATAGATCTGTTTGAATGATATGTTTTTTATCTGAATTTGTGTTGAAATGATGTGTAAATATGTCCTATTTATATTTATATTTTATCTATATTTGATCTTTTTAAGAGAATAGTCAATTTTATTTTTATTTTTATTTATATCTATTTCTTGATAAACAATTTGTTAGAAAAAAGCATTTGAAAAAAGTATCTGTGTTTGTATCTTTTCATGATAAGGTATGCATGATCTTCTCATGCTCTTATTGCTATAGTCTAAGTGTTACTAATATCATTTAATAAAATTACAAAGAAAAATGATTTGATTTATAAATTTTGTGTATTATATGATACATTTTTTTTAAACAAACTTTTAAGATAGCGTTTGATTATCAATTTTTATGGTACCAGATTTGACAAAGTTCATTATGCCATATTTTCTTTATACAAAAATATTAGAACAATATAAAAATAAATTTTTTTAATTAAAATTTTGTCTAATACTGTCCAATACCGTGTATACCAAATATAGTACAAAAGATATTGTACTATCCAGTTTTTGTCTCGCCTAATTCTTACAACTAATTGCTATGTAAGAATATATTTGTTCAAGAAAAGGAAAATAAAAACATTAGTCTGAGAGTTCCCACTGAATTGTAGCATCTGCCTGCACATGGCAGTTTCACGACTAAATTATCAATCACCTTGTATCTAGAATGTGCAACCATTTATCGGCCACAATACAAACAGCCGATCCACAGATAATTGGAGAGGCAAAAAAAAAAAAAAAAAAAAGCCAATCCACGACCCATCATTCAACTAGTAACGGCCATAATGCTAATTGCTAACAAAACTAATACTCAACGTAACTATAAATTATTAAAAGCTGAATATAAGTTCATTAACTATACCTAGCATAGAAAAACTAGTCAAATATGTATCTTATAATTTGACAGTAATATAATTAAATTTCGTAAACGTATCTTGTTTTTTTATTCTTTTATTTGATTTTAAGGTAAAATTTAAGGTAGAGTGAAGTTTTAAATGTATTCGAGATGAAGAAATAGGTTAAACAAATTATTTGGGTTGAGGAATAAGCCCTCATCAAAGCGCTTTCAATGGTAAAAATCTCCTTTTCTTTTTTTTTTCTTTTTTACATCGAAAGATTAAGACAAAACAAAAGACCCTAAAGAGTCATTCAACAATAACAACTCAATACTATCACGAGGTGAAAAAATGACACAACGGTTCTCTTGAAAGCTCTTTCCATATGTGCCATATTTCTTTATTTTATTGGTCTCTCATTTCAGCATTCGTAGGTTCCATATAATATCTTAATTATTATTAATTCATTTTCTATGGGTTTACTTTTTATGAAAAATTTAGGGGGAAAAAGAACTTTTGGGAGTCTTCATGAAGAGCCTAAAAAGTTGAAATACCTTACGACAATGGTAAAGACTTACAAATATTAAGTGGGTAAATTACATCTACCAATCCTTAAGTTTTCTAAAAAAATACACCCCATTTCTTTTTTAAATACAACACTTTCCTCCCTACTTTTTTCCTGCATTAATGCTGATGTGGTATAAATGTTGATGTGTTAATTTCAACATGTCAACATTATTATTTATCTAAGTAAATATCTTATAAATATATATACACAAAATTGCCTAAAATAATAAAAATAGATTAAAATAAATCTATAAAATTAAAAGAAAAAAAGAAAAACGTTCTTTTTTTGAAGGACCGCAAGACATGCTTAACATTGATAAATATAATAGCATAGAACTTCTAAAATTATATGTTTTATATATAATATAATGTAATAAATGATATTATTATTCTATATAACTTGAGCAGCTATTTCATTAATTTTCTTTTGTTACATAAGTTGTAAGTTTTGAAAGTCAAGAATAAAGTGATATGTTTTTTCTTAAAATATAGCAACACAAAAAAGTCATAGCAAAAATTACAAATATGAAAATGTAAATATTTAATTGAAAATTAACAAAACGAAAAAGGTAATATTAAAAATAATCGAAAATGTAATATTTAAAATGGTACTAATATAGAAAAGTATAATACAAAAAATTAACAAGAAAAAGTTATAAGATAAAAGATCAAAATATTAATACTAAAGACACCAAAATAGACCATTTGACTTAAATAATATAGATAATATAATAGATATAAAAAATAACAACAAATCATATAAATTATGTTAGAAAACGTTTATAAACATACGGATTAAATATAAATCACTTCGATGATACTAAGATTGTTGAAATTTCTTAAATGAAAATTTTCAATTTGAAATTTAAACTACAAATGCGAAGGTCTAATAGCCAAGTGATATAAACATTAGTCTCCTAATAGGATTGACTTAACTTCAATTATTTCCTCCTATAAAAAGTTGTAATAGATTATAATTGGGAAAAAATTTTAAAGAGGGGATGAAAATCATATGGATTAATTAATATACTAATAACATAAAAAGTTTCATCCAGTAAAAGGATATGTAATGTGTGAAAGATCATTGCGATTATCACGTTGATGGTAGATTTTATAGGTAGGCTTCATTGTGTACATTTATAAATATTAAAATTGAAATAAAGAAAAGTATAATATTTTTCACATGTGTCAAAATATAATATAACAATGAAATTGAAATTTTAATAAAAAAATAGTATAATTTTATTTTCAGAAAAAAAAGGTTAGAGATATAAAATATTCATTGAAAAGAGAAATAATTTATTGCATAATTATAGGGGAAGAGAAGGAAGAGAAAAATGGAGAGAAAGAAAAACATGGAAAAGAGAGAAAAATGGAGAGATTAAAATCTTTATACTGCTAATGAAAAGATTTGAATGATAAAAGCTTTTTAAATAGTGTAAATAGTAGACAATTAAAGCAGCAATTTTATATTTGCATTTGCAAAGGTCAATGATATTAATAAAATCACATAAATAATAGTAATTAGATCAAAACTAGAAGATAATATTAAAAAGGTACAATATAAAAAAAGTAATATAATGGTAGTAGAAAATTTTTTCAAAAATTAAGCGTTATAATGTTATTTTCAATTAAGTGGTACAAAAGTAATAATTCTTGTGAAAAAGTCGCAAGTACAAAATAGTAAGTGAAAAAAATGTATACATAACAAAATAAAAAATTATAAATAGCCAAAATGGTTTTAACTCCTCATGCAAAGGCTGCAATAAGTTTAGATTTCAATTGAAAATATTTTCAAAGTCATATATAAATAAGTAAACACAATGTATGAGTATAATACATATCTATCAACTCTACAAATTAAAATTATGTAAATACAAATCATATAAAAATAATAAAAGAATAAAAAGAATAACATCTCAACATCACATGTATAAGATGAGATACTTACTGTTTTATACGAATTGCATGTATAACATGCGATACTCATTTTTTACACCCTCGCAATGTAGCATGCACAACATGCAACACATATAAAAATTGAGTGTCACATACAATAGACACCGATGAAAATTGAGTATATTATGTATAACATATGACATTCGTAGAAAATCGAGTGTCGTATCTTTTACATGTGATATTATGACAATATTTTAGTAATTGTTTATATAAATTTGTTATTTGGGTAATAATTTTTTCTAGTGGATGGGTAAAAAAAATTACCTTACAATATATAATTAAATATTAAAAATTATTCATTAAGAAAACATTGCATCACATTGCAAAGTTAGTCTTCCTATAAAAATGGCCTAAGAAATGTCTATTTGTAAACAACCTACAAATATTTTGGATGTATCTACTGATACCGCGTATGGGAAACCACCGTCAATTTCGGACATTAGTGAATCAATGGAAGTGAATCCATTAATCTTCGCGTTCCTTTCGTTCTCTTTTTTGTGAAAAAAGTTGTCTCCCTCTCTTTTCACCCCAAGCTAATCCAATTACGGTGTGCGCGTGTGTATATATCATATAGTAGCTCAGTAGTCACTTTACTTAATCCTAACAAGGAACACCCCTAAGTTCTTGCCTATTCTCTTGGAACTAAAAATGAAACAACCATATCTTACTACAAGGAAAAGTATTATGGTACAACCAAATTCTTCATTTTGCATTCTACATATGAAAATGACACACCACAAAAAGTATTGCATAATTCTTTCTTTAATACAAAATTTTCCTTGTTATGTCATATTTAATTTGAAATTTTATGAATACATAATGAAAATTTTGGTTCCTATATGAAGCATGATTTTTCTATGCATAGTTTCTTACAAGGATGAACCTAGAGGGGACTTACAGGTCCCAAGCCCCTTACTCGAAAAATACTTTATTATTATAATATATTAAATAAAAAAAAGATTCATATTATATTATTTATAATAAAATACGTTTTGTTCCTTAGTTGTATGATTCTACATCCATTGTGATTTCCTATACGTGATTATAAAAATAGTTAGGGGATTATTGCAGACGAACTCATTGCTAATGTTGCCTACATTGGCAATCTATAAAGGATATCATAGCCACAGATGAGTACACCGGTACATCATCAATCATCTCACAACATTAATGTTGAGAAAAACAAATCGAATCGTCGTACTCTTCGCAAGTCGCTTTTCTGCAATTTAGGGGCTCTTGATGATTTAAGTGGTGTCATCCTGTTTAAGGAAACCTTGTACCATAAAACAATTGATGGGAAACCTTTTGTCAATGTCCTTAAGGAAAGGTGGTATACTTCCAAAGATTAAGGTTGATAAAAGGCATTGTTGTGCTTCTTGGAACAAATGGTGAAACCACAACTCAAGGCCTCGATGTCCTTTCCTAATGCTGTCAGGAATACTATAGTGCAAGTAAGGTTGTTAAAGTCTTATATCTACCTGTATAATCGGTAGAATCATATAGAAGTGATAAAACTGTAAATCTATATAATTGTATATCTAAAATCACATCTAATCAGAGTTAACTTTTGATTTTAACTAACTGTGGATATAGGGCACGTTTTGCATAATGGGATGTTGTGTATAAAATTGGACTAAACGAGCCATCTCAAGTGGCAATAAATGAGAATGTACAAGGTTTAACACGCTATGTAATGCCCGAAACTTTACCCACTGAGATATTTCTTGCATTGGCCACATGCCACATGGTTTTGTCCTTTGGTGCCAATGTTTCCCATGAGGTTACCCATCCTGGGATTGCCCTGCCATGCTTAACTTTAGAGTTTATATGAACTCTAAGCCATTGTACCAAAAGGTGCCTCTGTGATTATAGTTTTACCATCTATATTTAAATGGTATTACATCCCTCCCTACTTATAGAACTGACGTCCTCATCACATAAATCCTGAACCACACTAGGCAGAGAGGATACTCCTCTTCTTTTTGGATGGTAAATTGCTCTAATACCATCTTTAACGCCTCGGAAATTTGCCCACCAATATATTATCTGCTTTGACCATACACACAGAGTTTTATCTTTTGGTACTAGCGTTTGTAGGAGGTCACCCATTATGGGATTGCTCTACATGGAGCACATTTAACTTTGAAGTTCTAATAAACTCCAAGCCATTACACAAAAAGGTACCTCTGTGATTAGAGTTCTACCATCTATATTTGAGGAGTATTATATACTCCCCCACTTATATAACTGACGTTCCCATCAATTTGGTTATATAGGTCCAGAACCACACCAGGTAATGAGGATATTCCTCCACTTTTTAGCTGGTAAACTATTCTAATACCATCTGTAACGCCCCGGAACTTTGAGCACTAAGGTATTATCCATTTTAGTCACACTTCATATGGTTTTGTTCTTTGATGCCAACGCTTCTCAAGAGGCCACCTATCTTAGAATCATTCTACCTAGAGCATCTTAACTTTAGAGTTCCGACAAACTTCAAGCAATTACACCGAGAAGCGCATTTGTTATTAGAGTTTCACCATTATATTTGAGGGGTATAACATAAATCTCGTAGTGCCCTAAAACTCCGCCCACCAAAAGATTGTCTACTTTGACCACATATCGTACAGTTCTATTCTTTGGTGCCAATACTTTCCAAGAGATCACCCATCATAGGCATACTCTACCTATAGCATGCTTAACTTTAAAGTTCCAACGAACTCTAAGTCATGACACCAAATGGCACCTCTGTAATTAGAGTTCCATCATCTATATTTGAAGAGTATCACATACTCCTCTACTTATAGAACTAACATCTTCGTTAGTTTCGTTACACATGTCTAAAACCATACTAGGTAGGGAGGGCCCTCCTCCACTTTCGGCTGGTGAACTGCTTTGATAACACTTGTAACACCGCAAAATTTCGCCCACTGAGGTATTGTCTGCTTTGGCCACATGTCGCATGATCTTGTTCTTTGTTGCCAGCGCGTCCTAAGAAGTTAACCATCATGTGATTACTGAAATGATCTAGGTTCAAAGTCTATTTAAAATTCCATGTGTTTATTCATCTTAAGTATTGAATTGAATGAACATGATGATTATGATGGTTGTGTTGCTAGTAGTCTAAAATGTATTATTTTGCATATATATATATTGAAATTAATACCTTTGTTTTATATGTATTAATGTGTGTGTGTAGTAAAATTATTAATTATGTCTTTTGTACATTAAGGTGTTAGTTAAGTTAGATTTATAAAATCAACCTTGGTTTTCACAAGATTAGTGATAGAATTTTATTTCCTTAGTTAAGTTAGCATTTATGCCCCAAATGAAGCCCAAATGAGACTCAAATTCACCCAAATTGCAAATTAAAGTTATATATGCCTTAAAGGGCAAATTTGGAATATTTTAAAGCTAAATTTTGCTTAATTAACCTACTTTTAGGGGCAGCCATTGTTTTAACCGAATTTTACTTTTTCTTTCTATCTTTTCTTCTTCTTCTTCTTTCAATCCAAATTCCAAGTTCAAGTTAAGATCAATAGCAAGCTTTAAAAAAATCAAAGTTCTTTCCAAGGCAAGGCATTTACATGTGAGTTGATTCAATTATGATTGTTATTTTGTTTTCCTTTCTTGTTGCAGTTGTATGAGCTTTTAAATGAAATGAGTTTAAGGTTATCTAAATTGCTTATTCATGTATTGAGATGAGCTAGGAATGTGTTTTGTGAGTGTGTGAGTTTGTGCATGTATTGTACAAGTGAAATGAAGTGTTGGGAGGATGTGAAGAGGATTTGTGTAGGAAAATTTAGAATAGATGGAAATGGAATTGGAAGTGTTTAAATGTGTTGATTTCATGTTTTGAGTTGCTAAGTTTGAGTAGTGTAGATAGGAGTGTGTATATGAAGTTGAAAATGTAGTTGAGGAAGGTTTTAAAGTGTAATAGGATAGAATTTTCAAAGTGGAAAAACAGGGGATTTATATTCTGTTGTATAGGCCTGTTTTTAAACGTACGTCGGCATCTGGGGTTTCTACGCCGCCAGCCTACAGGCGGTGTTGGAAGCCCACATAATCAAATTTCTTAAGGCCGACCGAACGCTGCCGGCTTTCGCTAGAAAAATCAGGCGGCGTTCATTCTTTCATATTGTACGCCGGCTATTGGGAATCAAAGCCGCCGGTGTATGTGTTAAAGCTGCCAGCGTATCTGGGTAAGCGGACGGCTTGCACCTCTCTGGACGTTTTTGAAAAATTTTGGGTTTTCATTCTACATCGGCTCAAAGCCGCCGATGTAGGATGAAGGCAGCCGACGTACCCTTGAGCACTGCCAGCGTTGGCAGTGTTGTTTTTCATAGTGATGAACACCAGCTCAAAACCGCCGGCTTTAAGTGCCGGCATATCTCCTGCGCTTTTGAATTTAAAAAAAAAAACTTTTTCTAAAATTTTTCGAAGTTTGTTATTTGAGTAATTAAGTATTTGTTAAACGATTTAGAATATAATAGAATGATTAAATGCTTATTTATGACTTTGTATTCAATTATTTGAATTTCTTTGATTTATTTGTGATATATAGATATAATTTGTATGTATATTTGTGAGAGTGAAATCTATATTTATTGATTTATTGATTATTGTGATATTCCTATTTCAGT
This sequence comes from Combretum micranthum, assembly GCA_024138025.1. NCBI lineage: Eukaryota > Viridiplantae > Streptophyta > Magnoliopsida > Myrtales > Combretaceae > Combretum > Combretum micranthum. The sequence continues at coordinate 550,910 of JAMXBD010000245.1, read as the reverse complement.
TAACGATTCTTCGGTTAGTTCTTCACCGAGAGATCCTAGTTATATACGAACGGGTTCAGGTACGCAACAACTTGTCTGATGATTGCTAGGAATAGGCATTCTTAATCTGATTTAAATTGATTTGACTTAATATTTGAATGAATTGGATGTCTATTACGCTGTTTAATCTGGTCCGAGGAGCAGCAAACCTGTCATGATGCAATGACATGTTAGTTAGGTACTTAACCAAGTCATGATGCAATGACTTTACCATGATGCAATGGTACGCTATGATGCAATAGCGATTCTTTTGGTTAAGTGGGTAGTCGATAGGGGGAATAGTATCTGAGTAACATTTGCTTAAACTTAAGGGGAAATACCATGATTTAGTTCAAAGTTTATGGGAACTTGTGAACTAGGTTCATGTTATGGACTGAGTTTAAGTAGAATCGGGCAACGGCTTTTAAACCCTAAATGAAGTTATTATCTTCGTGAAATAGATATAGGAGATATAAGTATTCGGACTGCTTATATCAATCCCCTGAGCAATTGCTGTTACTCAGGATCCCTGAATTCCCGAAGCGTGACCCGGGGTTTGAATACCCTCTTATTGATTTGTGAAAGAAAGTGTAATAAAGATAATCACCTGTCTAATGATGCATTACATTGACTTGACGATTTGTTATTGCATTTGTTATTGTGTATGGGCCTCTGGCTCACTTTTGCTGCTTTGCAGGTATTGGAGACGAGTTTTATGATGATTTGGGCTATGGGTCCGATTTCGAGAGATTTCTGGATGAGTAGGACGAATAGGATCCGATCACCCTGGACTTTTGGGAAAAATTTTTGCTAAGGAAAAAGTTATGTATAGAAGGCTTGTTAGTCAAGCCTATTTGTTGTAAAGACCTTAAGATCCTCTAGGGTCCTTTTGTTTAAGCAAACATGTAATTTTTGTAGTGTCTTGTATTGACACTAAACAGTGATTATACAATGTAAATGTATGTATAGATTGCTTTTGTTAGCAATCTTGTTTTGTTTAAAAGTTCTTTATAAAGTTATAGTGATTTTGATCAAACAATATTCATAAACTGTTAGATTTAGGACAACCTTACATATAATGTGAAAATATTATATGTAGTTGGGGACTCGGTACTCTAAGTCTCGGGATTTAGAGGGTCGGGTCTTTACAATTACTTTACCTAGAGCATACTTAACTTTGGATTTTCGATGAACTCTAAGCCATTACACCAAAAGCCGCTTCTATTATTAGAGTTCAACCATCTATATTTGAAGGGTATCACATAAATCAAATAGGCGCTTTTTAATATAATGGCTTGGAATTCGTCGGAATTTTAAAGTTAAACATGCTCTGTGCAGAGTAATCTCAGGATATGTGACACCTTTGGAAGCATTGGCACCAAAAGTATAAAACCATGTTGTATATGGTCAAAGTAGATAATACCTTGATAGGCAAAGTCCCAGAGCGTTACAAGTGGTATCAGAGCAGTTTATCAGTTAGAAGTAGAGCATTGTATTCTTACCACCTAATATGGTTATGGACAGGTATAACAAAACTAACAAGAAAGTTAGTTCTATAAATGGGAGAGTATGTGATACACATTAAATATAAATCTTGGAACTTTAATCAAAGAGGTGTCTTTTAGTGTAATGGCTTACAGTTCATTGAAAGTCCAAAGTTAAGCACATTTTGTGTAGAAAAATCCAGGATGGGTGACCTCGTAGGAAGCGTTGGCACGAAAAGGGAAAAATCGTGTAGCACGTGGCCAAAACAGACAATACTTGGTAGGCGAAGTTCCAGGGCATTACAGGTGGTATTAGAGCACGTTTTGATCACATGCCGCACGATTTTTTCCTTTAATGCTAATGCTTTCTAGGAGGTCACCCATCATGAGATTACTCTGCCTAGAACATGCTTAACTTTAGAGTTCTGACGAACTCTAAGCCATTCTATAAAAAAGTGCCTTTGTAAATAAAGTTCCACAAACTATATTTAAGGGGTATCACATAACACCACGGAACTCCGCCCACTAAGATATTGTTCGCTTTACCTATACATCGTATGGTTTTGTCCTTTGATGTCAGCACTTCCTAGGAGGTCATCCATCCCGGGACTGCTCTACCTAGAGCATGCTTTACTTTGAAATTTTGATGAACTCTAAGCCATTACACTAAAAAACGCCTCTATGATTAGAGTTCCGCCATCTATATTTAAAAATATTACATATTCCCTCACTTATAAAACTAACATCCGCATCAGTTTCATTACACAGGTCTAGAATCACTCCAAACATGGAGAACCCTCCTCCTCTTTTAGCTGGTGAATTGCTTTGATACCACCTATAATGCTTCGGAACTCCACCTATCGAGGTATTGTCCGCTTTAACCATATGCCACATGGTTTTTTCCTTTGGTGCTAGCACTTCTTAGGATGTCACCCATCATAGAATTGCTCTGCACATAGTATGCTTAACTTTAGAGTTATAAGGAACCCCACGCCATTACACTAAAAGGTACATCTGTGATTAGAGTTCCACCATCTATATTTGAAGGGTATTATACGCTACACGATCGTCTACCAAGAGAACGACTTGGTATCGATTATTGAGCTAGAAGATCCTGGTGGATGGCCCCCATGACATTGATTGATGCACTGAAGTAACAAAGCATGTTCTTGCTGCTCGCTACAAAGCATTGAATGACAACAAGGTCCTTGATAAGTGTTAAAAACCCTAATTATTCATATTGTTTTGATATTATATTATATAGATTTTATGTGAACTATTAAAGAAAAAGATACTTATTTGAAGTAAAATATCAATTTCAGGAACAAATGAGGATGTTGAGCTTTATAAAGATAATTGAATGAGTTAAAGGAGATTTTAATGAAGAAATAGGCAAAGTGAAGATTTACAACATATGTGGGATTACTGCACAAGCTGTGCAAACATTAGTGTAGGAAAAAAAAGTAACAAACAAGCATTTTTGAAGTGCACAATGAGCTACGCAAGCCGTGTATCATGCATGTGTAGAAGATGGAAAATGATCAAGACATTTTTGAACCTACACGGGCTCCCTACACAGGCTGTGATTGGGATTGTGCAAAGTCATTTTGGGTGAAAATCATGAGTTTTCATTCTACACGATCGTGTAGGATGGCTGTGTAGTTATTTTCTATAAACAGTCCTTTACTTCTCTTTTACATATCTTTCTTCCTTTTTACTAACCCTAGAGAGAAAAAAAAGTGTTTTAGAGTGAAGAAAAACATGAGCTTATTGGAGATCACAAGATTTCGCCTTTAAGGGTTGTAATCATGAATCTTTACTATTTTTCCTTATTCTATTATTGTATTTCTTATTTCATGGAAAAATAAACCTTTTTACCATAGGTCTTGAGGAATCCTAACCCTAATGTAAAGATTGAATGTTTTTGTTAATGAAAGTTTATACTTCTTCAATCTATTTATGTGTTATATTTGTTTCTTGATTTAATATGTATGCAATATTAGATTATTTTTTTTATTCTTGTTGATTTAATCGATGGGTTAATTCATAAGATAGATCTAGCATGAATATAGAGATTTGAATGTGATTCTAGACATAAATCGTATGAACTTTCTATATCAAGATTTATTCTTTTTAAAGAATCATGAACTCTAATACAATCTTATATGCATCTAATGACAAAAGACATTTTCATTAGACATATAAGATTAGAATTCAATTATCTTGAAAAAGAGATTGATGAAACTTGGGATTCCTGCAATTCAAGAACTTAAACAACCCATTAATGAATGTTTTGTAAGAAATTGGAAATAGGGTTACTGGTGAATCAAGATTAGGAATAGCTTTGCGATATGATATTCTTAAAAGCATTGACACTTACTTTTTCTAGAGTTAATTAATTAATTAGTTGTGTAGATATATTAACACTGCTTGAATCATATAAGCTAAATAGTAGAATTAAGTTGCATACTACTAGTTATAGGTTCTGGCGAAATGACCACCGTGCTTACACTGGTACTATAATCGATAGGTATACTTGCTTAGGATTAGTCGCATAGTAAAAATAAGGTTCTAATTTAATTTGATTGACTGTGATTAAAAAATCCCACATCGGTCCTCCTAGAAGGAACCCTTTTGAAACCCAACATGGTAGCTCCATATTTAGAATCCGAGAAAGTTTCCCCTGATGTGACAATTGAATACATAGTTCGAGCATTACGAAGGAAATTTCCTCCAGAAGTTCTTGCCATTGTGTTTCTTTCAGGAGGACAGAGTGAAAGGAGGCTACGATCCATTTGAACGCGATGAACTAGCTCGAGGGGAAGAAATCATGGGCACTTCCTTTCTCTTCTAAAAGGGCTCTTCAACAAGGTCCCTCAAAGCATGGCAAGGGAATAAAGAGAATGTGGAAAAGGCAAGAGCTGCTTTCGTTGCTAGGTGTAAAGTAAATTCTGAAGCAACTTTAGGGACTTACCAAGGGGGTGCTAGTGCAACAGAAGGGGCATAAGAGAGTCTTCATGTTAAGGATTGCAAGTATCAAGACACTTGCTTTGTGCTATGCAAATGTGACGAGTGACAAAATATATTATGATATCTTTGCTCGTTACTTTTTTTATTCAGGAGGGGGCTAGGAATATCAACTGTTACGTTTTTTGGTGTTGTGTGCAGGTAATGTTTCTTCAAACTGGTTTGTTGTCACTGTAATCTTGTCTTTGAGCAAATATTAATTTTTGTATAGAACCATTGGTATCTTGTTGTAAATTATTTGTTTTTGAACTGATCTATCCATAGATGGTGTTTATTTCACAACTTTTAGAGATTTTAAAAGGTGAAAAAAAAATTATTATATCATTTTTATTACAAAATGAGTTTAATATTGGACATATCTTCTTTTATAATATTAATAAATTTCAAAATTGTTCTCTTTTTCATTTTATGGTATGAAAATGTTGTAATCAAACAAAATAGAATCTCTCAATCAAAATATTAAACTAATAGTTATTTTTTAAGTATTAACATCCTATTCCTACCACAGCTATGGGAACCATTTAACCATTACTATCGTAGTTGTACTACTATAATTATCATCACTACCATAGTTGTTACCATCAGGCATCATTACAAACTGGTACCAAGTCATATCATCACTGCCATAATATTATTAATGCTATTGCTAGCACTAACTCCATTACTCTACCATTACTGCTATAATTACCACCTTAAAAACCACGTATACCACCACTATCATTTCCTCACCACCACCACTACGATTGTTATCACGATTACTATAGTAGCATCACCATCTATATCATATTGTATCATCATCACACTATTGCTCTTACTAGACACAACATTATCAATACCATTGATGCTACCATTGGAATAATAATGCATAACAGAGTGCAAGATGTAGTTAAAATAATTATAATATAATTATTAAAGTGCAATATTTATGTAAAACAAATAACATACAACATTGAGAAAAAATTGTGCTATACCTCAAAGAGCTTGTGTTATACAATACATTTTATATTATATTGTTCATCTAAGGTTGTCAATTCAAAATGGACTTGTTGGCCCAAACTTAACATGGCATGATTATAAATATGTCGAGTTTGGATTACGCATCAAAACATTTTATAAACTCATTAAGGCCTATTTGGATAGTCAATTTGGTTTTGTTTTCAAATCGAATCGATTCTAAACCGATGGAGATATGATACTGATGAAAAACTAACAGTTTTGCTTATAAAATATCCAAATTGAACTGATAAATTACCAATATAAATAAAAATCTGACAATCCAAATAGGCTCTTAATAGATAATACCCATATACATATGGATCTGGCACATAAACCTCTTTAAGATTAAAATTTTGATTATTTTCTTTCTCTATATTCTTACATCCGGAAGAGATGATGAATGCTTTTCATAAGCATAAGCAAAATTGGGAAAATAAATTAATTAACAATAATTTTGCAATTTTGGCGATATTAGAATTTTGTATTATCAGGACCTTAATTCAATGGGAAACAGGCCAATAGACAAAAACACAACTTCGCTCATGATATATGTCGTTTTTTAGGCAAATTCCTTTATCCAGGATATCAAAATTGCGATTTTTCTATTTTTAACAAGTTCTCAAATTATATTAAATTTTAGTAGAAGTTTTCATTTTTAATTCCATTTGTGGCATTTTTCTTGATTTTATTTATTTATTTTATGTCTAAAGGACTTTTAGGTAGTTTTCCTTTTTAGCTAATTTTAGTTTTCGGTATAAATTGTATATCTCAGTGCAAATATTGAGTTGTGGCTAATTTATGATACTATTGAAAGGTGTGCCTCTTTTCTCTTTCTCCAAAATTAATGTTGCTAATGGAATTAAAAATTTTGATACCTATTTGTTTGGACATTCTTTAAATCAACAACATATGGAAAATCGTTCTCTCTCTCTCTCTCTCTCACTCACTCACACACACACACACACACATGCACACATGCATGACAATTAATTTTGCAAGTTGCCAACATTCTCTTTTTATCTTCCTTTTTATTCATTTTGACTATTGATTTGTAATTGATATGGAATTCGAGATAGCTCAAGAAGTTGTTATATTGTACCTTTGATTTTTTATGGTTTATGGATATGATATAGGGTTTTCCTTTGGATTTTTTGTTTCTATTGTGAATCGGCTTTAAAATTATATTAATATTATTATTTATTTAGACTTGATTATTTGGGCCTTATTGGGATGATCAAGGAAGTTTTGGTATGTAGGCTTTAAGTAGAGTCCATTGGACCAACCTATCAATTATCCAATCTATCTCATTATGGCTCATGCACTAAAAGAGATTGCCTTGACCATCGATTCTCAACATGATCCAATGAATGGTGATGGCTAAGTTTTATAAATACCCTAATTCCCTTCTTATTCAAGAAAGAAGAAATCGGATAAAACATCGAGGTGCTATTGAGTTTCTATCTCAAGATATCAAAATACTTGTTCATCACTATTAGTGGGGGTTTGATGCTTGATAGCTCCTCTACCTATCACACTGCCATAAGTGCATTTGAGACAATTGAGATTGCTTACTCCTCTTCCTATTCTATTTCTCTCCTGATCATTCTTGATGTGTTATTATGTATCACTAGCCACGTGTAGCGTGGTACTTTTGTAGCATATACATGACTTATTCACTTGGATCCATACATCAACATCTATAAACAAAAAAAAAATGATATAGACGAAACTAATATTCCATGAAATAAAAAAAATGTTAAAGTCAAATTTATCAATACAAAGTATGGTCTTCAAGACCTAAAATTCACTAACTTGTAACGTGACATGTGCATCCTTTATCTTAGGCCAATCAACCGAGGTTGACTAATGAAGGGTGGATTACAAAGAGGTAGCCAACCATGGCAAGTTGACCATGAATGGTCAATTGCAAGTGGTTCAACAAGTCATCCTCAGGCCAACAAAAACTCCCTTATTCACTCCCTTGTGCCCTTTGATACTTTAAAACACCTCAACTCTTAGCTTTTTCATATGTTCTTCCTATATATTTGATTGATCCTAGCTTGATTCATTATTGTTGCAAGGCTAAAATTGTACTAAAATTTCTTTGGTGGCATATTTTGGTTAAATGACTTTCATGGAAATAAAATCACACTCCTTTATTTATTTCTTTTGCTATATCTGTAGGCCTTATGAGAAGCAACATATCACTTGTCCACCTTTTTGGATTATGTTAATGTTTTTATATCTATCATATATGGCTTGTCTATCAAACTACCATGGTATCCCTAACAACACACGTATAACATTCATGCGAGCTATATCACAAACAAATGTATAAGCATATTTACAATTATATCGGAACCTTAATCTACATATGCACATGCAGCATGTCTTGTGAATAAAGCCAGCATAGACTGTATAACCCTGAATGTTGAATAATATGCAAACCCTTCTCTTGTTAAATTCTTGATACACCACATTGATTTGAGTTCCCCTATCACTAACCAAGTCGCATGTCTTCCCCTAAACGAAACAATCACCGTAATAAATTCTCTTTACGCTTCAGGTCTTCCTTAAGCTGCAAACTAGTATCCTTTTTATACCATGATTGCAAGATCATTTTTAGCAAAATTCAAGCTTTGATTTTCAACATATCTCATGTATCATTATTCCTCTCATCTATTTGCTCAAAATTCTCATAAGTTACTATTTTCGCTGTAACATTAATTGTAAATTTCTCACCTAACCAATTCTTTACTTGACTTTTAACATTTTTACATTCTATTGCACTTGCACATTTGTCATGTATGCCAAGGTGAATTTCCTTTCCTTAATGAAACAATAATAAATCTTGATACGATTGTGAACCATGGTACAGTAAATTTTCCATGGTTAGCCCAAGTGTATATGACCATCACCCATAAATGCAATATCACTTAAAATTGAATCTTTATATGCACTTACCAAAGGAAAAGATACATGTCCTTGTTTTGTCACTCATATTGGTTGATTATAGTGAACCACATCATATGGAGATGGTTGATTCACTACAGTTAAATTCAATTTATCAACACCATGTCTAGAAATTAGATTGCAGCAGAAATTATCAATGATTACAAGATAAGTATACTGTTTAATTCTCACATGAGTATGAAATTTGTTCTCCATCTCCTCTAACAACAATTACAACCACATAACATAAACCCTAATGCACCAGTCTTCTATATGATGGGGTTACTACAGGTGATCGATCGCATGCAACAAACGTGTTAATCAACTTGAGATGAATCTTGCAATGATGACACGTGTACAAATATCATAGAGAGAGGCGTGGGAGGAGGAACATACAAACTCAATTTCTCAAACACGTGAGTATGACAGAAAATCAAATTAATTAGCCTTGATCATTCAGGACTCACTCTTTGTTGAATATAGGCTTTGATTTTTCTTAAAGCTATTGTAACAGAGTTTTCCATGTTACTCTCAATCTTAGCACTACGCAGAATGACCCCAAATGAGAGGAGAAATCCCTTATTTATAGATGTTGAAAGTTTATAGTAGTCACTAGATGACTTTTGGACGAATGATTGAGATGAAGCATTGCTCATGACCGTTGGACCGCTTCCATGGATCCAACAGCTAGAATTCATCCCCTCTTTTATATACATGGGACATGAAGTTTGGATGTAGGCGTAGAAGAGAATGAGGACTTTTATAATATTAAAAAAAATTATTTTCCTTTTAAGCTTATTTTAGTCCATATAGGTCTTATTTTAGTTAAATAAAGCTCAAATTAGTCTAAAAAGATATTTTTTTAGTCTACTTTTTACACATGAGAAAAATGAATAAGATCGAGAATAAAATAAACTGGTCAACGATCCCCGCTCGAACCTACTAAGTCAAATCTCCCTACGACATCTCTTATTAGACCAAATCTTGCAGATCTTGGTACTGGCCCAAAAGATTAGTTCTTAGCATGTTTGTTTAAATATGTCAATTTTTATCTATAGCGTATTCGTATCTGATCTATATTTATAACTTATCTATATCATGCATGTCTCATATCTATTTGATCAAATTATGAGTAATATTGTCAATTTTTCATCAATATTTATTTCTTGACAAGATCTATTTGAAAATGATAAAAAATATGATGTCAAAATAACTAGAATATGATAAAACAAATAGGCCCTGAGTTGCAAGCCCAATTACTAAATTGACCCTCTACACCTTCAAACCTCAAAATTTAAATAATAGAAATTGACACTTATTAAGTTATAATGGATAAGTGCATCCCCAAAGGCTCTTATACCAATCGATATGAAATTCAGATGGTTTAAGAAACAACAATATTTTGCTTTGATATTTAGGTTTACGATATGTTTTTTTTTTTTTTTTGTATGTGTATTTTGTGTTTTTATGAATGGAAAATAAAAATGATATGGATGGAATCAATATTTAATAGAAACCATGGATGTTAAGTTAAACGGTTTGTGAATTAACTTACAAAATAGGTTCATTACTTCACCCAATATTCAACAAACACATTCACATAAACTTATTAATACAAAATTTAATATTCAATATTCAAAATTCACCAACTCTCGACTGAGAAGAATACAGCCATACTGGCCCACCTACAGGCCTAACGAACTAACCAAGAAGAAAGTTGTAAAACTTATAATAAAACAATAAGTTAGAATCATGACTTATCAACTAAAGGAAGAAACATAAAATGACCAAAAATTAAAATACTTAAATAACAAGTCAGCTTGGGCAATAACTAACATTACAAATGGATAATAACTCGACCAACACGGCTTGGGGGCGGTCGATTGCTAGTGGTGTAGTGGTTTTCCTTTTTTTTTTTTTTTTTTTTTGCCACTCTGGTGGTGTGGTGGTCGAAAGGAAAAACTTTTATAAAAAGGTGCGATTGCGTGCATTTCAAACTTGTGCACATATTTAATTTAGTATACCTTGTTAATATCAACATCGTGAGTGAAACCAGTTGGAATTTATGATATAACGAATCGTTAAGTTCTTATCTTCTTATTTTTAAATCTTTCATGTAAATGTTGTCAATTGATCCAAATAAAAATAGGAGCGAGTGAAGCTGAACTTTTGAAAACTCAAGTTTAATTTATTTAAAAAACTATTAAGTTCTAGTCATATTAAGCTTTAGTTCGAGCCCAAAAATTTAGATTTGAATTCGCCTTGTTCACAATCGAGCTCAATACAAGTGAGGCAAATTTAAATACTTTGATAGTGCTTCCACCCATTTGTAGCTTTAAACCCAAATAAGGGTCTGTTTGGATTGTCTGTTTTTCATCGTTTGTATCTTTTTTAAATTGATATGTGTAAATACATCCGATTTGCATCTAAATTTTATTATATTTGTTCTATTTGATCTTTTGATGATAACTGTCAATTTTTTTTGTCTATATTTATTTCTTGATAAATAATTTGTTAGCAAAAAGTTTGAAAAAGTGTCTGTATCTGCAGGAAAAAAGCCAAAACAAACAGACCCGTTATGCCATGATTTTGTTTTTTAAACTCTTAACCTATAATGTTTTCCCAAACTTATTCATATATTTAGCATAGTAACAGTCCGTTCACTTGACATGAATAGCTATTCATTCATTCCTCGTTCAATGTAAAGCTGCCTTGTGGTGTTCACTTGTAAAGAATAGTAATTCAAACTAAATGGTTATTACGTAGAATGATGAATATCAATTCATGTCTCCACTACCTGAATTGTCATTCAATTGTCTAATTTTCAACTTTACCGATACCTTTTGAAAATATCATCTATACAATTATCATCTATTTGTAATAAATATAAAAGGTATTATAGATATTTTACCTCTTACTCTTATTATTACTTGTTTTACTTTTTATACCAAGAGAATATTGTAATAACCATTATAACCATATTACATTCCCTTTGAATGGAATTCCATTCTTCGCTTATTTCATCCAGCGAAGTAAAACTTAATATAGATCTTTGTGCAATTTTCACTAAAAACACTAGGAACTTTTATGGTTAAATGAGGACTGTCCAATCCATCATCGAACCATTAAAGTAAATATGGTGACCAATGTGATAAATCTTTAATGGTCCAATTAAGATTTGGTAAAAGTTTGAGCCATTTAAAAAAATAATATTGTGCTGACGAATCCCATGAAAAAGATAATGAACTCATACAATTTTCATTATGTAGTTTGAAAATCATACTAAAAATGTTGTTTTAAAACATATATTTGATTCGAACCAAAGTATGAGCCAAGTTACGTATTTAAATAGTCTATTATTAATAAATAAATTTTCATTTAAAATTTGGATAACCAGTATTAATGATGATTATTAAACAAGCCAGGTTACATATTTAAACAATTTTTTTTTATTTTTAATAAATACATTACCAGACACAAACATAAATTGGTAAAATGTGATTGTAGTCTTTCCAAAGTTTTATTATCTTGATATATTAAAATAGAATTGATATTTTATTTTTATTATTATAAAATAACTATTTCTTGTTTAATATATAAAAAATTTTATAAAAAAATATAGAATAAAAGAAATCTTTCTTTTGTTTTTTTATAATTTTTTCCTTAATCAAAGGATATTACTTTTCCATTCCAGTTTAGTAAGATACAAGCCACCAGAAATCAAGTAGCCATAGCCAATGCCAATGCCAATGCCAATGCCAATGCTATTGGGAACAGCGTAAGAACCATAAGATGCCATTGGAGGAATGTTCTTTCCTTTTTCGTCTTTCGTCTTTGTTTATACTTAATGGTCTACGCTTGGTAGATTTTCAAGTTTCCATTTGGTACAACTTCATTTCCATTACCTACCCCCATTTCGATACCTACCCCCCAACCCCCTACATCAAGCCACCAACAACGACACCATTACTTCCCACCCATTTTAAGTTTCTGTTCTTCTTCTTCTTCTTTTTCTTGGTTTTGTTGTTGAAAACATTTTCATCAATGGAGGCAAGTGTGGTCTCGCATGCTCCGTCGTCTCCTGCAACTTTATTCCTTCGTTTTTCCAAACCCAATTCCCTTTTCACCTTGCAGTTCCGGCTTAAACTGAATTCCGGGTCCGGTTTTCGGTGTATTAAACGCTCTCTATCCGTTCAAGCACATGCCACTTCTACTGGGTAATTTTACTTTTTTTTTTTTATACATAACTGGCGCTACATAGTTGAAATTCTATGTTTCCTTCTGTTTACTGTGGTTGAAGTTTGATTTATGCTGTTTTCATGTCATTTGATATGCCTTTTACATTAATTCTCTTGATTTTGATGTTGTTCCGCGTTGGTGTTGTTGTAATTTGGCCATGCTTTCCTTATTTTAGTCTGCAAATTTTGGAAAGGGCAATCCTTTTTTTAACCTTTTTTGTTTATTTCCATCTTTGAATTGTGTTATTTGTGTTAGTAAAATTAATGTAGAGAGATTTTGTTTCTGATTATTGGACTCTGTTCATAAATGCCGGGATTCTATCATATTTAGAAGCAATCTTTTTCAAGAACAGGGTTTCTTAATAGTAATAATTAATGGTATTAGACTGACACCCAATTGGGAAAACAATCAGCAAGGAAAATTACACTCTTAGAACTGGAATTCATTTTTCAGTGGGAGTTTTCTGTGCTAGTTAACCACCATGACATGACCATATGCAGTGGCTTCTCACTACTACCATGTCCATGCCACAGCCTAGCACTTAGGGATGATGCGGCATTCGGTTCCTGAACTTTGATTGATTATCTAAGGGTTAATATCGGTACCTAAACTTTGACAAAATAAACATACAATTAGGTATCTAAACTTTAAAATTGATCAATTTAGTTCCTAAACTTTGAAATTGATCAAATTAGTGTCTGAAAGAATTTTTTATGCATTCCAATAGTATCTTTGTAAGGGTTAAACTGATCAATTTCAAAGTTTTTTAGGTACTCAACTAATTAGTTTCAAAGTTTAATTACTAAATTGATCAGTTTAAAAGTTTAAGTTTCTAATTGCATATTTTGCCAAAAATCAGGTTCCATTTATAACATTATCCCATTATTTAATTAACTATACTAGAATCAATCAAGTGGATCTATTTCAATATTTATGAAGAAGCCTGAATTGAAATGATCCTTGTTACAGAACCAAGACAACCTATCTTAAAGAAAAGGAATAATGTCGAACTTTGACCAATTATTCAATCGACTACTTAAACTTGGAGATTACTAATTTCAGTACCTCGATTGAACTTTTCAAAATTAGTGCTACTAAAATTTTTTTTTTTCCCTAAAACAATGTGCTAGTTGCCTGTTTTTTTACCAATTACATACTATGATGTGTTGCAGATTATTATTCTATTGAAAATATTCTATTTATGATTTATGTAAACAATGAAAATAACATGTTGGAAGACTATTAATACATGCATCAGTTAATATTTGTTAATAGTTATATATTTTAAATGAAATATCTTAATCAAAATAATTACTTAGGTCACATCTCACATGTATCTCGCATGATGTCAATACAGGTGGTAATCCATGATTATAAAAAAAACCACATATTTTATATGGAATATCTTCATCAAAATAATTGCTTAGAACATGTGACTATCCATAATTGATTAGAAAAACCAATTGGACAAGTAACTTAATATGGAGTTAACATAAGCGGTATAAATGACCCCAAAATGTCTAATTGAGTATTAAAGTTGAAATTTGGAAGTACTGGTAATTATTTGAATAATTAGTCAAACTTTAGATACGAAATGCGATGCGACATTATCCCTAAAAGTAATGAAAGTTATTAGTAACTGATGTTATTCTCTTGATTTATGGAGTTGATCATTGCAAATGCTTAGATTACAACAAACATTTAAGAATGTTTGGAAAACTTGTGCAGTGAAATGGGCCCACCCAAATTTTTCCATACTCGTGGTAAATCCTATCTTCATGTTTAGTCTGATCAGTCTTGTCCAGTATCAAGTGTACCTAAACACACTCTTTCTACCTCCTTTGGTAATATACATGTTAAATACTACATCTAGCTTAAGTAATCGAAGATAGCCTTATACTGTTGATATTATGCTTTCGTAATGTTTTATCTATTGTTCAGGTATCTTATATTCAGTTTGTGATTGGCTGGTCATGATGTATATAGGAAATATTCTAACAACATAAGGAAATTATTGGAATAAAATATTTGCTGCATGCCCAACCGTGCTCATATGTGCCACTGATTTTTTTATTTTTAATAGCTGCTTGTCAAGTTCTGAAGTCCTGGCCTTTTGTGGTTTACTTCTGCATGCAGATTTTCTTCAAAAAGGAGAATCGATAGGAGTGATAGCTTGACATTAGATGGTATAAGGCAATCTTTAATTATTCAAGAGGATAGCATTATCTTTGGCCTCCTAGAAAGAGCTCAATACTTGTTTAATGCTGCAACATATGATGCTTCCCTGATGGAAGTTTTCAATGGTTCGTTAATTGAGTTTATGCTTAAAGAAACCGAAAAGCTTCATGGACAGGTTCATTACAGTAATTTTATCTCTTGGAGATGCTAGCCTGTTTGCAAAATTTATTGTGATATTTTAGTCGTGCAGATATGGCTGTAAGGAGTTGCAGGCCAATTTGTTATTTTTTATGTTGTTTTAGGTGGGAAGATATAAGAGCCCTGACGAACATCCTTTCTTCCCAGATGACTTGCCTGTCCCCTTGTTGCCACCGCTTCAATATCCACAGGTGAGATTGATGCTTCTCTTCATATACTGAATTGAGCTGAATTGTTGGGTTGAACAACATGTCATTACCTTTAAATGCTTTATGTCTTTGCTCTTGGTTGGCTTGATGAGTTAAATCTAGTCAGCTTCTCTGTTCAGCTGCTTTCTCTGGACATGCTATTAATTATGCTGGTTATTGGCTTATAATTGCTTCTATTTCTCTGAAGATGACCTATCCCCATCTTATTCTTGACTGTAAATAGGTCTTGCATTCTAATGCTGAATCAATCAACATCAATGATAAAATATGGAATATGTACTTCGAAGATCTTCTTCCAAGACTAGTCAGGGAAGGGGATGATAGCAATTATGGGTCAACTGCCGTTTGTGATACAATGTGCTTGCAGGTATTTAATGAAGCTACTTTATCTTCACTGAATGCAGGTTTGAAGTTTGTTTGCCACAGCAATACATAATTTTTATTAACTCTTGTACATCTTCTGTCTTTCTTTCACTCTCTTTGCTCCATGCATAGCATATATGCAGGGACATACATCTATTGGCACTATTAATAATAATCATTGTGGATTATTATGTATGCTTTAGGGCTTATTTTAACCTGACAGTCTTAATGATGTTCAAACCTGGTCTTAATTTTCTTCATGATGAGCCTACTCCCATCTCCCAACTACAAAAATTTTGGTTGCTAGGTTCGTCTTAAAGTGTGAATGTATTCATTGACTGTTTTAGCAGTTGGAAGGTCCCTCTGGACTGATATGATAGAGATTAGAGAACATTGTCAATGGAAGGAAACATAAGAATGAAAGTGAACATTCAGTGAATCTAACTCATTGGGGATTTTCTTTTCAGATATCATCCAATGATATGTGTGTGTGATTATAGGGTAAGCATAAAGAATCATTATCATGCAATTTTCCATGCCTTTTAAAGATGTTAACACCTATTCCTACCTGGCTTTCAGAATTTTTGAGGAACATCTATTTTTTTGCCCTTGCACTAAGGTTATTCATATTAACATTTGTGTCAAATAACGGTGAATCATTGAGGATAGGGTAACTAAGTATAGAACTCTATTTTTACTTGACATACCAAGAATTTAGCATCTTGATAATGTTGCTCTGCTTTATCGAAATCCATGACCTTAGGTTTGTTTGCCCGCAATTTTCTTTTCTGTAGGCTTTATCAAAAAGGATTCATTATGGTAAGTTCGTGGCAGAAGCAAAATTTCAGGCTTCTCCAGAGGCCTATCAAGCTGCAATCAGAGCTCAGGTGTTCATCCCTAATATCCCAAATTCAATTCTTATTTCTGGTCATTCATTTCAACGTATTTTGTTCTTTCTAAATTTGCTGTTTTTCATTTTACAGGATAGAGCAAGACTTATGGATCTGCTGACATACCCTGCTGTTGAAAAGACAGTTAAGGATCGAGTAGAGATGAAAGCCAAAACTTTTGGGCAAGAGGTTGCACCACATATGGTAGGAAATGGTGCTAAACCAGTATATAAGATCAAACCAAGCTTGATAGCTGATCTTTATGGTGATTGGATTATGCCACTGACAAAGGAGGTTCAAGTTGAATATTTGTTAAGGAGATTGGATCCGCCCTTCAGGTTACGTTTCTGATCTTTACGATGATTATATTGTAGTTACACCACTGATGAAGGAGGATCAGATTGAATGTAGAGGAGATTGGATCGTGCCCACAGAAAAAGTTTGCAAGCTCTTTGTCTTGATCAATAGGATGTACAACTATTTTTGTTGATAATAGCCAATTAATTCGAGTTGTACCCATGATAGTTTCATGCTGCTATAAGGAAATAGTGCATATGACTCCAAAGTTAAGGTTAGATAGACACTTTTCCTATTAACTTGGAATACCATAAAAAGGGTTCACGTTTGTACAAGTAAAATGGTGATTGGATTGGCTTGGCTTCTTCTGTAAATTTACATGTTGGTTTTGAGCATTGATGTATAAATTTGTTCAATGAAAGGTTGTTTTAGATTTATTCCTACACTTCCGAAGATTATAAATTGTTATTCAATTGCGGATGAGGGGCTTATGTGTTTTTTTTGCATGAATCATGAGAGTAGTGTCATTGCATGTTGTAGCAACTTGTTCTTAGAACTGAAGATGAGGAAATAATAGAGGCCCGACAGAGAAAATTTGCAGAATAGCTGTTAATGTTCTTTTATAACAGCTTATGTAAAAAGCTGTCAGGGTCACAAATTCAAGAAAAGAGTCTGAAAATATATAGTGTGGATATCTAAAAATTGTTTCCCACCACCCAGCAACAACAATCATTGCTTTATTAAACCATTCTTCAAATAATTCATCTGGACAAAAAATTATTCCTATTTCTTTGGCTCCAAATGCTCCATAGCAAAAAAGTAAAGAGCAAGCCCAAATTGTTTTGGAATCAGCCACCAAAGTCTAGATGAAAAGATTCTAAGAAATCCTTGGATTTATTCAGTTTCATCCAATATTGCCTGTTGAAGGGGTGATTCTTCAGCAAATGTTCAACAGTTCATCCTCAATTCCACAAAAAAAATGACATTTTCGGCTCTTTTAAGCTTCCCATTCCCGGTCTCACTATTTTTTCTTCTTTATTCATCATATATCAACTTGAGTGTCATTTCACCACCATTGCCAAAATTAATAGGAAATTGCATATAATCTTTTAAACTTTAACTTTGGTGTTGATAAACCCCTTAAACTTTTAATTGTTCTAAAAACCCCTAAACTTTTATAAATTGGCAACATTAATGACATTTGATTTTTTATTTTATAAAAACACAATAAATTCAAAGTTTAGAGGATGTTTAAGCACACTTGGATAAGTTTGAGGATTATCGTTGCACATATGTCAAATTTTAGGGAATTCATTTCAAATTTTTGTCAATTTATCAAATTTTAATGGGTAATTTACAACATTTGAAGATTCATAATGTGCATCTACATCAAGGTAAAAAATTAAAATGTTATTTGCATAAATAAAAATAAAAAATAAAAAATAAAAAACAAATCCCCATCATCTTGAATCCTTACCCTATCTCTTAATTTCGATATTCTCTATGAGGCTTTTAATTTGATCGTTTGAAGCGTATTTAATAATGTTTTCATCCCATGTAAATGGAGCTTTTCATGCTTGTTCAACTATTAGCAAAGCACTCTCTTGTTATGGGACCATGCAATAAAAGCGAATTGGTCCACAACTACCCGGAAAAAGGACGCGTTCTTTCAAAATGGTTGTCGTTAACAATATTATTATGACAAACAATGGTGATGATGTATTAATACGTATAAACTTCAGATAATCAATTCATATGATATATTAATATCATCAGAGTATTTCTAACCTTGGGTCATTGTCGCAGGATCCTATATTAAGGATTTCACTTTTTGAGATTTACGAGATGGGAGAGTTTCTTAAACATTTTAGAGTCATTTATAAATTATCTCAAAAAATAAGGTCTTTTACTTTTTTTTAAATAATCTTTATTTTATTAAGTGTATTGTGTAAAAATATATGAGATCCATAAAAATTTAAAAGATGTAAAGAATCTCATGCAAAGAACATTAGGGATAAAAATGATAAAATTATTTAGAAAAAGAGGTGCTTAAAATATTAATATAACATTTTAATGACTTTTGTGGATGCTCTTAAAGCCTTTCTCGTAGCATACCACTTGTATTCCAAAATACTAATATTTTTTTATGATTATGAGCCTAGCAGTGGTGATCTTTTCTAGGAATATGTATCAATGAAAAGAGAGTAAATAAACCATTGATTACGGGAAAAAAAAAGCCATTGATTAATAAAATTTGTAAAAGTATGGATATGAATTGTAATTTATTATTTTGCATAATAATAGTAAATACGAAATTAATCGCGAATGAATAGAAGGCAATCAAATAGTTTTTTTTTTTTTTTTTCATGGAAAGCTACATATATTAATTACCAACGTAAAAGCAGGCTACATCAAAAAGTATATCTTGGTTTAACCTGAGCTATCATCAAAGGATGAGATCCATCATTTGGATCTACCATGTTTATACATCAGGAAATAAAGTGAGTTCTCATTATAATTAGGTAGGGTTACAAAAGTTCCCTTACAAAAAGAGCTAAGAGTAATAGAAGTCTTCATTTGCTATAGGCATGCTTTGTGCCATATCATGAGCCAGGCTATTGTTATCTTCAGTGTCTATGATAATTTGGCTGAGTGGATCATGTGGGCTTGTTGTCTGCAAGACAGTATAAAGGTTAGTAGAATATTAGTATTTATATCATTTGCAATTAAAAAAGAGATTAACGTTCTCGAGAGGTTTGGGGAGGTATTCAACAAATGTCATTTCCCTTAAGTAGCAAGTGTTGGATGTCATCATTCGCTTCGCTAAGCAAACATGTCGGAGTTAATATGCAATAGGTTTTTCAATGGTTCTATTATAATTGTATATAAATCTCAACATTTCAATTACTTACAGACCGTTCTATGAAAAAATGATGAGATCGTAGAATTTTCTTAAATTTTATCAGAAAACCATTTATAATTTGAAGTATTCATTTCAAATGATAAAAATATATACGTTAAAGGTTTATGTATACGTATATGTTTGTAGGAGAGAGAAGGGATAAATATAGAACTCATAGTTTTCAAGTATTATCATGCAACCTAGACATTTTACAAAATACATATTCCATGATAATTTCAAATTCAAAAGATTACAAATACATTCCAATTTGAGATTCTAAGAACTACTACCTTTAGATCGAGCATAAGGATAATAGAACCATATTCTATCCACCTAAGTCCATGCTCGGTTGTGGACTCGTGGGTACTTATTGTGATGATGGTCTAATCTAGACATCTCCTCGGGTTGGGTCCAAACTAGGACCCAGAGAGAACTCGCCATGGCAGGTCTTGCATTGGACCTGTCCTAGCGGGGCGGGTAAGACCCGCATTGTGGATTTGCCAGGTTGGCGGGTTTAATCCAAGTTTATCTCGATGACCCGATGGGTCAAGAGGGTTCGTCCGATTTTTGGTTAAGGCGGGTCCTACGAGTCTAACCCATATATTTTTTAAAAAAAATTTTACAAGCCAAATTTTTTTTTTCTTTTTCCTACCTGCCTTGCCACCCTACGGGGCGATTCTGGGTCCATTTTTTTGGACTCAGACTCAGCAGGTCATGTCCCTTTTCGGACCCGACCACGGACCGGGAAGATGTCTAGTCTAATCTTCATGTAATGCACGTTAGGAAATTTATGTTTTTATTTGCCAAATGTATCCTTGAAAGTTCTCAAAGAAACTCTATGAGAAGATTATATTCATGGACAGAGTTGGAAATTCATTTTTAAATCTGAAAAATGCCATCCTATTTGTTTTATTGTAATTCGCTTTTGTTTTGAAGGTTATCGCACTAATAATAATGATTAATGAATGCCTGCATTTTATAATAATAATAATAGCACCACAATGATACGGAACTTAAACCTGTAGATATAGGATTGTAAATGAGTGAGCAGAGATTCGAATCTTTGACCTTCTACGTCGATATCATCTTAAGATTAGTACCATAACCATTTGATGTAAAAGCTTAAACTTGTAGTTATAGATATTGTGTGAGTTATTATATTTATTCTATAACAAAAAATAATAATAATATGTTTTATCAAATTTATATTTTCTTCAAGAAAGATTACAATAACATTGTATGCATTTTGACCTTCTTCTCTAAGCTCATAATATGTCTTTTTTCTTCTATATTCACGTGAATTGTATTTTATATTTATATATTAATGCTAGTTAATGGATACACGTTTTCTTATGATTGATCCATGATAATTAATTTAATAAAACAAATATTATCAAATAATTTTATTGAATAATCTAATAAATTATAGAAAAATAAAAAATATTATAAAAGTACAAAAATATAAAAGTAGAAGACAGAAAATAGATTATAGCCCCAGTCCACTTTGTAGAATCCAAAACGTTAGAGGGTGGCCAACAAAGTGATTTTGAGGGATCATCTATCCCAAATTTAGTCATAGATAGGTCACACTACATAGGGATGGTTTTTTCTTTCTTTATTATTGTTATTATTTTTTTTTTTTGGGTTGTAGGATGATAGATGGTCATCTACCATTGAAAGGTCATTTGACCCACCTATAATAGACCTGTTGGTTGTGACGCAAATGTATTTTATGGGCTATCCTCTATCATTTGAGTGGACAATAAAGTGGGTTAGATTTGTAACTTTTTTATTTTAATTTATTATTTTTTGTAATTTTTATGACATTGTTTAAGTAAATATATTTAATAATATTGTTTTAGTAAGATAATTAATTGTAGAGCAATTAAAAGCCAACATACGTTTATTAGCTAGCATATATATATGAAATGTGTATGGTAGCGTAGCTACAGTTAGCTAATTACGTGCAATAGGCATGACAATTGGCTTAAGAGGAGTCCTAAACTAATGGCACGTGTACATATATCGTAGAGAACAGCGTGGAGAAGAAACATGTAAACTCGATTTCTTAAGTGCGTGAGTGGGGCAGAATATCAAATCAAGTAGACTCAATCATTCTTAACTCGTTCTTCACTCAATGTAGGCTTTAATCTTTCTTGGAAGTGTTTCAACAAAGTTTCCATATTACTTTCAATCTTAGTAATAGGCAAAATGACTGCAAATGAGAAGAAAAAACTCTTATTTATGGATATTGGAAGATAATAATAGTCGTTGAATGACTTCTAAATGGATGGTTGAGATGAAACATTGTTTGCAACCATTGGGTCTCTTCCATGTATCTAACAACCATAATTCATCCATTTATATATATATATATATATATATATATATATGGCATGGGTTTTGGTGGCCTAAAAGAGAATGACGACTTTTATAATATAAAAAAGCTCATTTTCCTACTAAAATAGCCCATTTTGAATATAAAATAATTCTAGGCTTATTATATTCCATGTAAGCCCTATTTTGGCCAAACAAAGCGGAAATTAGTTTAGAAAGATATTTTTAGAATAACTTTTTCATGTATGAGAAAATCGAATAAAGCCAAGACCAGAATAAATTGGTCAGCAATCCATATTCCAAGCTTATCAAGTCAAATCTCCCTATAACATTCCTCGTAGGATTTGTCTTTTAGACTAGGTCTAGGTCATTAGTCCAGAAGACTAATTCATGGAATTAGATTGGGATGCAAGCACAATTATTAGCATCACCCCTCCCCTCCGAGACTCGAAAAAAAAATAATTTTTTGGAACTTCTTAAAAAAGAAATAAAATAATATATTATTTGTATATTATAAAGAGTAATTAATGACATAAAAATAACTATACCCTAGTAGTTAAGTATAATGCTTCATATACATAAGGTCATGGGTTCGAGTCCCATCAATGTAGTTTTACATTTTTAACATGCAACTAAATCCATGTGAACAACTATTTTTTATTTGTTGTATACCTTAAATAAAATATATATAGTCCATATTACAAATATTTTGACTTTATCCCATAAAGTATTACTAAATGACACCAATTATATAATTTGAGATCTCATGTATTAATTCTATAATTCTATAATTTTTAATTAATAATTAATTTTCAAGTAATATATATATATATATATATATATCTTATAATATACATTAAATACCTTTAAATATTTTTTGAATGAATTTTTTATACTTATGAAGTTTTAGAAAATATCATAGTGAAATCATTAACAAAAATTATATATAATTATAATAACGAGTAAATTCATATCGATAATTCTAACATTAACTCGATTAGGGTCCAATCTTGTCCCTGCCTCTACATAATGTATTTGTTAACAAGGGGAAAGCTTCTTTTTGGCCGATAGAAAAAAAAAGAATACAGATTATCAATTTACAAAAGGGCCAAAATGCAAATGTTCTTTAGAAAAATAAAATAAAAATTCTTCGTTTTCTTATCGCATGCATGTCCGATGGTTGATTAGCTATAGAGCTTTCTTGAAGAAAAACCCATTACTTCCAGAGTTAGGAATGCTAACAATTCAAGACACCTCATAATAGGTATAATTAAATTGACGGTAATGCGTACAAGAAAGCGTCAATGATTGTGGTTGTAATAACGGAGGCAACAAGGATGAAGGTAATATTTCTCACATTCAGGCCATTAACGATTGATTCATAAATTCACAGAATAAAGAATTTCCTGTTTAGATACAACCAACACAGTTTTCCTTTTCTTTTTCTTTTTAGCCAAAACAAACTTATTGTATACATAAAATTGATGGTCAAAATTACACTCAATCCAAGCAAAAATATTTTATATGTATATGTATATACACACACATATATATATACAGGTTAAAAGAGTAAGACACCAATTTGATTTCTTACATCATTTTAATAATTTTTAAATCTAATCACACATATAAATAATTGATAACTCTAATGGTAATTTAAAAAACTGCATCGTCATCCCACCAATAACGATTGACTGGACAGCATTAAAACAGCAAAATTAACACAGTAAATATTCACCCTATTAATTTTTACTTACTCCTTTACTCATAGAAACATTATTCCAGTTATATTTTTGGTCATCATGTTGTAATTTGTAAAAGATCTGTCTCTATCGTAAACTAACTTTGCAATTTTTGTGGAAGAAGGAGAACGTGCAATTCTATCTCTAGATATTCTCGTAACATTAAATCGGAAAAAGGGATTGACAATCCATATTACATGTAGTTTTAAGCTTTTTAATATAGTTTTTTTTCCCCACAAAAGTGTGTTTGTCCACTAAATTCATTGCATTAAAGTGGCTGGGGGTTTTGGTGTCTTACATTTATATGATTTATAAAAGTATGGTTTTGTAAAATAGTAATATAAAAAAAAGAAAAGTTTCAATGTGTGCACTGTCTTTTCTTGATTATAAATTGTATTTTTTTATAAATAAATTCATATTTAATCGATTTATTCTTTGCATCTCCAATCATTTATTCAATTATTTATGACTTTTACATATTTTTTAAACTTGAAAATATGTAAATGATTCTCTTCCATGGTTTTTTTTTAATCTCAGTTCCACTTTTAAGAGGAAACACTTTCTTGATAAATAATATGGCTACATATCACATAAACAAAATAATATGGCTACATATGCAATTTTTTCTCCGCTATTAAACCGGATGGGGATTCAAACCTAATATTTTTTTTTTTTGTGAGAGTCCAGCCGTATTAGATCATAAGGTCGTTGACCCTAAACAATTTATTTATTTAATTATTTTTAGATATTTACATCATACAATGTATCTAAGATTGCAAACGAGCCAAGTTACTTATGAGTTATTCAATTTTTGCTCGAGCTCGTTTAGTAAACGAGCATAACTCAAGTTTAAGATAAAGTTCATTTATCTGAACGAGTAAAGCTCGAACTTTGACTTAGGCTTGTGAGCCGACTGGTGTACAAGCTCGTTTTAGGTTCGTGGACAGACCCGCTAGTAGGCTCATTAGCAAATTTATAAGTTTTATATTTATAATATATTGATATATAATTAAAAAAAAAAACTAAAGTCCACTTAATATATATATTAGCAAATCTTATATATTATTTTTAGGTTTAAAAAAAATTTAAAAAGAGGCTATTTAAATAATTCAAGCTCGAGCTTTATTTTCAAGCTTGATAAAAGCTTGTTAGACTTAATAAAAAGCTCGGTTTGATTCTAATTTGATTTATAAATAAGCAAAGCTCGAACAAGATAAAAAGCTTTACTAGAGTTTAAACTTAAAATTTTTAAATAAATTAAACTCGAATCTTAGAAAACTCGACTAAATTCATTTGCAAATCTAAATGCATAATTTCTGTGCTTGTATACACAAGAGAATCCGATTCAGAGAATATTTTATAGTGGCTGGCAGTCATAAAGTCTTAAGTACTAATACATGCAAACTCCAGTACAAATGTCAGCAGCTTTAGAAAAGGAATCGAAACATTGAGTCAGAAATAACGACTAGATTATGGTAGTTTGTAATTCACACTTCCTTAATTACATGTTTTATCATCACAATAAACTAAAACTTGCTTCTTGAACACTCTGATACAGTCGTACAATAATAAATAAACAACTGTCCATGTTAACTGGGGATAGTTTTAATATTTATTTGGCCTCCTCTGAGATCCAATAGTTTGCTGCTTCGAAAGTTACGGGACCCTTTTAATCTATCTGTGTATCATTGGAGTTAATATAATAGGTCTCCAGAATTTGTTTAATGGATCTTATAACTATTAAAATGATTATAGAAAAAAAAAGTTAATTATTTATTTCCTCCTGATTCTATATAAAATTCTTATTAACTTATTCTGTTTGGAGAATGAAAATTTACAATGAATTGCTATTACTTAAATAATAAATAGTAATACATGTCTCTCCAACGCATAAATTATTATCTAATGATGTATTTTTAATATTTATCTTAAACACTCATGTCTTGAAAATATCACATATATAAATACCATCACTTTGGAATAAAAATAAATGACATTATAGATATTTTATGAAATTTCCTAAATCTTAAACTAAGTTAGAAGTATAAAATGGATAGTTTAAATGGATCAAATGAGTAAATAATAAAAAATAAATAGATTATTTAATGTAGCTAAATTAGTAAATAGATTTGAATGGAAATTTAGATTTAAAATATTTTACAAAATCATCTATTTTCCTTATTAACTTTTCTTAACAAATCAAGCTATCCAATTTTTAATTCAATTCTTCATTTTAAACTCCCTTTATCCCAAATTCAAATTCTTAAATCTCAAAGCAAATATTTTAAAGGTTTTGAAATCTCCTAAACCCTTATACTTTAGTTATCTTTCATTTCATAAAGCCTTCATAAAAATTTGAAATCAATTACTTGTCTAAAAATATCAGTTTTAGACCAAAACCTAATTTAAATATCAGTTTTTGTAAACTAAACTTCTAAAGTATGTTTCTAAATCAATTTAGTAATTTTTATAATATATATTCTCAAATTAGTTTTAATATTTAATAATATAATTAACTGAAAATTTTAAGCCCTGAATCCTTATTAATAAATATCTCAAAATTTTGCCTTTAAATATATTTTTCCCTTTTTAATTTTTTTGGCTACCCTAATCTTTTTCTCTTCCTCTCTCTACAAGTACTTTTCCTTCTTCTTCTTCTTCTCTCTTTCTCCAAATTTCCTTTTCTTTCTCAAATCCAAACCTAAATCTCAATTTAAACAAGATTATAGGATAAATCAAAGGTATAAATCAAGAATTAAGGTGGAAGAACAAGATTGAGTGGAGGATTTAAATTAAAAGAAATGATGAGAAAAGATTAAGATGTTGGTTTGTCGAAAAGATAAGTTTTCTTATTTTCTTTATTTTAGTTGTTGATTTTGCATGCAAATGTTGTATTAGGACTAGATATATGTAAAACTTGTAATGATAGTAATAAATCAAAGATGTATGGGATGTTTGTTAAACACCTATATATGTGTATATTGAGTAGACTAGGTGTTTGATAAAATGAATTGAAAGAACATGATGTAGAAGTGTAATAAGTTATGTTTATAAATGTATATGCTAATAATAGGATGTTTAATTTAAATTGGAGTGTTTGTAAGTTAGTAAAATTTTGAAGAACACGCAAAGGGAAAAAGTAACCATGATCTCCTCGGAGTAAATTATTTTTTAAGGCAACAACCTGATCACGGTAGTGACAAGGAGCATGTCTCCTTTGATCACATTTTTCTTCTTGATTACAGGCATGACAAGGACCATCTTGACATTACAACCCTCATCACGATCGTGATGAAATAAACGATGGAGATCAAAGACCCCATTACGGGCATGATGAAGATGGTGAAGACGATCACCACCTCCACCACGAGTGTGATCTGTCTCCTAGAGCTGATCGTAAAGAAGAAAAATAAAGAGAAATAAGAAAGAAAAATAAAATGAAATAGATAAATGGTAATTAACGTGAAGTGTTAGTTAAATGATATAATTAAACTTGAATTTAGTTAATTTATAGATTTAATAAATATTTGGATCAATTGTAGAAGTTAGACATAAAATGAATTTAGTTAATAAACTTAAGTTCAACTTGACTCAATAAGTTACAATTGATTAAAACGAATTAGAGTAATCAAAGGCAAAAAAATAATTAAATTCATTAAGTTTAATTAACTTAGCTTAGTAATTAGATTAAATGATTAACTCTAATCAATTTGGCTAAGATTAAATTAAAATGAGTTAATAGATAATAATTGGTTTAAAATCATGAGTTAGGATAAATCAATATTAACATGGGAAATATGTTGCTTCATATATGTATTCGCTTAAGAATTGAATGTTTTTGGAATATGTATGATTTGATGATGTTTTTGTAATAAAAACACTATAATCATAATGAAAAGAAATACTTTGATAGAAAAAGAAGAACTGTCCGTATTTTGGCGGGGAGATATTTGCAGCTATAACAGGATTCCTAATTAAGTCTGATCAAATAGGTTTTGTAAAATGGATGTTTAATATCAAAATTGATGGAAGTTAATAAATGATTAAGTTGCTTATATAGTTTAATTTTTAAAATAGATAATTGTTTATGAACCTACTATCTGGTCTATCTTCTGATTCTTTTAGATCGTGGATGTCATTTAAAGGTACGCAATAACTTGTGTAATGGTTGTTAGGATAGACATCCTAAAACGAATTAAAACTTAAACTCGGCTTAATAATTGATGAATGGTGGTTGTGCGTGTGCTATTGAATCCAATCCAAGGAGCAACAACCTTATCTAAGTGGACACGGTAGTTTAGGTGCTTAGGTCACTTGTCATGATGTAATGACTTTCATTAATGGTACAGCAAGTAGCCGATGGGGCAAATGGTATTGGTATAACGTCTACTTAGGCTCGGGAAGAAGTAATATGATTTGGTTCATATTTATGAGAACGACTGAATTGGATGTTGTTATGGACTTGGATGAGTAGAGTGTATGTAATAACTGTGAGCCGTGGATGAAGCTATTTTCTTTGTAATATTATCGAAGATATAAATAGTTGGGGTGCTTATACCAACTTCCTGAATAGCTGCGGTTACTCGGGACCCCTAGATCCTGCCCTGGGGTAGTTGCCTACAGGGGCTACCGGTGCGCTCCTTCATTCTACAGTGGTGGACCAAGGATGGAAATTCATTTTCCTGGATGTTATGGAGTGTGAGTGCTCTTGTGTTGATTTGTTTACTTTAAATTAAAGATAATAAGTTGTTCGTTGCATTGCATTTAGTTAAGCTCGTGTGATGTTCTGTATGTGCTTGTATTACTGTGTACTGAGCTTCGACTTATTATTGCTGTTGATATTCTTTGTCCTAGATCTTGATTTGATCATTGACGATTTTGATGGTGATGAGGGTGAATGTGGTGTGATAGTGTTGATGTTGGTAATGAGATGATGATGTTGTTGTATTAATGAAGATAATGATATTGTTGTTGATGATGATGCTTGGCTCGAGTTTTGGGCGATGTTGGATGAGTGAAGTGGGTTAGAGCCATGTATTTTATTTTATTTTGTTTTGTTATTATATAAACTGGATTTATATTTTTAAGTTGTAATTTTTTTTTTGGGCTTGATGAAGCCCATGTTTTGTAAAATAAGCTTTTAAAGTTTTGTATAATATCAAAAAGGGTATATGAGATATCTGATGGTATATTTTGTTTTATGGATGTGAGTCTACTCGTGAGAGTAGATAATAAATTGTTACGTAAAGTTTTATTTTGTAAATTATAAATTCAGTGGTTTTTATAATTAATTTAATAATTTCATAATTTCATAATTTAAAAGTGAGTAGCAAATGTTCACAATAAACATATTATTCAAGAAAGCCTCGGCATATAATACACTTAAGTATTATACGTGCGATAATGCCTTAAAATTTAGAGCATTAAATTTTTCTTTTAAGTGAACATTATAAGGGCATCCCCATTGGGGAGTGCTTGACATGGGTTCCTATGCTAAGGACCTTAATAAAGTTATTAGCATTAGGAGAGGTCCTTCAACTTTTTTGAGATTCTTTATAAAGGATCCAAAAAAGTAAATCCTTTACGTCTTTTAATAGTTGCTTTATATTTTTATATTTCATTATGTGTATTATATATAAGTATATGAAACCTACAAAATTTAAAAAGATGCAAATAACTTGGTGTGAAGAATTTTAGGGACAATAAAGTGAAGTTCTTTAAAAAAAGAGGTCCTTAAAATGGTTATATAGCCTTAATGACCTCATAGAGGTCATAGAAGATGAGGATACTCTAATAGTCATTACACCGTTTGTTATATTCTTATTAAATTGAAATTCAATTTTCCTATTATTCTATACAGCAAAGTAAACGACTTATAAGTATTTTAATGGTCTTATCATGATTTGAGTTTTTAATAATTTATGAGACAAATCCAATAAAAAGATAGATTAGAATTTAGGATTTTCCATAGTTTGAATAACAAGGGTAATAAATAAAAACAATAATAGATACAACATAAATACTAAGGTCCCATTTGTTTCAAGACAAATACTTTTCAAAAAACAATTTCTTTATTTTATGTTGTTTGTTATGTGGAAAAGACACTTTAAGTAGAAAACATTTTCTCTTATAAGGAAAAATAATTTTCATTAAAGAGAAAAACTTATTCTTTTAAAGGAAAACGACTTACTCTTTTCGAAATGGAAAGTTGTTTTCCGAATCAATCTTTGCAAGTATTCTAACTTTAACTTGATATTTATTTGATTTTTATCACAATTAACAAATAAATTATATTTAAACATGAAAATAATTTAATAGAGAAAAGAAAAATATGAATACTTACTAATTAATTATAAATATCAACTGATGGTCTGTAAATAAAGTTATAAAATAACTTATATTTTATAATTTTAATTTAAATAAAATTATTTGGAATAATGTACTCATATGATATGTTAATAATAAATTATTTACATATGACGATATGTTATATGACATTGGTATGTCAAAAATCGAAAAATTCTTTCTATATGTTTCTATAAAGTAACCAAACACATGAATAAATATAAATTTTTCTTGAAGCAAACTGAGCTTAAATAAATGAATATACTAATGGAAATCAATGTGATGCAGTAGAAAGCAAAATAAATAAATGAATAAACATGACAAATGGGCCCCAATAAGGATTAATGAGCATTAATAGCATCGAACCGGTTTGTATAGTTCAACTTTTATCGGCTTTTTGAGTTTTAATGCGAGTAAATCTGTTTCTGCCCGATTGATTATTCAAATAATTTCTGGTCGGCATTAATTTATTGAAATCGTGAAAACGAGCGTTTTAAACAAGCAAACAAAAAGATAGGTTACTTCAAATAGACGATATTGAAATTCTTATTATTATAATACTATTGATAATTTATCCAACGATGACCATTTTATGCATCCTTTTTTTCCCTATTTGGGTTATTTTAGAAAAAAACACTCAATTTATCGATCTAAACTAAATACAATGAACACTCTCTAAATTTTGAATATATGCGTAAATTTCAATATTATTAAATATCATATTTAATTAAAATTTACTTATGATCGTTACTATCTAAAGCATAACATTGCCTAATATTATATTTTATTAAACTTTAACATTGTTTTCTTTTTCCTAACTAGCAAGCATTGCTTTTTAGAGTGATGTGTTAGTGTTGCAAATGATAGCTGAACTTTGATAAAATATGTTATTAAGTATTTAAATTTTAAAATTGATCAATTTTGTATATGTCAATAGTATTCCTGTCAAATTAGCTAACATTGTTATCTTATATGATATTTTTAACCAATATGATTAAAGTACTATTGGCATATACGAAAAATTCTTTTAGGTATAAATTAACTAATTTCAAAGTTTAGATACGTAATTATATTTTTATCAAAGTTCAAGTACCATTTGCAACATTTGCTCATAGATCAATTTACATGTCCCTTTTTTTACCATGTTATTAATCAAACTATATGCATGTGATGATGGAAATGAAAAAAGCTAAAGGAGATGGTAACACTGATGAGCCTAGACATGAGCATGGTTCACTTCCAAATTAGAATTGCCATCGGCAATTACAAAACTTGAACTAAAATGGTTGGCCGAATCTAGATCTAGTTAGAGAATCGCTGATTTCCTGATTTTAAGCAGTTCTTTGGTTTAGGATTAGGTGGAATCGACGCTTCCATCCACTATCATTATTAGAAAAAAAAATAGAGAAAAAAATTAAAATAATTATTTTTATTATATGATTGTTAATGTTTAAACTACTTATGTTAATAGTAAAATTATTGCATATTCAATAATACAACAAGTAAATATAACTTAAAAGCATTTATAAAGAAGTTTATATAAACTTCTCGAAAATATAAAATCTCTTTCCTTAACAATGTAAGACTATTTTTCCTATTATAATTTTCATTTTAACCTCTAGAGTATTTTGTGATCTCACATTACTAATATTATAATTAATATTGTATGTGTTTTTTTCTCTTTTTTGATCATGAATGTTGTATGTGTTTATACATAAAGAAATGTACATCTTAAACAATTTTTTTAAAAATTTGAATACTTTTTGACATAATTATTTTATTTTTAAAATTTATCTTACTAAAGATTGGGATGTTCTTATTTATTTTTTAATTGTTAACTCGAAAAATAAAAACTATGAAAAATTGGTAGTTTTGTGATTCTGGAATTGAACCATAACCATAGGAGATGGTTTTGATCCCAATTCCTCAAGACGAAAAAAAAATGGAAATAGGAAAAAATTAAAAGAAAATAAAAATTATTGCAAATAGAATAAAATAAACTCTTCGTTTGTGTTTGATAACTTACAAGAAATATATAAGTTAATTGAAAAAAATTCATGAAAACGATCAATTTTATAGTAATTGAATCTTAACTCTTACGTGGGTTTTTATTTGTGATCATTCTGACCCGACCGAGTCAACTGGTTTCTGGTCAAACCGACCTAGTCAGCCCAGTCTGACTGGTTCGACACTAAAATGAGCAATTAGTAAGATCTAGCCCTACATAATAGCCGATTTAACCGGTCAATCGGACTAGTTTTAACAACATTAAGAAAAACCATTCTTACATTATGTTTTTCAACGCAAATGGGTCATTCTCTAGTAATGAAATAAAGAGAAATCTAGAGAAAAAGGATATTGATTAGAGGCATATTAAGCGTAAAGTGAAATGAGTAAGGGTGCAAAAGAGATGCAATTATAAAATTTTTAAATTTTCAAGGACATTTTATAAATAATGTAGGTATAAATTTTATAAATTATTATTGCTATTTTTTAGTTGGTTCTACTATGAAAAAGATGAGTTCTTTTTCTTTTTTCTTTTTCCCAAAAGAGAGGAATATTTATTTAAGGAAAAAAAAAGAAAAAAATTTTATATTTTTGAATTAATAAATTAGAGGGAAAAAACTAATAATTTAATATTTCAAGACATATGTAAACCAAAATTTACCTATAAATACAATGGTATTAATGTATATTTCTTTATATGTATTTTTATAATTAAGATTAACTAAAAATTTTATTTTTCAGTAATCTCGACTTCTGGTTGAATCTGATTCAATCATTTGATCTCTGATCCCAGTATGTCTGGGTTGATTTCCGATCCTATTTTGATAATATTGATTTTCCTTAGAAAAATAGAGAAGAAAAAGAACATTAACTACTCTACTTTTTTTACATATGGTTATAAGGGTAACATTGGGTTAATAATAGCATAGCCAAACACACTATTAACAATCACTAACCGCATTTAAAAATAAAGTAAAATCAAATAGTCCTTCGGGCTTCGGGGCCCAATCAAAGGACAGCAACATCCAGTAAAAACCGCGTTGTGTCTGTTTTTAGTTTCTGCACACTACTGAGAGAGAGCTAGAAAGAAAGAGAGAGAGAGAGAGATAAAGATACAGCTCAATGGAGGCAGTGAGGGGAGCCATGATGATGCTGGCAGCATTGGCAATGGTGGTCCTGCTACCGGAAGTGGCGGCGCAAACAAACACGACACGGCAGCCGACGAAGTACACGGTCGGAGATAGACGTTTCTGGTCACCTAATGTGAACTACACTGTATGGGCTCAGGGCAAGCACTTCTACAATGGTGACTGGCTCTGTAAGTACTCCTTGCTCATGTCTAATGCTGTATCTCCCTCAGATCTGTACTGTACTTGCCAAATAGCTTTCCGGGTGGCTTTTGTTTTGCAGTAATAACATAGTTTGTCTTTGTCAACTCACTTGGATTCCTATTACCTATGTACTGAATGAGCTAGATCTGATGATAGTTTCCAGTTTAAATGAGCTTAATGTCTGATTTTAATGTGGAGAGGATATGAGAAAAGTACTGTGAATTCATATGTCTAGAAAGTCTGGAACTTTGTGAGTAAGATTTTAGCTTTAATTACTTTTCCTTCTTAATAGGAGTGATTGAATTAGTTCATTCAAGTACTCCGGAATCGGAGTTAATCGGTGTCGAGGTTTGGATTTGTTGTTTGAAATTGGCGAGTACTAAAGTTCTTTGTGGATTTACATTTCTTGCTGCATTTTCAGAGTTGCTAGAGTGCCACTCTCTTCCTTTTTTCAGCTTCAAAGTGCTTGAATTTTGGCTTTTGTTGTTCTTTGTTTCCTTTGATTCTCTCTTCTTTCAACTCGCTTTCTCCTTGAGAACTCGGAAAAAGGCAGTTATAAAGGATCCAGATCTTCTAGACTTACTTTCTCCCAAAATTTCCCAAAGTAATCAATCGATTGTCTAGATATTTAAAACATCACGAGACATTAGTGTTATATTTATTTTTCTTATAATCTTAACCACTGATTACACGTGACAGTGTCCAAGGGATTAGCCTTAGGAAAAAGTGGAGAAAATAATTTTAAAGATTCATTCCGGGTTTGTGCTTGTACAAAAAAGCAGAAACTGAAAAAATAAAGAGCAGAAGCTCTGAACTCTTTTATTGTTAAGAGGACTGGAGTCTACATCTTGTTCTTGAAGAGGAAGCTTCACCTAGAAAAACAGCCTCAGTTTTTGGAACAGTGAATGAGAAAGAATATAATTTCTGGGGTAATCACAAATTAGCAAGTCTTGAGTAGTACATGAGACATCAGATGCTCCCATTCAAGATCAACCATAGCCTTGCTTCTTTCTGTTTTTATTCATTGGCCATGCATTATTTCATTAGTTCTTGCATTGGCCTGGTAGGTTGGTTAATTGATCTGCTCTTGATGAATTTTTCGAAGTCAGCTTCGGGGTCTTTGCTTGATCTGAGTATAATCAATAGCCGATAATGTTTTCAAAGTTCCAGACATCATTCAATGCTAATTATTCTTTGACGTTTCTTTGAAACACGAGATGTAGAACTTGAAGCAACTGTGTAACCTTGTCAATTGTTTTGGCCAGATTTTGTGTATGATAGGAATCAGCAGACTGTCCTAGAGGTGAATGAGACCAATTACGAGGCTTGCAATGAGAACAGTTTCATTCACAACTGGACTAGAGGAGGACGAGATGTGGTACCACTC
This sequence comes from Combretum micranthum, assembly GCA_024138025.1. Lineage (NCBI taxonomy): Eukaryota > Viridiplantae > Streptophyta > Magnoliopsida > Myrtales > Combretaceae > Combretum > Combretum micranthum. The sequence goes on along the minus strand of JAMXBD010000245.1, from coordinate 516,008 downwards.
AATGTGACCAAGCACTACTACTTCATCAGTGGCCATGGATTTTGCTTCAGTGGCATGAAGCTATCTGTCAAAGTAGAAAACCCACCACCTCCTGCAGCCGCCTCCCCTATTAAGAGCGGATCCCCATTCTCCATCCACCAAGGACAGAGTGTTTTACCTGTTGTATTTGCACTTGGCGCGATATGGAATGCGTTACTCCACTTCTAGTCAAAATCATGCTGAAGAAGCAACATCAACAAGAGGATGTTCAAATTGCTTAAGACAATCCTTGAGTTATTTGGCAAAAAAGAAAATCGAGTCAATTTGTAATTTGTGGGTTTTTTGTTTTTTTTGTTTCTTTTATTTATTCAAGGGTTAAATTTTCGGGGAATCTTTGTTGACCTATGATTTGTTGGATTCTGTGAATTGAGTAGTTGGCGTGGTGGTTGGGTGGTTATTGACAATGTTGGTTTTTCAGGCAAAAAGTGTCAAACCAGACTGGTACATTTTCTTAGTACTATTGTTCTAATGAAAACATTATGGGACCTTTGCCATGTGATCAGCCCATTTATATGGAAAATTTATAGCTGTTTTTTTTCTTTTTTTTCCCCATTCACAGTTCTCGAAATATTTAATGTTTCAAATTCATTCCCAACCACAATAGCACTATTTAAATACTTATTATATTATTTATTATATTTATTTTAATAATCGAATGATCACATGGTCTTATTGACCCGAGATATTCTAGTTAGGTGTTATATAATATTTATCTTAATACACTTTTGAACTTGGTGCCATTGGTGCCAATTATCATGTGGGATGAGAATTTGTTGTCTTTATCATGCTGTCACATCGTGTCCAACAAATGAGTATTTGACAAATGTAAAATTTTTTAAAAAATATCCTTAAAATAATGTAAATGATAACTATCATTTTAGAACACATGTTAAATACTCATTCGTCAAAACAGAAATGAGACAGCAAATGTGTTTCCTACCATGTGATATATGGCCATTGCAGGTTCATCTTTGTTCAAACATCACATGATGCCATGTTTGTGCTACATAAGAAAGACCTTAGAAAAATGTGGTAGTTGAGATTTGATCTCGATGGAAACGCAGAAAAGGATAGTGCAAGAGTCAAAGGTTTGAAAGGCTATGATTGATCCGACCTTTTCAGTTTGAACCCCTCTGAGTCTTAAAAACCAATCTAGCGTGGCAAATTTCAGGTTAATAATTACTCCAAAGATTAGAGGCTTCCGTGGATATTATATATTATGTATAATATATTTATATATAATACGTAATTATTATTGATTTTTTATCACGTGATCATCCAACTTATTTATTTTGTTTAATTTTTATTGATAGTTATTTAATATATATATATATATACATGTGTATTATTTGTTGAATATTTTTCCACGTAAGACTGGCGTTGCATGGGATCAGAGAGTTTTCAGGCCGGCACTTGCGGCAATTTATCCGAGGTCGTTGGTACAAGCGTTAATCATTTTTCCATGGCGGTCACTATAGGTGAGAATCATTGCTTAAAATATGCATCAATCCTCTCCGAAGGGTCGCTTCCTTAATGTATTAAAATATTTTTTCACTTTGTCTGGCAATTTAGTAGGTCACCGGTTCCTTTCTTTTTAACATTAAAGAATTTAAGAGGCTTATGTCGCCCAAGACAGAATTAGTTTAGAATAAAATGGACAGTGATAATAAAAGGTAAATTACATTAAAAGTTATCAATAATTTAGGTAGAATTAGTTTAGAATAAAATGGATAGTGATAATGTGTTAGGGAAAAAGATCCAATCTTTTTTCTCTTGCCAAAAGGCAAAAACATGCAATAAACAAAATTGCATAAAATAAATAACAAACACCAGAATATAACGTGGAAAACCCAAAGCGAGAAAAACTATGGATCAGCAGTGCATAGATTAATCCACTATAAACAATATAATGGGATTACAGATTATTGTTCATTACTAGATCTCTCTAGTGGATTACCAATTCATCACCTTCAGCCGGTGGAATTACAAACAGAAACAAAATCTATTCATCTAAAGTTTCTCTCTTTAGGATATCCTCTCTTTTTCTCTCTAGATCTATCCTATCTAGACTTGAGAAGAGACACCCATTTTGTTCACCTATTTCTTCTCTTTATCACCACTTCAGGTGGAACACTTTTCATCACTATTGACCGGTGGTACACCGAAACAAGGATCAACATCTTGTCCCTCCACACACGTTTGTCTCCACGCCTCCCGGTGTATATAATCCACATGCCTCACAGCATCTACACCTCTCCGGTGTATTTCTACATTGAAAGACAAGATAAGGAGAATTTATAAAAAATAAGGAAGGCTCACATTAACTAGCATTCAAGGCTGCATTAAGGTTCATATTAATTCCTTTTTTACCAGCATTTATCTCTTCCATGTCTTTTCCTTTTGTCATGTCTCCTCATTTGCCCATATATATCTATCTAAATATATCACATATATTTAGGATTTTCATTTTCAGTGTCTTCTAAATATATACAATATATATTTAGGATTTATTGGTTATAGATCCATATGAGTTGGATCTATAACCCCAACAATCTCCCCCTCCAACTCATATGGGGTTTCGATTGTACCTACTGCCTTGGAGTGTCATGCAAGGATCTTTGTCTTCTTACATGGCTTCTTCTCCTCCCCTTAAAAAAAAAAAAAAAAAAAGACCTGGAGTTCTGATACCACTTGTTAGGGAAAAAGATCCAATCTTTTTCCTCTTGCCAAAAGAAAAAAACATGCAATAAACAAAATTGCATAAAATAAATAACAAACACCAGGATATAACGTGGAAAACCTAAAGCGAGAAAAACTACGGACCAGGAGCGCACAGATTCATCCACTATAAACAATATAATGAGATTACAGATTGTTATTCATCACTAGATCTCTCTAGTGGATTACCGATTCATCACCTTTAGCTGGTAGATTTACAAATAGAAACAAGATCTATTCATCTAGAGTTTCTCTCTCTAGAATTCCCTATCTTTTTCTCTCTAGATCTATCCTATCTAGACTTGAGAAGATACACCAATCTTGGTATCAAAGCGGGTTTAGTCGAGTCAGTTTGACAAGCTCTTATTGGGGGAGTATGGCCTATCCCATTGTGGAGACTCACACTTGAGGGGGAGATTGTTAGGATGCAAGTGTGAGAATCCCACATGGGAAATATGGGACTTGTGTGAAGAGTTTATAAGAGGAAAGACCCATTATCTTAAGGTTTTGGGTTATAGATGGTGTGTAAAGCCCATTTGTGCAATCCTTCATAAAGCCCATTGGATTTCTCCCCACTGAAGGCATACTCCAGATCCCTAACATAATGAAAGGGAAATTATATTAAAAGTTATCAATATTTAATAATATGTTTATTTGGATAAATTCATTTGAAAGTATTAATTTTGAAGATGTTAAAAAAAAATGAGTTAACATGGTAGTGAAATGATAGATTTATTGCTGTGTCTAGAGTAAATACAATTTTTACGTATCGTTGATGGCTTAATCTAAAATAAAGGTCTCAGAAATTGAATCCAACCTATGGTTTAATCTAAAATAAGGGTCTCACAAATTGAATCCAACCTATAAACTAATTGGACTTATCATTTGGACCGAGGGCTCACCCACATTAGCAATGACCTAAAAACCTGTTTGAACACCTCTCGCCATAACCAGGCATATGACCAACTCTTGTTGCATTCGGTTGCACATTACTAGACGTTTCTCCACATATCCTCCTTGGTTAGACTTGGCACATTCAAGAGTGCATTAGAAGGTCCATCCCACGTCCACCACAACTATTACTAACTGTCGACTCACCTACTATTCCATGATCCTACAGAGCACACAACCGTCGGTGGTTAACCAATTATAAGTACTATTCTCCCCTCAACAGGATGGATAACGTTGCAAACACCATTCTTTATGCATATGAATTGTTTGCCTCTTAATACAACGATCGGTAACATTAAAGTGGCTGCACTGGAACTCACCCGCTGTACTACTAACTGTGCTTTTATTTTGTAAGCCCATAAATCCCTACTAGATTTGAACAAGTGACACTTATTAATACCTATGTTTTGGCTATTTTACTATTGTAATTGTATTCTTGCAATTTCTAAAGATTTTTCGATTTTTTAAATAAATTTTTAACAAGTGCGAAGAATAAGTCAAGTGGATAATCAATAGAGAATATTAAAAGGTATTGATAAAAAAATAATGAATAGAAAATAAATTGACATGGTGCGATCTCTATATGTGCACGTGGAAGGGATTGTTTGTCTATTCCCTGAGACTAGGAATAATATTTTTTATCTTTTAAATAAAATAAATATATTATATGTATATTTTAAAGAGTAAAAATAATATATAAAAAATATTTTCTAGTGGTGAAATGTTTAGTTTTACATTCATGGGTTCAAATATGATTATTATAAGTAATAAATAAATCTTTTGTATCATAAATGGTTTGATCCCATTGCATAAAATATGACTAAATGAGACTAATTTTATAATTTGAGATTCTTATGTACTAACTTTATTTTGTAATTGATAATTAATTTTTAAGTAATTAATATACAATTTCTTATCAAATGCACTAAGTATTCTTAATTATTTCTTAAATAAATCTTTCCATATTTATAAGGTTTTAGAAAATATTAAGGTGAAAAGTATTAATGAAATTTCGATATATAAATATAAGATGCAATATATAATTATAATAGTGAGTAGATGAATTCTAATATTAATTTAATTAAACTCTACCCCAGTCATATCATCTTACTTCCCTCTTGATCTATAAATTAGGATGGAATCTTTGTATAGGGTTATTAGTAAAGATTACTCTTAACAATAAATACAGTATGTTATTGAAAGGGTTAGAATATGTTAAAGGATGAAATTTAGAATCTTGATTTTATTTGTACCAATTTACTTATACTGAACGTGCCAAAGTTGAGAGATCTTTAATTTTGATATGGTAATCCATGAGGTTCATACAAATGAAGATGGTCTTAGGCTTCACTTGTTTCAATGAAAATGTCTTATATTTAGAAAAGTGTTTTATGTAAAAATACTTTCTTGAAAATAATATGTTTTTATGTGTTAATTTTTTTTTTTGGGCATATTTCATGTGTTAAGTTGCATTTACAAAAATATGCCAAAAAAAAATATTTCTAGTGTTTAAACTAACTATATGTGATATCCCTCAAATATAGATCGTGGAACTCTAATTACAGAGGCGTCTTTTGGTATAGTGACTTAGAGTTTGTCGAAATTCCAGAGTTAAGCATGCTCTATGTAGAGTAATCCAATGATAGGTGACTGCCTGGAAAGTATTGGTACTAAAACGATAAAATCATGCGGCGTGTAGCTTAAGCAGACAATACCTTAATGGGCAGAGTTCTAAGACGTTACAGGTGGTATCAGAGCAGTTTATCAGCCGGAAGTGGAGGAGTGTGTCCTCATTGTTTGGTGTGGTTTTGAACCTGTGTAACGAAACTGACAATGACGTCAATTTTATAAGTGGGAGAGTATGTGATATCCCTCAAATATAGATCGTGGAATTTTAATCACATATGCACCTTTTGATGTAGTAGCTTAGAGTTTATCGGAACTCTAGAGTTACATGTGCTTTGTATAGAGCAATTCCATGATGGGTAACTCTTGAAAAGTGTTGGCACTAAAAAGATAAAATCGTGTGGTGTATGGTCAAAGCGGATAATACCTCAGTGGGTGGAGTTTCGGGGCGTTGCAAACTATATTATGTAATACGTCATCATATGTAAATAATTTAGTATTAGCAAGTTACTATATAAATACATTATGCGAAATAATTTTATTTAAGGTAAAAATATAAAGTATATATTACTTTACAACATTTATTCACAAATCACCAATTGATATTTATTGTTTTTTAGTGATTTTTCATTTTTTCATTAAATTATTTTCATGTTTAAAGCATAATTTATTATTTCATTACGATAAAAATCGAATAAATATTGCATTGCTAGAGTTAGAATAATTACAAAGGCTAATTCGGAAAATAACTTTTTGTTTTAAAAAGAGTAAGCCGTTTTTCTTAAAATAAATAGGATTTACTCTTTAGTAAAAATGATTTTCTCTTATAAGGGAAAATGTTTTCTACTTAGAGTGTTCTTTTCCACATAACAAATACAGAAAAGTATCTTTTGGAAAATATTTGTCTTGAAACAAACGAGGCTTAACAACCTTGCTTGAGTTAAGCTTATAATTCAACTCACAATCCACAACTTGTAACTTACGTTTGGTTTGTTAGTTTGATATTTATTTTTTACCTGTTTCAATTAGACCATTTGCCAAAAAACTGATCAGATTTAAAAAAGAAAAAATTACACATAAATATACCTTACATATCGGATATAGAATTAAATTTATTATTTATTGCTGTCTCTCTTTCTTTTTCTTTTTACTTTTTCTTTTTCATAATATCTAATAGAATTAAATTCATTTATCATGAAATTATATTTAACTAACTAAATTCTTGTGAACAACAATTTTTTATTTTGTATACCGTAAAAAAAAAACTGTATAGTCCACATTACAAATATTTTAACTTTATCTCATAAAATATTAATGAATGACACTAATTACATAATTTGAGATTTCATGTATTAACTCTATAATTTTTAATTAATAGTTAATTTTCAACTAATATATATCTCTTACAAGATACACTAAATATCTTTAATTATTTCTTGAATGAATTTTTTAAACTTATGAAGTTCTAGAAAATATCATAATGAAATCATAACGAAAATTATATATATAAGATACATTATAATTATAATAGCAAGTGAATATATATTGATAATTATAACATTAACTCAATTAGGGTCTAAACCTCTGATTGTATCATCCTATGTGTGTCCTTGATCATACTATTAGTATTTAATTACCTCTATTCACCTTAGCTACCACTATGCATTTAATAGGACTATTATAATATTGAGGCTTTGTAGTAGACATCAGTCTTGACCCACAAGTATCCAAGCCATTCCAATCCAATCCTAAGTGTATTGTACTAGAGGCTTTAAGTAATTTGCTCATGACATTCACTCCCACATAATTTGGTAACATCTTGATTGTATCTTTAATTTCAAATCTTCAATTATTCTCTATTTTGTTCAAATATCTAATCGAGAAACCTTTCACTCTTGAAACTATGATATTCTTAAATGCTTTGATTCAATGACCATTTGTATGGGCCAATTTCTTCTCTTCCCTTGTCCTATGGTCTAATCGAATCTACACAATTTTTTTTTTTTAATGGGATCATTTCACATGTCACTTTCAATCATTTCTTAAACATAGGCTTTGAAAGCAACTATTTGGATACCCCATTCTATGTCTCCTTCATAAGCAGTAGAACTAGCTCCAAATTCCCATCTCTTAATCACCTTGCAAACAACGCCAAGCAAGTTGCCTTGTCCCCTTTATGGTTTTCATTGTTAAAATGAACTTTGTGCCTCATCTCCACTTCTTAGTCACAAAAATTGTAATCTAGACCTTTGCATTCAATAATGGACTGAGAAACAATGATACATTGATCATTTCAAGGAAGTCCATATCATCAGGGACAGACGCAAGATAAACTGACTGGAGAGTGAAACTTTAACTAATTTATTAAATGTATTCACTTATGATTATAATTATATCATATCTTTCATATATATATATATATATATATAAGAATTTCATTAATGATTTAGCGTGATATTTTCTAAAACTTCATATATAGGAAAAAAGTTTGTCAATAAATAATTAAACGTAGATAATGCATTTGGTAAGAGCATATATATATATATATATTACATGACCATTAATTATCAGTATAATTAATATATCAAATCTCAAATTATATAATTAGTATTATTTTGAAAAAATTTATGCGATACAATCAAAATGAATTGTAATATGGACAATATAATTATTATTTGTAGTATATTATGTAGAAAAAATAGATGTTCACAAGAATTTAGCTAGTTAAATATAATTATTTGATATTGTTTGATATATAAATTTAATTCTATTAGTTATTATGAAAAAGAAAAGATTAAAAAAAAGAAAAAAGTGAATGCCTAATAAATGTACTTCGAAAAAGTAAAAAAAAAAGTACATTAATTAAATTTGAACTCATAACCTCATGGATATAAACCTAAATACCTATCCACTAAATAATATTTGCTTTTATATCATTATATACTCTTTATAATATACATATAACATATATATATTTTTTCTTTTTAAAAAATATAGAAAAATTAAACTTTTCCGAGTTTAGGGGGCCAGGGCACCTTCTGGACCCCCTCTAAATCTACCCATGCATACCATTAACAAACTCAAAATCATTGATAAAGCAACTATTTTTCTCTTGCCAATTGCTAATTTCGATGTCCACATCTCCAACATCTCCTAACATCATTAATTTGTTACAGACATGAGCAAGAGAATACAAAAACAACTTAGATGGTGGAAAGATTATGTATTATAACTGAGTTACATCATATTGTAATAGAAACCAAGTCAAATATTAGTTATAGATAACATATTTGTAACTACTAAATCGTTGTAACAAACAATCAACAACAAATATAATTAACAAAATAAAAGGGGAACAGAACCATCGATTAAAACCCCTTTTTCTAGAAACATGGTTGTGTTAAGGAGCACTTGGCTAGCTCGAAGGCCAAAGCCATCACCTTCATCATCTTTACAACTTCAATCCCCTTAATTTTGCATAGAAAATCAAATACACACATTAGAATTAGGAAATCCTAGATAGAATAGAATAGAGAATTTGGGTTGCTACTTACAGAAGAGGCATGTGAGGAATGCTGAAGGAAATTGGTTAGGGTATTGTAATAGAAAGTAAGTTGTGAGCTTGGTAATTGTGGATCGTCTTTAACATTGGTTCTCTCATCTTGCTGGATTTGATAGTTATAGATAATAATTCTGTTACTATTAAATTTTTGTAACAATCAATCAACAAAAAGTATTGATAACAAAGTAAAAGCACGAAAAGAACAATTGATTGAAACCCCTTCTTGGAAACATAGTTGTGTTGAGGAGCACTTAGCTAACTCAAAGGCCAAAACTATCATCTTAATCATCTTTACAACTTTTATCCACTTAACCTTGCATAAAAATTAAATGCACGCATTAGAATTAAGAAAACCTAGAACAATATAATAAAGAATTCAAGTTTGTTACTCGAAGAAGAGGCATGTAAGGGATGCTAAATAGAATTGGTTAGGGTATTGTAATAAAAAGTGGGTTGTAGGCTTGGCAATTGTGGGTCATCTATAACATCATTGATTCTTTTAAGTTAACTACTTAAATTAGGATTCACTCCTCTTCACCATCATCCTAATTTGTTAGCAACCTCTTTAAAAATCAAATAATCGTTAGTCTTCACCTTCTACCATCATATATAACTTCCTTTGAGTTGCCTAACTTTTGCATTCATTAAGCCTTCGTACTTCTCAACATCCTAAGACTTCATGGCATTGGGAAGACGTTGCATGCCAAATCCAATCTTCTTACCCTCATTAGGTTCATTTCCGACCATTAGAGTAGCCACATGTATTTTCTTCTAAGCACTATTGGATATAACACAACCCAGCATAGACATAGACCTCAAGTCCTAAATTTTCGCTTATCTTACCTTTCCCTTTCGCTTTAGTGGACTTAAAAGATCTACTATTCTCGCTTTCTCCCTTACCCTCATAGATGCTAATGGAAGATCTTATCTCCTTCTTTTCAAATTGCATTATATCTCTCATCTAGTCAATGACTCTTAATATATTGTCAACCCTCTGCAATGAAATTCCATCTAAGCCCTATATTTTGACCATATCCATCAACAAACAAGAGATCCTTTGAATAAGGTCCAGCATTAACACTAAAAATTCATTGAAATATTCTTCTATATTAAGTGATGAAATTTAACGTTTGCCTCTTTGGAGTATTCGAGGAAAAGAACCACACTTGAAATATAATCTAAGCATTAGTTTCAAAAGAGATTTGGATCTTCTAAATTTACTTGAATTAAACTTGGATCCTCAAAATTTACCTTCTTTTAGTTGGCAAAAGAATTTGTCTTCCTTTCAATATCCTTAATTTAATTAAAAGTAAAATTTTTAAATATGATATGATATTAGTATATTTCTACTTTTCTTTTAATCCCATTCATTGCTCTATCTTTCTTTATAATCTTGCTTTATATCCAATAACAAGGAGGGTAGAAACTTCAATATCTAATTATTTTATTTGCTTCAAAGGACGACTATAATTAAAGCTTCACTTATTAAAAAACTATCAAGTTCTAGCTCGATCATTTTTTTTTTTTATATTGAGCTTGATATTCAGGTTCCAATTTAAATTATTTAGATTTAGAGCTCAAGGTTATTTGGCTTATTTATAAATCTAGCTTGGATTAAGATATATTTTTTATCAAGCTTGTAATTCAAACTTGAGTTTGACTTGTTTTAATCGCGCTTAAGCCAAATTAAATTTAAAATAAGCTAAATCTAAGTAAATTACGAATAGCTTTATGCCGCCGTAAAATATGAAATAAATTTAAATCTATAATAGTAAATATATAAAATAAATGTATAAATAAATAGAAGAATGAAGCATGATAATTAAGAATTAAAAATTTTATTTAAGTTTTCTGCATCTTGATTTTATGGGACTTAAAGAACAAGAGATAAAGTATGCAATATATATACATATATCACTCATAAATTTGTTAATGAATTTGCTCCTACTTAAACAAGCGTGTGAACTCAACTTGATTCAATAAATAGTTTTTCTAAGCTTGAAATCAACTCAACTCGAATGAGGCCATGAGGAGTTTCATTGAAACTACAATGTTTTCCAAACACAACTAAATAAATAAATAAATAAAATAATTGCAAAATAGAACAGCTTCCTTCAACAAAATTAACGTTGCTGAGATAATTACACTTATTTTTGACAAATGTTCGAATAAGAATATATCTAAACTCTTATCTGCTGGCTACCGCCCACAAACTTCAGCACTGTCCGGTGTCTATGGCTTCTCCTTCTCTCAGCAACTACGCTCCGCTCTATGCTGCTCCTCCTTCGAAGTCCACTTCGAAACTCTTCACTCCAACCAAGACCCATTGCTTTTTCTCGGTTCCCCACAGCCCCAGAAACTCATCTCGCTCCAAATGTCAGGCCACCACCTCATCTCCACAAAACCCAATGGCCAACGAAGGTCCGATGAGTGTCGACAATCTTCATCGTTTCGTGAATCTCAATCTGGGCAAATGGAACGGTTCTTTTCATGTATGTCTATGTCACTTTCATCTTTAACTCTCTCCTTGTATTCTTTATAATGTCTTTTCCTCCATTGGGTTGTCAAGAAAGTTTGAGTCTAGAGAAGTGCCTTTATATTGTTTCTAGTTTTTTTTTTTTTTTCCAGTAATAAATATAATCTTCCACGCTATATTTATAAGTTAAAATATATCAGATGGCCGTAATGCTAACCAGTGTGAGACTGGGAGGTTTTGGGTTCGGAAATTGCACACTATCCCTGTCTATATAATCGACTTGTTTACTTAATTGTTAAGGTGAGCGGAGAAGTATCAGTAAATAAATATTAGGGTAAATGTTATATTTTTGTGCAATTAATTATGTTTTGAAAGAGTGCCACCGTTTGGATCGTCGTTTTGGTGCTGTTTGGCATCATTTTTAAATGGAATAGATACTAAATCAATACAAATGTTAAACTGATGCAGATTTGAAACCGATAAAAATAACCGATTATTTTACTTGTAAATTGACTAAATCGAACCCATATCGAACCATACTGATATTGATCATATACTGATTCGATACAGATAAAAATCGGACAGTTCAAATAGGTAGATAGTTTATGGTGAGAGAGTTAACTGGAAAAATGGATAAAGCTTAGGTAGGTAATTAAAGAATTTGATGTTTAATTGTATTCCAATCGATAAATTTAAAGCTTAGATAGTTAATTGCATGCTTAGATAAAGTTTGGATACCTATGGCCAAAAAATTGATAAAGTCTGGATACAAAATGGGATAATTACCCTAAATATAATAGCCCATGGGTGCTAACCTTGGAAATTTTCCGCTGTGGTTATTCTTTGTTTCCTGTTGATTTTTTCCATGTTGGTTAGGTGCTAGCTGCTACTTTTGCCCCTCATTACCATCTACCACTAAAAAGCTATTTGTAATCAGAACTATTGTTAATTACTGAAACATAAACTTGCATATTGAGTGTTAGGTTATGACAATTGTTGAAAAGAAAATGAAATTTTTTTTGTTTGTAAAACTTTTGCAGTGTAAGAGAAAAATAGATTAAAAAAAGGTTTAAAGTGTTACACTTAATTATGATTAAATATGGTGGAATGTGAGGGACGAAACATGATTGTTTAAATTTCATCCTAACGGAATGATTTCTATAAATTCTTTTGATTAATGTGTACTAATGCCTTTAAACTGTTACTTTTTATTGTTATTTCATTTTTCTTTGGCTGTGAACTTGATGGGAACTGATATTAGTTGCTCATTGCCATGGTGCAGCAATTTGATGCTTATGGGAATTTGTTGCACAAGATAACGACAAAGCTTTCTGCCAGCTCTTATGGAGAAGATGAATTAATCTGTCTCAACCAAACGTATGTTTTACTTTATATATTTCCTCTTAATCTATATTGCTAAAAGTGTTCCGGAGTCTCCAGGTAACATGAGAAACACTTTATTGTCCAAATGAAATGGTATTTCCATAATCATTTTTGATGACTCTGGTGTCTCACGAAATTACTGATGCAGATAGAGGTAATTCTCATTAACTAGTCAGATCGGGTGCTATTTATTAGTTGTTAGCAGGACAATTGTTATTGAAGTCAAAAGCATCTGTTAGATCTAAATGAACAATTTGTATTATTTATAAATCATGTAAGTGCTCAAGTGAGTCCTTTAAGCAATTTCATAAATGTTGAGACTTCTTTGACCAACTCACTTGAGGATTCTAAAGATTGATCCGTGTTTTTTCATTTCCTAAAAATCACATTATTATATGATAGTGACTGAATTATGATTAAATCTGACATTAGGCTTTACATAAAACAAGCTTCATCAAGCACCTCAACTTCTGGATATGATGATGATTCTGAGTGGGCAGAGTACCAGATAAAGGAGACCAATATGTTTACCATTGACAAATATCAACAGGTGAGTTTCTGAAAGTTTTAGGAGTAACTCTCAAGAAAAAATGTTTTGAGGGAGATGCTTGAGCCTTTGACTGCATTGGTTCCTGCTTTATATCACTATAATTAGTCTGCAGATTGGCTTCTTCCCAAAAGAGAAGGCATTTGCTCTAAGGTACCAGACAGCTGGCATGCTGGAAACTGTTCTAAGGCAAGGTGTGCTGGGGGAAGATGACATAGGTGAAGAGTTTCCCAAGTGAGTGCTAATTTAATGTTGTTATTTGATTTCAGTTGATGGTTGCTTAAAATCTTTTGGCTCAACAAATTCCTTTAATGAAATTCCTTGCACTAATTTGGAAAAAAAAAAAAATCATAATTGTGGTTTTCTCTTTTCTTGTGATGTTTCTCAACTCACCTGTTAACACTTATTATAAAGTGGTGTGTTACGGGATATATGCATTACTTTGTAATAAAAGTTTGGTGGTTTATTTGCTCAATTCTCTGCAAAAGCCAGATGTATGACCCATGCTTACAACCTTAGCATGTGATATTTCTGGCTTCTTTCATCAAACTGTACTAAGTCTTGTTTATATATTGTTCAGTTTAGTTTCCTCCCTTAAATCTAGGTGTTCTTTTCCTGTAGGTTAACGAGCTTAGACTTTCTGTTTAGTCTATGCAAGACTGTGTAATTTTTTGCATACGATTAGTGCACCTGTTTCTTGCCTCATTGTAGATTGACCTTGTGACTTTTTTTTCTTTTTTGGGGTAGGGGGGTAAATTTAGGTTTTTTTTTTTTTTTTTTTTTTTTTTTCCAATTCAAAAAGGAAAAGATACAAAAGGTGATACAAAAGATACAAAAGGAAAACAAAAAGTCACCTTATCAAAGTGACAAACAACATAAAAAACTAGAGGAAAGAAAACTCCTAATCACAACCTATAGAACAAAAAAGCATACAACAAGCCTAAATACTAGGTTTTAGACCAATGTCTGTTATTTTTATTTTTCTTGGCACGTGAAACTCTTCATTTGAGTTTTCGAGAGTCAAGGCCAGGGAACTTGATGCCATCAAGAAAATTTGCTAGTGTTATATCAAAATGATGGTCTAGCTCTGAACATTTCTCAACACTAGATACTGTAGGAAATATAATTTATTTTATCTTTTATTATAAAGAGTTAGTATAGTTAATGGTGATAGGTTAGGTTGGCATACTAATATTTTTTCTACTAATGATGTTAGTAGCATGTATAAATAAGTCATGTAATCTACAATCTTATATATGAAAATAAGAAACTTTTCTATTGTATTTTTACATCATGGTATCAGAGCCTGGTTCTAAGGCTAATCAAAACACACGACCTCTATCGATATATCTAGTCCGCAAAATCAAGTTTGGGGAAATTTCTCCATCTGATCTCTCTCCATAAAAAATGACTTTGAAACCTATTCCAACGTCCTTAAATCTGTCAACAACAGATCAAACACTTCAAATTATTCAGCATAGGCTGAATGTGAGTAATTTTCGTAAATGGTTCCAATCTGTAAAATTGGTGATGCAGGGAAAGGCTAAGTGTAAGTATTCAACGGGCTCATGTATTGCACCTGATCAAGATGCTCCGACATATAAAATCCAGGAGTTAGATAATGCATTAATCATGGCTTGGTTGATTAGCTCGATAGAGCCTAAGATTAGAAAAAAATATATGTTTTGCAATACTGCTCACAAAATTTGGCAGACTGTTCAAGATAGGTATTATGATGTTGAAAACGCATCTCAATGCTTCGAGATTAGGTTGAAGTTACGTTCAACATCCCAACGTAATCTAATAGATATAGACTATTATAACATGTTAGTTGAATTGTGGCAAGAGATAGATGTGTTCTATGACATTGGTTTGTCTTGTGTAGAGGATGGTATTAAATTCTCAAAGATGCAACAAAAAGGATTGTGTTTTTGATTTCTTACAAAGACTTAATCCAGATTTGGATGAAGTTTGAGGAAGGTTGTTGGGAAGAAAACTTTTTCCAAGTTTGAAGGAAGCTTATGCTGATGTACGAAGAGAAGAAAGTAGAAGAAAAGTAATGTTAATTTCCCATACTCATTCTG
The DNA here is from genome assembly GCA_024138025.1 of Combretum micranthum. Classification (NCBI taxonomy): domain Eukaryota; kingdom Viridiplantae; phylum Streptophyta; class Magnoliopsida; order Myrtales; family Combretaceae; genus Combretum; species Combretum micranthum. The sequence goes on along the minus strand of JAMXBD010000245.1, from coordinate 500,622 downwards.
CCAAAAATATAGGAGCCTCAACTCTTGTCGGAAGAAGGGAACAGTCACGACATTTGACACAAGAAGTTCGTGAAAAAGGAGTATGGTGTGAGGCATGCAAGAAAGTTAATCACACTAGTGGCACATGTTGGAAATTACATGGAAAGCCAGAGTGTCTGAAGTTGATTTTCAAATTCAAAGATATTTTCCAGAAATGTGCATTTAGTTGAAAACAATACATCAGATAATTCATCTCAAATCTTATCTTTGACACCAGAACAGATTGGTACGCTACAGCAGCTCTTGGGAAAGATGCAAGTTAAAAGTCAAAATGATAAGTGTAATGAAGCGTCTCCTAGTGTAGCTATAGCCTATACGGGTAATTTTTTGGTAAATTCAAACTCTTGTAAGAATGATAAATGGATTATAGATAGTGGAGCAACGTATCACACGTGTAACTCTTTGTTACACTTCTTTACATTTACTCTTGATGAATGTTGTATGTGGGTAGTCAATGGAGAATGTATTGTTTCAAAAGGAAGGGATAAAGTAAAAAAAGGAGACTTGACGTTAAATGAAGCTTTATTCGTGCATCAGTTGAAGTATAATCTGGTATCTATTAGCAAATTGACCAAGGATTTGAATTGTAAAGTAACTTTTATCTCTATTTGTTGCTTGTTTTAGGACTAATCCTTAGACAAGACGATTGGCAATGCTAATGAAAGATGTGGTTTTTTACTATATGAAAAGTATGTTTGAGTTTAAGTGTTTAGTGAGTAATAGATGTTAGGAAAGGGATATTATGCTATTGCATCAATGTCTAGGACATCCCAACTCTGCATATTTAAATGTATCCAAATCTATTCATAAACAAAGAAATTGGAAGTTTGAAGTGTGAACAATGTGTTATTTCTAAATTAAAAAAAAAAAAATTGTACAATTCCCGACCTTATTTGTCTAAACCTTTTTATCTTATTCACATTGACATCTAAGGATTATCAAGAGTTCCTGCTCTCTTTGGATATAAGTGGTTCATTACATTTTGATGACCACTCACGTGTTTGTTGGATATTTCTTTAAAATGAAAAATCAAAAGTTTTTATTATATTGAAGAACTTCCACAAGTTTATTCTAAATATGTTCTAGTCTTAGATTCAAATCTTAAGAACCCATAATGGTCGGGAATATTTCTCAAGGGAATCTGAAAACTAGCTTACCAAGCACTGGATAACTCATCAAAGCTCATGTTTATATACTCCTCAACAAAATAGAGTATCTGATCGTAAGAATCAACACTTAGTTGAAATTGCTTGGACGTTGCTGTTGTCAAAAAATGTTCCAAATCATTTCTAGGGAGAAGCAATGCTCACTTCAGCATATCTTATTAATCGTCTTCCTTTTAGATATCCGGATTCAAAACGCCTATAAGTGTTCTATGTGAATCTTATCCTCAGATTCATTCTCTTAACTCCTTGGCTCCTAAAGTATTTGGATGCATAGGATATGTCCAAGATAATAATCCTAACAAAGACACTTAAGTATATTTTTCTTTATTTCTCCTCTTGTCAAAAGGGCTAGAAATGCTATTATCCCCTAGCAAAAAGAATGATAGTGATATCAGATGTTCAATTTTATGAGGATGAGTCATATGACGAGTCCAATCGGCCTACTAATACACATGGTAACTTACCTGATCCCAACACAATGTGTTTTCCTCTTAGTTTTGACCCTATACACTCTAGTACTATGGAACAAAACTCAAACACATGAAACCCTGCAACCAGAAAATGAGTCTTTTGATTGTGTTTTTAAGCATGAGAATGGAGAGTCCAATTAGAGATCACATATCGAGGTAGAAGTAAACACCAGGAGAAACAAACTTTCTCAGCCTTATCAATCATCCATCTCTGAGGATAGGTTCAAGAACATGACTAATGGATGGTTAGAAGTTCAATGTATTCCACAAGATGAAGGAACAAGTTCAGAGGACAAAACTGATAATATCGAGGCAATGGAGAATGATATTGATATCCCAATAGCATTGAGAAAAGGGAAGAGATCATGCGTCATTTATCCTATTTCAAATTACATGAGCTATACATGTATTTTTGATAACTTTAAAGCATTTCTAACAAATGTAGACAAGGAGAAAATAGCAAAGAACATTCAAGAGGCTGTGGGTCATGATTAATGGCGAAAAGCAGTTTATGAACAAATGAATGCTCTTATTCGTAACAAAACGTGAGACATGTAACCTATTAGAGTGAAGAAAGCAGTTGGAAGCAAGTGGGTTTTCACTGTTAAGTATAATGTCAATGGAAATGTGGAGAGATACAAGACAAAATTGGTTATACTCAAACATATGGGTTGGATTATGAGGAAACTTTTGCACTTGTTACAAAATTAAATTCAATGCGGGTCCTTTTATCTCTTGCGATGAATTTAGATTGTTTTCTTTATCAGTTGGATGTGAAGAATGCCTTTTTAAATGGCGAACTAGAGGAAGAAATATATATATGAAGCTCCCTCCTGGCTTTGAAGATAATGAGAATCATGGGAAGATGTGTAAGCTCTTGAAGTCACTTTATGGACTAAAACAGTCTCCTCGTGCATGGTTTACAAAATTTAGCTGAACTTGAATTAATTTTGGCTACAAGCAATGTTAATCTAAACATATTATTTGTGAATGTGGGAAGCAACAACTTGAGTTCAGTGCTTATAGCATATGTAGATGACATAATTATCACAGGATCACCAAGAGATTCAATGGTTAAAGCAACACATAAAAGAAAAATTTGAGTCAAAGGAACTTAGAAAACTCAAATATTTCTTGGGTATGGCAGTTGCAAGGAGTAGATAAGGTATTTTTATTAATCTAAGAAAATATATTTTAGATTTATTGGGTGAGACAAGAAAACTTAATTGTTGTCCAGTATCTACTCCTTTACCTCCGAACTGGAGAAATGTGGTTGATGAAGCAGTTGATGACCAGGTTATAGATCAAGAAATGTACTGGAAATTGGTAGGTCATCTAACTTATCTCTCTTTTTTCACGGCCAGATTTAGCCTTTGCAATAAGTATTGTAAGCCAAGCTATGCATTCCCTAAGGAAACAACACATAGATGTTGTGAATCATATATTATGGTATCTCAAATGTTCTCTTGGCAAAAGGTTATTCATAAAGAAAACTATGGAAAGGAACATAACAACGTTTGTTGACTCGGATTGGTGAAGTGACAGAGTGGATAGTAGATTAATGACAGGTTATTGCACATAGGTTTGGGGAAATGTAGTCACTTGGAGAAGCAAAAAATAGAGTGTGGTGGCGAGGAGCAGTGCTAAAGCCGAATATAATGCAATTGCTCAAGGGATATATGAATCGATTTGGGTGCAAAAACTTCTCACAGATTTGGGAGTTTTATAACAAAATACATATCTCTACAGTGATAGTCATTCGACTATCTGTATAGTTAAAAATCCTATTCAACATGTTGATTGGTATAATTTTTTAATTAGACCTTGATTTCAGGATTGATTATGTAAATAAATGTATTTATTATAGGATTTGACTATGTAAATAAATGCATTAGATATTAGCAATCCTTTCCTTTTTAATTAGGGATATTTATGTAATTATATGCATATCAAAATCCGTATAAATAATATGGCAAAAAAAAAAAAAAATTCCATATAAATAAGAGATCAATGCGGTAAAAATTAGTAAGCTCTATTTTATTCATTTCTTCTCTATTCTAAACTTCATGGTATTAGAGCTATGGTTCCTTTAGTACCAACTCTAGCCGCATCCTTGCATTTTTCAACTAAAATCAAGGTTTTATTTTCAATTCCATTAGTGCTATGAATATGTCTGATGTAAAGAAGGAAGCATCTTCTAGTAACAATCCTTCTAATGACAATCCTTATCTTCAAATTAGTCCTGTTAATCTAGATGGAACAAATTATCTTGCTTGGTCAAGATCATGTTGCTTGTTTATTCAAGCTAGGGGGTTGCAAGGTTATATCAATAAAAAAAAAATAAAACCAGATAAAGAAAATCTTGGGTGCAGCACATGAGACTCAAAAAACTCACTTGTCTTGTCATGGTTGATCAACTCAATGCAACCTTAGCCTGCACGAGGTTTTCTCCTTTTAGATAAAACTTAGAAAATTTAGGATGTAGCTGCCCAAACTTATTTCTGGTCAGGTAGTGATGCCCAGGTATATGAGCCGTGAAAAAAGGCTCATGAAACCAAACAAGATGAGATGACTATTGCCCAGTATTTTTCTAAACTTAGCGGTTTGTGGTAAGAACTTGACTACCATCAAGATTTTCAAGGATCTTGTACAGCTGATGCAGCAAAGTTCCATAGATTAATTGAATGGGAGCGAGTGTATGACCTCTTAGCAAGACTGAATGATGTGTTTGACCAGATTGGAATACAAGTTCTTTGGTGCAAGTCTTTTCCCTCTTTGCGGCAGGTATATAGCTATGTGTGATAGAAAGAGAGTAGGCAGATTGCTATGTTGCCGACCAATTCTACTGAACGTCGGTTATGATGGTCAGTTCATCTACCATAAACACAAAAGTTGATGCAATTAGAGGTGATCTTACCAAGAGAGAACAAGACAATAGAAAGTGCAATTATTGTGAGAAACCAAGACATACCAACGACACATGCTGGAAAACTTCATTGTTGTCCAGCATATGGTCAGGGTGGTAAAAGGTTTGGTGGTACATTCATATATCCAAACTCTTGATATTGAGTTGCCAAGAGAAACTTACTGGACTTTCAAATGAAGAGATAAAAACTCTCAAACTTCTTGTGGCCAAAATTGAGTCTCCTTTCATCACTGCCTCTTCTTTAGGTATATCCCATTTAGCCTTTAATGCTAGGCATGTTTTTCAAAATCCTAATGGTATACTTGATAACTCATGGATTATAGATTATGGAGCGTTAGGTCATATGATTAGTACAAGAGAAAAATTCTTCACATATTATTTATGTTCAGGTCATGATAAAGTTCGTATAGCTGATGGCTCTTTATCTCCTATTCTCAGGAAAGGTTCTATAAGTTGTACTCCTTCCATAAACTTACCACTTGCCTTAGAATTACATGCTGAATTGTAGTACAGTGCAGGGGTAAGAATAAGGTTGTACAATAATTAAGATTATCTCAAGTGTTTAATGTAACATATTGCATAATATCATGTATATAGCTATATATAAAATACTATATAATGCATAGTATAACATTAGAGATATAATATATGATCAACTTGTATAATTATATATAACATACGGCATATAAATTAACAGATATACTATTTGCAAAAAATATGCTTTCCACATAGGTATGAAGTCTTTTGAGAATGTTAATTTTCAGGCTTTACACACACACACACACACACACACACACGGAACTTTTCCTTGCCATCATTTTTCTCTTCACTGATTGAACTTTTGCATCCAGAAATCTCAAGCTACCTTCTCGCCGTCCTGCCCTTGTGTGTGAGAACTGTCTCTATTCCCAAGAGAGAGATATGCGTGCTAGAGCATTCCATATAATGGACCCAAAGGGCATCATAGAAATGTTTCTGATCTTTCTTGAGCAAAGAGGTGACCCATCAGTCTTTCCTCCTCCTCTAGAGAGCACCACTGTAAGTTCTCATGTAATTTTGTTGCTTGTTAATTTTTCTGACAAAAAGAGCATAGTATCATCATATCCATGCCACAGACATTTGTAATTTTTTCCATACAACAATTGATGAAGTGCTGAGCTACCCACTTAACTCTCAATTTCATAGTTTGACAACTGATTGGCCTGTGCTTTTAGCAATGATGTTAGTTAGTATGTTGGTCGAAAAAGCATTTAAAGTGTCACATATCAAGTTCTGTTTATCTAGTGTTCAAGATTATTGGAAGTACTGGATGTTCTATATTAGTGGTGTTACCTGTGCTTGTATTTTTTCACATATAGGAGTGAGATTTTTTTTAAGGATTCAATGTTTGTTTACACCAAGTGTAATGGGTTGATTTCCTGGGTTCTTAAGGAAAGAAAAGCTTCCATTTCTATTGATCAGCCTCCATTCTTGAAATAAGAAATTCATTCTCTTGCAGGGAACATCAGAAAGAATAATTCCTTTTCTTGGTAACTGGAAAGGCCGTTCTGTAACAAAGCGTAGTGGTGTTTATGGAGCAACACTTGCTGAGGCTGAGTCTGCTACCTTACTTGATATGGATGGCAATGGAAATCTAGTCCAGGTCTGTTCCAAATCGGTTCCCATTGTGCTAAATTGAGTCAGTGATGTTTAACTACATGTGATTGGTAACTTCTTATTATTAGTATCATGGAACCAAAAATTTTACCTCCTAGATTGTTAGGGCATATTCTCATCACTACAGTTTCCAGGACATTACCATAACACCCAATAATGGTGAAGTCACAACTAATGTACACTGGACTGGAACCATGTCAGACAATTTAGTCACATTCAACGGTGGGTACCAGGTTACGCTTCTTCCTGGTGGTATGTACATGGGATGCCCGTTTGATGTGTCGAAGAGTGTAGCAGATTCTAAGTCATTCCATCTGGAGTTCTGCTGGCTAGAGTCTCCTGGAAGGAGGCAGAGACTCGTTAGAACTTATGATGTCGAAGGCCTAGCTGTCTCATCAACTTATTTTCATGAAACTAGGTCATGAGGTAGTGAAACTGGAAGCTCATACATGGGTATATTCTTTTGGAGAACTGTGATTGATACTTAGGCTGGGAAGAGACTTTTGCATCCTCCTCCCAGAATATTACCTGTACACAATCTCCTTTATACAGTCCAGTTTTGCAATGTAAACGATTCAATTGGCTAGAATGATACCGAGTTTTGAGTTTGATTAAAAAACTTGAAACTTGGTCTTAACACCATCTTGGCTTGAAATGTTACTCAATGAGCTCACTTTTGGTTCTTTAAACTCAATTGGAATCATTGCCCAACTCAATTAAATCTTTATGGAGACTTGAGTGAATTTGCTCGAACTCGATTAATTTTGAACTTGATGCAAGCTTAATGAGCTTAGGAACCAATCTTGTTGAATGGTCACAAATTCAACTCTAATTAAACAATAGTTGCACTGAATAACATATCATATCAAATCGATCAACTTATGACCGGATTTGGCGCATTTATTTTGCTCTAGTCACAAAATCTTTCACAACATTTTATAGATTGTTCATTCAAGTTCCTTGTTTGTGATCAATCCAAGATTTTTATATTACGTTTGGTATACATGAATCGTTTCTAATGGAATGAATTAGAATGGAATGGATTGGATTGGAATGCAATGTGTTTTGGAATAACAAATTCATTCCCATATTTGGATTGTTAATGAAATGGAATGGATATAAATTATATTTGTCAAAATTATCCCTAATAACAAAAGCAAATATAAATATGTGATAGAATAAAAGGGTAATTACACTTTGCACAATAAATAAAGTTAGAATGGAATCTCGTAATTTTGCCTTTAAGAAACTGAAATTGAATTCGTCTTGAAGTTCAAATCGTCGATTTTTAAAGAATCACGATTTTGGATTCTAAAATCCCGTCCAAACATAAGAAATAGAATGAAATCCGAAATTGTGATTCTATTCGGAGTCCATTCACGAGATAAAATATCTTCATTGTAATAATTATGGGTTGAATACATAAAACTTAATGAACTTTCTTGTGTTCGGCCAAAAAAAAAAGGAACTTTCTTGTGAAAAACACATAGCCAGGGGGATGGAACCGTAAAATTTCACTCCTAATGAGATAATGACAAAAGATGACTTTTTGGCTGGGACATGAGATTGGATGTAGCAGGACAGTGAAACAACTTGTTCTGAAATTAAAGGCTAAAAGTGGCCCAACCTGGTAGCTGTGAATTACAGCTTGCATTTGCTGTACACTTTTAAACATTAAAAACTCCCAACTTGTGGAGAGTTGGTTTCAAATTCTGTGGTCTGCCCCTTTTCCAAAGCTAGTTGGTCGAATGGTTTTAATTATTATTATCCTTAAAATAAATGTATCAATTTTATGGATATATCTATCCACTATTGCCCTACTTAACCTCATGATATGCACCGACATGCACTTAGTTACAATATTTTATGGATAAATTATTTTCTTCAAGGACTTAATAACAATAAAATATCAGTTTTAATATTTATTATTTTAAAGCAATTATAAGGCTAGGGTAATATCATTTTTATTATTATTTCTTTCCACACGTGTTAAATTCCTTCGATGCGCACTTAATAGCTAATAGTCCTGGATGGGATGCCACTTGCCGGTTTCGTATGATTCGTTTATTTTGAGTTTTGACCACGACTCGACTAGTGATCAAACTGTGCAATTCTTTTTCACAATGTGTTTGGCTAAAATATATATATATATATATATATATATATATAGTATGTATTTCATATTACGATACCAACCGACGTGATTTTACTTTTAGCTCCTACAACTTGGAGTTTATATGCGGTGGGCATATGATAGCATGTTACTGATCGCTAGTGCTACGGGATTAACCTTTTATTATTATTATTATTATTATTGAGCACGATATAAATTGAATGGATTGAAATGAAATAAATAATAGAATAACAAATATTTTGGATGCATAGAATGAAAGCAATAGACATCTCCTTGGGTAGTCCGTCTCCAAATTTGGACCCGTGACCATCCCATATATATGGTGAGGTGGATCGAGACCTTTCTTACAAAAAAAATTATAAAAAAAAAAAAAATTATTAAAGGATTCTTATGAACCTATTGAGTCCATGGGTCCTACTAGCAAACCTGCTTAGACTCACGGATCAAGACGAGTCTACTAGAAAATGCCTAGAAAGTAGTATATAATGTTAAAAACCCATAACAATAAATATAGATAACAATTATGTATTAGGATGATAAGGTAATCGAAACAAATAATATCAATGGAAGAAAAAATTGATTCACAATCATATCTTCTCAAACACATATTGAATTTCTTTTTTAAAGTAGAACTTCCAATGAATTGTAATTCAACGAAAAATGCTTCTAAATATGTGAAAGGAAATAGAATCCAGAATCGTAATTCTACTCCAAATATATTTCTATGTATCAAACGTGCTCTTAAATTATATTATATACATTATTGTATATCTTTATATCATAATATACCGTACATATATATACATACACACATAATAGTGGTTTACATCTGCATTAAGATGATCAAGAAACTCATAAATAATTAAGTATACTAATTGTAACTTTCATATTTTCAATTATGTAATACTATAATATTTTTAAGAGATTAAAATTTAAAACGCCCCACCTTTTTAAATTTTATTGGCAACCTTCCCATTGGAATTTAGTAATCACCCCTGAGAAAGCAAGACCAAGCTACAATTAGACGTGGGCATGGTTCGATTAATAGCGGTTTCAGCAATCGCTAAGGAATTGCTAGAGAATACCTAGGTAGTTTTTCTGTTTAAAATTGGTGGAATCGGCGGTTCTAGCTAGTTTCATTAAAAAAATTAAAGAAAAATTAAAAAAATATTAAATATATAATTATTAATGTTTAAACCACTTCATATAAATAGTAAAATTTATTACCAATTCAGAATATTTAAGATGTTCTTGTAAAAAACATAAATAAATATATCTTAAAATTATATATAATAAGTTTATATAAGCTTTTCCTAAAAACAAATTCATTTCCTTAATAATATGAGACTATTTTTTGTTTTGTAATTTTTTTAACTCTCTAGAGTATTTTGCAATCTCATATTACTAACTACAATTGATATTGGATGTTTTTATATATAAATAAATGAGCATTTTAAATAAATTTTAAAAAATTTGGTTAAATAATTTAACACTATTAGACTCAATAATTATTTTGAGTTTAAAATTTATTTTGTTAAAAGATAAAATTCATTTAATTTTACTTTAAAAAAAAAGTGGTTTTGTAGTTCTAAAATTAGATTTGGGAACAGTCTATTCTACAGAATCGGACCGGAACCTTAAGAGATGGTTGTTTCTTTTGCATTGTTTACTCAGTCACCATCTGCTATATGTGTATAAAACCATATATTGATAAGCTTAAAAACTCAGAGAATAAAGAGTGAAATAAGTAATTGAATCAATAAGATATATAGAGTAGTATTAGATTTGATCGACACCATATTTATATGACTAAATACGAAAGCTTTAAAATGATAATTTTTAATGAAATGGAAAAGATTCAGTGTTAATCCAATTCTTACTAAACACTTTCGAGTAGGTGTAATACAATAGCTGGCCATTATGATTTGATTATTCAATGGTGTATAACCAAATCTTTTCATTTTAAGATATTTGTTTGAGCTTGACATTTTGGTTAAGCAACAAGATCAAAGAGCTTGATCTTTTGCATAGATGAGTTAGGGAGAGATATGATTTGGTGGGTTTTGAACACTAATTATTTAATTAGTCTATTTGATCCAATCTTCCAAGCTCACATTATTAGTGAGATAGGCTACTTGTTTTGAACTCATAGCAAGCTTGTTAAAATAACCTTAAATTTAATAAGCTTAATCTTATCTATCATCGATTAATATGGTTTGGGCGGATGTCCTCAAATTCAAGAATTTATAAATATTCAATATATCTACCTCCTAACATAACAATTTAGAAATTTTAGAGATTAGAGAAGTAATGCAGGCTGTAAAATCTCTACAATCAAAGATTAAAAGAGCTCAAATGAAGAACAAATCATTATTCAACTAAGAATAGTAAGATTAATGCTCAATAATTTCTTTACCTATTACAAGCTCATTTGACCCATAAAATTATATATTTTTCCTCCCTATAACATTCCCATAAGTCCTCTTCTTAAGGGTTATCTAGATGTAACTCCTATAAAGTCACGTTTAACATGAAATTCACGTAACAACATTAATCAAAATTTCACATCTACAATTTTTAAAATAAACAATTACCCTTTTTTTTTGCCATTTATAAGAAAATTTAACTTTTAGGCTCTATAACTATTTAAAAGGGTAACTAATAAATTGTAATCATTTTTCCTTTAGTGCTATTTTTCTATATTTACCGTAAGCTCAACAAATTTTATTTTCCTCTCCCATCACCCCCTACATTCTTCAATCATTATTTTTCCTCCTTTTTTTTTCACCCTATTTTTTTTTTTGACACACTAGGAATGGAGAATGGGGGTAAACTTTATCATAGTGTTATATTATAGATTTTTTTTTTTTTTTTTTTATAAACTACTCTATGCTTATGACTTTTGTAAATAGAATTCAATTTAATCAACTTGCAAACAGATAATTTGTGTTTTCTGCCATCCCGACCTTGGGCAATTGGAAAACAAATAAAATGGCTTGAGGGTTATGGCCGACCATGCTGGGTGCATCTTGCAACCCATGCATGTATAACCCAATTTTTTTCAAATAAATAGATAGATAAACCTGTTGAGTCAAAGTCAGGTTGTGTGACTTGTCAATTATCCAATTGATTTTTGCTCTTTCAATTTTTTTAATTTTAAATTGGTAGGTGACCACCCACCCCTAAGAAGGGTAAGAGATCTACCATATATGTGGTTGCTGTTCAAAAATTATTTTGGTTGTTTTGTGGTGGTCCGATACACGTTTTCATTAATTTTTTTTTATTTTTTATTTTATGGAATTTTTAAAATAATTTTTACCATTTTATTTATTTAAAATTTATTTTTTTAAATTAAATTAATTATATTAAACTAACAAGATGTGATAAGTGCCCATTTAATCACATTAACTACTATTAACAGATATTAATAAAACTTAGTCACCTCTTAATTGGGAAAAAAAAAAACTAATATAGGTAACTTGTTTGGAACTAGGCCTAAATTTTATTAGGTGAAAAACAAATCCTATCAATTTTAGATAACAATGGTAATGGTTGTTGTGATGAGATGATGGAAGTACCATATTAGTAATAGTGGCGGTGGTGATGATAACTTAGCAATAGTCGTGTAATAAAAATTAAGATGTTATTAGATAGTTTGCATTAGTAATAGTGAAGGTTGGAACGGAAATAGTTTAATAGTGGCAATGGTGATGACAGCCAGATAGCAATAAGAACACTAGTGATTGATGTGATGGTGGAATGGAAAAATAAGATGCTAGTTGCTAAAACAAAATATCTAATATACTTGTTGAACTTGTGCATTTTATTAAGGTTTCTATCTACCTTTGGCACATATGAGTCTGTTCCACATCCTTTGGTAGTATCAATGGATTTAGAATTTAATTTTAAAATCATATCTAGTCCATATCTTTGTCAAGATTATCTAGTTACAAAAGCATTCTACAAGTCAGATTTCGTCTCCTAAACAAAATTATTGTTTTAATTGCATGAAACAGTCCTAAATACTACCTTTCTTTCTTTTCTTTTTCTTTTTTTTTAAATGCGACTTTTACGGATTATTGCATACATTTAAAAAGAGGTAAATTACCAAAAACTCATAACTTTCGGAGTAAATTTATTTTAGATCACGACATTTTGAGTTGTTCTTTTCAGGTCATAATGTTTAACAAAGTAGGTCAATTGAGGTTATTATTGAATAGTGTCAACGAGAGAAAAATTTAATTAAAAGTTAGAAGATTTATACATATATTAATGATGATTTTAATTGACCCACTTTTTTAAATGTTGTGACCTCAAATGAACTTATTTCTAAATGATATTACTTCGTGGTGTAATTTACCTATTTAAAAAGAGAATAACATACAATTTCTCTTAGGTATCATTACAATAAAAATAAGGTTATCATGAAGTAATTCACCATAACAAAGTCAAATTTACCACAATCAATTAAGATTTTTAAAATTTTGAATGAATTCTAAAATCATGATATTAATTTTTTTTTTTTTACCATATTGAATATTCTACTAGTATATTTATCTTAGGGTAAATTATATCAGAAGGTTACAACGTTTATGGATAAGTTCGTTTTAGATTACAATATTTCGAAAAGTTCAAAAGAAGTCATAACGCCTCGAAAAGTGTCTTATGAGATTTAATTAAGTATTTCTGCTATTGATACATGCTAATGAAGCCTTCAAAGAAGGGTTTCTTGAGTTTTAATTAAATATTTCTCTTATTAATATGTGTTAATGGTGACCTCAATTGACATACTTCTTTAAGCGTTGTGACTTAAAAATGAACTTACCTCAAAATATTATGACCTAAAATGAACTTACTCACTAAATGTTGTGACATCTTTGAACTTTTTGAAGCGTTGTGCCTTAAAATGAACTTACCCCTAAACATTGTGGCTTTTTGATGTAATTTACCCAATTATCTTCTACGTTACCATTTGTCAATTATTATAATTTAGTGATATATACCACTTTCTATAAGATCAATCACTAGTATCCAATCTCAAAAACTTACCAAAATCAATCCAGAATGTCATCATTCATCAATGAAGATTTTAGCTATATAATACACTTACTCTTTTATTTTTCTTTTATACACCATCTCAATAATTATTGTAATCTAAAAAGTATAAATGTAAATGCTTTAATATGATATATGACATTCTTAAGAGCACAATAAGGGCCTGTTTGGATTATTTGATTTTCATCTTTATTTATACTAAATTTGACATGCATTTATATTTTATCTATGTTTGATTTATTTATGAGTAAAAATGTTTGTTTTTCATTGTATCTATTTTTTGACAAATGGTTGAATCAAAACGACTGCATACGATTGGCACACCAATAAACCAAATAGAAAATTACCTTAATTTTGGAAATTTCACTACTATAATAAGGTCTTTGTAAATCATGTGCTCTTCAAATTGTTTTGTTTTTCTAAATGTTCTATAAAAGTAAAAATAAACCAATAAAAAAACGAATAGATAACATTCAAGGTGTTAAATAGCACATGTAAATCCTAATAAATGATTTCATATTAATAAATGGGTTAATAGTGAAAATGGTATCTAATTTTTGTAAAATATTCAACAAGATACTTGAAGTTTCATTCTCAACAATATGATACCTGAGCAAAGTTTTCGTGATTTTTTTTTTTTTAATACCTGAAGTTTTGTTTCAATAATTTTGGTACTTCAACAAAGTTTTGGTACTTTTTTTCATATCCGAAGTAAGTTCAATCAGTATGAAAAAAAGTTTGCAAAAATTTTGTTTATGTACTAATTGTCAAAATCAAACTTTAGATACTTAATTAAAATTTTTACAAAAATTTAGATACAAAATTATTTAAAATGAAATTATATGTACTTGATTGAACTTTTTGTGAAAGTTTAGGTATCATTTTGGCATTAACCTTAATAAAATAATGAGATTATTAAGCGAACAAGTTATTAAAGAACTGATATAAGATCTAGAAATCCTGAATAAGTTTCTTATCATACTATTTACTATAATTATAAATATTCTACGAAACTATACCTTGCTACATTTTTTTTCCATAATAAAGCATTGCTGCCCTGTCATATCAGGTTGCTTTATGATGATTTCAGAACAATTCCCAGGATGTGAACTTGCGAACGACGCATCATCATTGTTCTTCCACAAAATGTGAAACATGGTTGATGGAGTGGCTCCTTGAACCCACGCACACGGTACAGTGATGCAAGTTGGAAGGGTTATCATGTGGGTATGATCGAACCAACGTCGACTATATCAAACACATGTTGCCAAGAAAACTTGTCCTTTTTCATGAATTCGATGTATGTGTATTTACATGGTCCGTGTAGACATGAGCACGCAATAAATTAGATGCTAGGAATTGAATGGAGAAGACCCTGCTGCCAGCCAGCAGCCCCGGAAATTTGACAGAAACCGTTCATGCATGTTACATGCTACAAATAATGAGCAAATATCTTTTTATACGTGGACAGATAATTAATGATGTTAAATGGTGACTTTTCATAATCATAATAATAAGAAGAAGGACTATCATGCCTTTACTAACATTATGTTGTGGGGATCGACGGGTTAAATTAATATAATGCTGGAATTTTCAAGCAATTAGAATAAAGAATCAACTTTTATGATGAGTGACTGAATTGAAGGATTTGGTAAGGCATAATTATAATGTGTTTAAATTGAGTTAACATGGCACATATATAGGCATAATAGATTTTTTTACATTAATTCGTTTTGTATTTTAACCATCCAAAAGTTTGATTTTATATTTTATCTACTTAATTGTATAACAAAAAATATTTTATTTTAACAACTTTAAAATTTATTTCTCTATTTTAACTACTTAATATAACATTGATTTTTCATTTTACTTATTTTAAAGTTTGATGTAGAATTTAACTTTAATCATTGACTCAATCGTTTACAAGTTTCCAAAATATTTTATCATATGTAGCAACGTGTCTTTCTTTTTATTATTTATTTTTTATTTATGCAAATGACCTCTTTTCGATGCTTTTATATGGGAAATAAGTGCTATCATATATAACATAGTATTGATTATTCATTTCTTAATGAAAAATAGACTTTATTATATCTCAACTTTCTCTTTACAAATATTGTAAGAGATTCTATATTAAATTGTACTCTATAGGTTGTACAAGCTACAAGCTCCTAAATTTTTCTAGAAAGTTATATTGTAGGTTTCAGCTCCAAATTTTTTAAAATAGTACCTATATAATAAGGTATTATAATTTGTATATATAAATATATACAACAAAATGTCAAGGTGCTATATTGATATCGTTTGGACGTCTTATATTTTCAACTTAAAAGAAAACTACAAGTAACTCTTCTTAGTTTTTGAATTAAGTGTGGATATAATCATGAACTTTGTAATATCCCTCAAATATAGATGGTGGAACTCTAATTATAGAAGCGCCTTTTGATGTAAGGGCTTAGAGTTTGTTGAAACTCCAACGTTAAACATATTATGTGCAAAGCAATCCATGATTGGTGACCTCTTAGGAAGTGTTGGTTATGGCATGTGCCAAAGCAGACAATATCTCAGTAGGCGAACTTCTGGGGAGTTACATGTAGTATCAGAGTAGTTCGCCAACCAAAAGTGGAGGAGTGTCTTTCCTGCTTGATGTGGTTCTGGACTTGTGTAACGAAATGATGATGATGTTAGTTCTATAAGTGAGGGAGTATGTAATACTTTTCAAATATAGATGATGAAACTTTAATCACAGAGATGTCTTTTAGTGTGATGACTTGGAATTCGTTGAAACTCCAAAGTTAAGCATGCTCTTGATAGAGCAATCCTAATATGGATGACCTCATGGGAAGCGCTGGCACCAAAAGACAAAACTATGTAGCTTGTGATCAAAACGGACAAAACCATGCAGCGTGTGGCTAAAGCGAACAGAACCGTGTGGCGTGTGGTCAAAACAGATAATACCTTGATGGATAGAGTTCTGCAACGTTAAAACTTTTACAGGTGGCAAATAATCTCTTTAAGCTTCAATAAAGTGATACTATAAGAGACATTTGATTTTTTTATGTCAATAATAATGTTTTTAAATTAAAATTTAGATAGAGTTAGAGTATATCTTGATAAGTTTGAAACCAAGGCTAATAAATAATAAAAGAAATCCATCTAAATATATAGGCTTATTTTTTTCATTCCTTAAGGCTTATAAAGGACAAGTGAAGGCTAAAAGATTTCAAAAAGAAGTGTGTTATGTTTACTTTTCATAAGTAAGGTTAAGAGTAATAAAATTGATTCAATGATCCCTCTTCAAAACCTGTTAAGATAAACCTTCTTAAGATATCCTTGATATTAGGTCAACCACCACTAATTGAATAAATCAAATGAATTAATTTTATAATAGTTTTAGGTTCAAAGATTTAACAAACCTATGTCACAGACCTTTTAAAATAGAGTTAGACTCATGAGGTTCATTAAAATCGAAAATGGGACAAAGCTAAGGTCCAAGTCCACAAAGATTCCAAAAGATTTTAGAATACTCCAAAAGACCCAAGTGGACTCCATAATGTTCGGATACATTATATCATAATAGGTAGGTGAGGAAAACTCAACTACCACTAGTAGATAGAATACAATTTTGAACATTAGATCACAATAATCTTGGCCATTCATTTTAAGAGATCGTGGGGGTGATCTCTATGTTGTAAATCATCCAAACATTTGAGTGACTTCAATATATACTCAAAGATTCCCTTTCTACTTTCTCTCTCTAACATTTTATGTGTGTTTTCAAGTTGCATTTGGCCTCTTTGTGTGAGTTAGAGCGCCAAATGTCGCATGGAAGCATCTCAAACACCACACCTATGGCAAGTGGTGTTAGAGTAAAAAGAGAAGATGTCATTTGAAAATGAAAATAACATCATTATTATAGAGCAAAAGAATGATAAGAAGGAACATTGTGTGACTAAGCTGTGGCCTCCATTAAAAAATATGTTGAACTTTATGAATGCCAGGATGGAGCAGGAAAAACTAATCATAGTTAAGAGAAGCAAAAACTTGATGAAGTTAAAACTTAGAAGAAAAAGATTGAGGAGGATTTTTGGAGCAAGTTTCCTGGATGCCTAAATCAAGCTTTAGAAGATCTCAGAGGGTTAGATTGAGCCATAAAAAGAAGGGGGAGATCCTTTAACCCTAAATTGATGCATTGGAAACAAGGAAGGAAGCTTATGAAGCTAGGATTGATGTTACACTAGTGGTCATGCACCAAGAGATGAAGACCTCAAGGCCCAATAAGTGGCTTGGGAGCAATTACAAGTGGTGTGATTATTTAATCAATGCATAAGGTTAATTAATACTCCTAAGCCAGAGTATTTCAAAAGGACATGAACCACTCGAGAGGTAGATAATTTCCTATAGGGATTAGAATAATATTTTAATGTTATGGTTTTGATTGATGACCTAAGTGAGGTATAACACTTTTCTACATGATGGTATAAAGGTTTCTAAATTGTTGATAAATCATCTCTCGATATGTTATGGTTTCACTAAAGAGCTTAATCACAATTTCATAACTAAAATTTGACTAGCAAATAGGAAGTCTTACACATGTTCCTTAGAGGCAATGTATGTGGCGAAACAACCATACCTATAAGCACCCTAAGGGTTAGGTCATTTCAGTTGCTATTAGAGCTAGGTTTAAAATGATGAGGGTCTTAAGCTTAGGATGGTGAGCAAGAGTACGGGATTGGGTGTGCTTGCTTGATTATTATTGTGCTGGCCTTAGGTAATAACCTTAAATGGACATGACAAGTGAATAACAACTTAACTAAACTTAAATGTTCATTTATAGTTGCTATATCTTGAAAATGGTGGTAAATGGGCACATATGATTGTAAGGCATGCTTGATTTTGTGAATGGTGGATTCAAATAGTCATTGAATTACTGTTTCATTTGTGTGTTCAATATCATATAATAGATGGCAATAAGAAATTGTCATGGTAATGGTGATCCCCTTGAGGACTTACCTCCTCCACTACCACTACCCCATGATCAGAGCAGTTGATAGGCTGAGTCAATAATATGCTCAACACTCTAAGAGAACAGATGAAGCGGATCCAAAGGCCGGTGAAACATTGGGTCACAGTCCAACCACCTCTCCCTAGGTGTTGTATAAGCAACCAATGCACCCAATGTATAGGACCTCACAAGAAGGAGGAATGCAAGTGGAATCCTAAGGATTGTTTCGCTTGTGGAAAGAGGGTCACAAGAGCTATAATTGTCCAAGCCCTACCTTGAAGCTAGTGTTTTATTATAGATGCAAGCAAAAGGGACATATGGGATTGAGTGTAAGATAAGTGGTAAGAACGATAGTGGTTCGTTAGAGAAAGGAACAAAGTTGTTGGATTTGGAAGAGTTTATGCTTTTCAGGTCGATGAACCAAAAGTGGAGATAGACATGATTGCAGGTATGATCTTTATAGTTGGACATGGGGCATATGTACTGTTTAACACTAGAGCCACACGCATACGCATGCGTGCAGACACACACATACGCGCGCGCGCTCGCGCACACACACACATATATGAGGAATTTACTAATTGCATGTTCTTTCTATTGATGATGTACCTACTCACTTATGTGTGAGTTCATCTTTAGGGACATGTGTTGTTTTAAATAAAGTATCTAAAATGTAAGTGTATACATAGCTGATGCAAACATGCCTATTGACATGCTAATTTTTGATATGAATGAGTTTGATGTAATCTTAGGAATGAATTGGTTAGTGAGGTATAATGTAATGATTGATTGTGGACGTAGAGTACTAGAATTTGAAAGTAAGGAAAAGGAGATATCATATGTAGTAGATTTACATAGGTTTAAGGGCCTTACCATCAATAGAGTTATGAGAGAAAGTAGGATTGGAGTCTTGAGCATGGAGGAGAAGGGAGATATGACCCTAGAGGATGTGTCGGTGGCGCGAGAGTTCAAGGATGTGTTAGAAGAACTGCCAAGGTTACTACCTGAATGGGAAATAGAGTTTGGAATTAATGTTGTCCCTGGAACCACATTGGTGCAAAAGCTAATTACCGGATGGCTCCAAGTGAACAAAGAGAATTAAAGGACCAACTCCAAGAGTTATTGGATAAAGGGTTCATTCACCTTAGCATATCACCATGGGGAGCCTTGGTACTCTTTGTGAAGAAGAAGGACAGAAGCATGAGACTATGTATAGACTATTGAGATCTAAATCAAGTGACAATAGAGAACAAGGATCCATTTTCGAGGATTGACAAGTTGTTGACCAATTATGAGGAGTCGCGGTCTTCTTGAAAATAAACTTGAGGTCAGGATACCATCAACTCTGAATTAAACCCCAAGATGTACCAAAAACCACCTTCTATACGAAGTAAGTGAGCTTGGTGGATTTAGTTTCATCTTAGAGACTGAACATAATAATGTTGGTTATTTGTGCAGCTATGGGTACTGTGAGATTTTGTGATGCCTTATGGGCTCACAAATGCCCCAGCTGCCTTCGTGGACCTCATGAATCGAGTGTTTGGATTATTTGGATAAGTTCGTAATAGTCTTCATTGATGACATTCTAGTATATCCTAAAAGTGAGGAGGAGAATGATAAGCATATGAGGATGGTATTACGAGATTGAGGGAGCAACAACTATATGCAAAGTTTAACAAGTATAAGTTTTGGCTGGAAGAGGGGTGTGCAAAAAAACCAATGAAACGAAAAAACCGAACCGAAACTAAAACCAATTCGAAATATATGATTAACCGATCCATTGATTTCGGTTTAGGATTACGGTTTTATTTTTTTGGTTTTTAGTTTTGGTTTCAGTTTATAACCACAAAAAACCGATGGTTAATAATTAACCGTTTCAATTTTTATAAGTATATTATATATATAATTTATGTATACATATAATTACTTTTTTAAATATATATATAATATAATTTATCTATATTAATATTCCTTAGATTTCAATTAAAATACTATTGTCCTATATTTGATGGAGTTAATGTGATAATTGATTTAGTTTGATTTTATTGATAATGATACATCCAAAGGTTTATTTTCCCTCTTTTCCTTAATTTGATTTTCTTTTTTTTTAGCTCTTGTAATATATATAATAGTTTAAAGAAAAACTTTATTATAAAGGCTAAAAATTAAGATTTATTGAAATTATCAATTTGATTTGTTGAGACCATTACGTTAAATGGTTAAAAATCAAAAACCGAATAAATTAACCGAATAAAACTGTTAATCATTAAGGTGGTTAACCATTATAATGGACTAGTTAAGGATCGGGATATTAAAAAAACCAATCATTACAAGGTTCAAAAAATAGGACCACGGACCGGTTAATCGAATCCGTGAACATCCCTAGGCTAAAAGAGGTTGCATTCCTAGGACATGTAGTGAACAAACATGGTGTATCAGTGGATCCTGAAAAGATCAAGACGATCATTGATTGGCTAAGGCCATAGAATGTATCTGAAGTTAAGAGTTTCCTTAGTTTGGCAGGCTACTGTCGAAGGTTTGTGGAAAGGTTTACTAAGGTAATTATACCCCTAACTAGACTAACTCAAAAGAATGAGAAGTATAGTTAGGACACCAAATGTGATGAGAACTTCCTAGAGTTGAAGAGGAAGTTAGTAACAGCACCAGTTTTGGCCTTATTTGAAAGTGAAAAAGAATATGTGGTGTATATTGATGCATCTCTACAAGGCTTGGGGTGTTTGTTGATGCAACAGAGATGAGTAATTGCATACACATCAAAACATTTAAAGCCATATGAGCAAAACTACCCAATATATGATCTTAAGCTTACAACTGTGGTGCTAGCCTTAAAGTTGTGGAGATATTACCTAGTTGGAAAAAAGTGTAAGATTTATACCAATTACCAGAGTTTGAAATATGTCCTCACACAAAGGACTTGAATATGAGATAGTGACAATGGCTAGAATTAATCAAGGATTACCATCTTGAGATTTTATATCACCCTAGGAAAGACTAATATAGTAGCAGATGCCTCGAGTGGAAAGAGGCAAGTGGACATGACATCCCTTTTGACACATCAAAAGCTAATCATAAAAGATCTCAGGAGAATTATTGTTGAGGTAGTTTGAGAGGGGAATGTAATCTCTATGCTGCTAACCTTAAGGCTAAGACCTACCTTATTTGATAGAATCACAGAAGCTCAACAAGAGAATACGTAGAATGAAGAGACATCTTGACAGTGCTAAGTAAAGGTGATCAAATGAAACTCAAGATGCATGAAGATAGAACAATCAAATATAAGAATAGATTATGGGTGCCAAATAAAATGAAGTTGAAGAAGGAAATATTGGATGAAGTTCATTCAACCCCATATTCAATCTACCAAGGGAGCATTAAGATGTATCAAGACCTAAAGAAACACTTTTGGTGGAATAATATGAAAAAGGAGGCCTTGAATGTGTGTCAAGGTGTTTGGTTTGCCAACAGGTCAGAATTGAACATCAAAGGCCAGGTAGAGAATTGCAACTGCTCCCCATTCTTGAGTGGAAGTAGGGGAATATCACTATGGACTTCGTAATAGCCTTACCAAAGACAGTAAGTAGGAATGAGTTAGTTTGGGTGATTGTGGATCTGTTAACTAAATTAGCTCATTTCATACCTTTAAAAGTAAGATATAGTATGGAGAGGTTGGCATAGATTTATATATGAGAGATTGTGAGACTACATGGGGTACCCTTGTCAATAGTATCAGATCAGGATGCCCACTTTGTTAGTAGATTTTGGATGAGCTTGCATACCTTAATTTCAAACTTCCCTCCAGTCATGATGGAAGGTTTCTTCCTTCTTGTTTCTTTCATAACCTCCTTTCCTGCTCTTCGCATTGGAGATTTCGCCTTAGCCTTCTTTTGTTTATCACCTTCTGAGCCACTATCTGCTCTTAGTAAGTGCTCCCCCTCAACTGCAGACTTAATTTTCTCCCAATCAAAAATTCTTTTGCTGAACTTAGGATGAACATGAACATACCAAGCTCCATCCTTAGCAAACCAGAATTTGCGCTTAACATTAATATTCATTCTCATAAGCACTATTTCCCCAATTCTTTTCAGATTTTGAGGAAACTTAGCATTATCTGGCAGCTTTACTTTCTTAAACCTCAGCAACTTCATCAACATGCTTCCATAAGGCATATTAAACTTAGTTTTCCACAAATGCTTCAGAATCAAAGATGGTAGAAGGTCCAGTCAGCGATACACTCCAAGGTATCCTAGACAAAATAGATGGAACTAGGTAAATGCAAGATATAATTTAAGACCTACCTATACTTGTTTTTTCTGCAATAAAGTAGGACACATTGAAAAGTATTGCTTTTATATTGTTGATCCCGAAAGAATAACCAAGAGGGGGATGAATTGGTTATTTAATAAAATTTTAACCTTTTTAAAATTCAACCAAATTCACTCTACTTAGTTACTCAAATTAAATGGCTTCTAAAACTCTATTTTAAATATAGTGATAAAATTTTGAATAATATCAGGCAAGATCAAGTTCGCAAATAATAAAAAAAATATGTTAATAAAAATTTATTTTGCTCCCAGTTACTCTCTGACTGATCTTCTGAGTTCAATGTTCAGTAGAACTTAAATTTCCAGTTACTCTCTGACTGGTCTTCTGAGTTTATAATGCAGCAAGATAAACAATAAAATATGCACGAAATTAAAAAGATAAGGTAGAGAAGAGATTGCAAGGTCGATTTATAGAGGTTCCGCCTCGAGCGTCAATCCTCTCTTCCAGCTCCAAGCAGGGGACCCGGTATTCCACACCGGTATGTTCCACTATATCCAAAAGAAATGAGAATACAAGCTTGTCTTCAATAAAGAACTTCAAACACTCTGCTCAGCCTATCAGCTTCACTCAAGCTATTTACTGATCTACAAGACTAAATGTAACTCTCACTTCTACACAAATCTCTTACGAGATATACAATGCTTTGAAACAAAGAAATAAATGTTTCTAAAATTTTAGCTCAAGGAAAATTTCGAATGACAGTAATTAAGCAAGAGATTATTGAAGGCTTTTGATTTTTCTCGTCTTTTTCACACACACTTCTCTTCATGTCTTTCAGATATTTAAATTTAAAATTCTCCTTCTTCTTCGGTTGAAAACGGCTAGCGAATTTGAATTAAAAAAAAATTGGATAGATGATAATCTCCAGTAGTTCCTGATTTTGTGCTTGATATATCTCTGTGATTATCCAACTCTTATCTTGCTGTTGAAATCGTTGATGTTTATCCATATAGTTGTTTGACTGTCTTGAAGATAGGCTTCTTCGTGAAATATCTTCTAAATCCCAAAAGAATAGGATAGAATCTTTCCTTCTTGATCTGACTGTCAAACTTGATAAAATAAAAACGAATTCTGTAATATCATTGAATATAAACCCAAGCCATAAGTATCAGACATAATCTGATCTTGGATTAATTTGATTTTTCTGTCATGAGTTCTTGAGATTTCATTCGTTAAAAAAAATTCGAATCCCCAACTTTGTGGAACATTTGAATGTATTACCCAAATACACTCAACTTTGAAGCTGGGTCTTCAAAATAATGAAATAATCTTGAAAAATTCGAACTGTGATCTTTTTGTGCGAATTCTGTTCTTGTACCCAGTTTACCTTCTGAGTTACCTTTTGAGTAGTTTTGTCTTGTCGATCAGCCGTTTCACTCTCTGAGTTTCCTTCTGAATACTTTTGTCTTTCTATTTTGTCTCTGAACTATTTTCTGATTTATCTTTAAATTTCCATAACTTCTTACTTAGTTCTTGAAAACTCTTACTTCACTTATCACAATAAATTTAGATTTCTGCATACTCAATAAATTCATTAGTAATACTTAATCTTTTTGTTATCATCAAAAGAGAAATACTAACATTCTCCCCCTTTTTGATGATAACAAAACCTATCTATTAAAAAAAATTATTTTCAAGATAACTCTATTCATTTGCATAATTTGCATAATCCAGAGATAATTCATTAATTAAAAATACGAGTTGTAGAACCTGCATAAACATTTGCATCGCACATAAATTTATTCACACAAGCATTCATCAATCGCATAAGTATCAATCACATAAGTTTTCATCAAACATTTATTCATCAAACATTATTTGCATGATTATTTTTGTTTTAATATCTTCTCCCCCTTTTTGTTATCAGCAAATAGAGTTAATACCAAAAAAAATATCAAATAGTCTGAATCACAATTGAACTGTCTAGTCGTGTACTAAAACATGGGGTAATACATCCTCCCATGCACTAGCTGTGTTCTTTGCCAGCTTGCCTTTCCTCCCTCTCCCCCACATACCACCCTCCCTCCCCCCCCCCCCCCCCCCCCCCCCTTTTTTTTTCCTTCTTCAATCCTTGTCCAAATTGAACAAACTTGATCAAATTTTGCTTTAGACATAAATAACCCTCTAAACACATCTTTAAGTAAAATGGTTAAATCAAAGAGACCTTAATTAATCACGAACTAATTACAATTTCAATCATAGAACAATTCGAAAAATGATAACAAGCTTAAACTGACCAACGAGTACATAGTAATTGCATGTTACTTACTAGGATATTTTTTATTAACTACATTAAGAATTTAAACTCAACCTAATCAAGTATTGATTGTTGATTGGCTACTTACTCCAACAGTGGTACTCTCGGACTAGGTTGTGAGTCTGATCGCAACTTCGAGATGATGATGTAGTTTAGGTACTTAGGCCCCTAGGATGCATGGTTGAGCGTGGTAGGTAGTCAATAGGAAAATTTCTGAGATAAGTTGGCTGATTAGGAGCAGGTACGAAGTTGTAACAAGTTATATGGCATTAAGGGATCCTGTATAAAGCATTACACTAGACCATGCTCGTTGGTGGCAGCCTGTGAAGAGATGACCGGACAGACTATTCTTTATTTTCCTTTTTGGTAAGTTCTGGGGACTGAATCAAGCCCTACTCTTCGATGCTTGATTCATTGAACGAACCCTATCCCTTTTGTTTAGCGGGAGTCTTAAGTACTCCTGTGCATGTTTGTATACCTAGGATGCTGGGAATACTTGTTTGTTGACTTAAACTTAAACAAACTTAATTTATATTTGTTGCATTAGCCTAGGTGTGCATGGCGTACGTATGTGTGTTTGATTACTGTGTACCGAGCTTCACAACTCACTTTATTTTGGTTATCAAAGATGACCACTTCGTAGATTTACATTACGTCTCTATGAGTTTCGGTACCAAGGAGTTTGGGGAGTAACATGAACGGGTAGAGAGCTATGCGGATTTGAGAAAACTTTATGAATGTTTATGTTTCTTTTGCTTTTATAGGTGATTGTAAATCCTAAGCTATTCTAATTCTTTTAGATTAAGTACTAAACTTTGAAAATGGGTTGAGCCTAACTCTCATTTTACGGTCCTATCTCAAATTGTTTTAGACTTTAAATTTTCATTTTTCTCTTTTTGAAAGCACATATGTTATGGTTTCACTAAAGAGCTTAATTACGATTTCATCACTAAATTTGATTAGCAAATGCACCTAGTTGTTGGAAACCTTACATGTCACCTGGAGGCAATGTGTGCATCGAAACAACCATACCCTTAAGAACCTTAAGGGATAGGTCGTTTTAGTAAGGTATGTATAACTGCTGTGTACTTAAAGACTCTATCATGGTTTGGCACAAGATAACCAATGATATTACAACTTAGGTAGGATTTGTCCAAGAATTTTAAAGGTAGTTTTCCTTCAGACTGCACCAAGGAAGCTAAGATTAAGCTCTAATACCTAGTGTGAAAAGGGAAGGTAAAGAAATATGTGAAAGAATTCTCAAAGCTAAAGCTAGAGATACCAAATCCAAGTCTAGTGATGCACTAGTGATGTTCTTGGATAGGCTTAAGTTGTGGCAAGGTTAGCATTGGAGAGATAAGGAGTGGAAGATAGATATCTTTTGAGACATAATAGTAACTAAAGGCTAAGTAAAATTTAAGAAATCAAAATCTTAACCCCGTAATGGTAAGAGCAATGGTGAGAGAGACAAGAGTTGAAGCTCCTCAAAAAAGGAAAGGAACAACACAAGAGAAAAATGAAGAGAAGACAAAGCCCTAAGAGTTTAGATGTTACTTCTCCAATGGGCTGCACTTTGCCTAAAAATGACCAAAGAAAGAGAACATGGCTTCACTAATGGCTGGAGGAAGCTATATAAAGAAGAAAAAGCTAAACTATGCACATTACGTGTCTTGAGTGCCATGAAGGGCTATGTAGTAGGGAAGCACAAAGAGTTTATGTAGATTGAAGTACAGTCACAAGAAAGAACTTAATGCCCTCATTGATATCGGTGCTTCCCATCTTTTTATTTTAAAATTAGCAGCAGCCAAACTAGAGATACTAGATGACAAGACTAAGACATGGCTCAAGACTATCAATTCAAATGAAATTCTATAGTGGGAGCAGCAAAAGGTGATGAGTTGCAAATTAGAGGATGGTAAGGAAAAGAGTCTTTTGAAGTGGTACCTCTAAATGGCTTTAAATTTATGAATGGGATAAGATTAATTGCCTAATCACTCCTTGAGCCAACTATCTATGTATATTGGATAATAAGACTTAATGTGTCATTCATGTGACTAAGAACATGGGACAAGCTACTAAATTTTATTAGCAATGCAGCTAACAAAAGGGTTAAAGAAGAATGAAACCACATACTTAGCCACCCTGAAGATAGAAGATGAATTGAAAAAGGTTAACTTAGTCCTACCTATAATGGGAGAGTTACTAAACGAATTTGATGATGTGATGACACCTAAAGTACCCAAAAAGCCTAAGGAGAGAAGTAGATCATATAATCAAGTTGGAGAAGAGCAAAATCTCCCACAATTATGCCACATTGGATGTTCCCTCATGAGCTACACAAATTAAGGTTCTAGCTTAATGATTTGATGGAATCAGGCTATATTAGACCCTCAAAGACTCCTTTGGATTATAGCACTATTTCAAAAGAAGCAAGATGGCTCACTAAGACTATGCATTGACCATCAAACATTGAATAAGGTAACCATGAAGAATAAATACCACAAACCTCAAGTGGCAGATCTCTTCAATAGATTGGGAGGAGCTAAGTGCTTCTTTAAGTTAGACTTAAGGTCGGGATACCACCAAGTGAGGATTATAGAAGGGATGGACCTAAGACCACTTGCATCATAAGGTATGGTGCTCTTGAATTCTTATCTATGCCCTTCCGATTCAAAAATGCTCTTACCACTTATTGTATGCTTATGAATAGTTTCTTAGCACCTTTCTCGATCAATTCGTGGTGGTATATTTTGATGACACAGTGGTTTATAGTAACTCCATAGAGAAACATGTAAAGTATCTCCAAATGGTGTTTCAGACTTTACAAGAGAATAAGTTGTGTGTGAAGAAGGCAAAGTGGTTTTTTGCCTAACTTCTTAGGACGTGTGATATGGTAGGGTAAGATCTAGCTAGATGATAGTAGGAAGGTTTTCACAATATGTGAAAGGAAGTTGCTAAATCTATAAAGTTGAGGCCATTATTGGGGTTAGTGAATTATTTCAGACAGATCTCAAGGTACTTGATGATAAATACCCCTTGACGAATCTCTTAAAGAAGAATGCACCTTGGTGTTGGAGGCTTGAATACTAAGAAGCCTTTGATACTCTAAAGAAGGTGGTCATAGAAGATCCAATCTTGATATTCCCTGACTTAACCAAACCTTTTGATGTATACATTGATGCTAGCAATTTTGCTGTTGATGGTATCTTGATGCAGGATAAGCATCTAGTAGCCTTTGAAAGCTAGAAGTTGAACGAAACAAAAAGAAGATATCCAATACATGAGAAGGAGATGACAACAATAGTACATTGCTCACATGTTTGGAGGCCTTATTTGTTCGGCAAGAAGTTCATATACTGACAACAATGCTATAAGTTACTTCCAAACCCAAATGAAGCTCTTACCTAAGTAGGCTTGGTGACAAGTTGTCTTGGTTATATATGACTTTGACTCAAAATGATAGTTAAGAAGGAAAATGTGATTCTTGATGCCATAAGTCGAGTAGTAGAGTTGGCTACTATTACTATTAGTAGACCACAAAGTAATCTACTTGATAGAGTTTGAGCTAAAACGGAAGAAGTTGAGATGGTAAAGGCCTAATTAAGCTAGTGTAAAAAGGAGAAGAGCATAAGGTTCTAGGAAGAGGGGGACTCATTTTCATTTAGGAATTGAGAGTCTATGTATCCTAATCATCAACATTTGAAAGGGAGATACTATAGGAGTGTCGTGACTCTAAGTAGGTCGGACACCCGAGAGTATTAGTTGAAGAGGAATATTTTTGGCCCCATTGGCGGAAGGATGTAAAAAGATGCATTAGAACATTTCTAGCATGTCAATAAGACAAAGTAAAGTAAAGGGCATCGCCAGGGTTACTAAAGCCTCTTCCAATTCCCGAGCAATCATGGGAGTATCTCTATGGATTTAATTGTTAGTTTGCAATAGTCAGAGGGATATGACACAATAATGGTAGTAGTCTTTTGTTCCAGCAACTAAAGAGTGACTGGTAGATGAAGTGGATTGATTATTATTAGAGCACATATTGGGGCCTTCCGAGGAACATTATGAGCAATCAAGATGGATGATTCATAGGGAAGCATTAGATGGAGTTATTCAAGCTGCTAGGATCAAAATTGAACTTTTCAACTAGCCTTCACTCTTATACCAGTAGGTTGACAAAGTGGGTTAATGCATTGGTATTAACTCTATTTAAGACATTTTGTGGGGGCTAATTGGTGAAACTAGACCTAACTATTAGACATGGCATATTTCTCTTTTTATTTATTGAAGAATGAATCTACAAGTCAAAGCCCAATTGAGATTGTTTTTAGAAGGCAACCCTTAACTCCTAATATAGTCAACCCTGGATATACAGAAGTAAGTCCATTGGCATATAAGTTTGCTAAAGAGTGGCAAGAGAATTCTAACTTAACCTGTGCTCACTTAAGTAATGTTATAAAAAAGGATGAAGAAGTTTATGGACAAGAAACAAAGGCCAACAGAGTACTAAATTGGATACTGAGTTCTTGTCAAATAACATCTAATTCAAAGAACCAAAGGAAAGTTAAATAAAATAATTGATGTGGTAAAGCAAGTGGGTTGAGTTGCCTACATATTAGAACTACCATCAAGACTAAAGTTTTACCTTACATTTCATGTGAGTATGTTGAAGCCTTATCACAAGGATGAAGATGATACAATCATATGAAAATCTCAAATAGCCTCACTTAGAGTTAGAGAGTCCTATGATAAAAAAGTTGCATGAATCATACTAAACCGACATGTATGACATCAGGGTCAATAGTCTGGGTATGAATATATGGTAGTTTAAAAGGAAGTACCAAAAAGCGAGGCACTAAGGCTCTATGGTAGTTCCAAAATGAAATTCGGATATTCCATAAAGAAGATGCAATTAGGGCATCGCCATATTGAGTAAGAGAGAATGTCACAAACCTCCTAAAATAGAGATACACTCACAAGGTTCATTAAGGTCTAAAATGGAGAAAAGCTTAAGGTTTAAGCTTAATAGAGATTGCAAAAGATTCTAGAAGACTCCAAGAGACACTAGTAAACTCCATAACGTTTAGATATATTGTACCATAGAAGGTAAGGTAGGTAAACCCAACTACCAACTTGAATTCAATTGTAACTATTAGATCGAAATAGTCTTGGTCATTCATTTCAAGAGGCCATTTGTATATTTAAAGGGTAATCCTTTCGATTGTAACTCATCCAAAAGTTTAGTTTATACTAAAAGTTTTCCCCTCTTACTTTCTCTAAGATCTTGTATGTGTTTTCAAAATGAACTTAGACTTTTTGTGTGAGTTAAAGTGTTAAGTGTCACATGAGAGCATACCAAATATTACATCCATGACACTTGTACGTACAAGTTGCATGCATTGGTAACTATATATATAATTGGTGTCCTCTTAACTTTCTTGAAGTGGCTGATTAAGAAGGCTATTTCCTTAAAATCAAACATGTAACTAGTCATTGAACTCTTAGCTTTTTAAAATTTACATTGCTCATTCCTCTAACCTAGGGTCTTTCCATCTCATCAAGCATAATTGAAAAAAAAAATCTTCATGTCAACTCATTTTAAACTTCATATAATAATAATAGTAATAATAATAATTCACTACAACTCGTCTTAGATTTAAACTTCATTTAAGTTTTATTTGACAAATTTGGAATTTGATCGACTAAGGTTCCTTCTCCATAAAAGGTTAGCCTAAAATTACTTTGAATACCTTATCATTCATCTTATCTTAAAGCTCTTATGGTGCTTCTCTTTATGAACAATATTCCACCAAATAATAAATAAGTTATAACTTAATGCCTTGGAAACAATATTTTTGTAAACTTTATCTTTATTCAAGACTTGACACAAATGTGTTTCTCTTTGGATTGCTGATGATTCAAACTTAATAGCTTTATGCAAATTAGAAACATGCTTCCTTAGCAAGGTACAAGATAAATGTTAATTACCTATTTTAAATTAGCAATAAGGTTATCCTAGAAGTCAACTGCTGATTACTTTCAAAGCTTCAAAAAGATTAGCATATCCTGAACTCAGCTTTGTTTTAATCTCAAATGACTCCATGCCAATGGATATGGCATGTCAATTATGTGATTTAAGATATAAACGGTATGTATGGAAAGTTTCATGATTAACTAAAGTGGTACTTGTATTAAATATGGACAAAAGATGGTAATTCATGAAGTTTATATGAAAAGTCTAGAACTATTGTGAAGAGGTCCAAATTATTTCTTCCAAAAATGAGAACAAAAATAAAATAGAATGTAATAGTGCAAGTTAGTTTGGACCTACAAAGTAGTCCAAATCTTTTAAATATGCAAAATTTCCACAATAATAAAACTCAAAGAATTGTAACTTTTGATTAAATTTTGAAGTGTTCCAAGTGCTTGAGTCATATCCATTTTGTGATCAACACGTGTTGCTTCTCTAGTTTTGCAAAGATTTTTTGCACAATTTTCTTTAATTTTTCTATATTATTCTTTTCTCCAAACAATATCTCGCAAATCTATAATATGGTTTGATGCTTACAATTTTTTTTTGTTAAAGTATCAAGATCTAGCTGTATATTGAAAGAATTTCACAATTAAACTTTCATAGCAATCTTAATGTGTGGCCATAAATTCTCCACGAAAAGAAAATTTATTTGCATCTCTAAGTCTATTATTGATTCATAAATTTTGTATCATCTCTTAAATTCTCAATTTCACTAACTTTTCTAACATTTCTTGGTGGATGAGATATTTAAAAATAGGTGATCATCAACTTGAATATGTGTTGTTAAGTGAAATAGTATCACTTACAATTTTTTATAAGATGGATACAAGATATTGAGTTCTCTAAATGAGTTTTGATGATAATAAAAAGAGTTAAAGATATCTAATATGTTTCTTTAATGAGTACAGGATATAAGATCTTATTTTATCAAACATAAGTTATTAGATATGAGAAAGATTGTTTTAAACAAGTGTAAAGATGCTTTAACGAAGTTTTATGGTGAAAAGGTTCAACACAAGTTATTGCAAAAGTTTATTAGTAAGAAAATAGTGAACTGGTACTCGTCAGAAGTTACTCCAGAAGTTTTGCATTTCAAAACAAAAATGCTTAATTTTCATATTTTTACTATATTGTTATATTATTATTTCACACCATTATAATTGCAAAATCAAGAGGGAAACTTAAAATTATTTGAATTAAAAAAGAGTTAATTTTTAAGAACAATCAATTCACTCCCCCTGCATCCGGGACCAATGCAAGATATCTTATTATATTTTACATACTTTAAAGTACAAGTTTATAAGGTATTGAGATATTTTACCATGTACTCATCCATGAGAGTAAATTTAAAGAAATTAGATCCAAAACCTACCCATGTGATCTTTATGTAGCGTTTGGTTATGCAATTCTTCATAGTATTGAACTGGATAAAAGTCATCGTACCGTATTTAGTTTATAAAATATAGTTAGAACTATACAAAACTCTCTCCATGAGATTGGATAATTTTTTTGTCAATTATATTCCATGGTACAAAAATATTTGAACTGGGTAAAAATCAAATCTCTTAATAAAAATTTTGTCACATGTTGTCTAGTACCATACATACCAAATATAGTAAAAAATAATTGTACTATATGGTACTTCTTGTATTGCGTTATCCACAAGTTCTTGAAACTAAACACTATCTGAATATCTATCCCAATCCCACCATGCATGGCATATAAATACTTATTTTGTTCAGTATGAGAGAATGACTTCATAATGGAATTGTGATTATAGGTTACATTTGAAATCCTATGTTTGGATGTATTTATAGAAGTTAGAATCGCAATTCCTAGGAATCCACAATTCATGAGGAATTCGTTTCCATCCTTAATAAGGTGGAAATGCGATCTCTATACATTTATTACAAGTGTGTGTGTGTATGTAATATACCATACCAATTCTATTTCATTCCTTGATGAATCTAAACAAATGAATAAATTTATTATTTGGTCTTTCATTTCATTCTATTCTATTCCTTACATTCTAATCCATTCCTATTTCGAATGATTTTCAAATACGGTGTGAAAATAGTTTTAATAGGTTTACCCATGAACCCTAAATATGGATGGAGATAGTAGTTGCATAATTAGCCGGTTGGCTCAATTGTGATGTGTAGAATAGCTAATGAATTAGTTCATAAATTTCATATTTATTACTTATTGATTCTGCTATAATAACAGTTTATTGTTTTATTTAATATTTTTTTTTCTTATGAAGAGTTATTGTTACTTGTAATAACAATTCTATAATAAATTCTTAACAAATCTATAAAGAATTCTTATTAAGAAAAGCTATTGAACAATTATTCATTGACCAAAATTATGAAAAGCACTACCGAATTGATTTTTTCCCTCCAAATAGCCTTATTACAATGAAAATAATAAATGAAAATTTTAAACAATTACATAATGAACGAATAATTAATATTTTTAATATTTGAAATTCTTCATATATTAACTCTAACAGCTACATAGATATAGCAAGACGGCTTGACAATAATTTCTAAAAGGTTTTTAACCAAATAAAAACCTTGATGTTCGGCCAAAAGATAAAAAAAATAAAACCTTGATGCAATTTTACACTGATCTTGTGAATCTTATATATAGGGTCTGTTTGGATTATTTGTTTTTCATCTGTATCTATATTTTTTTAAAATGATATGTGTAAATATATCCGATTTGTATCTAAATTTTATCTATATTTATTCTATTTGATCTTTTGATGAAAACTGTTAACATTTTTTTATCTATATCTATTTTTGATAAATAATTTGTTATAAAAAATTTAAAAAAAATTTGTATCTATCGAAAAAAAGCCAAAACAAACAGATATATTTTAAAAAGTGGTCTGTGGGAAAAAAAAAAAAAAATATATATATATATATATATATATATAACCAAGGCGGCATATAGGGACCATGTGGCTAGCGTACACGTGTATTGAGTTGAAAATAATAAATCATATTCTTATCCGGTGGAAAGATGCTGTCATGTGATTGCTTATGCTTTTTGGTTGTCAATGATGAGTTATCTAAATGGTTTCAAATGGGACAAGCTTAAGCCCTAAAAGCACCACAAACAACCTCATTAAATTATAATTTTTTTTATTTAAACAATCCATTATATTCCATTTGCTTTGCTCTTATCAATTTTGAGGATTAAACTTTAAGGTAAATGATTATGTGATTAACAAAGTCAACTAGGACACCATTTTCACTTGCTCATCAAGAATGAAGTCATTAATTCGTTTTGATAAAAAAAAAAAAAAAATAGTTAGTAGGTTTCATTTCGTGCAAATTTTTAGGTATATGTACTTTTTCCAGCCTTAAAATATGTCAGGAAAAAACTTTATATATATATATATATAATCTATTATTAATGAATAAATAATTTTTTATATTAAATATTTTTCTAAAAGTAACATTTTTATGTCTTTGATTGTATTTTATGAATATATATACAGAAAAAGGTGTTTAATATTAATTTTATATAAAACATACTGTAGTATCAAATAAAATGTTAATTCTTAATTGAAATAGTTAAAAAAAAAAAAAACCTACCCACTATAAGTCTTTTCTAAATGATATTAAAGTTTTGAAAAAAAAAAACAATATGTTCCTTTCAATGTCATATTTTTAATCTAACAAATAAATAAAAATAAAAAATCAAGAAAATATTTTTTTATTAAAAGGCCTAAAATTAAAAAGAAAGAAAAAAGAAAAGACGAGTGGTCATTCAGGCACCCACCATTATATCAAACTCGATATCACTTGGCCTTATTCTCTCATTTCCAATAGATATAAATCGTTCAATCCTTTACATCTATTAAGGCTAATGACAGTTTTCTAATCCATAGTCTCTTTAAAATAATCAACTCAATATATAATTAAATTTTTGTGTTAAACAATACTAATTCCAGTTTCCAGTTTCCACTAACACAATTAACTCATTTTACTTAGCTAACACTGCTAATGAACCAACCAATATGGAAGCAACAAAAGTCAAGTAGTTTAAAAAATAATAATAAAAAAGTTAAATAATTAATCAGCACACACATCAAATCTACTTAACTTAATAGAAGTTTTTTATAGTCCCTCAAAGGGATCCGATTAACTATCTAATTGTTAAAATAAATATAGTAATTGAAATATTAACTCTTTTGGTGATTCGATCATGGGTGAATATGTGTGAATTATTAGATAATGATAGGACGATCCTATCACAATTAATAAAAAAACTATAAAATTTTTCCAACTTTATATGTGTTAATCTATGTTAATCCACCTACTTAATTTGCTAGTTTTTTTATTTATATCTTTTATTAGTTTTTTTGACACGTATCACTTGCATTAGTTGAGTTGACACAATTACAAAGATGATATTAATGATTAAAAATCATTTTAAAGCTCAAATAATTAATTATATATTTTAAAAAAGTTTAGGCGCACCCATCAAATTATACACCCACACATATACCTATCAGTTTGACCCACGATATGGTTCTACATTTTATGACAGTTGGACGTCTTTGGTTGTGACGGGGCTGATGGAAAGGCACCCAATAAACATTAAAATTTAAAATATAGATGAAGGATGAAAGTTGGTAAGTTTAAACTGAAGGGGGAAATTATAAAATTAAAATAGAAAAGAGTTGTTGATATATCCCAAATTTTCAGACATCATACGTTTGTTTTTTACGTATATAGCATTATGTATCTCTGAATTATAATATTAAAATAGAAAAGGAGCTGTTGATATATAGGTCCCAAATTTTCAGACATCATACGTCTGTCTTCGAATATATTATATATTTGAATATGCTTGTTGAATACCTCAAATAAATATGATTAGAGTTAATGTTGTTTTTGCTTTTTTGAAGATTATATTTATTATATACAATAGGAGTCTCAATTTTTCTTATAAATTATTTGTTCATAATTGAAACTTTTGGATAAATACATCACTATGTATCAATATTTGAGATAATTTTATCTTAAGCATACATTTTAATGGTTAAAAAGAAGAATTAATGCTTTGTAAGATGATTTAAACAAAATAAAAATATTTTGTAAAGTTTATTTAATGTATCAATGTTTAAATAATTTTTTTTATTAATTTTTCTCAATCAATATATAATTGGTTTGAATCATTTACAAAAGACTAATTCATACTATTAATCACTTGGAATATTAGCATCTTAAATGAATTTAATCTCAAATGATGTATTATTTACTCTTTAAATTTTTATAACTTTAGAATATGATCCAAACAAATATGTGTCTATATCTATAATGATATTTATAAGGGGTAATTGTTCAATGTGTTTTGTATATAAAGGGAAAAGGGTGCTTGTTCTCAATAATAAACAATTGCTACTTCTCTTATTTAGAATTCTCATAATATGAGATAGACACTCTAGACACTTTTTTTTTTTTTTTGTGCAAGATAGGATTGCTCACGAAGAGCTAGCGTTTCTAAAACATTCCATCTATTCCAAATTTTTTTCCAGCTGTAGATTCATCCACTTAAATTTTAAAATGAGCTTTTTGACCTTTTAAACTTTTAAAAATTAGTATGGTTAAGGATATTTTGCATTTTCTAATAAAACAAAATAGGGAAAGTTGTAAATGCCTTCTCAAACTTTTACTCATGTGCGGATTAATCTCCCTAAACTTTCATCTATGTATAGATTTACCCTCTCCCTCTATAATTCATGGAAAATGTTAACTATCTGTGACTGTACAAATATTTGAAAGTTTAAAAGCTGAAAAGCTCATTTTAAAAATTGAAGAGGTGAATCTGCATTTTGGTAAAAGTTCGGAGGCTAATTTATTCGCAAATTCTCCGATTTACAATGATATATTTTTTTTTTCTTGAGCATGCCCACTATCTTTCCTTATCCCATACAAATTAATCGTATTCATTAATTTATGATAAATAATTTTTGCTTTCCTTAGTCCTTTTGCAGATATCCTGCGGATAAAAGCAGGAAACATAAAAGTTACAGCTAACAAACACTTTAAAGGATATGTGATATAATGGATATGGAAAATTTAGAATGGAATGTAAGGTGTATTCGACACTTACTTTCACATGATGAACTCAGGGCCATCCAGAGCATGCCAATCCCAAGATCGAATGAGAGGATCGTCTTGTATGGGCTTTTGATCGGAGAGGGGAGTGCACTGTAAAATCTGTGTACCACTTGCTGCACAAGGAAAGGAAATCGAATAAGCAGGATAAACCATCATCATCCAATTAAGTGTCTAGAAGTACCTGGAAGCAAATCTGGAGTAACAGCTTCTTACCGAAAATCAACCACTTCCTTTGGTGCATAATGTCAAATGCACTCCCAGTCATGAAAAACCTCCACCAACGCCGAGTCTCCAGATCTCCAATTTGCCCTTTCTGCAACGAAGAGGAGTCATCAGAACATGCTATCTTATGCTGCAGTTGGGTAACATGCGTTTGGTTTAGGCCGCTAGGGTTACGAGTCGAAAAGCATCAAATTGTTTCATTCGATCTATGGTGGGAAAGTCTAGTGGGTATGGGAAAACTACCAAAGAAGGAATGTAAACAAAAGGCTAAAGAAATCGGAGAGGTGGCATGGGGGGTCTGGAAAGAAAGATGTTGCTATCCACAATCACAGAAAGCCAAACCCTAGCTCGACTATAATTCGAATTAAAGCACGACTAAAGGAGGTAAATTACCTTGAAGTAGCATTGGAGAAAGAAGGGGCTTCACGGAACTCCACAAGAGCCGATGAACCAATCGCATCTGGTATTTCATCGGTGGCCATAGACAGAGAGGAAAGAGGTGGAGTTGATTTGGAGCGATCTTATCCCGACAATACACATGCGACTGGTAGTTTGGCCTCACCAGTGGAGCAGGAGTCCCATGCGCTAATTGGAACATATGGGCTACCAAATCCACAGGATGTCCAAAGGCTTGAATATAATGGGGGCCCAATTATTAGGTTGAATTCTGATGGGTCTTGGATTGGGCCAAATGATATGGGGGGGATTGCGGTTGTGGCTAGAAACCAGACCAGTTTGTTAATAGGAGGAGCTTCGGCTTTGGATTTATTTCCTTCGGCTGAGGCTAGTGAAATTGCGTCTTGAACCTTGGTCTTCGCTTAATTAAGGAAAATGGGTGGAGGTTTATCCGGTTTGAATCTGATTGTAAGCAGGTGATCCGAGCTTTCAAGGGCCATCATAACGGGCTCCATTGGTCATCTATATCTTATTTTGAAGAGGGCACTTCTATTTTAAATACATTGCAAAATGTTACTATTTCTTGTGTGTTTGTAAGAAGAAATGCAAATAGTATTGCTAATTGGGTAGCTTCTATGTTTAGGAGGAGGATGTGTCCGTTTGACTGGTGGATCTCCAACCCATCCTCACTCTGAAAGCTATTATTTCGTGATTTATCTGCTCATACTGATTTAACTTGTAATATTCCCAACAACGGGTAGCTATATGAATGAAATGGATAGTTCGTTTGGTAAAAAAAAAAAAAAAAGGACACCTGAATCTGAACGCGTCGAGAAGGGCAAAATCTAGTATGTTACAATATTCCTTAGAATATTTGCTTTCCCTTCTGATCCAAACTTTTGAATCTTGCCATTCATTTTTCTACTATCCACGATCCATTCACGAATAAAACCGATGCATTAACGTACGAAATCTTTACATATTATTATTAAATCCAAAAGTTGATGGAGATAAAAAGGACAAGAAATCTTTGATGGTTAGGAGTCCGACAAACTAGGAATGGGTCATGGGTATCTATAGAAGGGTAGATATGTTCTCCACTATATTAATATCGATTTTTAAATTTTTGATTCAAAGCTCATATCACAAAACAATGAAAGTGCTTAAATATTTTAATGTAGAATGTATGGTGTGTAAGTACCTTGTAAAACGTATAAAATGTATTATCATCTATTATTGGTCCAAAAAGGTAACCAAGAGAAAGTGAATTGATTGTCTTGAAAATTTAAATTTTGTTTTTTGTAAATTTTGAACATAGCCTTAATCAGTTATTAATAAAGCATGGCTTGGAATTCGCTTAGCAATCACAATAAATAATTAAGTTCATGAAAATAAAATAGTAGAGTAAGAGAAGTTTGAGCAATGATTTATAGAGGTTCCATTTTGAGCTCCAATCTCTCTTTCAACTCCAAGTAGGGACTCGGTATTCCACACTAGTATGTTTCAGTATATCCAAATAAAATAAGATTACAAATAGAGCTTTTAATTTATTCTATTAGACTTCATACTAACACTTAGCTATCTCTGAACTCAGAGTGTACTCGTAATCTATCTCACACAAAGTAATTACAAGCAAATGAGGAATAAGGAATTAAGAAATCCTCTCAAAGTTCGATGCAAGAAATGAAAATTTAAAGTAGCAATATTTAGCACAATTGTGAGCTAAATTTTCCTTTTCACACAAAAGGGAGTATTTTTCTTGAACTTCTACTACTATATATCTCCACTTCTTCCAATGGATATAAGATGAAAATTTGAATGTTAAGATAAGATTTGCTCCCGATATTTTGCTCCTTGTTGTTGACGAAATCTATTGATGTATTTTATCAGTTCTTCCAACGGGAAAAAAAACAGATAGGGCTAGCTGTTAATGATGATCTTTGTTCTTGATATTGTGCGCCTAATGAAGATAAGAGTTCTTGTGTAATTCAAATAATAAAGCTTGACGTTAATTCTTATTTTGTTGTGGATGAATCTTGAGATTGTAATTTGAAACGTTTATTGACCAAATCTTGATGAAATCTAATACATTTCAAATTTAAATTAGATTATATCCCTTAGAAGTAGGATCATATCTTGTTGTTCATAATCTTCTACGAATTTGAAATCCTTTTGCTATTGAAACATAACCTTGGTACTTCACAAATAAATATCTTTATCAGATGAACTTCTCATGACAGATCTAAACTAAACTTAGATATGTCTTGAAAAACGAATTTGGACGTTGAATATCTTGAACTTGCTGTCAAAAGTAATTCTTCAAGAATAAAGCTTTAATCAGATGTAAACTTGAATCACCTGGATATTTTAACCTATTTTGTGGAACATATTTGAATGTATTACCCAATACATTCAACCTTTGAGTTGGGCCTTCAAATTCATGAAGAATTCTAAGAAAACTTGATCTGTAAAGGTTGTTCATAGTTCTTCAATTTTTGCTTATGTAGTAGGTTTACCTTCTAAGTCACCTTCTAAGTGTTATTATCTTCTTGAAAAATTTTCCAGATATTCTCTAAATTACTCTCTAAGTTGGATCTTTCTTTGAAAAATATTTTCATAAAACTTTTGTTCATATTTGATTGTATATATTATAATTTGAAAACTGCATACTTAATAACTTTGTTAGCAAACATTAATCTTTTTGTTATCATCAAAGCTAATATTAAGAGAAACTAACATATGCTTATGGAGAGTTTCTATGGTTCCATCAATGGGACTCTCTAGTTAACCATCTTACCGCTAAAATAAATATAGTAATTAGAATATTAACTATTTTAGTGATTTGATCATGGTTGAGTATAATGCGAGCTACTGGATGGTGAAGGGACTGGTCTGTCAAAATTAATAACGAGATCACAGAATTTCCTATACTTATGACATAAAAACCTTTGGAATAAAATATGTAACAAATAGGTTAATTTGTTTCATAATACTTAAACTTTTTCGATATAACAGAATTGTAACTAAACAAAATGAGAACTTTCACGGTCTCGTCGACTGGATCGTCTAATCAACCATTCAACCATCTAACCATTAAAATAAATATAGTAATTGGAATATTAACTATTTTAGTAGTTCGATCACGGTTGAGTATGGTGTGAGTCATTGGATAGCGACGGCACCATAGAATTTCCTAAACAATTTTTACTTATAAAAATACCTAAACTTTTGAACCTTACACCAAAACTACTTTTGGTTGGAATCCGACCAAAACTCTAGTGAAATGCTGACATAGCAAGAAATCTACATTAAAAAATTAATATTTAAGTCCACGTTAATATATTTTATTTATTTTACTTTCTTCTCTCTCTCTCTCTCTTCCTTCATCGATTAGTCGAGAACTACCAATCATCTCCCCTATCCTTCTACCTTCGGCAAACCACATGAGCCCATAGAGTTGAGTTGAAACTCCATGGCCACATCAACTAAACTGCTTCTCATACATCTTCTTCTTCTTCCTCAATCAAGGAGGACTCTCTCTTTAAGCATCATCACAAGCCCATCTCGACACAAAACTCAAACCTATCAATGTCATACCTACCTCTATGGTGGTCATGAACCATTGCTTCACCAAAAACTAACTCGGCAAACCAATTCCACTGATTTGCAACTCAAACCAAAGCTTCATTGTCACTCTAAAACCCATGGTAGCAGTTTTAACTCCATCAGATGACCACCAGCTTGCACAATAACACACCCAAAAACTATGAACTAAACCACCGCCACCTAGCGTGCCACCCCTTCGAACCAAAATCACCAACCACCACCAAACCTAAAACCAAACACACCATAATGCATTGATCAAACACCACATCACATATGCAATAAAATTAAGCTAAATTCTTAACATATCTCATAAAAATTCAATTTTTATCAAAATGCCACTGGACTCACCACATAAAATCGAATATTTTTAAGAATTCAATACTCAACTCAACACATTTTAAGCCCTAAAACCCATGAATCGAGGAAATGCAAGACTACAGTCATGGATTTGGTTTGAGAATATAGAGGGTCATTTCGATAATTAGATGTTTTGTCCAATTTAATACCACAAGCCAGTATTTAGGGCTAGTGAAAGGGGCCTAGAAGATCAAGTCCAATAAGGGATATCGTACGGAAATTTGGCTTGGAACGCTCGGAATAGGGATCATCGAACTGGTTCATTTCGCTTTTGACCTAATTCGTTTTTTGCATGCACAAAAAGTAGACTCTAAAAATATATCTTCCTAGATTAATTTGGGCTTTATTTGACCAAAATAAGTCTTAAGCCTTTTTATGTCGAAAAAGGCTATTTTAAATAAATAATTGACTTCTTTAATATTATAAAAGCTCTTAAACTATTTCCAAGCCCATTTGCAAGCCCAACCCATTACTAAAGAAAAGAAGGCTTCAATCTTAGTCGCCAGATCCTTAGGAATGATCCAAAGGCTAGCATCAGCTTTCACCATCTATAAATAGGAATCTACTCTTCTCATTTAGGTTAGGATTCAACATATTCCTAAAATTGATAGCAACATGGAAACTCTGCCAAAATAACTCTAGAGAAAGATCAAAGCAATCACTTCGTGAAGAACGAGTCAAGAATGATTGAATATATTTGATTTGATCTTCTGTCACACTCATGCACTCAAGAAATCGAGTTTGTCCATTCCTTCTTCTACGTCTCTCTCTGCGACATCTTAGACATGTCATCAACTCAAAACTTCTCTAAGGTCGACCGCCATACCTA
The DNA here is from genome assembly GCA_024138025.1 of Combretum micranthum. Classification (NCBI taxonomy): domain Eukaryota; kingdom Viridiplantae; phylum Streptophyta; class Magnoliopsida; order Myrtales; family Combretaceae; genus Combretum; species Combretum micranthum. The sequence continues at coordinate 457,989 of JAMXBD010000245.1, read as the reverse complement.
TCATACGTAATCGACCAGCTACAGTAACTCCACCATGCATGGACGAAGGTAGTGTGAGGGGATTGGCTGTGAGTGGTGGTTTGGTTTTATTAGAAGTGGTGGTTATGTTTTGGTCACATTTTTTGGTTAGGACATGTGGCTTTGGGTTTGATTATGGTTATGGTAAATGGGTTTGGTTTGGTTTGGTTTGTGTTTGGTCCGGGGTGAAGGTGTTAGAGGTGGTTAATTGTGTCGATGTTAGCTTAGTTGGTGGTCAGTCATCATTTACTGGAGCGGTAGCTTTGGGTTTAATTCTGGCTATGAGTAGTATTGTTTTTAAGAGAAAAGAGGTAAGTGAAAAAAAAATAGAAAACATAAATCAATTAAAAATATGTTAATCTAGAATTAAATATTAATTTTTCAACGTGGATATCTTGCCAGGTCAGCATATTGCTAGAGTTTTGGCCGGATTCCAGCCAAAAATACTTTTGGTATGAGATTTAAAAAGTTTAGATATTTTCATCGGCAAAAATTTTGTTTATGTGTAATTTTGTTATATTAAAAAAGTTCAAGTACCATAAGAGAGATTAACCTCGTAACAAAATGTCATTTTTTTCATATATTTATATATAGTAAATATTCATGGTCAATCATAGACATAAGCTTTTTCGACCCTAGTATGACTTACTGGACTTGAGTCCAACCCATTCTAACTCACTCAAAACCCTAGCAAAAATTAATCTCCTTTTCAACTCATCAAGCTAACCTTTTAAGTTACGCACTTGGCAACATTATATTAAGTCACTTGATACACAACTCAACAGTTGGACATGGTTTCATGGTCCAACTTCCACCTCCCCGACAACTACTTTCAATTTCCCTCCACTTGATAATCTCCATGACATCCACAACCCTCAAGAATTTATCTACTATAAATATTTGCTCCACATATTTGAGAAAGTCAAATATTCCCCATCAATTACTCTTATATCCTATTGTTATTTACTTTATAACATAGATAAACATTGACTTGAGCATTGGAGTGATTACACCAAATAACCCTCAATTTCAATGCACCCAGTGTTCTATTTTACGAGTTTTACTTTGCAAGTCTTCAATCAATCTTGATTGCTATAAAGCTATTATGGGTCTTGAACTAATGACACTAAGTAATATATCTATTGTCCCATTTATATACCAAAATTTAATCATATATCTCTTTCTTATGTGTAGATCATGAATTTATAGAAAGATTGTCTTATCCCTAGGTAAAATTCTATACTTTATTCACACATCTATCAATATTTATATTGATAATATTTATTATTTATTCAAAATATCTTTATATCTCTTGCTTTTATTTTTAATTTTTCAAATAGGAATTTCTTAGGAAAGCCCTACCTATAGGACTAGGTTTTAGAGGATTAAAATGGGTATATAACTTGTAATGATCGAGACTCTTTCAAAACCTATTCCATCATATGCAAGGCAAAGTAAATTTAGGATCCTAAAGTTTTATTTGTTCACTTTTAATGCATCGATTATTATAAAGTCAAAACATATTAAGTTTGGACTCCATATTTTTAAATAATTTTTTCTCCCATTTGCTTTTTCTCTACTCAGTACCCACGTGCCACTATTTATAACTTCCATTTTCATTTTTAAACTTAAGAGAAATCGTGATTTAACTATCACCAATTTCATGTTAGTTTATTCTTTTTTTTCTCTTATTAACCGCTTTTATCAATTTTTTTTTTATCTAATATGATTCTATATGTTTTTTAGCACCTGTATAATGGGTGCATAGTCAAATGGTACATACTAAGTAAATTCTTAATACCTTTCTTTATTTTCTTTATAATGTACCAAGCTTTTTTATTTTAAAAGTTATTTATTTTAATCCTTAATTTTTTTAAGAAATTGTATTTATATGCCCATATGACTATTTTGTCAAAGATGATAAATTTTTTCTTTGAAAAAAAAGAGGAAATACAAGAGAAAGAGAATAAATATCACAAGATATGTAAAATCCAAAACAATAAAAAATAGATTTTTCTTTTTTTTGTTTTATGTGATTTTTTTGATATTGTGTTCTTCAATCTCTTTATTTGTAAAATAGCAAAATAAGATTTTTAAATACATCTTATAAACATATATTATTCCAAATGATTATTTTCAAAGATAGGATGTTAAGAACTTTAAAGTATAAATATATAAAAATATATATTTATAATTAACTCTGTGTACTTCGCATTAGCATTAAGGAAAAAATTACAAAAAAAATGTCATGATTGGAAATAATTCAAAAAATGAAAAAGAAATGTGTTGATTGTGATCGCATTAGATCCTTTTTTTCAAAAGACCGATTTATTATAATTCAAACTCATTTTTTAAAAAGATGGGTGTAACGATTCGAAATTTTGGCCACCAGGGTATTGTCCGCATTGGCAACTTTAGAATTTTGATAAACTCTAAACCATTATACCAAAAATGCCTCAATGATTAAACTTTCACTACTTTATATTTATAGTTAAGGAATATTACAATGGTTTAAATTTATTTATTTTTACTACTATTTTCGATCTAATGATATTTTTATAATTCTTTTGTTAAATATATATATATATATAAATATATATATTCCTTATCCCTTCGTTTTAACCCGTTAATATTGTGAATTTTTTCTTTTTCATTTTAACCGACTTATTTTCTCCACCAAAAGAGTCTTAAAATTTCTGCATAACACTAAAGAGATAATTAAAAAGGAAAAAAAAAAAGGGAAAAAGAAAAAAGAAAAAGAAAAAGACCTCCTTTTCATAAGTCATAACCACTGCAAGACATTGAAAAACAATACATAACTTAGAATCTGTGAAGACTTTCTCTTCCTTTACTTACTAACAGACAGTTACCAATTCCATCACACTTCAACACCACTTCCCCCATTTTCCCATTTTCCTCCTTACCATTACCAACCACCACTCAAAACTCCAAACAAGCCAAACATGTCCCACAACAAAGAAGAAGTTGCAAAACACGCGCCACCAACACGTCCCACCATAACCCTACCACCACGTCCATCTTTCGACGCCTTCTATGGCTTCAGTGCAAGCCCTGGCCCCATGACTCTCGTCTCAAGCTTCTTCTCAGACCCCAATCACAGCAACATCAACATGAACAATAACAGTGGTTTTTTAGAATCACCATCTGACTCTTGCTGGTCTTTCTCCCAGTTGCTTGCTGGAGCTATGAATTCTCCACTTGCTCTTGCTAATAGTAACAACAACAGCACTGGTTTTGGGAAAAGTTTGGATTTTGAAGATGGGTCTGGTGAGAATTTGTCTAAAGATGGTGACTTTGGAGTTGGGTTTGAGAAAAACTCATCTGGGTTTAAGAAAAATAAGCCTTTGAATATTGCTGTTGTGAGATCTCCTTTGTTTAGTGTTCCTCCTGGATTGAGCCCTTCTGGGTTGCTTTTCTCTCCTGGATTTTTCCCTCCTCAGGTAATTGTTCTTGTTGTTTTTTATTACTCCATTTATTCTAGGAGCTTGTGTTTTTTGTTAATTTTGATTTCTAGTTGTCCAACTTAGTGCCTTTTCTATTTCATCTGCTTGAAGGAAGATTTTAGAGCTAAATTTGCAGCTTTTATTTCGTTTCTTTCCGGCTTCAGCTGTTCAGATTACTTCTATGTATTTTTCTGCTGGTTTCATGTGAAATTTCTAGATAGCATGATGTTTTGATGAAGCTGCTGATTTATGATACTAATTTTATATTTCTGCAATAATTGGGGCATTGTGGAAGTCAATGCTCATCATGACCATGTTTTAACATGGAACTATTGGCTAAATTAACTAGTTGCAATTACCATCTGGCCCAGGTGAATAGTTATGGTGGCATAGGTAAATTTTTTGTATCTATTAGCGCTGTGACTGGGTGGCTTCAGTTATTGCCTAATTAAGGTGTTTGACTTATTTCTTGGAAAGCTGACTTCATCTAAAAGTGAATTTTTTCTTGAAAGGTGAATTATGGAAAAAATTGAAATGTTTTCTTTAGGAACAGTTACTGTTAGCTTCGGAGTTTCGTGCATCCCCCATGTGTGAATGTGTTTCATAATGTGTATTATTTGCTCTCCTTAGTGGCATCGCATTTTGCAACAACTTCATGCTGTTTTACAGCAACTGCTTGGCTTCTGTTTTCCAATTCCAATTTTAATCTTCATCCATTATTACTAAATGCATTTTCTCAACTCGGGTACTAAACATGTCAATATTATGCTTTTGACAAAGTAAAAACGGAGAAAGATACTCGGTGAATGGTAAAATTTTATCTCTTGCCTGTCTGGCATTTTTTCATGCTTTATAGTCTCCAAACAGTCAGTTGTGTTCCACCTTTTCTTGGTAAGGGTTATGTGTCTTTATGGTGTAGATTGCACTTCCACCCCGACAGATGAATTTTCACAGTTCCGAACAAATCTTTTTCCTTTTGTTTGTCATGTCTCTGGAGGAAGCGAATCCACTTGTAAATTTGATGAAATATTATCACTGATGAATCCATGCTTTTGGGCAAGGAAAACTGAAGTCTGTCACACATGAAATTGGAAAAATGCATGATATATGACTATCTCATGCCATATTAGAACTGTGCTGAAAGTACTGACATGCTTGTTTCTGTACCCACCCTCAGAGTCCATTTGGGATGTCCCACCAGCAGGCCTTAGCACAGGTCACTGCTCAAGCAGCCCTAACCCAGTCTCAAATGCAAATGCAAATGCAACCAGAGTTTGAACCTCCCTCTGCATCTCCAGAAGAGACATTGACAGAGCAACCATCTGTTGTTACCACTGAAACTTCTCAAATGCAGCAGATGCCACCGCCAGCATCTGACCCTTCAATTGCTGAATCATCTGATTTCTCTAATTCTAGTCATCAACAAGAAGCTCTTGCTCTTGTTGTTGATAAACCTGCTGAGGATGGCTACAACTGGCGTAAATATGGTCAGAAACAGGTCAAGGGCAGTGAATTTCCTAGGAGCTACTACAAGTGTACACACTTGAATTGCCCAGTGAAGAAGAAGGTTGAGCGCTCTCCCGAAGGTCGAATAACTGAGATTATTTACAGAGGTCAGCACAACCATGAAATGCCTCAACCTAATAGGCGTGCTAAAGATGTTGGCAGTTTTAAGGGGGATGCAGACCCTCAGGTTAAGCCTGACGTTGGCTTGCAGCATCAAGCACCATCTGTTGACCAGTCAAAAGAGACCGAGTATGTGGAAGGGAGAACTGAAGAGTCTGGTCAAGCAATGCAGATGTATAGGAGCGAGTCAATTGACCTTGAGGAAGTTGATGGTGCTGAAGCAGGAGCAGAAGAAAATACTGTTGATGATGATGAACCTGACCCCAAGAGAAGGAAGGTCATCAAGCTGATATTGCAAACAACTATAAAATTCATTTTTCTTTTCCATTTAGCATAATCCTATTTCTGGTGTTTGTAAGGAAAAATTCAATTCTTCTTTAAATGATTATCTTGTTTTTGAGTGCAGGAAGGATAATAAACAGCTTGAAGTTGTTTTATCACACAAGTCGATCACAGAACCAAAGATTATAGTGCAGACAAAAAGTGAAGTTGATCTGTTGGATGATGGGTACAGATGGCGGAAATATGGGCAGAAAGTGGTCAAAGGGAATCCACATCCAAGGTTTGTAATTATTTCACGAAGTTCATTAGTTCTGTATTGAATTCTTTTTGTAGATTGCTCATCTCTTCTAAATACTTACCAAAAAAGTTCTTTTCATTATTATTGAAGTGTTGCTCAAAGCTTGCTCTTATTATGGTGGGAATTCAAGTACTTATGTTAGCTTTAATTTACTCCCAGAGTGGAGTGTAACAAATAAATGGAGCTCCTTCATGAGATTTTTGAGGATACAGTTGTGCACAATATTAAGAACACGCGTTGAAATATGTACCAAGTACATGAGAAGGGGTAAAAAACAGAAAATGTAGTACTTTATGACTTCTATAATATAATGGAATGATTGCAAACAACCGTTTTAGTACTTGTTACCTCATTGAACTTTGGGTTTAACAAAAATGAATACAACTTAGTTGGAAGAAAATATTAGGCCTTCTATGTCAATTTATGCTCCTAGAACTATGCAGTAGCATTTTAGAACTCGTATGAAACCTTCATGTGCGTTACAATCATGTTGGAGAATAATATTAAAACTTAATTGAATGATGATAGGAAGATATTATTTGGTACTCCTTAGTATGGACAAGATCTTTAGTGTATGAGGAACAATCATCCTTTTGCTTTGTAAGTACAGTGCTTAATTAAGATAAAGCATTAGATATAAGGAAAATTTTAACTTGTGATCACTAAGTTATTCCATTTTATATTAACAGAATAAAACTATGGCAGTTTTGGACGATAATTTACAAAAACTTGTATACTGTACACATGAACATAATTTTTGCTTGTACTGATGTCTTGTTTCTAGAATATAAACTTGTCACTTTAAATACCTTGTTTCTCAATTATACACTTGTCATCTTAAACCACAACCATTGAGTTCTAACAAACTTATTCTTTGAAAATTTTTACCATCATGATTGTTAGATGTGATTTTCATGGCTTTTTTTTCTTTCATGTTACGTTTAGTTGACTAGAATGAAAAAAGAATTCTGACTTTATTACCATGGAATAGTTAAGGAATGTTTATTCTATATAACATGGAAAAAAGAAAGATCCCTGCTTATTTCTTTCACCAGAGGAATTACTATTCCTCATGGAAAGCATTTTTTTTTTCCAAAAATACTCTAATCATAAAATAAAAGAATTGCTATTCCTTTATAGCGTTATTTCGCTACAGTGAACCAAACACTTGGTCAGTGTTCATGAGTCAGTTTGTTCTCGATCAATCAATTCATCTTGCTTCATGCTTTTGCAAACGCTTAGAAGATTGCTAAATTTTAGAAAAAGTTGCTATGACCATCCAGTGTTTTACTTACTCTGAATCTTTATCTCTGTAAACTTGCATTAGTGTTTTTGAGTTGTGAGCATTTGCTTGGCTGTACTATCTTAATGCTTTCTGGGTGGTTTATCAACTTATAAGGATTGCACTAACACCAGGAGGGTCCTTTTTGTTCCAGGAGCTATTACAAATGCACTTACGCAGGATGCACTGTACGGAAGCATGTTGAGAGAGCTGCAGCAGATCCCAAAGCTGTCATAACTACATACGAGGGGAAGCATAATCACAGTGTCCCTGCTGCTAGAGGTGGCGGAGCTAACAGCACGGTCCAAGTACCACAGAAGGTAGTTGCTCAAAAGCACCCGCTACTTGAAAGCAACCAAAGGCCAGCGGTACTACAGCTTAAAGAAGAAAAAATAGCAGTGTGAACTACTGGTGTTGTACATAACCACACACGGGGACAGGTTATTATCCATTATGTAGTTCCTAGTTGGATTCGAGGCCTCTATTCTCTATGTGGTTGGAATTTGCTTGGGAAGCGACGTGGATCAATGGTTTGTAGAGGCTTGATAGTTGCAGCTATACATTGGCTGATAACCTGGAGTCAGTACATCACTCAAGTTGTGTTCAGGTCTCCAAATGATGCTCGATACATCAGTTACTGTACACTAAATAGTTGGCATGTTTTTTTAATGGTTCCCACTTCATATTGTTGCAATTGCAAAAGCGAATGTACTAGAATGTTTCCATAGTCGACTGTTTTAGGATGTTGTTAGTTATATCTGTTTTTGTTCCTTGAATGAGATGTATATATTAATAATCTGTCAATAATAATTTGATAGCAATAGTAATGCACAGAACCCACCCACTTAGGCTCTAAATTTCATTTTATAGTTAAGTTGTTATAGCATTCTGAAGTCTGGGTTCCCAAAATTGGCTTCACCTGATCGAAGTCCGGAATCAATACGTGGTATTATAGGGTGGGAAAATTTCTGATCCATGTGGTGTCTGAGACTGAGTCAATGGGACAACCTGTGTCATATTTTCTGGGAATCATGAGGCAAACACATCTAGGTGAATTGTCCCCCTGATAGTAGCACCTTGCCGTGCTGGGTGCAGTCAACTTTTTATTTCTTTGGAAATGCTAGGATTGATTCCTTCTTTTCCTAGCAATCTTATGATAAAAAATTTACAGTGTTCTTGTGGTGAATATTTCCTCCATTTCCCTTTTGTCACTTTGATGATAAGGTTACATTCACAATCAGTGGATCCATTCATTGGAGTCTATCGCAGTAACAAATTTTTGTCACTTTAATGAAAGTCTTGCATGCACAATTAATACTCTTTTGGTGATTGTCATTTTGCTGTTTCGCAATAAATGATAATATGCCATATATTGTTAATTTGATTTTAATCATTTCATACCTTTTTATAGATGGTAGTTAATAACATGTGGCACATTATTACTCACCAAGGCAATAATATGACTAACAACAATATGATAACAGGTGGGATACAGCAAATAACCATCGCTCTTTTGGTAGTATCCCCTTCATCGTTTCGCTTTGTTACTTTAATGAAAAATGTTGCATGCACAATCAATAGAGCCATTCATCCAAATCTCTAACAACAAATTTATGTTATAGATATCATTTTACTATTAAAATAATTATAAATTTTAATAATAAGATGGAGATGGGATATAAATCTAGATTTGAATCAGTCTTTTCTTTTTTTTTTTTTTTGTGCAAAAGGACCAAGATGAATTTAACTAAATTTTATGTTTAAGTTTAACATACATACATACATATATATATATCTTTACTGGATAGATATTATACTATAATGGACTTTTACTTAAGATAGTATAATTGTCAATGGCATTTCCCTTGATCTTGGGTATTAGGTTCGATTATCCTCTTTATCATTATAATAACAGGAAAAAAAAAAAAAAAAGTGCTTGCTGGGAGACCATTTCAACCAAATTATATATTTGAAAGTGGTTAGGCTTTTTGTTAAGGTAACTCATGAGTCATGAAAATTATTGTAAACAAACTTCAATAGAACCTATCACACCTTTTTCCTCCTTGTCCATAGAAGAGAGATTATTTTGTAGCCTAGTCTATAGAAAACTTAGATTTTAACTAAATAAATAGTTCAAAAAAATAGTACAAAATAGATTTGTAGCAGGAAAAGGAAATTAATATTACTAATTTAAAAAAAATTATAAAAATACCATTAAAACGAAATCGTCTTTTAGGTTACCTAAAACGAGAACCATATCTCTTAAAAAGACAAAGCTATGGTGACTGATTTTCCTTTTTTTTTTGCCTGCTTCGGCATACGCTCCTCGTTGATTCAATTTCAAACACAAACATAACCGAGCCCATTGTTTACATCATCAACAATAACCTTCTCAAGCAGGCCTTCAGCCTTTTTTACAACTGCCAGCCTTGTCATGTCCACAATCTAAGAATCCTAATTGATTTTTTTTTTTTTTTCTGGACTCAAAGTTTAGGGTTTCGATTGAGGAGCATTTGATCTAGAGATACACATGCCCAAGTCGGAGACCGTAATGACCCTTAAATTGGGAGGATCAATGTGCACATACATATATATATGGATATATATTGAAAAAAAAAGAAAAAAGAAAGGGAGGGGTTTGCAGCAAGTCAGCAAGCAACAAGGGAAGATGAGTCAAACAAAGAAGAAACAAAGGAGAAGTTAGAAACAGAGGAAGAGACAGCAAGAGAACAGGAACTAGGGTTCGTGGAAACAGAAGACATGCATTCAAAGAAGCTTCTGACAGATAGAAACGTGCTGAAAACATAATTCAAAATAAGTGAAGAAGAAGTCAGGGGCTGAGGAGAAGTTATGGGCTAAGCCTTGAAGTCATGGGCCTGTGGCCCATCTCAGTGGACTGGTTATGACAAGATAACTAGTAAATAGTCTAGTTAGTTACTTAGTAATTAGTAAGTTAAAAGAAACAGAGTTTGTTAGCAAAATTTTCTAGTTACAGAGTTTGTTAAACCCACGTGGGGGCAATCATCATTTCTGTTTTTCACACTATTTGTTACGATTACAACATTATATATAGGCCTATTGTAATACAAGAATCATCAGAAATATATTACAACATTTTCTTCTTCAAGTTCGTATTCGAACAAATCCTGCTGCATTCGGCTGAATCATTCTGTCTGCGTAATTTTTTTCCTTTACAATATCCTTTTCCGCTTCCGTATTGCATTTGGTATCAGAGCCATTTGCAGCCACAACCCATGGAAACCCGTGAACACAAACGTATTGAGGAGGCAATGAAGGTGTCCTGAAGGAGCAAGCGGATCGTCACGAGCTGGCCATGAAGGAACAATCTGATCGCCAAGATGCGCTGGGTAAGATGTTCTCCGAAACTCTGAAAACACAACAAGCAATTCTTGAGAAGCAAAATCAAACAATTGAATCATTGAAGCAACACCTCACGAACAAGACAACCATTATGGAACAAACAGCATTAACTCCAGGGAGTGGTAAAAGTTCTGATGCAACTATGCTGGGTAACAACAGTAATTCTCTCAATGTTACTACATACCAGGTACCAACTCGAAATACTCGCATTGAATTTCCTGTTTTTGATGGTGAGAGCTTTAGAACTTGGGTAGCTAGGGCTGAGCAATTCTTCATTTTAGATGAAACTCCAGAAGATCTTAAGGTGAAAATTGCAACCATGCATCTAGCTGATAAGCCTTATGAATGGTATAATGCTTTTGTGAAAAGTCGAAGGGATATTAATGCTTTAACATGGGAAGAATTTATCAGAACTTTAAATGCACGATTTAATGACAAAGGATTTGAAGACCTTATGTCAGAACTTAAGGAATTACAGCAAATAGGGTCCTTACAAGATTACAATGATGAATTTTTGCATCTATCTACTCAAGTTCAACTAACCGAACCTCATCTGGTTAGCTTTTACCTTAGTGGTCTCAAACCTGAAATACAGTATCCAATCCGTATGTTTCAGCCCAAATCACTACCCACCAAGCTTATACCCTTGCAAAGCTACAAGAAGCTACTCTTTTATCTTCGAAACAGAATTTGAAAACCTTTAAAAACCAAACACACACTCCTTTCCAAAATGTCAGATATACAGCACCATATTACTCCTCACCTGGTAAATCAAACACTTCCCAACCCTTAACCACCTCCACACACAGCCGTACCCCACCCCAACAACAAAACCACCAGACCTATCCTACCACCCACCAGACCTACCCTACCTCTAACAGGCCTGTCAAGAAACTTACCAAGAAGAACTTGAGGAGAAAAGACGCAAGAAAATTTGCTTTTGGTGCGATGAACCATTTGGTCCAGGCCATCACTGTAAAACCAAAAGGCTTAATTTGCTAGTATTGGAACAGGAAAATGAGAATGAGGTGGAGGAAACTGTGGAAGATTTGGGTTTAGATTTATCACAGTTGCATCTCAATTCCTTGAAAAATGAAGGTAGCAATAAGGAGCATTGTATGCGTGTGAAAGGAAGTTACAAGAAGAACAACCTTAACATATTAATTGATACAGGAGTTCTGCTAATTTCATGAATGAGAAGATAGCCATGGGAGTGGACTGCTTACAGTCCGAGGTTATTCCAGTTTCGGTGATATTGGCTGATGGAACTAAGATTCAAAGTACCAAAATGATGAGATCATTCGAATGGCAGATGCAGGGAACACATTTTCAGGCCGATTTCTATTCTATTCCCTTGAGCTCATATGATCTAATTCTGGGAATGCCATGGCTAGTTTCATTAGGCACTGTGATATGGAATTTAAAGACTTATGGATGAGTTTTGAATGGCAGGGCAAGAATTGTACCTTGACTGGACTACTGGAGGAGCTTAAGGTTATCTCTGGACATAATCTAAATACCTTACTGGAAACACCCTCTTCCACTATGGAAGTACAATGTTGGGTAGTTACCAGCATTGATTCTGTTGAGAGAAACACCAATGATAAATTACATCCTTTGATCATGGATCTTCTAGAAGAATTTTATGACCTATTTGAGGAACCTATGGGACTTCCCCCTGATCGAGCATGCAATCACAGAATCCATTTGATTGAGGATGTGCACCAATCAACTTGAGACCCTACAGGTATTCTATGATATAAGAAAACCGTCCTAGAAAACATGGTCAAGGAATTATTATTGAGTGGAATGATTAAACCTAGCCATAGCCCATTTGCTTCACCTGTGGTTTTAGTAAAAAAAGGATAATTCTTGGTGGATGTGTGTGGACTACAGAGAGCTTAATAAAAATATAGTGAAGGATAGATTCCCTATTCCTATCATTGAAGATCTTTTTGATGAACTTTATGGAGTTAGATTTAAGATCAGGCTACCATCAGGTATTGATGCATCCTGAAGACACCTACAAAACCGCTTTTCGCACTCATGATGGGCATTACGAATTCCTTGTTATGCCATTTGGCTTAACAAATGCCCCATCCACCTTTCAAGGGTTAATGAATGATATCTTCAGACCTTACTTGCGAAAGTTTTTTTGGTGTTTTTTGATGATATACTAGTTTATAGTGCTAGTATAGAGGAGCATGAGAGTCATTTAAGAGTAGTTTCAGTACACTAAGGAAGGAACAACTGTTTTTGAAGAAGGAAAGTGTAAATTTGGTGTTCAACAAGTGGACTACCTTGGACACATCATCACAAAAAAAGGAAGCCACTGACCCAAAGAAAATTGAGGCTGTAGAACAATGGCCAATTCCACACACTTGAAACAACGAGGTTTTTTAGGTTGGCAGGGTACTATAGGCGATTTATACAGGGATTTGAGTCATAGCTCGACCATTGACTCAATTACTCAAGAAGGATCAGTTCAAGTGGAGCAAAGAGGCACAGGAATCATTTGAGCAATTAAAAAGGGCACTGGTACATTCACCAGTATTAAGTTTACCCGATTACTCCAAGGTGTTGTTATAGAAACAGATGCAAGTGGAGATGGTATTGGGCTGTATTGATGCAGGACAAACATCCTATTGCCTATATCAGTAAGTCATTAGCACCAAAACATAAAGGAATGTCTGTGTATGAGAAAGAACTGTTAGCTTTGGTGTATGCTATTGAAAAATGGCGTCACTATCTGCTTGGGAGACACTTTGTGATCAAAACTGATCATCAAAGTCTCAAATTTCTATTAGAGCAACGTTTAGTTACCCCAAGCCAGCAAAAGTGGTTAACTAAGTTATTGGGACTCGACTATGAGATTGAATTTAAGAGTGGCAGCACCAACACAGCAGCTGATTCACTCTCTAGACGAAGCATGCATGCTTAAATCATTTACAATTACAAGTGCTATTCCAGAAATCTTGGAAGAAATTAAAGCTAGCTGGTTCCTTGATGGGGGATATTCTACAATCATCCAAAAACTACAAAAAGAGGAATTAGTAGGACATTCACATGGCAAGGAATGCTAAGGAGAAGAGGAAGACTTGTGGTTGGACCTTCTCTTATCCTTCGAGAAAAGCTATTGAAGTTGTATCATGGAGGAGTTCTAGGGGGTCATTCTGGAGCACAGCTACTTATCAGAGCTCTCCACTGTTTTTTATTGGCCTAAACAGGAAAGGGAAGTAAGAGAATTTATTCGAAAGTGTGAAGTATGCCAACGCTTTAAGTTCGAAAATGTGGCCACCCCTGGCCTCCTATCACCACTTAATATTCCTCAAGGGTATTGGCAGAGTGTTAGCATGGATTTCATTGAAGGACTTCCTAAATCAAAGAGGGAAAAGATGTTATCCTGGGGTGGTTGACAGACTCAGTAAATATGGACATTTCATCGCCCTATCCCACCCCTACAATGCAATCACAGTAGCTCGAATTTACCTTGATAATGTGTACAAGCTACATGGTATGCCTGAAACCATTATTTGTGATCGTGATCCTATTTTTATAAGTCTATTCTGGAAGGAACTCTTCAAATTACAAGCTGTGGAGTTCAATATGACCACTGCCTACCATCCTCAAACGGATGGTCAGACAGAGGTTGTTAACAAGTGTGTAGAAACATACTTGAGATGTGTATCGGGTGAGAGACCTAAGTGTTGGAATCAGTTCCTTCCTTTCGCTGAGTGGTGGTACAACACGAATTTTCATTCAAGTACCAAAACCACTCCGTTTGAGGCTTTGTATGGTTATCCACCACCATTGCATGTCCCATATGTACCAGGTGACTCTCGAAATGCGATGGTGGATTCTATGCTGACCAGTAGAGAAGACAGGCTTAAACTTCTTAAGTTTCACTTAAGAAGAGCCCAGCAACGTATGAAACAAATGGAAGACTCGAAGAGGACAAACAGGACATTCAACATAGGAGATTTCGTACTACTCAAACTCCAACCTTACCAGCAGCACTCACTAAAAAGTTCTAGGATCCACAAATTACTTCCTAAATACTACGGTCCTTTTAAAGTAATTGACAAGATTGGGTCAGTAGTTTACCGTCTAGATCTTCCACCGGAAGCCGAGATCCACCCCATCTTCCATGTCTCCCAGCTTAAGAAGTTCCACAAAAGCAGATCCGACAGCTTCGCAACATTACCTACAATGACACAAACAGAAGAGTTAACTCCAGAATCAATTATAGCAAGAAAAATGGTCAAAAGAGGAAATCACGCTGAGACCATGGTACTTTTCTCCTGGAGTGGCCGGAACTCAGAAGAAGCTACTTGGGAATTCCTCGAGGAGCTCAAACTTCGTTACCCTAACCACCCCTTGTGGTCAAGGGTTCTTAAAGTAGAGGGGAATGCAGCAAGTCAGCAAGCAACAAGGGAAGATGAGTCAAACAAAGAAGAAACAAAGGAGAAGTTAGAAACAGAGGAAGAGACAGCAAGAGAACAGGAATTAGGGTTCGTGGAAACAAAAGACATGCATTCAAAGAAGCTTCTGACCGATAGAAAGTGCTGAAAACATAATTCAAAATAAGTGAAGAAGAAGTCAGGGGCTGAGGAGAAGTTATGGGCTAAAGCCTTGAAGTCATGGGCTGTGGCCCATCTCAGTGGACCGGTTATGACAAGATAACTAGTAAATAGTCTAGTTAGTTACTTAGTAATTAGTAAGTAAAAAGAAACAGAGTTTGTTAGCAAATTATTCTATAGTTACAGAGTTTGTTAAACCCACGTGGGGGCAATCATCATTTCTGTTTTTCACACTATTTGTTACGATTACAACATTATATATAGGCCTATTGTAATACAAGAATCATCAGAAATATATTACAACATTTTCTTCTTCAAGTCCGTATTCGAACAAATCCTGCTGCATTCGGCTAGAATCATTCTGTTTGCGTAATTATTTTTCCTTTACAATATCCTTTTCCGCTTCCGTATTGCAGGGTTTTGCTATTGGCCAAAGAGGAAAGGGGGCAATTGAGATCGCCTTCAAGAAAGTCCAATTTTGGGAGCAAAACCCATTTGTTCTTCCTTTTTGACATCTTAATCAATCCCCATGGCGAAAAATCAACACCTCCAAATGATGCTCTCTTCAAGCCTTCTATACTCCATGATCATTTCATATAAGCTCGTATATGTTGTTGGCTATCCATGCATAAGGACCCACGTGACTCTAGGAAGATCCACCATGGTAAGATTAAGAACACCTATAACCATGTCTCTTCCGGATAAAGTAATTGTCTTACATAACCTCATATTATTTTCGTCCAGTGATAATTTTATAATTTTTTTTAAATTAGCAATATTCATTTCCTTTTTCCAATTTGTCGATATAATATAACTCAAGCTTCTTTAATCTTAAAATTTAGAATTTAAACGAAGCTACAAATAAATCAAACCTATTCGTAAAAAGTTTTAAAGTATTCGAGTAGCTCGCAATCTTAATCAAATTATTTAGAATTTTTATAAATAATTATAAAACTTGTCTTTTTTTTTTTTTTTCCTCTTTTTAAAGCCTATCTTCGTTCCTTACCCTTTTTTTCTTATTTACTTTATCACTTCAACTAAAAACCCAGTTCTTTTTTCAAATTTCTAATGGTCAAGATCACATCAACCAAGAACACTATTTTATTAATAGGTTTGATTTCTTTAATTATAAAAATATTAATATCTAAACTTATGACATGGCCATTTCGTCCAATAATTACCATAATAAACAAATAAATAAATCAGGGAAAAAAATGTTTCCAAGAAGTGAAATATGGCCGAAATAAGACTAGAGAAAAACTGGCAAAAAAAAAATAATGATGATGATGATGATTAGTAAGAGAAAGAGAGAGAGAGAAGTAATCAAAAAATTTATTCAACATAATTGCTGATCTGAAAAAAGCCAATGAGAAAATAATAATAATAATAAAGAAAAACAGTGAGTGCAAAATGAATGAATGTAGGGCAAACCCCTCGCTAGAGCTGCGATAACTAGAGCAGCGAAGCGGCCAAGGTGCCCAGAATACTGATATGCGCCCATCGCACAATTGTGCGCCACGATTTCGATAGAAAAAACCTCTCCCGTGGAATACCACGCCACCTCATTTTTTTAAGAGGGAAGCGCTCGGCCTTAGGCGCCTTCTTCTTCACTCTATACGCTTTAATTATGCCTGTTTAAGAGAGAGAGAGAGAGAGAGAGAGGGAGGGGGGGGCGGGGGGAGAGATTCCAGCATGACCTGTAACTTCATCCGCAATCATAGAGCTCCGGTCGAAAACCCTAACCCTAACCCTAACATTAACCCCATAATGCTGAAAAGAACAATGGACTATTCCATTGCGCTACTTAAAATAGAAAAAGATGGACCAGATTAATGGGCCGGCTTCTGCAATTGATGTGGGCCTGATAAGTGAATTATTGTAATGGATAATCACTTTTTATATTTTATTCCATGACCTGCCCGTTATTTTTCAAAAAGAAAAAGGAAAAAGGAAAAAGAAGAGAGAAAAGAGAAGAGAAAAAAAAGGAAAGCTTAATTTAAGATTTTTTTTACAAGAATATTAAATATTTACCGTTGTCATCTATTTTCCCTTCTTTAAGCCCTCTTATATAGCGTAGAAACATGGTTTGTTCGTTCACTTGCTCATGGGATCCCCATGATGTGTAGATCATCCCCCAATATATTAAATTGAAAAGGGTAAGCTGCATGTAGTAGTAATAGAATTTTTCATAATCACAGACATCTTCAAAATTTAAAACTAAGCATTTTCCCCCTACAAGAAATATGAGGGCTGTTATATTTGTAGATGCTAAGAATAAATTAGCATAAAACTTGATATGTTTTATTTCGATGGAATATATGTTCTCTCATTTGATTTATAAGAGTTTACATTATAAAGAATATCTATGCTATGTAAAGTGTAATAAATAAGAACTCTATATCCCTTCTTTTCATTAGGATAATAGCTGTTCCCCATAAAAAGCAATTTTTTGCTTTTCCAAAACGCCCTTAACCATAAAACAAAAGAATTGCAATACTTCTAGTCTTGTTTCACTCCAATAAACCAAATGCAATATAAAGACATTTGACCAAATAAGTGGCAAATGATTCAAAGCAAATGAAACACAGACCATTCCAAAAACACAGTTGATAAAGGGAATTCAGGTTTATAGAATATTTAATGTAGTATTAACTATTAATCGCACAAAGAATTGACTTTGTTTGAAGTTACATAGGTAGTTGCTGATTTGAGGTAGAACCATCTTTCATGATTCCGGTCCAGTTCCATGATGGAACCTCTTGATGATCTTGAGGTACACGGATTACAAGATATAATCCAAATTACATAAATAGAATACAAGGACTTTTATGAGTTAATTTTGGTTAAGTGATTATTTCAATATAGGGAATCAAAATGCATTTATTTAGGCGACTTTGTATATGGATTTCTTCTTGACTCTCTTTTGTTACAAGACAGGCCGGGAACCTTGGCAGGAAGAATGTAAATTATGGACAAAATATTTGAGAGCTCCAATGATGACACAGTACCTTCAAACTGCATCAAAGTCTATGTTCCTTCTCAATCATCATCAACTGCCATCAATGTGGGTATTTGACCATGATCAACAAAATCAATCTTGTTCAGTCTAAGACAGCACAGAACTTGCTCTGGAAGTTCTTCCGGCTTTTGTGCCTGTATATCAAAGTGATTAAAAAATGAGGTGAAGTCCAAGAGAAACTTTGAAATGATACATGCATGATCGTGCTCATGTTATATTCCTTTAGTAAATAATGGTCCATGCAGAATATATATGTTTATTCCTGCAGTGCATGGGAAAGCTTGGCAGTCCACAAGAAATACCTGAATGGTGAGGCCGAGATCAATGATACCATCTTTCAAGCGCTCTCGGAATGCTTCTAAACCCTTCCTTGATATAAAGCTGAACCGGTGAATGTCCAAATCAATCTCAAAATAATTGGACCCCTACATCATTGAGTATTAATTGCGACTGTTAAACATGTTTCAATCAGCTATTGACATAGCAGTAATTTACTGCAAAAGAGTTTAACACTGCTATTACTTTGTAGAAGTTGTGCTGAGGCCGCGAAAGAACCGGTTTTTCATTGTAAGCCTGAACAAGTTTTTTTTCAGCAGAACTCAAGTTGAGATCCTCAGGATTGACAACGCCAGCCATGATCTTTAGCCTTTCTCTGAAAGGAACGGTTGACTCTTTTGCAAATCCCTTAACCTTCTCCATTTCATCCTCAATGAATTTCTGTAATAGGAAAACAAATATACTATCGTAATTTTATAAAAGGCTAATAGAAAGGAAGCACAAAGCTCTGTGGAAATATGGAATTTAATTTACATACAGGGAAAAATTTACAGAAAATGCAGCACTTGCATTGTCAGAATCTTTCACAACAATCATTACGCAATCAATTTATTTATGAAACTAGCAAATCGTGATAACTATTTCATTACTTGTACACTTTTGCCACGACAAACTACGCTCCTCACAATTGCAAGTGCAATCGCTGCTAGCGTCCAATTAATTGAAATGAGAAGAAACACTAAGGAGCAGCCATAGTCAATATATTGTATTGCTATTCCCTCCCTGAGAAGAACCTAATGCATTGGATATCACAAAAGCAGCCAACTACTAATCCAGGCAGCACAAGATAGCAGGCAATTGGCAGAAAAATAAGGAATTACCTGGATACCATCCTTCATTTGAGGAGAAATGTCTTTGTCAAACGTCTCAGAAAGTTTAAAATATAAGACTAAACTCATTCCTTCTCCATCACTATCACCAAGGAACATTGCAGCAGGATAAGTAGGCAACTGCCATGAAATAGAACATTCAATCAGAAACAGCACTAAAGGTCTCAGCAAATATAATCTCTGTAAAATATTTTAAAGGCAAATACATGCTCAAGCATCAGATTAGACACAGATAGAAATTTCAAAGTGAATGGAAAGGTTTACATGAAATGTGAAAGATAAGATAAGAACACCAACTGTTGTATGATTAGTACCTGAATATTCACAATTAGAATCGATGGTATTTTTCCCTCAGCTTTCACATTAGGAAGCTCAAGGTGCTGGGCAATGTGGTTATCTTTTTTGGGCAAACAAACAAGTCCACTCCTATCGGAACATAGGAGCATAATCTGGAGAAGGGGTCTTTTTCTTGTCCCTGCACAATAATCATTGGGTGATTTTTCTCAGTGTTTTAGTAGCAGAAGCAACCCATAAAAAAAATAGTTAAATAAAGAATGTTTGCAAGGAGTATTCAGGTTGCTAGAAACATGAGGTTCATACTTGAAGTAGTTCCCACCACGAAGTTTGAATTTTGATGGCTGTAGTTCAGACCAACATCCTGATTTTTCCCCAGTACAACAAGGAACAATTAATCCAGCTCTAGGGCGATAGAGGAATTTTTTGGATGCACCTGAACGCATATTACAGTCAGTGGAGAAAATTTGTAATATCAAGTCTCCTTGATATATTTTTATTTTGTAACATGACAAACAGCACTGTGTATCTACTAGAGGATTGGTGAAGTCAAAATCATCCTCTGAATAGATAGAAAAGCACAACCACTTTTAGCGCACCTAAGGCTTTCTATATGTTTTATGAGGAATCAATCTCAATCTTTAAGAGACACCTCCAAAAGAATGACCCAGACATAAAAAATCAAGTTTCATACCAAAAAAATTGCATTTAACTACTCACGGTGTTCAAAGGCTTCTTCACCATCACATGATCTCCTCTTGAATGAAAGCCTGAAAACTTGAGTCTTCTTTCTTTGAGTCATACCAGTATTCTGAGAATTCAATATCTTGTCATTGAAACTCACAGAGGGAACCAGTCGAGCTAAGCCAGACTTCAAGATGATATCTTGGGTCTTCTCCCCTGAGTCACGCCTATCCTCTTTCAGACCTTTGAAACTCCCATAAATACAATCCATGGCTTTCTTCCTCTTGTTGAAAGTTTCCTCAACTTTGCCAGAGCAAGAAAAACCTTCGGCAGTGATAACAGAAAAACCATTTGAATCCTTGCACTCCTGTTTGTCCACTAGTTCTTCTGAGTTGCCTCCATCTATCCTGAGGTAACTTCCATGAAATTCTTCATAAGTACACCTATTGTCCAAGAAGTGAGATGAACTTTCATACTGAAGCACTTGACCAGTGGGAATGTTCCCAATCGGATTGCCTGTTACTGAAAATCCATCTGCAGCAAGACAGAGAAACCAAGTGAGAATTCACATAAAGCACCATCGACCAACAAAAAGAGCTGGTAATTTATTATTGTGGACTGCATCTCAAGATGGGCCCAAAAGCACTATTTTCTAGCTATATGGTTGAAGCACAGGCCTCAACCTAACCACTTTATATCTAATCCTACATCAGGTTAAGAACCTCAGGTATTATAAAAAGGCAGTAAAGAAATCGGATGGACAATAACAATTTGTCATAACCAAATATGGGATGGATAATCCATATTCTGCTTTAAGCTTGCACCCAATCTCCAATGCTTAACCATGTTCAAGGTATTTGTATATTCATCAAAATTATCTTAAAAAGAAAAGTGAATAAGGATGTTTGCCAAGGTTGCTACATCTTACCTCCATGCACACTAATAAACTCATCATCTGAGTCAGATTCCAAGATGCTTACTGAGTCAAACCATGCCTCTTCTTGGCAAAGTACTGCACAGACATGAATATGCAATAGTTAGTAAGATGATGTCAATTGTCTGTGACTGACTAATCTAAAAAAGGTTAGGCTATATCATGCTTGATAAATTATTTACATGCAACCATGTACATCCATCAAAAAGCTACATTTCAAAAGAAACGATAATAACTTGAACACAGTGCAGGAGAGATCTAATTCACAACTACTCTATGGTAGAGAGAAACATAGAGATTGTTTAATTGACCCCTCATATGTCCTATAAATACAAATTGAAGCTTTTCTTTGGTAAGAAAAACTAAAAGTTTTAAAGATAAGTACGTTTGGACAATGAAAAGATGTACCATCGTTATCAAATTGACTGTGCTGCCACTGCAGCTGGGTCAGATGAAATGTTGAATTGGACACCTCTGATCTCCTGCAAGTGGTTGCTTCCCCTTTCTCAAAATCCATGCAAACATACTCACGGAACAGCAAAATCCGTGACACGATTCCCTGCGCTGCCATTTCTTTTCTTGACATCTTGAGATCTTGAACCCTTGCTACGGCGTTTGCAGGTTCGATGATATGTCTTGTGGATTTTAATTTTCTTAGGTGGTGTAGATACACAAGAACCCATTTCTGCCAAAGCACAAATACTGAAGTTACCTTAGAAAATTGCTAGTCTCGTTCAAGAAAATTGCTCTAAGTAATGCCAGTCTTGCTAGAGATAATAACTATTGAGTTTACAATTAATGCCTGCAACAATGAATCTAAAATCAGTCAAAAAATTTGAAAAAAAATAAAAAAACTTTAAGCAGTAGAATAAAATCAAAATAATATTCTTGTACTACAAAGTAAGCTAAAGTGGACTATTAGTTTTGCAATGCAGCTCCACTAAACCAAAGATTATATTCTCAAAAATAGAAGAGGATTTTTATAAAGATGCTGAGAAGACCGAAGTTATCCAAACAAGTGTGCTCTACAGGACCCAAACTCAAACCTAATATACTTTACAATGAACCTAATTCATTAGTGCTCAAAGTTCAGGCCAGCAAACACAAAATGTATGCAGTGAAATGCCAGTTAGATTCCAAAGAGAACATCATAAATGGGGGAACTTGTGCAAATACAATTGATTAAGTAGTCAAATACATTTTCTAAGAGGAACATGAATTCATACTATTGACTCGGTTTCACCATCTCAATAGTGTCTTAACACAATGGGATTAAACATTTAGCAGTTTAGAATTTAGATGATAAATACTCATGTTAGGTTGTTTAGTTTATTCAGGTTTTAAATTATGATTGGCAGAGACACAGTTAAGACACCAACTTGGAGAAACAAATATTCATCTGAGCAATGCTAGACCTACACCCTAGCAAAATTATCAGAACATTGGCAATCTTAGAAGACATCAATACAAATATAAGTTGTCCATACCAAATATAATCATTCCATAAATAAGATAACCAGCACATACCGATGATAAAAGCCGGCACGAAGACGAGAAAATTATGTCTAAAATAGGAAAGAATAAATCCTGCAAACAAGAATACCTGCAAATGCAAATTCTAAAATCAGACGAAAACATTCACAAAGTTGGAAATTGTTTGAATGGCAAAATAAAAGAAGTACAATAATGGAAATTTGTACCCCTCCCAAAAAAAAAAAAACACATATAACAACCATTTTCAGGTATCATGGTTCACATAGTCTATGATGATTTATTACCTAAAATTTATATAAAAAAAATTGCTAACTTACCTAATTGGATCATCAAGAAGGCAAATCTTCTAAGCTAAAATTAGTGAAGATATCACAATGGTCCAAATTAATTAAAACTATCAAAAATCTAGAAATCTAAAAAGCTCTAAAAATGTTCAAGGGAGAGAGCGAGGGAGAGAAAGAATTATAGGAATAGCTGAAGGAGAAGTTGTTATCACCTTCTAAGGAAGAATTTATAACAGGAAAGATAAAGGGACCACATGGAATGTGGTAAAAGAAGACAAAAAAGAACAAGACTTTTATATGGGTTTTAAACATCCAATGAAAAAGACGTCAACTTTGTCCATTTCATGACATCAAGAAGTAAAAGAATTAACCCAAAAAAAAACATTAAAATAATAAAAAAAAAAGCAAAAAACAACAACTGTTCAACAAGAAACGCGCTTTACAGTGGAAATCTCCACGTTATGATGAACCTTCATGGAAAATTCATAAAAAAAAAAAAAAAGAGGAAACATGATGTGGAATTAAAAGAAGTAGGAGAAAAGAGGTCAAAGGTGTTACCTTTTTGGGTTAGGAATCCATGTCCATGTCCAGGCTCAAGCTCTTAGCACTTCTGACAATGGGATTTACGTGAAAAAGAAGAAGAAGAAGAAGAGAGGGAAAAAAAAAGAGAAAGAAACAAACAACCGGGTTGTTGTTGGGTCCGACAATGTCGGATCCGAATACAATGGTTATTATCTCTAACTTCTCTCTCCCTTTCACCTCCTTTTCTTTTGTTTTTACTTTTTTCCTGTTTTGTTGGGTCTTGTTTGTTTTGGTATTATTAACTTATTCGAAAGACCATAGAAAGATCATGTAGTATCATAAGACGTGTAAAGTGGAGAAGAAGATATGAGTTTCTTGGTTTTAGAGATAAGGGAGAGGGAGAGGGAGAGGGAGAATCTCTCACCTTGAGATTTCACCCGATCGTTGGGTGGCTGGTGTAGACTAGCATTGATGATGGTATTATCAAATCGCTGGCAAGATAAACAGATAAAACTAGATTATAACGTGGTACCATTATATCTCGTTTAATATTAGATGTTAGTATGATTTTGCTTAATAATTGATGAGTTCAATACATGTCTCGAATTTTTGTAGAAAAATATTATCAATATATCATAGCAAGATCACTTTTAAAATGTAAAATAATTTATATTTAAATCGTGAAAATAAAACAGGATATAAAGTTTATATACCGTTGCTATATCGCGATATAGGACTTAATCACATATTGCGATTAGTAATCGTGATATGAATGTTTTTATTTGCATGTAAATCGTATAATATTTATATATCCTGATTTATACGCACGATTTAACAACTGTATATTGATAATTATTTTTATTTTGATTTTAAATAAGTAATTAATTTCAATTAGAGTTGTAAACATGAAACTATTTCATAATTGATGTAAGTATGATTTTGTTTTTTTCCTTTTGTTTGGTTACAAAGGAGATAAATTCCGACATATCACCTTATCCTTAAAATTCTATACATGAAATTTTCACGTATTTTTAAGTTTTGTAAGTGTCATATATTTATACATAATATATTTAATAAAATTAAAAAATTAAAAAAATTATATAATTAGTGATATGTATAAATTAAAATTATGTAAATACAAACTAGATAAAAATAATTACCAAACTATAAAATAGACATGGTTTAGCAATTTGTGAATGTTATAAATAGCATAAACATAAATTGCACCTAACAAATCCGAGTCATGTACAAGCATCAATGAATTACATTTCACACATACGATTCACTTGAAACATTAGTGAATCGCTATTTGAAGATGCGAGTAAGTGGAGTGTAACTTTTATTGATCATTAAATTGCATCTCCTTACTGCAATTATTTTGTTAAATCATTAATTGCATTCTTTACATGTGATTCACCTGGTAATTTGATAATTAGAATTGTTTAATTTCTAAAAAACCTATATATAAGAATGATGTGAATAATGTCAAAACCCCAAAAAAATTTAAGGATTTGCCTTTATCCTACATGACCTTGAGGTCCTTAAATAGCGAGTTTTGAGCTATCCATAATGAATATTTTGTTGAAATTGTGTTTAGCTGTTTTTTTTTTTTTTTTTTGGCCGCGTGTTTATTTGTTAAGATAGCCACATTGTAACAATTCTAATCCAAGAAATTTTCATTCTATCTATTATTGTATGACCGTATCAAATAAGTCCTTTCTTAGAATTTTTCTATAAATAGATTGCTAATGAATATATTTTAGAGTAAATTACATGTATATATATATAAGCTATTATTAAAATCTAAATTTTCAAAATATGGTATTTCCCTTTAATAATTTTCGAAAACCTACATATAATCTTAAATTATTGTAGCAAGTGTGTTAAGTTATGAACTTATAGTGACTAATGATTATGAGGAAATTAAATTGACAAAATGATTTAAAAAGAATTATTGTAAGCTCATAACTTACAATAAACATGTTGTAAGCTACTTACTATAAGAATTCGTTTCAAATTCGTAAGCGTTCCCAACATCATTTCGTAAGTAAACTGTTTATTAGGGGTGGGCAAAAAAACCGACCAAACCAAACCAATCCGTAACCGAATCAAACCAAACCGAAAATATGGTTTTTTTCATGGTTTGGTTTGAAATTTTCAAATCCGAACCAATCCGTAAATTTATGGTTTGGTTTGGAAAGTAAAACAAACCAATCCGTAATACCGAACCAAACCGTTTTAGAAAAATATAATAATATTTTACTATATGTTTATATGATTTCAGTTGATATTTATTATTTGGTGAATATTAATTAAAATCAACTTGTCTATTTTTAAATTTTTTTAAGCTTATGATATGTAATTTTTTGTTGATGATGAACTATTATTTTTTTAATAGCTTTTAACTTTGTAAAGTATGAAATTTATTTATTCAGTTATAAACTTTCATTATGTATTAATTTTTTAATATATTTTGCTAGCTGATCATTTTATTCATTGATGAATTTTGTTGATAGATGATTTTTTATTTTAGCTAAATTATTGGTAGATAATTAACAATGATGGTTATATTAAAAATCATAAATTATGACTTACTATGTATTGGTTAGTGAATGTATTTTATTGGTGGATAATTGATTTTATAGAGAACTATAGATTAAAAGTATAATGAATTTTTAAAATATTTTGTTATGGTTTATAATATCAACTTTGTAAAATGATATAAATATTTAAGAATCTACATAAATGTAAAACAACTAGAACAAGAAAAATTTTTAGTTAGAATTTTGATTTAAACCGTAATCCAAACCGAACCAAACCGTTATTTAATGGTTTAAAAAATTTATAATCCGAACCAAACCGTTGCTTAATGGTTTGGTTTGGGATGGAAAAAAAAAAACCAAACCGATCCGTGCCTACCCTTACTGTTTATTGTAAGCATTTTGCATTAGTGAATTGGAAGTCACATAAACATGGCTACAGCAAGAGATTCTTATTCCCATGTGTGAGATAATCCCTCAAAATAATTTTGACGATAACAAAAATGAATCAAAGATATTTGATATGTTTTTATCAAGTGTGCAAATTTTATTACATTTCATAAGGTTTATCAAAATGTTTTTCAAAGGCTTTATCAGAACCTACGCAATAGACTTAAAGCTTAATAAAAAACCCACAAACTGAGTTTATTTTTATTAAGGATTAATACAAAGACTCAGCTCTACTTTATTGAATGTATTTGGATAATGCATTTAATACGTCCCACTAGAGGAGGATTAAATCCATGAAGATAACATATTGTATGTGTTCTAAACTTGAATTTTATTACAAAAAGTCTAAGTAATTTTACTTTATAGATTTTCATATATTATAAAAGATATATTTTCAGACATAAAAACACCATATGATTAATAAAAAATAGAGTTTGAAGATGAAGATATCTTCATCAAAATAACGTTATCACGTAGAAGATAACATTTGCAGAAGAAGAAGGTAAGATATATTTAACATCTTATAAATGTATATAAATAAATACTTTTAATTGAATATATAAATATGCAAAAGAATAAAATAAAATTCCATTTACATCAGATCTTCAGAATTTTAATTTAATATTTTTTTATTAACACGTATCAATAGAGATCACATTCGACTTACTTCCTTAAACGTTATAACCTCTTTTGAATTATTTGAAATATTATGATCTGAAATGAAGTTGCTTGTAAACATTGTGACATTCCGACATAATGATTTCTAATAACTTAATTTAACTAGTTCAAGGGTATTTATCCAATTAGCAAATAGTATTCTTTATAGAAATCCGCAACTGATTCGATAAAATGGATTCTGCAAAATGCTTTTTATGACGAGCAAAATGAGTTCTTACAACAAAACAAGCCATAGTGATTTACCTTGTTCCAGAAACAGTAAGAACTCATTTAGATGGAGCTGTTGTGCTGATGGGGCATGAGAAACTAGAGAAAAGAGTGCACTGTGAATCTGTGATACCGCTGGCTCTAGCTTTCCCTTGTCTTTCTTCTCAACCTCTCATTCCATACTGGAAATTTTTCGTCGGTCACTCCTGCCGCCATGCGTGATGAGCTGCGTTGTGTCTTTTGGAAGGTAGGATTGTGATTATTCACGGTTTGATGTTTCCAGAATAGCAGTTCTAATTCAGCTTTATAATTATAAGTAGCCTAATTATCTTTTATCTTATTATATATTTATTATTTATTTATAATAAATATACCTTATAGCTATTCCATTCGATTTACACTTTCAAATACATTAATAATGGTTATTAAATTATAGAATCATATAAAATAGAGTAAAATTGATAAAATCGTAAGTTTAAATTAATTATTTTACCTAAAGTCTGTACATAAATAATTTTATTTCAGTTTTAATTAATAAAAAAAATATAAAAATCATATTTCATAGAATCATATTATAAACTCTAATTTTAACCATGATACAAATATATTTGTCATTCTATAATTTATCCCATTTCAATCCATTATTCCATTTTAAATGGATCAAAGGTAGTTAGTCTATTACTATTTAATTGAAAATTTTTAGAAGATAGTCAAATCCAAACTGAACTTCAATCTGAACAGGGGTTAAAGGATAGATTGATAGAATTAAGGTTGGCTTAAATCAAAGTGGGGTCACTCAATTTTATAAATGTCATTGATATTTTAGTTATATGTGTATAAATTATTAAATCCAGCCAAATCATATACTCAAAAGTTGATGAAACCCACACCATTTTAATGAAAATGAAGAACACAGTCCCATAAATTGCATGCCTAATTAAACCATGAACTTATCATGATATTATTAATATCAAACACAATAAAAAAATTATACATTTGAAACAGTAAGTTGATCAAATATTACCAATTTAGCATCATCCCCCCTTAATTCCAGGTCTTGTGATTGATTCCTTAGTATCTTAATAGCAAAAAGTGAGAACAGAAGCTCAACATGATTTTCATCTTGCACCTGTATCTGATCTATATTATATTTTTTTTGTATTTGAATCATATCTAGTCTGTTTTAATATGTTTACGAGTAATTTTATCCATATCTATCTGTCAACAAACAATATGAACCGAAATAACAATATACCTTGGGCCTAATTTTACAATTTAGATTTTTTTTTTTATGTTTACTTATATTTAGTAGGTATTGATATTTACCTTTTCCTCTTTTTTTTAATCCTTTTACTTTTCATGATATGATTGATTCATTTAGATTTCCATCCAATCCAATTGGCTAAGATAATCAAGTCTTCAAGTATCTTCATTGATATGTTTTTTTTTTTTTTTTTAAGTCAACCTGACAGATCATGTCTTAAGGATTTCGGCTGGGCTAATTGAACTAGGTAGGTTTAACTAGTTGGCAATATTGAATCTCCACCTCGTAGGGTGAAACGGGATGGTTATCAATTAATTTTAAAAAAATTAGTAAAAAAAAGTTTATTAACTTCAATTATGAATAAAATAGATTTGAACCGTTGAATGATGTAATTGACCGATCTCGTTATAATCACCACAATACCATAGAATTTTTTTTTAAAAAAACATCCTATAATTTCGTTTCGGTCTTGGATTACACTGCAGCATCGTCCCATTGTATGCAACAAAATATTTTATTTTAATACAAGTAATTTGACAATTATTCATTCATGTAGTCTTACAATATCTATTACAAAATGCCTTCCTTAACTTATAATATGCACTAGACATCGGTATGTTTCCGACACTAAATCCAACCAGAATTGGAACCGCTAGTTTCGGATCCTGAAATTGAGGAACCGAAACCTGAACCGTCTACTACGATTTCGGTTTTGAAACCGCGAAACTGCCTTTTCATTCAAATAAAAAAATAACAAATAAATGAATTTTAGTCTTTCATAAAATAAATTTTAAACTCAAAATAATTATTAGATCTAAAAATATTAAATTATTTAGCTAAATTTTTACAAATTTATTTAGAATGTGCATTTATTTATATACAAATGCATCCAATATCAATTGTAGTTAGTAATATAAGATTGCAAAATATTCTAGAGGATAAAAAAATTATAATGCAAAAAATAGTCTTACATTATTAAGGAAATGAATTTTGCTTTTAGGATAAGTTTATTAAAACTCATTATATATGATTTTGAACTATATTTATTTGTGTTCTTAATAATAATATATTAACTATTATAAATAAGCAATAAATTCTACTATTTATATGAATAATTTAAATATTTATTATTAAATATTTAATATTATTTTTTATTTTTTTCAATGAAACCGAGTGGAAGCGTCGGTTCCACTGGTTTTAGGTCAACGAATAGCCTAGGAAATGTGAAACTGGCGATTCCATAGTCCGTTCTAGAACCAGCTAATTGGTCTGGTTCTGAAACCACTAATAACAGTTTCGATTCAAAACCGAACCGTGCCTATGTCTAATATATTGGAGAGGAAAATAGACATATAGGCATAATATTTCTCCCTCTTAATGGAAGTTTTAGGAAATGGATAATGACTAAAATGATACATGAAATTTCACAAAAAAACAATTAGGTACTTGGAGTTGGTTTTGAATAATTTGGTACCTAAATAAAGTTTTCGTTGACTTTTTTCATACATAAAGTTTGGTTTTGATAATTTTAGTACTTGAACAAATTTTCGTGGATTTTTTTCGTACCTCATTTCACTTGCTTCAAGTATGAAAAAAGTCAACGAAAACTTTGTTCAAGCACCAAAATTGTCAAACCACACTTCAGGTATGAAAAATATCAACGAAAACTTTGTTTAGGTACCAAATTATTTAAAACTAAATTTTAAGTACGTAATTGATATTTTTGTAAAAATTCAGATACCATCTTCATCATTAATCCTTTGGAAAAAATCACTTGTACCTTATATATTATCAAACTTTAAAGAAAAAGAAAAAAGTTACGACAGAAAGTCATTCCAATCGAATTTGATATATATGTTAAAAAAAATCATTAGATATTATACACCTCCTATTTAAACACATAACGTGTAAATACTAATTAAAATTAGTCACATTATATTAATGAATATCAGTACTTTTCAAAACAAATATCACCCATTTGCACATCTATATACATACATTAAATTACACACTACAATATATATAACAGGTAGGGTGTAATACTCGCCCAACCTTTTCTAACAAGTCATGCTAGAAACGAACTCCCCCATTTACCTATTTCAATTGAATTAAAATTTATGATTTGAGGCTTAATTAATCTATCAACAATTTTTTTAATTGTATTTTGATAATTTATATTTCTTTAATTAATTATAGGTCAATGTCCACCATGTTAAGTGATGTTAAAAAATTTTGTGTAGCATTTTCTCCTATTTCTTGATATTATAATCACAGATCAATGTTAATTTATCAAGAAGATGTTTCAAATACTATTCTTTTCATAGTTATTTAAATAAATTAAAGTCATATTAGTTTGTTAGTTTTGGATCATTTTGTTATCTTTTTTGATCATTTTCAAACGAATTATTTATTAAGAAATAAACACAAACGAAAACAGATAATTTTTACTTATAAAAAAAATTACATACGTATCAAATATTGATAAGATTAAGATAAAAATAAAGATACAAAATAAAAAATATATTATTACAAATAAAATAAGATCAGTACATCAATTCATATTCTCGTCACTGGGTATTACCATGATTTTTTTAGTAAAATCATGAAAGAATATTGATTTTATAAAGATCTCAAGAGCGATGACATTATAATTTACGTACGCGTGTGACCCAATTGGCTAAGTTGAACATTACTTTTTCTAAGCATGATTAGGGTTTTATAGTTAATGATTAGTCGGTATTAGTGTTTTATGATTGTTTTTAGCTAAGTTGCACCATATTTGACCAGGTATTTTTATTTTTAGGTAGTCATGTCCTGTTTAGCTTTAATATTTAAGATATTGAAAAAATTAAAATTTATCATAGGATACTTGGATTGACAAATTTTTATCGATATCATATCTATATCGGATCAGTATTAGAACTTATCTATCTTATATCGGTATTGATTCAGTTTGGTTCAATTTAGTCAATTTATGAGTAAAGCAGTTTTTTAACAAATATTAATTTCAAAATAATATCAAAACGATACCAAAATAATGAAGCAAACAAGCTAGTTTGATATTAGGAAATTTTTCTTTTTGATGACACACGATAAAATCCTAGAAAAGTTATATTGATTATATTTAGAGAATGCAATTTAAATGATTAAAGATAAAAATTCATACCAAATTTATAATTGAGGAAATAAAAAAAAAAAGTTAAATCGATTAATATCATCCAAACCCGCCGGGATCTGGAGAATTTCAAAACATGGATTTGGACAATGAAATCATTCGTTACATCATACGACCATTTAGAATTGGGGTATTATTGACCATAATGCTAATATAATCAGAGTAAATGTAATTTATAAGAAAATTAGGTTTCTAGAGTTTTCTACATAGATTTATGAACAACTATGTTGAAGTTCGGTAAATAAATTGTACAAGCAAATCAGGAATTCTGTATTTCTATAAGATAGTGACTATGGTAAAGATGATCCTAATCCAGTATAGTGTTTTTTTCGAAGAAATTGTATGATTACTGATCCATCAAAATAAATATTGCATAAATACAAATTAAATAAAACTACTTACTAAAATACCCACATAAAATTGTACCTATAAGATATGATTCTATTATTAGCATATGACTAATGCAACTCACACATTAATACTTAAATCGCATCTTAGAAATGCGACTCATTAACATATCACACAATTATAATGAGTACATTAGTTAATCCCATTTTTAAGATGTGATTTATTAAAAAAATAGGTGAATTACATTTTTAATATTTGATTTAGCATTGTATAATTTTTGCTAAAATCGCATTTAAAAAAGAAGACTATTTAGTAAAATCGCATGGTGTATATGCGATTTAGCATTGATTATTTTATAATTAAAATCATTTTATTTATTTTTAGGATTTAGAAAAAAAAATTAATAGACATATTTTTCACCTGTGTTTTATCATTCTTTCCCTGATGCACCTAATCCCAACTTTTCTTTATCCACAACCATTTCTCTCGAATGTTTATAGAACTCAATTTAATAAGTTGGTAATTCTTGATAAAAAAATAATTTTCTTTACTTAATAAGTTGCTCTTAACTCTGCTTTATACTATTTAAATTTCTTTAGTCCTATTTTGTTCAAATTGACAATTACTCTATTTGGTTTCTTCTATTTTTTAAGTTATAAATTTAGAATCATAATTCCTTAAATTCAACTTTCCCAATATCATTCCTACTTGACGATTTATTAAAAAATGAACAATAGTTTCACTTTCACTAAAACGATTTTTTTTTCAATTTCATTTCGAATCTTCTTTTTTTTTTTTTCCTTCATTTTCTTTCCTTTGAGGACCTAAATTCTTTTAGAAAGTGAGCAAATAGATTGTCACACTTGTATATATTAACGGTGTTCATAATTGGAAAGTAATCTGACATTGGGATTTATACCTGAAACATCCTACAAGAAGGACAAGTAGAGATACCACTATTAGGGGTGGGCACGGATCGGTTTGGTTCGGTTTTTTCTAAAACCAAATCAAACCATAATTTATGGTTTGGTTTTTTTATCCCAAACTAAACCATTAAATAACGGTTTGGTTCGGATTATAAATTTTCAAACCCTTAAATAACGGTTTGGTTCTGTTTGGATTACGGTTTAAATCAAAATTCTAACTAAAAATCTAGTTTTTTTACATTTGTGTAGAATCTTAAATATTTATATCATTTTACAAAGTTGATATTATAAACCATAACAAAATACTTTACAAATTCATCATAATTTTAATCTATAGTTCTCTATAAAATCAATTATCTACCAATAAAATACATTCACTAATCAATATATAGTAAGTCATAATTTATGATTTTTAATATAAACATCATTTTCAATTATCTACCAATAATTTAGCTAAAATAAAAAATCATCTATCAACAAAATTCATCAATGAATAAAATGACCAGCTGACAAAATATATTAAACAATTAATACATAATGAAAGTTTATAACTGAATAAATAAATTTCATACTTTATAAAATTAAAAGCTATTAAAAAAAAACAATAGTTCATCATCAACAAAAAATTACATATCATGAGCTTAAAAAAATTAAAAAAAGGACAAGTTGATTTTAATTAATATTCACTAAATAATAATTATCAAATGAAATCATATAAACATATAGTAAAATATTATTATATTTTTCTAAAACGATTTGGTTTGGTTTTACGGATTAGCTTGGTTTACCTTTCAAACCAAACCATAAATTTACAGATTGGTTTGGATTTGACAAATTTCAAACCAAACCATGAAAAAAACCATATTTTCGGTTTGGATTGATTCGGTTACGGATTGATTTGGTTCGATCGGTTTTTTTGCCTACTCCTAACCACTACACTATAATGTCAGTGACTAATAAGAATTTAAATGAATCAAATTAAGTTACAAACTACTCAAATTCAACTTAATTTTTATTTGAATTTAATTTAAAAATAATTGAGTCGAGTATCATCTTGATGCAATTCCATTGTAGTCCTAATTAAGACTTTATTTATTTTTTTATTTTTTTCCTAGTAAAACATCAATCTAAAAGGAAAAAGATAAAATTAAAACAATATAAAGGGTTAATGCTCATTTGGTACTAAAACTTTAACTAAAAATCAATTATATACTTAAACTTTTAACTTGTTTAATTTTATATCTTAAATGAATTTTTCATGCCGTAAACATTATCTCACCAAATCATTGTTTGACATGTGTTATTTTTAAGAAAAGATAATAAAAAAGTGAGATAGTGTCAGACAATGATTGGATGAGATAATAATTATAACACGAAAAATTCATTTGAGATACGAAATTAAATAAATTAAAAATTTAAATATTTAATTGACCTTTTGATTAAAATTTTACCCTAATATAAATAAGTGCCCACGAATGGAAAAATTGGATATAAGCTTAGAGCCAAGGCCGTCCACGTACGACCATCTATAGTCGCTAAAGTCGCTATCAACTGACTGGTGAGCGATGAGAATTTTTTTATGAATGTAGGCCCCAGTTTATATAATTCCATTTAAGTCCTACGATTTTATGAGATGAGGTTCACGTGCTTAAATGGATGAAAGAGCTCCTTTTTGCCTAATAAAGATTGGCCGGACATTTTAGCAGTACTTAAAAAGGAGAGTGATTGATTCTGTAAAAGAAAGTGATAACTGCTACCTCAGAGTTAAGATTAGCTTCCAGGAAAGTGCACATGAGAGTTTTTTGAATAATCATGTGCACGCACGTATCAACCGATATTAAAAAACACAGATAAATTATTTATGACTTGGCATCAATTTAATATTTATTTCAAACAAACTAGTTATAAAAGCTGTAACGGGGTTAATGTGTCTTAGGGTTGTTCTGGGGTTATGAAGGAGACATGACAGAAGGGGACGACAAGACAGAAGAGAGAAGTGGAAACTGAAGAAGGAAGGAAGGGAAAAACAGAGTTAAGGAAGCTGGGCTGTGAGAAGGGGCTTGGGCCGAGAAGTTTATGGGTAGGCCTAAGTGGGCTCTAACTATCCAAAACTTTTCCTAAGCTTAAACTTTCTAAATGTATTTGTATTTCCGATTAGTTACAACAAACAAATTTACATTCTGTTAGAATTAGTTAGAGTAAGGTAAATTTCCCATTTATTCTGTTAAGCCAACCTGTCATAGCACATGAGTGGATTTGGGGGAATATTCTGTGGAGCAAAAACGTCCATATAAGCATGTAATTTGATGAATACAGATTATAAATGAAACAGTTTACAAATTCTTTTAACCTGAGCTTGTATTCGAGCTTATAACAATTTGGTTACATCAATTACTTAGCTTGCATTCGAGCTTAGTATTACCCTCAATTTTGAGCTGAATTGTTTACCCTGTTCCAAGTGGTATCAGAGCCTTCCTTCCTGGAAATGGAGACGCGTGAGGCCAAGAAAATAAAAGAAGCAGTCCGAGCAGCCATGAAGGAGCATGCCGAAGAAACCCTGAAGCTAGTGAAGGCATCTGTAAAAGAACAAACAGAGAGCACTTTCAATTCACTCCATGAGACCTTGCTGGGAATGCAAGGAGTGATGGATCAACAGAATCTTGCATTGACAGAATTGAGAACTCACCAAGCGGAGAATGTGTTGACTTCTGGATTGAGCTCAATGGGCAAGCAACCAGCGAGCGGTTCTAACTCCAGGTTAGAATCCTTGAACGTTACTGACAATCTACATCCACTGAGGTCGAGAGCACCTAAGATTGAATTTCCCACTTTTGATGGGGATGAACTTAAGGACTGGTTATAAAGCGCAAAATATTTTGAGATGGACCTGACTCCAGAAGATTGGAAGGTGAGGGTGGCTGCCATGTATTTTGAAGGAAAGGCCCTGAAGTGGTACTACTCTTATGTACAAAATCAAGGGTCAGATCAGGTGGTTACTTGGGAAACATTGGTGAAGGAGTTGCAGGCCCGGTTTGGTGACAGGGCATATGAGGATC
This sequence comes from Combretum micranthum, assembly GCA_024138025.1. NCBI lineage: Eukaryota > Viridiplantae > Streptophyta > Magnoliopsida > Myrtales > Combretaceae > Combretum > Combretum micranthum. Next base: position 422,017 of record JAMXBD010000245.1, on the reverse strand, counting down.
CAATGGCGGAATTGAAGGAGCTGCAACAAGAGGGGGAACATCAAGAATACCTTGAAGAATTCGAGCACCTTATTACCCAACTCAAACTACCAGAACCCTACCTTGTCAGCTGCTTTATCAGTGGCTTACATCCCTCCATCCAATACCCTATTCGTATGTTTCAACCCCAAACCCTCCCCCAAGCTGTTGCTTTAGCAAAGCTACAAGAAGCCAATCTGTTAGCATCCAAACAACACCTTAAAACCTCCAAACTGAACCAAAAACCTTCATATACACCCCGAGTGAACCACACCACACCACACCACACACAGTACAACCAAGCCTCGATCTATCCTAAAGCACTACCTACTATCCAGAACTCACCTAAACACAACCCTACCTCCACCTACGGTAACCCTCAAAATCGAAATAACCTTCACATGCCATTTAATAAATCAACCAAAAGACTCACCCCTGAAGAATTGGAGGAGAAAAGAAGGAAAAAATTATGTTTCTGGTGTGATGAGGCTTTTGGACCAGGACATAGATGTAAGAAAAGATTGAATATGTTAGTGGTTGAGGCAGGAGAAAAGGTGGAAGAGGCGGAAGAAACTGATGTGGAGCCAATGGATGTAGAGGCCGACTTGGCCAAACTTTCTCTCAATGCTATCCAGCATTCTACCCAGTCTACCACCACCAGCATGAGACTCAGGGGTGCAAAAAAGAAACGAAGTTTGAGTGTCCTAATTGATACAGGAAGTTCACTCAACTTTGTGGATGAAGGATTGATTAAGGGACTCAACTACTGTTTGACTGCCACTTCACCACTGAAGGTATACTTGGCTGATGGGTCAGAATTGGTTAGCCATCATAAAATCAACCAATTTGAGTGGATAATGCAAGGTCAGGAGTTTGTAGCTGAAGTACACATACTCCCACTATCTGGCTATGACTTGATACTGGGAATACCATGGTTGAGTACCCTAGGAACTATTCGTTGGAATTTTCAGTTACTAACTATGAGTTTCGAATGTAATGGGAAGGCTTACAAATTGACAGGGGAGACAGAGCAACTAGTGATGATTGACAGCTCTGCCTTCTCCAGGTTGATAACCCATGAACCAATGTTGCAAGTACAATGCTGGGTAGTCCAAGTGGTGAACAAGGAAGAAAAAGACAGCTATAAACCAGCATTAAATCCACAGCTGATAGATTTGCTAGAAGACTATTATGACCTATTTGAGGAACCAATGAACCTACCTCCCCCTAGAGCATATGATCACAAGATTCCACTACAGGAAGGGTCTAAGGTGGTCAACCTAAGACCATATAGACATTCAGCCATTCAAAAGAATGTACTGGAAGAGATGGTATGGGAATTACTTGCCAGTGGAGTAATCAGGCACAGTAACAGTCCATTTGCTTCCCCAGTAGTGTTGGTGAGAAAGAAGGATAATACTTGGAGAATGTGTGTTGACTATAGAGATCTCAATCAGCAGACTGTGAAGGATAGGTTCCCTATACCTATCATTGAGGATCTCTTTGATGAATTGCATGGAGCTACCTATTTCAACAAATTGGATCTCAGGTCAGGGTACCATCAAATACGTATGCATCCTGGGGATGTGTATAAAACAGCATTTAAAACTCATGAGGGTCACTATGAGTTTTTAGTGATGCCTTTCGGGTTGACCAATGCTCCATCAACCTTCCAAGGCCTCATGAATCATATTTTTAGGCCTTACTTAAGGAAGTTCGTTTTGGTATTCTTTGATGACATTTTGGTGTATAGCTCACACCTGGAAGAACATGTGAAGCATTTAAAGCTTGTCTTTGAAGTTTTAAGAAAAGAAATTCTCTATCTCGAGAAAACCAAGTGTGTTTTCGGTGCTGGACAGATAGAATATCTAGGCCACATCATCACCTGAGAAGGAGTAGCAACAGACCCTAAGAAGATTGATGCAATTAAGCAGTGGCCTAAGCCTAAAACCTTGAAGCAACTACGTGGGTTCTTAGGGTTAACAGGCTACTACAGGAGATTTATAAGAGGTTATAGCATCCTAGCCAGGCCGCTTACTCAATTGCTAAAGTAGGACAGCTTTGGATGGAGCGAGGAGGCTCAAGTGGCCTTTGAGAAACTTAAGCTAGCCTTAATGCAATCTCCAGTCCTTAGACTACCCGACTACTCTAAGGAATTCGAATTGGAGACTGAAGCAAGTGGGGAAGGAATTGGCGCTGTCCTCATGCAGGAACACCACCTCATTGCTTATTTGAGTAAGACCTTGACTCCTAGACAGCAATCCTTATCAATGTATGAAAAAGAGCTATTGGCTATTGTACTATCAGTAGAAAGATGGAGGCACTATCTGATAGGTAGGCATTTTGTAATCAAGACTGATCACCAAAGCTTGAAACACCTATTGGAACAAAGGTTGATCACAACCAGCCAGCAAAAGTAGCTTACAAAGCTCTTGGGTATGGACTACGAGATCAAATACAAGAGTGGCAAGGCTAATGTAGCTGATGCCCTCTCCAGATGCACTCATGCTAGCTTAAATTCCTTGACCACTACGGTTACGACTCCTGAACTAGTAGAAGAATTAAGGAAAAGTTGGAATATGCCCGATGGGTATGCTGAGCTGTTGACTCAACTGCAAGCAGGGAAGATGTGCAAACATTTCACTTATGAGCAAGGAGTCTTGAGGAGAAAAGGAAGGTGTGTGGTGGGACCTTCTATAGAGCTGAGAAGGAAACTACTAAGCATGTATCATGATGGAGTCCTAGGAGGCCACTCAGGTGCTTAAGCCACATACAAGAAGCTAGGGTCAGTATTTTATTGGCCTAAACTTGAGAAAGATGTAAGACAGTATGTTAGGGAGTGCCAAATTTGCCAGAGGTATAAGTACGAGCACGTAGCTACACCAGGATTATTACAACCTCTACCTATACCTAAGGGTTGCTGGGTAGAAATCAGCATGGACTTCATAGAGGGGCTGCCTAAGTCAAATGGGTTAGAGGTCATCATGGTGGTAGTGGATAGGTTAAGTAAGTATGCACACTTTGTCGGCCTCTCACACCCCTACACAGCTCCTAAGGTAGCACAACTCTTCCTAGAGTATGTCTACAAGCTACATGGCATGCCAGAAGGGATAGTGAGCGATAAAGACCCAATATTCATTAGCAATTTCTAGCAAGAATTCTTTAAGTTACAAAGGGTCGAACTTAAGCTATCTACGGCTTACCACCCCCAAACAGATGGCCAAACAGAAAACGTGAACAAATGTCTTGAAACTTATTTAAGGTGTATGACAGGAGATTCCCTAAAAAGATGGACTCAGTACCTAGCATTGGCCGAGTGGTGGTACAACACTAACTTCCATGTTAGTGCCAATCAAACTCCGTTTGAAATTCTCTATGGCTACCCACCTCCTATACATTTTCCTTATATACCAAGGGACTCACATAACGATACAGTGGATCATATGCTCAGAAACAGGGAGGAAGGAATTGAGATACTAAAATTTCACCTAAGAAGGGCTCAACACCGGATGAAGCAACAAGCTGATAAGGGGAGGACAGACAGGGAATTCAAAATTGGGGATTGGGTTCTACTCAAATTGCAACATTATCGACAGAATAGCATCAAGAAACGACAATCCCAGAAGCTATCAGCAAAATTCTACGGACCATATAAGATACTAGATAAAGTGGGCAAGGTATCTTACAAATTAGATCTGCCAACAGAGGCTGAAATCCATTCCACCTTCTACGTATCTCAACTGAAGCGCTTCCATGGAGAGCATCCCAAGTCGCTTCCATCTCTACCTACAATTGTAGAAACAGAAGGGTTAGAACTTGCAGCCATCCTAGAAAGGAAAGTAACCAAGCGTGGAAATGTGGCCGAGACTTTGGTACTTATCTTGTGGAAGAATAAGCCAGCTTCGGAGGCCACCTGGGAATTCCTTGCTGATATGAGGCTACGATTTCCTGATTCTAGCTTGTGGGCAAGCGAATTTTCTAGTGGGGAAGAATGTAACGGGGTTAATGTGTCTTAGGGTTGTTCTGGGGTTATGAAGGAGACATGATAGAAGGGGACGACAAGACAGAAGAGAGAAGTGGAAACTGAAGAAGGAAGGAAGGGAAAAACAGAGTTAAGGAGGCTGGGCTATGAGAAGGGGCTTGGGCCGAGAAGTTTATGGGTAGGCCTAAGTGAGCTCTAACTATCCATAACTTTTCCTAAGCTTAAACTTTCTAAATGTATTTGTATTTCCGATTAGTTACAACAAACAATTTTACATTCTGTTAGAATTAGTTAGAGTAAGGTAAATTTCCCACTTATTCTATTAAGCCAACCTGTCATAGCACATGGGTGGATTTGGGAGAATATTCTGTAGAGCAAAAACGTCCATATAAGCATGTAATTTGATGAATACAGATTATAAATGAAACAGTTTACAAATTCCTTTAACCTGAGCTTGTATTCGAGCTTATAACAATTTGGTTACATCAATTACTTAGCTTGCATTCGAGCTCAGTATTACCCTCAATTTTGAGCTGAATTGTTTACCCCGTTCCAAAAGCAAAATAGTATTTTCACTCAAATAAATCATACGTATTAGATATAGATAAAAAATAAATATAAATTAGATATAGATAAAACATAAACTATCCAAACAAACTCTAGATGCATGCAATTATTCTTCATCGGATCATGTTTACATAGAGCTATAAATAAGGTAAATGTCTCAAATACAAGCTTAACTTCACCTTGCATTTTAATATTTTGAGTTTAAACTCAATTAAAAATGATGCTCATCAATGTTAAACCCAACTTGATTGACCTCTTTTAAAATTGATTAGTTTAAAGATATCTTTTTAGTTATAATAGTATTAATATACAAATTTAATTCAAATTCTCTAATATTTAAGCTCAAATGAGAATTAAATTTGGCTCAAGCCTGGTTAGATTAGGTTTATAAATTAGTTAGATTATGTATCGTAGTTTGAGTTGGATTTATTTAATTAATTAAATATTTTAAGTTCGAGTAAATATCAATTCTTGTGAATAGATTTAGTTTATTTATTCCCCCATTTGATAGATTCACCATCCTTGGATTTCTTCTTTACACGTCTTTAGTTGAAGACATGCTTCCCACATTACAATTGCATAATGGCAATAAAAGAACTTAGTTTTACCTGAGAAAAGTAATGTGTATATTGAAAAAGACTCTATGTGGCGATGGAGTATTACGTGAAAGATGTTCTGCCAACAAATGAGCACTAATAATACGAAATGGTAGAAGGTAGATATAAACTACTTAAATTTATTCACAAATTATTCGAGTTTGTTTAGATAATAAGCGAGCATCAAACTCAAGCTATTTGTAGTCTATTAAGCTGAGTATGAGTTTAATGATCTTTAATTTGACTAATTTATGGGTTTAATCGAGCTCAGATTAAATATAAATATTAATCAAATATACGTATTATGTTTGGATACTAATATTCTTTTAAAGGTAAATTGCAAATACAGCCTTATATTTCCTCTAAGCCTCCTTAGTTAGTCTTATCTTGATGGATCATTGTTTTCACCTATCAGCCCAAATACTTAAAAGTTCATTTTCCATATCAGCCCACGTGATTTTACTGCTACCCCAATATGGCCCGCCCTTTCTAGTATGATTATTATCTCGCAAACAGAATTAGTTGTAAACATTAGGTGATTGAATATATCACCAAATTCTGATCTATCAATGAGGACATACAATCCATCATTAATGTGGGATTTCAATAGCCGAAAGAGAGCTAGACGATTGAGTTGATATGAAGTTCACACTAGCTCTAATATATCACAACCTATTCAATGGGACTACCTACTTCATATGAATGTTAAGATGACTATGAAAGTTTATGTGATGGGCATTTCATTGGTCAATTAATGGATTAGATGATCCCATTGATTCGTGGAGTTAATATAATGATGATTTCAATGTTTGGATAATGTACTCGAGGTGCCTTGAAAATAGAATACTTTTATGGTTTGTTGACAAAACTATTTAATAATAGTCTCACCTTTCAAAATATTATAAGAGTTAATACAATGATGGATAAATTTGTGCTAAGTACTAAAATGGGCTAGAAAATTTGAAAGAAGAAAATTATTATAGATGTGGGATCTAACTGAAGTATTCATGTATGTGCAACATGAGCTAAACACTATATCTAGCCTCATAAAAATGATGTAGAGAAGAAACATAGAAAAATGACTTAGAAAAATGGTAGAGAGGAGGAACAAGTAACCTTGAGTCTTGAATGCATAATTTATAGACAGAGAACCTAGAGCATTAAACATATAATTCTTGATCGATTAAGATTATCCGCTATTTGTTTAATCATTAAGATCAATGATTATATAATGGGACATTACATCTCTTATCTTTTAAAATGCCCCAAACTAAGAAGCTTGTTGAGTACAATGGTGGATATATTCGATTTTAGGTTATCTTGAAGAGCTTATTATGGCTAATGGTAGTAGTTTTTATTTTTTTTATTTTTTTTTATGAGTGCATGAGACTACTTGAGATAGATTAGAGTGAAGGACTAGCCATGTCCTAAATGTATAGAACTTATTAGTTTTGCCACATATATCATTTAAGTGGTATATGTAAGGGTTAAATTAAGTCATGTGTGTTTGTAATCAATTTTTAATTAAGAAATAATTATTAATTTTATAAAAGTTTGGCAGAGTGTGGTTTATTTTTCATGATTTGGTTGTCTAAATATACTCATAAAAACCTATAACAAGTTATAATTTTCACAAAAATACTTTATTTATAAACAGGATCAAACATAAGCCACATCAAAGTGAGCTCAATTCACATCAAAGCAATGGACCTGAAGGTTTTTCCAAAAGTAAAAGTATATATAGTAATTAAATATTTGGATACAAACATATAGGAATTCAAATAAGTTTTTCTCAAAATTTAACTTTTCAAAATCCATATGTCATTTAAAATTCTCTTAATCACAAAAATCAACTTATGCCATCTACACATTCACTCCTCAACGTCATTCCTACATCTTAAAGCATCGTAGTGGATATCAACATTGAAACCAATAATGATACCTGAAATGTTAAAAGGCGAGCCGCCAAATCTAGTACGATAGAATTCATATACATTCTAGCATGTTACATGTGCCTAAACTCATGCAACATACATAGGTGTAAATAATTAAATATAAGCCAAATAACCAACACAATTCTAACATCCCAAAAAATACAAGCATACACTAGAATACTCATGACTCTACCAAAAAATATGTCAGGCAACAAAAGGGGTCCGAGTCAAGTGTCGAGAGTTAACAAGCTTTTAGCACCTACTAGAATAGAAAAACAGATACTAGCCATCAACAAGCCAAGTACATTGCGACGCTTTATCCATGGTCTCATTTCATATAACCCCATTGCATCATCCCAACTCTATCCATCTGTATTGATCTCAGAGCTCCTCTATTGACTACCCACTAGGTTGTATCAAGCATTCCATAAGGACCTAGGCGCTTAACTATCTTGTTATTCCAAAGTTGCGATCATGCTCACATCTTAATTCGATGTTGCCATTTGTTGGATCATGCGACCACACAACAAACAACATGAAAACGTGAAATTGCACTATAAAATACTTGTTGGGTAGGGGATTGAATTGAGTATTTGCCCTAAAATGCTCAAATAATTAATTTTAATTCAACAAATCTAATTGTACTTTACTAGTGGCGAATAATTTACTGTAGATTATAATATGAAAATTAAAGAGATAGGGATAAAAAATTGAGTTGAGATTTAACATGAAGTTTGACCCACTTCCTACTCTCTACAATCCACCAATATCTCTAATCGAGGACTTGACCACCACTTTATTAATCACCCAAATAATCATGCTCAAGCTGAGCAATACACCTCTATTACAATACTTTAGGAAATAAAGTACATACTTTCTCTGTCTAAATGCTCACTAATAAATTGTAGATGCAAGAATAGAACACTAGAATGTTTTTCTCTCTCTCTTTGCAAAAATTTACAAGTTAATGAATAAGAGAACAAGAAAATTAATGATTTATTAGTTCGCAAATAACTCATCTATTTCACTTTGGCATTTCTCTCTCATTGAATCTCCAAGGACAAAGTATATATAGCCTTCAAAAATTAAAATGTCCGTTAGAGATGAGGTCTTCAAGTTGCCAAGCATTAAATGTGCTTGTATGGCTCTTTTTGCCACATCAGCTCTAATATTTAAATTGTCGTGCATCAAAGTCTCATTATGCCATAAATTGTCGCACCTCATTTTTTTGCCTCGATCAAGTCTTTTATCTCTATCTAATCGAGTCTTAAATTTTGAACTCGTCCGCCCTAAACATTAGACTCATCAAGCCATGGTCGAACCCTTCGACCAATGATTCTACATTTTTAAACTTGTCGAGCTTTAGTCTTAATTTTTTCACGGCTTGACTAATTGACTCGTTGACCCCTTGATGTGACCTTCGACTCATGTCTCCACATTTTTTGCTTGTCAAGATTTGGTCTTGAGTTTGTCACTCCTTAGTGAGTGAAGCTGTCTAACTCTCAACTTGACTCTCGACCAAGGTTATTCCTACTAAAAACCTATAAAAACTCCACAAAGATACACAACATACATATATATATATGTGTGTGTGTGTGTGTTTGACTAATTAAGTGCAATTTACCATAATTGTATAGTTAATTGTGCATCATATTATCTCATCAAAATCCACATTGAACATACAAGTTCAACACAACACAAAATTATTAGTTAGCATCCAACTATTTAATTACAATATTTATACTCCTTAAAATAGCTCACATGTTAATTCAACCATTTAAACATCTCATAGTCACCAAGTTAGTCATTTAGGCTCTAAATTGCCAATTTACCAACTCAACACTTAAGAGACTATCACCAATCACTCCTATATGTCATAATTCACTAAGAACACATTCAATTGGTCCCTCTACACTATCATTTCATATTATGTTTTTTTTTTTCAATTGAAATTCACCAATTCTATCTAATATGGCCATAAGCACCACAAATCCGACATCCATTTGATCATATACTTAATCTATATCAACAAATTCCTAAAATAAATCACATATACATCAATTAATCCAATTAAATCATCAATTCCAAATCAAAATATAGAATTAGCAAAAATAAGACCATCATTGCCACACCTATAGTCTTACATGTACACACGCAACTTCAAATAAAAAATTACCAACTTCAATCCACTTAAAACAAAGACTCCCATAATGTTCCTTCGCACCAATTAACAGAGCTCCAAGAGAGCTTTAAAATGATTTTTTTAGCTAAACCTACATTTATACACAAACCTAAGTTCTAAGCTCTAAATAGCTTAAATGCCAACTTAAACTCAAATTAGAGATCAAACTCACCCTAATCACCTTCTTGAAATGTGTGGTCAGCTTAGCTTTTTACTCTTCTTCCTTCATTTCCTTTTGTCTTTAGGCAAAAATAAGGCTAGAAAGGTAATTCGAGCTACTTTCTACATATTCCTACTTAATTAGCAGTAATCAAGCACTAGGAATTACGATTTGGGTAAACTCACTTGGGAAAGCTTTGAAAGTGTCTAATGAAGAAATAATAAAAAGAACATAATTATAAGACAAGAGAGATGGAGAGCTTATCAATAGGGGTCACTAGTGCACTTGTAATTTTAAATGGTTATGACCAATTTGGGATTCTTTTAACCAATCAAAGTGCTAATTATTATAGTAAACACTTAATTGGCTTCATTATAATTCTTTTATCTCATTTTCACATTTTGATTTAGTTTGGTTTTTGTTGAGGAAAAATTGTAATTTTATGACAAATTTAACCATAATTACATTTTTTGCTTTCCAACATATGAATTTGACTTTTTTTTTACCTAACTAGTGTATCATTCCAGGATTATTCCAGTGATTCTTATTTTAAACTCACCAACCTAATTCTTTAAATTATCTTGAGATGTAAACCAGAGTTCCTAAACCTATCATCAACTTAAAGGAGTAAGACCTAGATATATAGCGGGTTTAGCATAATATCTTAGTATAGCATTTTTCAAGCCTCTACACTTCACATTTACTATAACATAGCTTGACTCCCCAACGAATATTTAATAATCGATCTTTAGATTTAAGGATAATTATGAATATATCCTCTAAACTTTTAGTTAGATACATAAAGACTTTATAAACCCTAAAATTATAGACCCACATTCTTTAATTTATAGATCATTGCTAGAACCATACAATAATCACTAAAAAGTACTGCAAATAGTGACAACTTTGAGGCTTTAGGGCCAAGTTGAAAAAATATGTAGATATGCAAATTTATTAGGAGATGAAACCATACTTTAAAATCTTAAGAGATACATTTGCACCTAACCAATAGTTCCAATTTACCCATAGATTTGTATATTTGTTTTTATCTATGTTCTGCATAGAATTGGGATAGAAAAGGGGGATTATTCTATCTTGTGAAGCGATAAAAGTATCAAATAGATATGCTTTCATATTTTTGCAATTTAATATATGATTTCTTATTTGTGCAATTTATATATGCACTTTCAATCTTACTACAATTTAGTTAAAATTTAGACACTATATTGCTAATCAAATTGAAAGAATGAATACCAAATTCTTACTGGATTAGAAGTACAAATGCTAATGATTGAACTGTAAAAAAAAAAAAATTTAAATGCTAAATTGTTAAAAATAAAAAAGTTCGAAAACACTTCGTGATGCCATTATGTAAGTAAAAGTACAATGCTCCACCACATGACCTCGAGATCTTGTCTTTAATTTCTGTAGTTAGTACACCATCTTCTTATTATATTCAGAAAACCCAATTATCAAATGCAAATAATATCACCTCTCAAACCACCAAATTGCCATTATGATGAACTGGCACAGTTCATCGTAGATCTCGAAGGAAATTCTCCGCACATGCAACTAAAACCTCCAAGGATTTATAAAACGCGACGACTTTTAGGTGTTGGTCAATTGATTGACTTTATGGATTGTCATTTTTATTAGTATCGTATCTGTATCAGATTAAGATTTATAACTTAACTGTATCGTATCGGTATCAGCTTAGTTTGGTTAATTTATAATTAAAACTGTTAATTTTTTATTAGTATCAATTTTTTTAACAAATATCAATTTCCAAACTATACCAAAATGATCAAACAAACAGTACAAGTTCTATACTTCTACCCAATGTATCACCGTAAGACCTATAATAGGAAACGTGAAACTTTCGAATGTTTTTTAAAATTTTGAAACAATCATGCTAGATAATCCCATCTATTGTCTCATCCGTCATTTCAAACCTACAATGAAATCAAATATATGCAGAGTAAAATCAACTGAGAGTGATCGTTAGAACGGTTGTATCGCATATATATAATATGGGTTGAGATAAGAAGATAATATGAGAAAGGATAGATTGTCGGCAGCAGCCAGCAGTGTTTGTGATGGAAGTAGGGATGAGAGGATAAACACTCATTTTCATTCTCAACTTTTAGGAAAATGTCAAATTTAGTAATTATATTTACGTGAAAAATTCAATTTGGCATATGAATTTTGAATTATTCAATATAATACTTGATCAAATTTTGCATGATTACTTTTACTATTTCACTAATATCGTTTGTTGTATTTTTCGGATGTGTAAAATGCAATCTTTCAATCTCTTTCACATGAATTTTTGTGCAAAATTGAGGTATCAAATTTAACATTTATCCTAATTTTTATCTAATACCTTAAACTTATACGATAAGACTATTTATTATAGTTCTTATTATCTCTTATTTTCTAACTGATATTGCTAAAACCCGTTTTCCATTAACAAGTTAATTGATATTGATTACTATTTAGTTTATCAGTCATAATATCTAATTAAATCGACGAACTTCACTTCCCAACTGTAAAACATGGAAAGTCACATAAGTGATCACCCCATCAACAATCAAACAAGGATTTACCTCTGAGCATTGTGCCTTATCCAACAATTGGAAGATATTGCTTACTCACCTTACTCAAACACCACCAAGTAAATCGCAATTCTAGAGCCAAAACTCGTGGAATTTCGATTTATTGTATGCAATTAGATACTAGAGCTTTAAACTCATAATGTATTGATAATATAGAAAATTGCATGACAGAAGACGAGTGTTTGAGTCCAAGTTTAAATAAACAGGTAAAGAGAAATTAACCAAAAGTAATACAACACTGAACCAGAAAAATCAAAATAATTAAGCCAGTGTCATGTTTTAGGTGACACGTATGGATAAATAAATTAGCTTATCCAACTATTCATTACTCCAGGATACTTCTCTTTGTTTCTGAAATCTAAATTTAACACATAATACGTTGTTTCAATCCTTATCAAAGGACAACTATAACATTACATTATTAAAGCAGGACCCTTTAAACTAAGTAAAGCTGTTTAAACAGGTCACCACAGAACAGGGTAATCAAAGCTCGTCCATCACAGAAGGTATTGGCAATTTCCAGTGTTGAAAATATGGAACTCAACCTATGAATCGGTTTAAGAGAAGAAATGGAAATGACAATTGATGAAGTGGAGATGTAGCCATCGAGAATGGAGATTTCAAGCTTCAGTAGTGATAGCTAGAGAAACAAATGTGGCAACTCTTATTCTTCTTTCTATTGATCTTTCAACTTCTTCTTGAAAATTTTTACTATATTGATGACCAGAGAAACAGATGTGGCAATGGATGATGGGCAAGACGCAGTCAATCATGGAAGAAAAAACAATAGATCTCAATCTTTCTCTTAAAGATTCATTTGCTATTACAGGTCTCTTATAAGAAAACTTTCATTGTTGGGTGCAAATGCATTCAGGTACAATAGCTTAGGAGTTAGGACTCATTGAGCATTTAGCCAAATTTTAATTGCATGGACTTCAAATTGACACTATAGATCTTATTTGGATCACCGCTTGGACTACCATTTAAATTAATTGGTCAAACTTGTGATAAACTTGATTGAAACATAGAGGAATAGATTTAGAGGAAAGGAAATTTATTTTTCCAAAGCAAAATCAACCTCCCCTTCTCCTGATTCTATTGTCTAATTGCTATATATATGACAATGACAGAGAAAAGGAGGAGAATTTTATCTATCTAGTTAGATGACCAATGTTCATTCTGCTAGGTTACATAGAACTTAGCCCCATATTTTGTTGATAAAAGGAAAATGATAAGGCAAACTTTTAATAAAGGACTTCTTTGGTACCAAAAATTTGTTTCCCGAATTTGGAGAGAATTTGGAGGGCCGTTGTGAGCATTTTCAGGTTACCCCTTGTATAAACAATGGTATGATAATTGATGACTGAAATATAAAAACCTAGAACATTTGGCTTTCATTAAAAATCTAAAAACATGTTTTAGAAATCATGGATACCCAAGAACTTTGGAGAAAAATTCACATATGATTGTCATTTCCACATTGTTGTATGTGGTCATGGGGAATGACCTCTTCTGCTACATACATCAATTTTCCTATCAAGAATCTAAAACTTCTAAGACAACTCCTGAAACGATCAACACTTGCATCGATTCTCAGCAGCATATTCATCGTATAAAAGAGGATGTGCTAAGAAATGCAGAAGAATGCTTCCTTTTGAAGTCATGTATCATCTTCTGCGCTATCAAAATGGCCCGCGAAATCACTTGTTAGGCAGGGGCATATCTATAGTTGATCTTCTATAACCACTGCAAAACCACTTCCTGCTACATCTAATCTAGACTTGAACAGATAGCTCTTGAAGAACAAACAGCTAGCAATCATGTCAATGACAATGACGAGCGAATACATATAAGAAATCAACACACCTTCACTAACAACTCCTATGCAGCACCATCCTGGACCCTCGTGATTTCTCATGATCCGATACCGGAACAACGCCTCAATGGCAATAAAACCAATATTAGTTGGTACAGCTAAGGCGGTACTCATAGGGTCTCCACTCCTAATCCTAAAAGCCTCGTTTATTGCTGCATACACGCCAACCCGGGTTTCAGCCCTTGCCAGGATTATGAAAGCCAAGTTGCAAATCACAGAGATGTTGATAGTAAAGAAATAGTTGACAAATCCCCATATGAACCAAAAGGTAGTGTATTCTGACCCTGACCCAAGTGTCAGTTCAAGGATTTTGAGGGCTGCCATGCTGAATAGTGTGTTGAGGACCAAGCTGAAGATTTGAATTCTAAGGAGAGGCTTCAAAGATGATGTTGATGTTGGTGTGTTCTGATTCAGAACATCTACGATGAATGACTTAGCCTTGACTAGCAAAGGAAGAGAAAGTAAGAAACAAGTGAACAAGAAAAGGATATACAAAGAAAAACTTGAAGATTTGATACTAGATTCAGTATGCAAATTTGAGACAAACTGTGAAAAATGGAACAAAAAACTGAACTGGCCATGAATGGATTGGATTGCTGGAAGAAACTGGAAAAGGGTCTGTGAGAAAAGGATTGAAGCAGAGAAAGGAAGCAAAACAAGGGTAGTTGATGAGAAGTCCTCATAGTTTTTGAGCAAACTATGGATTGAGCTTCTGATTATTTTCACTGCTCTCTCCATATGTGATGATGGGTTGTGTTGTTTTTCAAGAGATGGATTCAAGGACTCCATTGGAGGGGTGTTGTTTTGTTGTGAAAACGAGCTATATGTCAAATATAATTGGGTTAGATTGATTTGTTCACCATCTTCCAAACCACCCAGAAACTAACAAATAACTACCAAGATATGTGCATCAAGGTATTGTGGCTGTGGTGGTGGTGGTGTAGCTTATCAGTAAAGTAATTATAGTAGTTGATAAAAAAACTCCTACTACTGTGCTTTGATGATGTAACTGATGAGACTTTGGATAGTCTTGAGAAATCAACCTTATCTTAGGAGTATATCTAAATTTTTTTATCTATGGGAATGGAAAATTTTTTACTGTTTGAAATAGGAGAGGAGTTGGATTAATTAAGGAAGGGAATTCTAGGCAGGCAAGAAATTTGAAGGAAACGTTTTGGGTCATCTTTTCTTATGCTTAGGATAGTTTTTATTGGTTTTGTGAATGGTAAATATCATTATTTTTTAAATTAGAAAAAATTGAAAATAATTTTAAAACGATATTATTTAATTGAATGAAACAAACTCTTAAGTAAAAATAATAATTTTTAAAAATTATCATAATTCATAAATTATTTAACAATTCAAATTTATACAAAACTACAATCACAATATTTAAATACTTAATATATTATTTTTAATGATGACTACTTATAATTGTTTCTTATCAAATAAAAGAGTTTATAGATTGATTCTTTTACTTTCTGTAGAATATGAAAAGGACAGCAAGATTTTTTTTCCCTCTCCTCATGCCTAAAAACATCAATATCATTATCAATAGTCAAATATGGGAGAATTGGGATCCAAGAGAAAAAAATCCTATATGGCGAAGGGCAGGGAAGCAAACATAAATGAAGATTGAAGATTCTGTACCGGCCAGTTAAATTTGGAATCTGATATATCACACGTATGACAATTCTTATAATAATTTATTATTTTATTACCGTAAGCTATTGAGTTCTCCTATTGCCAAAAATAATAAAGTCTAATAAATTGAGTAGAATGCGTGTCTACTATCCTTAAAAAAATTATACAAATATAATTTAAACAAAAATGATTATATGAATACCGTTGCTATATCGCATCTTGATCATGAGATACATAATTTTAAAAGTATATCACATATTTGAGATATAATACAATAATTTAACCAAATTGTGTATCATCTGTTAGCTATGCGATACAATATATTATTTATACTTGTATTGCATGTTCAATATGCGATAAAAAAGAAATTTTAGTATTGCATTTTGGACACGCAATACAAAGATGGAGTTTTATTTTTTATTTTTTGGTAATCATTTTTGTGTTTTTCTTTCCCTCCTTACTTAAGTGACTACGACCGGTTCTCCTTTCATACAACTTATTTTATTTGAATTATAGCACTAATTATTAGCTTAATAAGAATGTTATAATCAATCCGTATGAATGTCAATCTTCTAATAAAAAAATAGATCTATTTAATTACCCCTCCCAAATTGTATCATGTAACAACTAGTTAGAAAAAAAAAAATTATTGGCTTAATAATTTAGTCTCACTAAAAGCAGGAAGAGGCTTCTGCTGTTTAGCCAATATAGGAAAAAAACAAGATTACATTTTTTTTGCTCTCTAGAAATTATATTTGAGTATGTTAAGTTTTGTCTAAAGGCATCAATGTCCTAAGGACTTTGGAAGGCCATTAAAAATGCCATACCTGTATTTTAAGGATTTCTTTTTCTCAAACATCTTATCATATTATCTTAAAAATTTTTACATTTGCCATTTATATCTTTTTAAATCTTATGAGTCCTATATATTTTTACATAATATACTTAATAAAATAAAAATATTTAAAAAGATGTAAAGATAAGGACTTAAAAAGTTTAAAAAACTCTTCTCACCATGTAAGACCTGAAAAATTAAAATTCTGGACAAAAGTCCCATATCAAAAGATCTAGTGTTGGAGCTGCTCAACTATATCAACTCTTTCAAAAGTGAATGTTAAAAAGAAAATTAAACAATTTCAAAAGCAAGAAACTTTCGTATTGACTTGACTGTACTTGGTTTCAATGGGAAAGGACATGTATGACGTAGATAGATTGACTTCTCTAACCAATACAAGAATGATTAGATTTTCTAATTGTTTTGAAAAAAAGTATATGGATCATATTTTTAGTTTTATTTATATCTTATTTATATATAATTTATTTAATTAATTTATGAGTAAAAATATTTATTTTTTATTTTTATTTATTTTTTGATAAATATTTATTTAAAAATGATAAAAAAATAAGATATTAAACTAACAAAAAAAAAATTGATTTATGATTTGTTTCATGTTATAAAAGGTTGGTCCAATTCAACTCCCTTCATAATTTGAAGAATGATTATTAAGCTATGCAAATTCCATGAAGTGAAAAGTCCGTCTACTATTATTTTAAAAAATAATTATCAAAATAACACTTGGATCAACTTAATTATCAAAATAGATCATCAAAATCACATTTTAGAAATGCGATATTAATTGTGCAAACAAACCACATAGACTATCAAAATCGCATTTTGAAAATGTTATATTAGTTGTGCAGACAAATTGCATGTGAGAAATACAAGATAAGTAGACATGACATAAAGAACTGACATGTTTAAGCTGTGAGTAGTAGTGTGCCAAACTCACATGTTTAAGCTACGACATGCATGTATCTCGCATATGGAAAATGCGAGTTACGTACAAAACCAAAGTCGCATGTTGAGCATGCAAGGTTAGTAGGTTGTTTTGGTAATTAAGTTTAGTTATGGCTTATTAAAGAAAATAAATTTTACATAGACATCAAATCCCCAATTACAACAGTATGTGTAACCTCCAAATTTTAAATTTATTAGAGCATCTCCATCCCACGTTCTTGACACGAAAACTATGTGAAAGATCTCACTTGTTGAGGTACCTTTAAAGAGTTTTTTAAAGTGTCACATCAAGATTTCAAGAACCTTTTTTTTTTCTTAAGGACCCTGCTACTTTATTCTTAAAATTCTTTATATGAAATCCATTATATTTTTTAAGGTTTTATGAATCTCATATACCTCTACATAATATACTTAACAAATATATATATGTATGTAGGACCATATTTTTGGATGTGATTTACATACGATCCTATGTCA
The DNA here is from genome assembly GCA_024138025.1 of Combretum micranthum. Taxonomy (NCBI): domain Eukaryota; kingdom Viridiplantae; phylum Streptophyta; class Magnoliopsida; order Myrtales; family Combretaceae; genus Combretum; species Combretum micranthum. The sequence continues at coordinate 404,168 of JAMXBD010000245.1, read as the reverse complement.
AAGATCTAAGATGTTAGGATCGGCCCAGCCCACAGCCTTCCTAATTGGATACAAAAAAAAATCTACTTTCTCAATGTTAACCCATTTTGCCACTCTCAAATGGTAAAGCTCTTTCCTTATGCTTGTTACTTTTTCTCAGTTACTGTTTATGATGCTAACTTCAATACTGTATAGATTCCTAAGGAATCGTGTCTGTTGATTTTTGCAAGGTTTCAAAGTGGCTAGAATCGAGCAAGTCAAGCCCCTAGACATGGATTATATAATAATTTTGACTGTTTGAAGTAGGAGAGGACTTGGATTAATTAAGGAAGGGAATTATAGGCAGGCAAGTGTAGACATCTCATTTTGACATTTTTTGTCAAAATAAATACTTAGGTTAGTATATACATAATTAGAATAATTGACTTTTGCAAATTATAAATGTTAAAGCTAGGAATGAAAATAAAAAAAAAAATTTAAAAATACTAATAATAAATCAATTTAATAGAAATAAATATAATAGATGTAATATGGATAATTAATATAGTATAATGTAATTACGAAAATTCGTAAAAAAAAAAAAAAAAATCTACTGTTCATCGTCTTCCAGCTTTGGCCGCCCGATGGGCCAAGTTTGAGAGCTTTTTTGGCTCGGTTTTCGACCCGTTTTTTACAAACCAAGCATGTTTCTTAAAAGTAGGCACGGAGTAGTTTATATTGGTATAAAATTTAGTTGTTTTCATCAAGAGAAAGGGTTTCAAATTTGAATTCGAAAATTAAAAAAAACTCGTTTTTAGCTTCCGGAAAAAGGGCAAAATCCGAGATTTTTGTTGTTTAACGTTCAAAATCTAACGGTAATGACAGCTATTTTCATGCTAATGACAACTAATTAATAGTTGTAATTCGTTTTTTCGGATTAGAATAAAAAAACCCTAAATCTAGATAAAATAAGAAAAAAAAAGAGAAACGAAAAAAAAAGAAAGCAAAGAAAAAAAATCAACCAAGCTGTCGAGCCTCAATACCTTGTTCTGACCCAACCACAAGAATTTCCCAACATACTTTCTTTTGATATTCTGTGCCATAGACTCCCAAATCCTCTGGGAAAATCATTTGTGAATTGCCATTGAATTGGAGAACTGCCACAAATTGCATTCATGATCGGAGATACTTTAGCGTTTCACGTTCTTCGTAGTTCTCCGAATTCTTGAAGGAGTTCGATGATAATCCGCGACTCCTATACATAATATACATCTTAGGCAAATGCAATAAGAAGATTCCATCCCTGTCCAGAATTTACTCTGCTCCCAGGTAAGTATTCAATTCGTTTTTTTTTTTCTTTTAATAATAATAATAATAATATGATATTAAAACATAAGAAAAAATGAAAATAATTAGTATATGATTATTTTTCAAAATCTATTATGAATATATTGTGTTTTTTAAAAAAATAATAATAATAAAAATAATAAAATAAAATAAAATATGTGAAATTAGTATTAGTTTGAATCATGATAGTATAGTTATTATAATATGTGTATATATATATATATATATTGTCAATGAATATTTGCTTTTCGCCATGATGAATAGGTTTTTTTTTTTAAAGAAAAGTTTTGTTATTAACATGAAAATTTTGATTAGATTAAAGTTTTAGGCTTATAATGAATTATCCAATAGTGTACGAGATGGTATTTCAATGTTCATGAAATCGTTTTATAATATTGTCTAAATATTACTTGTGATCTTGGTATTGATATAACCATTTTGAACAAGGCATGATATTGGATATATGTTATTCTTTATTCAATTAAAGTTTTTGGAATTGTAATGGTGCATCGTATTGTGTTGAATCTTGTGATTAGTTATTCATGATGTTACAAGTTGAGATTTTTATGATTAAGAGGATATATGAAATTTGACAATGTCAATGAATGTTTGTTCTAAAAATATTAATTTGAAATTTAGGGTTTAAATTATCATGATATAGTTTTTTATTGTTTTATCTTTTGCATTAATATAGTAATGATTTTTTTTTTTTTTTTTGTGATAAAATTGAATTATTATATATCATGTTAGGTATGTGTTCATAGAATTACATTAAGATCTTGTTATTGATAATATAACTATAATCATGCCCTAATCATAAGGACTATATAAAATTTTTTAGAGTTTTAGGTTTATAACATTTGAAATTGTGTGATCATGTATGATGATTAGTCATTAATATTCCTTTTATGCAATGATTTTGTCTTATTGTAATGACCTTGATTGAATTTTATGATTTCACCATATATGAAACCACATTGAAATCTTGTCCTTCATAATGTAGTTTCAAAGATATATAAATCTTGATTATGACATGATATTGCTTTATTGAAATTAGCTTGTTAAATATTGATATTCCTTATAATATTTTTATTCTTGATGATATGTATGATCAATCGATATGCATGATACGTGGTTATGATTTCTTGTTCAAAATTTTTGTCACCTAGAAAAATTCGATTTTCCATAAAATTGCTAAAACCAAACTTAATAGATTTAGGGTTCATGTTAAAATATACATATATATTTTTCATAAAATTAACAAACTTAATGAACTTAAAGTGAAAAGATTTCGAAAAATTTTTAAATTAACCAACAAACTAAATTTTTCTAAAAGAACTACGTGTGGTCTGATCCCGATTAGCGGGTACGTAGGCACCAAAATGGGCGACTTAAAATATGTAAAAAATTATTTTTGTGAATTTATTTGATTTGTTTAGTTTAGAATATATGAATATTGATAGAATTTGATAATGTTGATTAATTGAATATTTAGAGTTTTTAGATTATATATGATCATTGATGGAATTAGATTAGTATTTTTTATGCATATTAGACATATGTTTAGTTAATTAGATTTGATAAATAATTTAGATTTTGAAATTAGGGTTTAAAAGAAAGCAATTTAAATATGGAAAGTTAAAGTGGTAACCGTTAGGTTTTAATAGGTTAGCCCCGAACTCAAGTTAATTTCTGGTTCTCATTTTCAAAAAACGATTTTTTCGCAGATCAGTAGCAAAACCAAAATCAACCTACCCATTGGTTTTGGTTTATTTTTTTTCTCGACTTTAGTCGAGTGGCGACTCCAAAATATTTTTTAAAATTAAAAATTTCCTTTAATTCTTAGTCGAGGATTCGTATTGAATGGGTTAGGGTTTAGTACGAATCGGATTAAAGGAAATCGAAAAAAGAAAAAAACCAGGCTCGACAGCAAGGAATTTGAAGGAAACGTTTTGGGTCTTTTTTCTTATGTTTAGGAAAGTTTTTATTGGTTTTTGAATGGTTCATATCATTATTTTCGAAATTAGAAAAAATTGTAAAGCATTTTTAAAAGTTACAATTTAATTGAATAAAACAAGCTCTTAAATAAATAATTTTTAAAAATATTATAATCCATAAGTTATCTAACGGTTCAAAGCTCACTCTTTCTTATCAAATAAAAGAGTTTATTCATCATTACATTAAAATACTTAGTATATTATTTTTATAATGACCTCTTTCCCTCTCTTTATATTATTCATACTTCTTATCAAATAAAAGGGTTTATGGATTGATTCTTTCACTTTCTTTAGATTGTGAAAAGGAAGAAACAAGAATTTTTTTTTCCTCTCCTTATGCCTAAAAACATCAATACCATTCTCCATGGTCAAGTATCTGAGAACAGGGGTCCAATAGAAAAAATCATATAAAGCAAAGAGCAGGGAGGCTAACATAAACGAATATTGAAGATTCTGTACCAGCTGGAAATTGATATACCACATGGATCACGGTTGATATAATTTATTATTATTATTTTTTAGCAAGCCACCTCACATCTGACACCATATGGCTGCCAACTAATTCCGACTCAAAGTTGGGTAGGACTACAAGGGCGACAAAGCTCTCCCTACTGAGTTTTAACCAACTACATTTCTATAACTCGAATCCAAGAATAAAAAATAATAAGGTTAATAAATCATTATCATTTGTCATCCATAGCATTTTAGCATTTTCTTGTCTTAAAATCAACACATCCGATAGCAATTGCTGCTAAGACATCAAAGCAAGGTTGACTTATATTCTGGCCAAAAAAGAGAAAAATGCTTCTGCGCTCATAGTTGGAAAAAGGAAAGAAAAGTAAAATGGATAGAATGAGTGAATGGTAATACTAATACATTTTAAATTTGCTTGCAAAATCGAGTTTTTCTTTTTGTTTGTTTGTTTTTTTAAACAACCTCCTTACTTAAGTGACTTCCACCGGCTTCTCCTTTTATACAATTTATTTAATTTGAATTACAACACTAATTATTAGCTAAATAAGAATGTTGTAACCAACTGGTATGAACATCAATCTTCTAACAAAATAGATCATTTAATTACCTCTCCCAAATTGTATCATGTATGAAATAGTTAGAAAAATAAATTATTGGCTTTAGAGTCACTAAAAAGGAGGAAGAGACCTCTGTTGTTTAGTGAGTATAGGGAAAAAATAAGATTATTTTTTTTACACCGTTAGATATCATCTTTGAGTATATTAAGTTTTGTCCAAAAGCATCCATATCCTAAGGACCTTGAAAGGTTTTTCAAATATCATATCTATATTTTAAGGATCTCTTTTTCTCAAATACCTTATCACTTTATCCTAAACCCTTTTACATCAGTCCTTTATATCTTTTTAAATCTTATGGGTCTTATATATTTTTACACAATACACTCAGTAAGGTTAAAAACATTTAAAAAGATGTAAAACAATGACCTAAAAAGTTTAAGGAATCTCCTCATCCTATAAGACGTCAAAAATTGAAATCCTTAACATGAAGTCCCATGTCAAAAGGATCAATGGATGGAGATGCTCAAAGTATATGAACTTTTTTAAAAGTGAATATAAAAAAGAAAATAAAACGATTTCAAAAATAAGAAAATTTTATATTGATTGTACAAAAATTTAGTAGGAAAGGACATGTATGACCTAGATAGATTGACTTCTTAAACTATACAAGAATGACTAGATTTTTTAATTGTTTAGAAAAAAAGATGTATGGGTCTATTTGAATTGTTTAATTTTCATTTGTATCTTATCTGCATATATAATGCCCTCAAAGGTTTAATTAAGGTATTATTGTTACGTATAATACTTTATGCATTACATGCTTAAGCTTCCTAGAATGATGCATTTATTTCGAATATTTGCTGACTGATTTTAAATTACTAAATCATTCAGTTAGATTGTTAAAACAACTGATTTAAACATTCAAAATAGACTTCACAAAAACATTTTATAATCTACTTTTAAAAGCATATCATCTTTCCCAAAAACAAAGTTTTTAAAGATATTACAAAACATATAAGCTTCTCCACTAAACCCTTAAAAGAATATTACAAACTTAAAATATAAATCTAGTTTTTAAACAAAATAGAAAAAAATACAAATAAAACTCCACGATCCTAACCCACTTCACTAAATTAGCATTGCTTAAAACTCGAGCCAAACATCATCACTATCAATCATCATCAACAACAGCACCCTCATCATTATCATCAGCTCATCATCAACACTATCATCATCATCAGTCATTCATCTTCATCAATTCAATAAAATACCTAGAAAAGAATAATAACAACAATAATGGGTCGAAGCTCAATACACAGTATCACAGGTACACACGGAATAACAAATGAGCCTAACTAAATGTAATGTAGCAATAACATGTTATTATTTTTACTTTAAGTTAAACAAATCAACACTAAAGCACTTACGTTTCGAAACAATCCCTGGCCCACCATCGAGGCAACAGGGGAGCGCGTCAGTAGCCCTCGCAGGTGACTATCCCAAGGGAGGAATTCGAGGGATCCTAAGTAAACGCAGCTGCTCAAGGAGTTAATAAAATAGCTCAATACTTATATATCCGATATAACCGATAAAAGTAATCTCATTTAGAGTTTACAGTCGTTACTCAACTTTACTTAACTTAATCCACAATATCACCTAATTCAATCGTTTCCATAAAAACATGAATTAAATCATATTATATCATGTTAAGAATAAGCAAATGTTACACCACACCTTATCAGTTACCCGCCGAGCCACCTATTGGAAGTCATTGCATCATGACAAGTGGCCTAAGCGCCTAAATTACCATATCCACTCGAACAAGATTACTGCTCTCTGGACCAGATTCAATTGCACACACACAACCATAACTAATCAATTATTAAGCCGAGTTTAAGTTTTAATTCAATTGTAGGATGCCTATCCTAATAATCACCATATAAGTTACTAGGTACATTTTATATATAATCCAAATAAGCTTAGAAGGTAAATCAGAAGCCAACTCAGAAGATAGATAAGGTATTCATATATGTAGATTCAAGAATTAAATTCATATAAGAAATTATATTAATTATCCACTTATCTCAAACTTTTATTAAAACCCTATTTGTATTTCTTTTCACTTTGATTATAGCCATTTATCACAAAAGCATCATCACATCATTCATGTTCTAAAAACATATATTTTCTAAGCAAACACACATTTGAAACAATATATTCTCCATATTAATTATAGTTTATCCTAACATATCATTCTAATCCAATTATTAGCTATTAACCCATTTTTTAACTTAATCCTAGCCAAATTGATTAGAATTAATCATTTAATCCAATTACTAATCTAAGATAATTAAACTCAATCAATCTAATCTATTTTAGCTTACTAAAGTCAAATTAGTCAAGTTGGACTAAGAGTAATTAACTAAGTTCATTTTATATCTAAGATTTATATTTACTTAAGTCTATATTAACTTAATCTTAACCAAGTTAATTAAACTTAATCAATATAGTTCATTTTATCTCATTCAAGTTTATTAAGCCAAGTTGAACTTAGATTATTAACTAGGTCTGTTTTATATCTAACTCTATATTTAACCAAGTTATTTATTAAGTCTTTAAGTTCACTAAACTCATGCTTAATTATATCATTCAACAAACTTAATGCATTAACTATCATTTATTTATTTCATTTTAGTTTTAAAAAGTTTATATTGTACTTAACTACACACAATTAACTAGTAAAATAAGTTTCCAACTTTATTTGGAAAACGTAGTAGTTGTAAAGAAATAAAATTTCGACCTTGATAATTTTTGAATTTACAAAAACTTAAAACATGAAAGTCATAGATCTCTTTTTAAGCTTTCGAAAGCATTTTAAATCACCTTAATTTGAGTTTGGATGAAAAAAATACGAAAGAGTGTCATAGCATGGAAAACTAAACGAGCTGTTTCAAAGACCGTTTCAACTTAGGGATTTTATCCAAAAATGATCCGAAAGTGAAACACCCTCCAAACAAGCCATTTTAAGGGCTGTTTGGTCCATATAACCTCTTGAAACAAGACGGTTCAAGGGCTATTTCAACTTAAATCTTTACACATAAATTAAAACACCCCTCCATACACCCTCATTTGAGACCCTCCTACTGTGCACGAATTTTCTTTATTTCTTTTACATCTTTTTACCAATTTTTACACATTTTAATTCCATCAAAACATCATATAAATATCATACAAGCTAATTTCCATACTTCCAACACTTCTATATTCATCCAACAACATCAAACAGCATCAAACCCCATACCTACTATTCATCACCTTCTCCAATAATACATAAACCACATATATCTATCATTCACCAACTTCATCATAATTTCTACTTAAATACAACTTCAATACATCATATACATGCATAAATAACAACTAAAGCAAAAGAAAAAGCAAATCTTATCTTTGAAGCAACTCAAACAACTTGATCCTCTTCATTATTCTTCTTTCCAAATTGATAGAGCTACTTCTAGATTGTTCTTCATCTTTGTTCTTATTTCCTAACTTCGATTTCTCTTCTAGCCTTCTTGAAATTGAGATTTTGGATTAAATTTTGAAAAAAGGAAAGAGAAGAAGAAAAGAAGAGAAGAAGAAAGGGAGAAAAAGAAAGAAACGAATAGGGAAAGAAAAGGAGAAGGAAAAGGAAGAGCAAAAGAAAAAGGAAAGGATAAGGATAAAATTAGGATTTTTAAAAATAAGGTATTAGATTTAGAACTTTCAAATCAATATCTTTAGTTCTAGAAATATTTAGAAGATAATTTCAAAATCAATAAGTTTGAAATTAAGAACTTAATTTAGGAATTTAGTTCAAATCAAATTGACATTTAATTTGAGTTTGAATTTAAGAACTGATATTTTTAGACGAGCAGATAAACTCAAATTTTACGACGATTATGGAATTAGAATTTAGACTAAAGTTTAAGGGTTTAGAAATCTATTAAACATTTAAATAGCATGTTTAGGGGTTTAGGAATTGAATCTCAAATGTCAACTTAATTTACTATTAATCTAATTATGTTAACTTGTCTAATTATTTTCTATAATTCATTTGACTTATTTAATCTATCTAAACTTAATTTCTAACTTAAGTGAAGGGTCGAAATATTTCAACATATATATTTTATCTATATCTATTTGTATCTGATCAGTGTGATTAGTTTATGAGTAAAAATGTCTATTTTTCATCTGTATTTGTTTCTTGACAAATATATGTTTAAAACAACAAAAATAAAGATATCAAACTAACAGGAAAAAAAATGGAACAAACAGATCCATAATTTGGTTTATGATTTTTTCATATTATAATAAAAGGTTGATCTGATTCAAGTCCCTTCATAATTTGAAGGATGATTATTCAGCTTTGCAAATACCATGGAGCAAAAGGTCAATCTAATCTCATTTTAAAAAATAATTATCAAAATAATATTTAGATCAACTTAATTACCGAAATAGACCATCAAAATAGTATTTTGAAAATGTGATAATAATTGTTGCAAACAAATTGCATAGACAATGGCTCAAACAAAACGCACATGAGAAATGCAAGATAAGTGGACATGATATAAATAACTCACATGTTTAAGCTACAAGTTGTGTTGTGTAAAACTCACATGTTTAAGCTACGATATGCATGTACCTCGCATATGAAAAATGCAAATTACATACAAAACCATGCAAATTTGGTAGGTGTTTTGATAATTAAGTTAATGGCTTATTTTAGTAAATAAATTTTATATTGACATAAAATCCCTAATAGCAAGAGTATAAGCAATCTCCAAATTTTAAATCTACTAAAGTATCCCCATCCTAAGTTCTTGACATGAGATCCTATGCAAAGGACCTCACTTGTTGAACTATCTCTAAAGAGGTCTTTAAAGTGTCACATTAGTATCTTAAGGACTTCTTTTCTTTTTAAGAGAAAAAAAAAAAAAAAGAACCCTACTTCTTTATCTCTAAGGTTCTTAATATAAAGTTTTGTTGCATCTTTTTAGATTTTATGGATCTCATATACTTTACATAATATACTTAACAAAATTTAAAAAAAAAAAAGAAAGAAAAACAAGAAAAGCTTTAAAAGACCTTACTTTTTGGGGTTTTTGGTAGAGGACCTCAAAAAGTTTTAAAGATCTCCTCCATCCCATAGGACCTAAAAAAGTGAGCTCATTTACATAGGATCCCGTGTCAAGGATTCTAATGAAAATGCTCTTAAACTAACTTTAATTAGAGGTTTTTGACATAAATTTTTACGTAAAAAACCACAGTATGGGTTTCTTTCTAGATAATACAAGGTCTTTATGCTTTTGGTGTTTCTCTAGCAAGGATCCTGCATCCAATTTTTTTATTTTTTTTCAAATATTTTATTTGTTTGATATGTTTTGTCTATCTAAATTTGCAAAGCAAATTACAACATACATTAAAAAAATTGCTTTTGTTTATTATTTGAGCAATTTTGATAAATTTATTAATTATATTTTCTGTGAAAATAAATTAAACATTAACAATATATATGTCCAATTTTTATATTGCAAATTTATTTAACCTTCTTTGTTTACAATAAAATTACCTTAAAAATGTTAAAGTATTGGTAAAAGTAATCGTAGCCTGAGATTTACAAAAACATAAAAAATATTGAAGAACCCTTTTAAAGATCTTTAAGGATTAAATAAAAAGATTCTTAAAATGGAGAGTTATTGGGATGATAACATAGCACACTAAAGATCTTATAGAGTTCCTTAGCATTAAAATTGCTCTTAGAGGTCCTACCAAATGTGTATACCCTTGGACGAAAAAGAAGTTCGAGATATGGCTTCATGTACACATGAAATACAAGACCTACTTCAGACTTGGAGAAGCAAAAGAGCTCATAAAAATTCGACGCCACGAGATATTGTCGTATCTAAAATAATCCCAAATTTTTTAAATCGATTGAGAATACAATACGAGTAAACAAAGTAGACTTTCGAATAATTACTTACATTATATTTGGTTAAACGTAATGGAATCAAGATTTCAACTTTATTCCTGTAAAATATTTATTCTTTTATTTAGTTTGCGAAAAATTATATCAAAAGAAATCTACTCCATGTTATATGGAATAGATAAGAAATTCCCATATTCTTTTTCTTTATTGGTCATGAAATTGCTACTCCTTTTCAACCTTATTCCATTCCAGTGAACCAAACATATTATGGCCTGTTCACTTCGTTGAATAGAATAAGAAGAAAATAGAATTTCAATTCAAAGGGAATGTAATAAGATTGTAATGACTATAATAATGTTCACTTGGTGTTAGAATTAAAACAAGTAATTATTAGAATAAAAGGTAAAATATCTATAATGTCTTGTATTTATTATAAAAAAGAATAATTGTATAGATGTTATTTTCAAGACAGTGGTATTTATGAGAAAATTAAAAAATAAACCATTGAATGACAATTCATAGATTAGCGACATGAATTGCTATTCATCATTTTACGTAATAGCAATTCATTATGAATTGTCATTCTTTTGAAGTAAACAACATAATATCAGCTTTACGTCAAATAAAAAAGAAATGAATAACTATTCATGTCAAGTGAATGAAACGTTAGTATTTCTATTTTCTACAGGAGAACAAAAACATTCAAGACATTCGGAGTTGTTTATATCTGTAATGTTATATATATTCTATTTGATAATGTTTCTTTGTAATAGTTTTATTTTGTGATGTTTCGAGCCCAAACAATGCGACAATGTGTCGCATGATTCTACTCGCAAGCCAAAATACATACAAGGCATTTGTAATACTTGTACACTCGTTCTTACGCTTAACTAATGCCTACAGAACAAAGACCTGAAAGGTAGGCATATAACCAATCAAGTAACCTAATCAAACAGCAACATATTAAAGTCACTTCTTTTCAATTAATAACAATCATATTCCATTCGTTTGGTCTTATCCAATCAAGTTTAACAATACAACCCACTTTTATGACCAACCCTAACATGAGTAAGAAGCCCAACGTTTAAATCAGCCCAGTCACTTGTTAACTTTTGAGCTACTCTAATAGCTATATTTTGTTGGTCCCATGTCCCACAAACCTTATCTCAAAACGGGAATAGAAGTAATATAATCCATGTCTAAACCCAACCTTATCATTCAGTTCCAATTGCCCAAATCTTCACCTGTATTTCTCTCCTAACCATAGATTACCCTTTTTTCAGTCCTAGGTTGAGTTTCAAAGTTGGTGAAAATAAGCTCGAGGAAGAAGAATGTAGCTGCCCCTCTCTAGCCTCATGTCTGCGAGGACCTGTCCCTTTGGCAGAGAAGGAAAGTTTGGGACATGCCTCTTTGCTGCAACAGAAGATACACAGCAATTTAAGGAGTACAAAGGGGAACTCATATTTGCAACTTAAAAGGATGCCATTGATTAAGTCCATAATCCTCTACAAAAGCCAAATTTCCGTATGGACCTCAAGTTTTCACATCATATTCGCCTAAGAGAAAAATACATTAACAAAGCATACTCCAAACTCACACATTAGCAGCCAGTGCAATATATAGTTGCTCAACTAGATAGCCCTGGAGAGGTGAAGAATGGTTAGAGCCAAAATAGGATGCGGTTTCCTCATCTAAATGTTAAAATGAAGCAAGATTTACCAAACCAAACCTCTTCCAATGTCAATAAAAAGAGGGTGAGCTAGTCCTTCAACTCTTCACCTTCTTGTGGCTCCCCCCAAGACATTCTCATGATTATGCCTTGCTTTGGTTTCCATTCACGGTTACGAGCCAGAGCTACAATCTTGCATTCATCAAATATTGCTAAAATGACCCAACTGGTTACTGGTTTGCCATACATTCCAACAGTAAAACATCCCATATATCGTTTTCATAGAAAAGGAAAAAATAAATCAGAAAACAAACATCTTCAAACGGTTACAGCAAGTAGACAGTGATGCTTTCAAACCCTAAAGCAAGCTGCTCCTCCTTGTCACACAGATTTACTAACATTCTGGTCAAGGTTACAGCAAGTAGGCAATGATGCTTTCAAACCCTAAAGCAAGCTGCTCCCCCTTGTTACACAGATTTACTAACACTTGTCAAATGTAACAATTACAACAGCCATAGTCACCAAATTTACATTTTTCGCATCCTTGAATTGCAGGGAACCATGTCTCAAGAATGTAAGTACAAAGCACAACACTCAGCATGCACACCACTTCAGCTAAACTCATCAAACACAAGCCCATACAAAGATTTCCATTATAGTGAAAAAGAATGATCTCTTACAGCTCTTGAGGAAATCCAATAAACTCGAACTAGTGAGAATATATCAGCTCAATTCTTCAGCAGTTTGAAGCAGAGGAGAGGTGCGGCTATCAGTCTGTCCTGAAAAGTGTATTGGTTTCAGATATGGATCTTCATAAGCTTTTGCTAATTTCTCATAGAACTCATGAATTGCAGGATCCTTCTGGTTTTCTTTGTCCTTCATTATCAAACACTGCAAAAAAAGGCTATTGGTCAGAGTGAAAAGGAAAAAAGCAACATAATTTGCAAAGAAATTTATACACAACAGTTTTGCATAAGAAAGCACTGCAACAGATTTATCAGAAAATCAAATTTGAGTTGAATGTTATCACCCTTTTCTCGATGGAGCAAGTCGGCTAGAAAGGATGATTGTCTGTGTTGAAGTCTCTGTTATTGTTTCGGCCTTATCAGTTGCTCATGTTGTCATGTTCGGTCAAGTGTATTGTCCATGGCTGTTGTGTTCACTCTGTGTGTGTGTGTGTGTGTGTGTGTGTTTGTCCATAAAGGGTTGTGCTCGTGCTGTAGTGGGCAGAGTTAGTGGGGCATTAAGGGTGGGATATTATAGGGCCAGCAATTATAAGCAGTTGTAAACTAGCCACACTATGAAATCTCCTAGTTTTTTTGCTTGTTCTACAAAAGAGTGTTGTATGGGTAAAGAGAAATCAAGTTGGAAATTTATCAAAATCTTCTTATTATTGTTGAAGAGATCCGGAAATTCTCACTTAGTGAGCCCTACATATTCTAGCAAAATAGATCAACTAGGAAGGAAGAGAAATATTAAAAAGGAAGTTGTAAGTGGCAAGTTCACCCTTTCAACGCACAATCAAGAATTGAAACCCAGTTGTGTAACAAATCATGAGCTATATCTAGCTACTTTTGAGAAGACAATACAGGAAATCTGATGCTTTTGATGTATAATATCATAAGAACAGTTTCGTTCTTTTAGAATTTAAATTGAAATGCATATAAGATCACTGAAAAAGTAGAGGGTTTGTAGAATGATTGAATCAACAATAAAGTTGATTTGGTAGTTCATTAGACCATATAAGTATAATGTTCAGAATTCACAGATGAATGGACAAAAGAGATTTCAAAAAACCATAGGAATTTTCTAGAGGTCAACTAAGATTTATTCTTGTGCGAGATGTAAATTATTTTAGCATTCATGGGAATAAGCAGTTAGGGTTAATGGTGATACGTAGGGTTGATGTACTAATACTATTAGTATTAACCTTGTTAATAATGTGCATAAATAGGTCATATTATGTGCAATATGAAGATATACTAAAAGAAATATATATATATATATATATATTTTTTTTTTACCTTCATTGCCATTTTTCTTACGCCTCCATTGCCTTATCCTTGTATCTACTATATATAATTAAAACCAAGATTAAGTAACAGAATAATCTGCCATAATCTGTCTCCACTCAAACTCCAGATGATGGCTAAAGCTTATTTTCCCCTTTCAGGTAGGTACAGACAACTTGTGACCAGAACAAATAAACTTTGAAGGTACAGGTACAAGTGAAAATGACCCCAAATTTTCAACTTAGCACATTGAAGACTCCATAGTTATGCCATGGTTATGGACATTTATGGTACCATCCATTGCAAAGAATTACATATTTCTTCCATCTACACACGCTATATGGGAACTTTAAAGGAAAGCTAATCCAAGAAAAGGCATAAAACAAAATTAGCTATATATAAGCAAGGTAACAAAACTGTTCCGAATATTACAAAATGTTGAAGGGATTATGGCCGGAAGTATACTACTATCAAGACTTGCGAATAGAATGTCCTTAAGATGCAAGAACTATTATGCCTTTCATTAAAGAAAATAGAATAATTTATTTTCTTATAGATCTTAATGCCAAATCAGAGTTCGGATTCTAAGTAGAGAAGAGCTCCTATCAATTTCTGAAGTTTTCCCCCTAGTACAAAAAAGAAGAAAGTTGATGCATGGTAATACTAAAACCAAACAATGAGGCATCTAGATTAGCTATAAAAGCTGCAAAATCAATGCAAGGGGATTCATCTTCATGCAAACAATGGCCTAACAAGCATGAACCTTGGTTTTCTTATTGTAAAAAGCCTTGTCACATCAAAGAAAATTGCTTCAAGCTTCATGGTAAGGACAACGTTCTTCATCAAATCTGTGTTTTTAAAAATCATAAGGAAAATCGAGCCAATGTCTCTACTATAGAGACCGTGACAAGAAAATAAGGAAGTTAATGCAACTATTGACACTTTTGAACCTGATCTTGAGTTCAACAAAGACATCTTTGCCAATTAAAAAGTCCACTCGATTCTCTTTCCAAATCCTTAGGTACTTGTTCTTTGGTCCAAAATGGTAAATGTTATAATTGTCTGTCCTTTAATGTTAATTGAAACGTCAATTCTCACACATGAGTTGTAGACTCTTGTGCAATAGATCACGTGACTAATTTTTCCACTTTGTTTTATTCTTATAGCTAAAACATAGACAATTAGGTAATCACAATGGCAAATGGTTTCATAATTCCATCGAAAGGAAAAGACAATGCAAACATTGATCCCAATCTCCAAACTCAAAGATGTTCTGCATATTCCTAAACTTACCACTAATTTCCTCTCAATTGACCAAATAAACAATGATCTTAATTATTCCATCACCTTCATTAAAATTCATGGTGTTTTTCAGGACCAGGGAAAATTGAGGTCCGAGATGGACTATATGTCATTGATAACGTGAATAAACTAGATGAAACAATGTGAAGCCCCATCCTCCAGAATTTTGGAAATTTAGACACATCATTGACGTCTTAGTCATCCATCTTTCAACTATCCAAAATCATGTTTCCATCCTTGTTTCAAGGAATATCTATCTCTGAATTTCAGAGTAATGATTGCATTCGTGCAAAACATCATAGACAGTTTTTCCAAAATCATCAATAAAATCTCCATTGTTGTTCAATCTTGTTCATTCAAATGTGTGGGACCCTCTAAAATTCCCAATGTTAATGGTGCAAGATGATTTGTTATGTTCGTAGATGACTACAGGAGTCACTTGGTTGTATCTTCTTAAAGAAAAGTCCAAGTTCCTTCTGTTTTACAAAATTTCTACAAGGAAGTACATGGTCAGTTTAAAATCCAAATCAAGCATTACAAAATAGATAATGGACAAGAATATGTGAATTGCACCTTAAGTCTCTTCTTTAAAAACAAAGGAATTGGTCATGAAACTTTTCGCATTGATGCTCGACAATCTCATGGAAGTATTGGTTGATTTCTTTCCTTTAATAGTGACAATCAATTCTTTTCCATTTAAGATTTTTTGATGTACATCTTTTGTACATACCCACAAAAACCATCGCACCAAACTTGAATCACAATCATTGAAGTGTATTTTTTAAGTACTCCAACACTCAAAAGGGATATCAATGCTATCATTCTTCGAGTAGAAGATTTTTTTATCTCTGTAAATAAAGTAAGAGAGTAATATAATTTTTTGATAATTTTCATTCATATGGAAGTAGTTTATATATACAAAACTAATAGAGCTATTCTAGCAGATCTCCTAATAAAAGCTAGTTAATATTGTACATTAATAGAAAATATTGTATATTATTTTTCATATCATAACTCCTCCTCAAGTTAGAGCATAGATATTAATCATGCACAACTAACCATATATATCATTAATCATAGCATTATTCAAAGCTTTAGTAAAGATAATAACTAATTGCCCTCTAGTTTTGACGTGTCCTATAGAAATCAACTTCTGTTGTATCTTCTCACAAATGAAATGATAGTCGATTTCAATATGTTTGGTTCGCTCATGAAAGACGGGGTTATATGCAATGTAAAGAGCTGCCTGATTATCACACCACAATTATGTACAAAGCCTAATATTTACATTTTCAAAACTAGAACAAAACCACTACTATAAAAGCGCAAACAATCAAATATTGAGTACAAAGATGGTTCAAAATAAGCCTTGGTAGATGGGATACATTCGGAGTATTAAGGCCCAAGCGTAAGGAATTTCTGTCTCCAAATACAATAAACAGTTGCTGCCAAACCTGACTTCCATTTATCCGAAACAAGATTTATCAAGAATAAAATAAGGCCATCTATGGCTCCCTGCCAAGAGATAGTGATAGTGGCACTAGATTAGGGCAAGATAAAATTGGAATGTGCATGTGAATTCTAATTGATTGAATCGATGATAAGTATATCAGAATGGAATTGTTGTAAATACTGTATGATTTAGTATAGAATTGGAGTGTCTGCAATATTTATGATCACCCATAAATCGTTAGTTAATATGCCATGATCTTATAATCAAATGAACCATGCATATCATATGTTGAGTCATATTGCATAGGCTATTATACCTTTGTGGGAAGAAGACATATCAGCTAGGCAACAAGGGGCCTGTAAACTCGAATGTTGGTTGAATGGTAGTGGTGTAGACACTTGTATCAACTACAAAATTGTGTGTGGGTGGGCACCTCTATCAACCACAATGTAGATAAAAAAAATTGAAATCTATGGTCGTATGGGCCTAAAACACCTAACCCCGAATGGAGGACGTAAATCCATTCAACATAAGACTCTCGAAAAGTCTTATGTATTGTATACTCACGTGCTTATGCATTTCATATGGTTGTTAATATAACTTGCCTGATATATATTGCTTGTTGAGTATTTAATTTTGGAAGTGAAACTCACTAAGCTTGTAAGCTTATACCCCTATAGTTCCTGTTGCAGTATGAATATTTATGGCTATTCCCGAGAGGCCACTTTCCTCATATATGACTTTTGAATTTAAGGAGCTTTTTGAAGAAGTCGGGATCTAGATGTTAGACATAGACTTCTAGTTGAATCTCCTTAATTACATATAAATATGTTGTAAGAAACTTTCGAGGACCTAAGAACTCTTATTATTTTGACGGGGGTATGCCCCTTAGTTTATGTAATAGATTAATTTGGATATAATTGTTATGATTTACATTTTTATCACTACGTATGTCTCCTTAAGCTATTTCGATTCAAAGTATGATTCCTTATATGTTGATCGTGAGCCTTACACCCGGTGTTTAAACTCATGGAATGACTAAGGTTGTCATACCTGAGTTTAGATATCAAGTGTGGTGGACTGTCACATTTAGGGTACTCTTTGGGGCGTGACAATACACTTGAAAAAGGACTAGTTTTCAAGGAAGAAAAATCACTAGCCATGTTGGATTAAGAATAACCTGGAGAAAGGATCAAAAAGATGAAAAACTAGAAGAAGTCAGCGACAAACGGCAGCAGACGGTGGTCAGCGGCAGTCGAAAAACAGGTTGGAGCCGAATGCTGAGACAGTCGAACCGAGGGAATATTAGAAAACCGATGCATAACACCAAAAGTGGGCTAAAAAAGACACGTTGGCCAAAAAGAGGATAATAGGAGCGGACGACGCGTGGCAGCGCATGACGGTGCTTTCGGTGGTGAGATTCCTAGGTTTTGTCGTCGGAGAAGAGAGAAACACAACGATGTAATCAAATTTGAAATCCAACACCAGGAAGAGCAAATTCAGACGCAACAGCCATGGAAAATTAGGGTTTGTGTTTAGGGTTTGTGAAAATTAAGGTTTGTGTTTAGGATTTGTGTGTTTAGGGTTTGAATTTAGGGTTTGCCACTCTATGGCTCTAATACCATGTGAACAAAAAGAGAAAAAAATATATTTTCTGATATTTTTTATTAATTTGTTTGTACATACATAGAGATATACATACAATGTTCTTGTGATTGTTAGTATACCTTACCTACCAATATATTAATTATATTGTATAGAAAATATAATATAATAAATACAACACATAACTTAACACATTAGAAGCAGAGATAGATGTTGATTACATAGGATCTTTAGTGGATAGAAGATCTACTATTAGTTATTGCGCATTTGTTAGAGGAAATTTAAGTACTTAGAGAAGTAAAAAGGAAGCAGTTGTAAGGGAATTCAATGTAGAGGCTCATTTTAGAGCAACTGCTCATGGCATTTGTGAATTTTTGTAGTTAAGAATAGTGTTAAAAGATCTTTGAATCAAAGGAAAAGAAACTTGACAGTAGATTAATCACCGCAACATATGCATTTTCCAATAATCAACGAGCACATACTTTTACTAAGGCTACAAACCGAGTTACTCACAAACTACTCGATCTCAAGCTCAAACTCAGGCTCGTTTAGCTCTCGTGAATGGGCCCATTATTCTCTAAGTTGAATCCGTCTTTTTTCTTCCCCTCCACTCCCCAAAAGTAGCTTGCTTTGCTCATGGTACGATTAACAACTCCACTTTATCGGCTAGCGGGCCATGCCCTTCTGGTATATAATATATTAATATAATATTATATATAATTATTTATATTAATTTAATATTATAAATATAATTATACACACTAAACGAGCTGAGCTCGGCTCAAAAATCCTTAAAGGGCCTAAGCCTCTTATTCCAGACTCATTAAGAGCCCAACCAGGCTCGACTCCAGCTCATTAAGGATTTAAACGAGCTAAGCCCGAGCCAGTAAAAGTTCAACTCATTTACACCTTTAGTTTTCACTAAAGAATTATCGCCTACAAAGTATTATGAGTTGATCAACAAGCTAGGAATGGAAAACATCCACTCCCTAGCTTGAGAGTACTATAGGGATATTCTAGATGTCAACTGGAATTTATCCTTGTATGGGCTGTAAGTAATTTAAGCATTTATAGTAATAGGTTGGTAGAGTTACCAGTGATAGGTAAGGTTGATGTATTAATGCTATTGCTACCAACCATATTAGTAATGTGTATAGATAGGTCATGTTATGCAGAACAATCTCATACACAATGAACATATGAATGGAAAAAGGAGATTGTGAAAAACCCCATGTATTGTCTAAGCACCGTGGTTCGCATAATCAACAGAACCGAAAATAATGGTGCCATCCCTTTTAGAAAAGGTAAGTAAAAAATAAAAAAGTTTCATCAAGAACTACCTGGACATCAATTTTCAAAACCTCCCTTAACTATTTAAAGTCAAATTCATAGCAGCAAGGTGAATCAATCAAAGATAACTACATATTAACTGTATAACATTATTGCACCAGTGCCACTGTACCTCAGCAGGAATAGCTCTAAACAGAGGCAGGAATCTTTGCCGGCAATACAGATGAAAAAGAAGTGTAAGAACAGGAAGAGGAATTATCAAGATCGATGCCAGGAAAAGCTTCTTCAGTCCAAATATACCAATTGCAATAATATGCATCAGTATCAAAGAAAAAATTGTTGTACTGTGCACTACTGGCCACAACTTCCCATCAGTTTCATACTTCAAGGTATACACATTCAGCAGCTGTAATCAGCAGAAGAAAAAGATTAAGACTCATTCATTCAAACTTTGTACACAATATTCTTGCCAACAGACAGTACAGCCAGACAAAAGTAAGCCATTAAATTTTAAGCCTAGAAGAAAGAAAAATGATACCTATGTAAAGCCACACATCAACAGACAAATCAATGACAAAAACGAATACTTAACCTTCCCAATCACAAGTCTTTGATGCCGTATTTGATGTTTAGTATGTGACTTCAATCTCACAGTCCTCCTTGCATTAACTCTTGTTTAATAACTATATTTTATTGGGTCATTAAATTAGACCCTTGTAGTATATCTTAGAAACATACATGTCAACTTGAAGTTACCAAACAGATGATGCACCATCCAAAAAATATTTGACATGATGACTCGTCAGACTTAACAGATGATTGACATACAAAATGGAACCACCCAATATGTGATAAAACTACAAATATAAAACAGCACACAAATTCTCATCAACGTGCACTTGTCACTGGTGAAGGAATCAGAGCTTTCTTGACTAGTGAGCTTGTCAATGCCAAATTAATTGTAGACTTATGGAAATGCTCCTCACCTGGTTGCGGAAGACTATGTATCCCATGCAGAAGTAAACAAGGATGAATGGCAAAATGAGCGGAGCAAGGAAGAAGTATATTATACCAAGAAGTCCAAAGAATAAAATCCTGGGAATTTCACTGTGGTAAGGAATTGATGGAGCCTTAAATTCATCAGCATCTTTTCTATGGAACAGCCTGCCTATAACATTGCCAATGAGTGGAAACAGTCGAAAAAGCTCAGACGATAAAGTGGTCCACCCAGATGTCACAACATATGAAATGAAGAACGATGCCTGGGAACAAGTATTTGTCTCAGAATATTATAAGTGCCACCTCAATAATATACTTAGGAGATCAATTTTAATGCCTGACAAGTCTGCTTCTATTTAATGTAATCATACCATGGTTCCCTGCTATTCAAATTACACAAAATAGCATGGAAACGTGTAGTATAAAGGTTCTTGTACAAATATAGGCCCTTTATTGAAGATAAAAAAAAAAAAATGAAAAGAGGCCTCAAGAAACTCACTACAAATGTATACAATGAAGATGCATACGATATATGCATTTTATGTGTAATTGAACTGAAAGCTCATGTAAAGAAAGCACCTTCTATCCGTATACAAGTTTGAACTGAAGGTGCATTTATGGGCCCTTAGGTCAGTACTAGATACACTAAAGGCACAGTTAGTATGTGTGCCTTTAGTGTAGTCCCATTGAAAAAATCAAAAACACATCAGGAAAGGAGAGATGACACATATCAATACACATGATATTACATAAGATGTTCTAAGCAAACACATCAGTACAATCCATTCAATCCAAAACTTCAAACGCCAAACCCCAAAATCCAAGATAAACTTCAACCAGAAACTTCATATACGAAACTCCAAAATCCAAAAAAAACCTTGGACTGAAGTCTTTAAATACCAAATTTCACGACTTCAAATTCCAATTTCAAAAGTAAAGGTAAATGCAATGAATAAAATGCAATATCTAATATCAAACTCCAAACATCGCCAAAAATGAAATTTCAAATATTCTAATTGTTATCAAAATAAATATAAAAAAAAATGTTCGTTTACAAAACAATGTTAGGGAGTTTACATAGATAACTACATATCAAAAGAAAGAAGAAAATTGATGCTGGTCATATGGCTCCTAATACTGTAGAGGTGGGTCCTCAAAGTCACAAGAAGGTATTGGACTCAACTAACTAGAACGATGAAGCTATGTGATACCCTCCACAAATACGCAGCCATATCTACTAACTCAAGTCGTCTATTCTGAAAAGCTAGTGGAGTTGAGAGAGGATCGATTTAATAATCAAGATGCGAAGTCACAAAGGGGTGCAAGCTGGCTAGTGAGCTACCTATGTTATTACTAGATAAATATCCGCTCTATGGCATTGATGATGTGATGGGATGGATAAGATCCATTGCAAAGCTTGATGTAGGAGATGTGGATACGTTTGGCATGTGCTTTGTCATCCCCCTCCACATCTTGATAATATTATATTTATTATTATATAAACTTAGATAGATCAATATCTCCTTTCTCCTATACCATGTTCCTTAGTAGATCTTATGTAATACAGCATATCATCAATGCTATATAGTAAATATTTTATCTGTTGATATCTAGGTTGCTCAACTGCCAATTCAGACATCTTCATAACTTTGCATTCTAATTATCAGATTGATTCTACTTTAAATCCACCCACCCTTTGAAGAGACAACATGACTTAGTAGATGTGAATTTCAATCCCAAACACCACAATCTAAAGAAATCTTTAACCCGAATCTTGATATACCAACTTTCACAAACTCTGAACTTCACAATTTCAAATTCAGACTACAATAGTAAAGGCAAATGCAATGGAGAAAATGCAAAGCAGATATCAAACTCCATATAACTAAAAAAAATAATAATATATTAAATATACTAACTATCAGCAAACTAAATATCAATACAAAAATGTTCATTTACAAACAATGTTGAAAGTTTGCATAAACAAGTAATATGTATATATCAATTTCAAGTTAAAACTCATGTCTACAATAAGGTTTAAAACAATTTACGAAAATATTAATTTTGCAAAAACAATTACAACTATATTGCATGTAAGTCATGCAATATTTAACAAAAAAGCATAATATCACAACTCCTTCATACGATACCAATTAATTTAATACTATATCACATTTAACTTTTGCAGAACACCTTATATCGCATTGTCCCCATGAGATAGAGCTAAAAACTTTGAACCATAGATAGTCACATTGCTGAATTGTGATATAAGGTAAAAGAAAAATTTAAACAAGCTGATGGTACCAACAAAAACAGCGAGGAATTATATGAAGAAAATAACTCTAACGAAGAAATGATCAATCATGGAGAAAAAGAGCAAGAAGTTGATGATAATGATAATGATGGAGCACCTACTACACCAGTAGAAGAAAAAGATGACAACAAGTGTGAGATAGTGCTATCAGTGCTTCGACCAAAAAGGTTAGGCAGAATCATCAGCAGCATCACAAGATACCAAATAACAAAGGTAAGTCATCTCACAATCTATAGAGCAAACAGAGTAAGGTAAAAATTATGAACACTTTGGACAATTTCAAAAGGATGAATTGAAAGACGGAAGTATCGAGCTCCGTATCACATATTGGAATTGCGATATGTAAAGTATCGCATTAGCAATATGCGATATATGTGTAAATTTACTATCACATGTTCACAATGCGATATAAAGTTGGTATTTATGTAATTTCTTTTATCCATTTGTATTTGTGCAATTTTTTTTTTTTTCTTTTAAATGAGTTGGTACACAAGAAATTATCTCCAAAGTCTGGTATTTAAAGATTCAAGTTGAAGGTATTTTTGAATTTTTGCATTTGGTATTTGAAGTTTTGAGTTGAATGTAGAGTACTGGTGAATTGTTATCTATATCTATGCAATATGGAATACAAATAGAATGAACTGATACAACTGTAATATGTGCTTTAATAATGTGTTTTTGACATTTTTGTGCAGACTACACTGAAGTAACATATGCTGCATGCGCTTTCAGTATACTCAAAATTAAACTGAAGGAGAGTCCAGCAACTAGTAAATGCGCCTTCAATTTATATTGAAGTAAAGGCACATCAAGTGCATGTACCTTCAATCCAATTACACAAAGGACATCTTTAGTGCAGTTAATTGGCTCAATGCGAAGGCACATATAGTATATACACATGCTCTGCCTAAATTTGCAATAAGTTTCTTGAGAGCCCTTTCTAATAAACTTTTTATAAAAAAGGGCCCATATTAATCACCCAAAATATGGGGGCGTATTTTTATTTAAAAAAAAAATCAAAGAATGCTGCAAAATTTCACAATATTAAAATACCATTATAAATCTAACAACAGATCCTACAAAAACGTATGAATCAAAATGGATAACGGTATGAATGCATATTATAATTTCCTATATGAATATCCTTAACATTAAGCAAGAAAAACTTCAATAGCAAAGTTAATTTAGCCATTCAACTTTCTATATCTTTTGCAGATGGACTACATAACTAACAAAGCAAGTTTATTGCCCAAAAACAAACACATGAAATGGATTAGACATGAAAAATTACCATGACCATTAGGTCAAGGTGTAATTGTTGCCCATACTGCACATAGGAATTAGCTTGTCACCACGGCATGAAAACTGAGGGAATGGCCAAAGATGCCTCATGTAGCGGTTGCATAACTATGCCATGGCTGGCCTATTCATCTTTTTATATCCTTATTCATATGAGGGAAAGCCATGGCACAACTGGCTCATTGCTCCACTTATTGACCAAAAGGACATAAGAACAAGACATGAAAATAGCCTCTTCGCAAAATTCTCATTTAGTTGTTCGATTAGAGAGCATACATAAGTCATAACTACCAAGAGACATGCTAGACATTAGGTATTAGATTAAAATGATTTGTCCTTTTACTAAATCGATTACTATTTTGCTTTTTACCCCACCAATTGCTACCAGATTTTGGCCTTCATATCAGCTAGCTATCAAAAATGCTATTTTTTCAAGGGAATTTCTACTAAGTGATATATATAAAGCAACCACCAGGGCTGTTAGTCGATGAGACTGAAAGAGATACATAGGTTGAAGAAGTCATTATATGCACAGAGATGGTTGGAAAGAGCATAGTTTGATTGGTTTACTAAGTTGAAATTTGGGATCAATAGGTGCGTTTGTGATCATGTCATAACCTTTAAACATTCTGTTAAAAGTTGTATTTTATTTCTATCACAGGTTAATAGGTGCATAGAATCACATGATAGTCATTGATTAGACATTCAACACAAGCCACAAAAATAAGATAATTGAAAAAAAAAAAAAAAACAAACAGAAAATGATGATACAAATACCAAAGTCAATAAAAAGGGAAGGTAAAGGATTTTAATATTACTTAATTTTCACCAAGTAGAACACTTTATTGACCAAGTAAAACACTTCACTGTCTGACACACTACTTGCGATACACTGTGAAACAATTTTAATTAAGAACTCAAAGGGATTATTTCAAATAGTACCTGTCCTGGAACAGCCACGGCAAGTACTTGTGGAATAGTCCTTGGGTCAAGAAGATACTCACTCGATAGAAGGCAGATCCAGACAGCACGGTAGCAAAAAAAATGTTCCATAAGGTAAACCATAATACCTTGATGCATGCACTTTTTTCTATCTGGCTGAAGGCCATATATCCTTGAATTGAAGATAGGATAATCATAACCGGTGGTATAAAAGATAGGAACAGCTGAAGTATAAGACTGGGAACATAGCCTGTTATGACCTCACTAACGACTGTTCTGCAGATCAAGAATTTAAATAACATCCATTATAGGACAGCAGAAGATACAAATAAATATATAAAGTAATACTGCTGCATATTTGTAAATATTATGTTTCTCCAAAGGTAACTAAGGATTTGTGAGCTGAGACAAGGGTCTATTACGCTTGAAAGAGAGAGTTTTATCGTACTTGAGCAAAAAAAAAAATATAGAAAAGGACAAAATCAGGAAATAATTTTAACTCTCAGAACATAAATACCATGCAAGGATTGAGCTTTTCTCAGGTAAAGGTTAGAAACATAATCCAATGGTCAAAATTTTATTACTGAATACAGCTAATAGCAGGGACATCCCACAACTTGAAATCTGTGTTGCATCAAACAAATAAAGTTCTTGACACAGCTGAAATTCAGATATTATAGAACTTCTAATATCCCTTGTGACTTGTGAGGATAATAGGAGACGTGTCTCAATTTCTAATAATGGTGGGATCAAACCTTTGGAATAATCAGAAATAAGCAATTTGTTATATACCTCAAGCACTTTATCAAAGAAAAGTTTCGGCCTAATAGAGTATCAGGAGGAGTAATAGGAACATAATATAGAACAGCAACAGCATGATTTCCACTCACGTTTGCAATATTCCTGTCAGGGAGGGAAACCATGTCTCAAGCTGCTCCAGGTTAGCCAGACCTTGCACTATGACAACAGGTATAAAAAACAGGATAGTTATTGCAACACATGCAGTCCTTGCAAATATAGTGCGAATCCATCTCCTTATGTATGATGAAGAAAAGAAAGGCCAATGGACATCCTGAGGTTCAGGAGCTGGCTCAGTGACCCACTTGGTAGGATTGATCCTCTGTTGGATGTGCCTAGGTATTGCAGCACTAAGGCGTGATCTAAATGATACAAACGCTGCTGCAGCATCCTGCACATTAATAGGAGAATTATGATATTAAAAAAAAACAATGATATTGTCAGTGCAACAGGTTCCAGTCCAGAAAGATTCATATCAAGGGAAAAAATAACAAAATTGTATTATAAATTCGAATTTTGAACATCAAACATCTCCCTCAATTTCAGGAAATAAATTACCACACATTGGATGAAAATTACATTCATGCCACAAGACACATCAATCTTTAAGAAGTTTTTAGAATCCAAAAATGGCATCACAGCACTATATCCAAGTTGTCTATGTAAACTGAAATAAGCAGGTGAGTGGAATATCTTCTATATATCCTGTTGATACTGAAGATACATATTTACATATATAAGGGAAGATAAAAAAAGAACAGAAAAAATAAATGAGAATAATTCCAATATACATATCTATTCTATGACTCTTCCCCTCAAGCCAGAGGATAGATATTAATCATGCCCAACTTGTTTTAAAGATAATTAATACAAGTCCCATTTGAAGCTTCAATAAAGAGATCTCCTAATTATTCTCCAATTTTCACATATCTTATAGAGATTAGGTTCTGTTATATCTTTTCATAAACAAAATAACAATCAATCTCAATATGTTTAGTTCGTTCATAAAACATTGGAATTAGTGAAAAGTAAGGCGCTTAGTTACCACACCATAGCCTAGCAGGTATTGAGACCTAGCCTAACCTCAGACAATATCGGATTTGTCTACATTATTACACATGCATATTGAGTCATAGCTTGATATTCTAATTCTGCACTAGATCTAAATACAACATTATGCATCTTACTTTCCCATGAAGCCAAATTCCCTCTAAAGAAAACACAGTATCCATTAGTGGACTTTTGGTCCTCCTGGGATCCAACCCAACTTGCATCTGGAAAACATTCTATATGAGAATGACCATGGCTTTTATACAATATACCTCGCCTAGGAGCACCCTTTATATAGCAAAAGATTTGTTCTAAAGAAGCTTAATGATGAACTATAGGAGATGACATGTATTGGCTCACCATACTAACTCAAGAACGTGATATCAAGGTGAGTCACTGTAAGATAATTTAGCTTTCCAATCTTCAACATCTGTCAAGATATCAAGTAAATCTTCATCCCAGGTGAGTTGCAAATTAGGTGTCATTGAGTAATGTATTGTTTTGCACCTAACTTTCTTGTCTCAACTAATAGATCATGTACATATTTTTGTTGAAACAAGAAAATACTTTTCTTACTCCTCGTTATCTCAACACCTAAGAGATACTTCAAAGACCGAAGTACTTTGTACGAAACTGACTGTGGAGAAAAGCATTTAGAGACGATATTCATGTAATATCACTTCCAGTAATAATAATATCGTCCACATACACAACAAGAAGAATAATACCACAAGAACGGTGCTTGTAAAACACTAAATGGTCAGACATACTTTTGGTCATTCCAAACTTTCGAATTGCTTGACTGAATTTGTCAAACCAAGCGCGAGGAGACTACTTTTAAGCCATACAAAGATTTCTAAAGACGACAAACTTTCTAATTCTCTCCTTAAGCAATAAATCCTGGTGGTTACTCCATGTAAACTACCTCTTAAAGATCACCATGTAAGAATGCATTCTTAAAATCTAACTAATGCAATGGCCAAGGATGAATAGCTACCACAGGCATAAACAAATGAACAGATGTCAATTTAGCCACAATAGAGAAAGTATCAAAATAGTCTACTCAATAAGTTTGAGCATAACCCTTAGACACAACACGGCTTTCAATCAATCAACAGAGCCATCAGGATAGACCTTCGCTGTAAACACCCATTTACATCCAATTGCCTTCTTGCCCGTAGGTAAAGTTACCAATTGCTAATTATATAGGCATCTAAAGTATTCATCTCATCCATCATTACTGCATGCCAACTGGGATGAGATAAAACCTCATGAAGATTGCGAGGATTGAAGATATGTTCAAGAGCAGCAACAAAAGAGTAGGGAGAAGATTATAAATGATAGTATGAAACAAATGATGAAATAAGATAAATGCATTGTCGTTTACCTTTTCAAAGAGTAATGAAAAGATCCAAGTCAATGGTTGGTGGATCCAATGCTGAATAAGAAACCAGTGCTGGACTTGTAACAAGAGGATGCTAGCATCTAGTATACACATGACAAGGGAGGTGGTAGGTAGTTGAAGGTACATTTGAAGTTTGATAAGTTATGTTATAAACCAATATATCTTCATTCTCTTTCACATTATCAGCAGGCTTATAGGAAGTAAGAAAGAAAGGAAAATGTTTCAAAAAGGAGACATCATTAGAGATAAGAAATTTAAGACTAGGATAATAACACTGATAACCTTTCTGCACACAGGAGTGCCCCAAGAAAACACATTTCACAGACTTGGTATCTAACACAATAATGCAAGAGGGAACATCCCAAACAAAACATGTACTCAATACTCCCAAATATACGAGGTTCAATAGAAAACAAAGCTTTATGGGAGAAAGAGTGCTCTAAGGAGCCTTACCCTAAAGAACCGAGGATGGCATACAATTAATTACGAAACATATCTTAAGACAACTTTTGCCCAAAAGTGTGTAGGGAGGTGGGTTTGAAATAAAAATGCTTTGATTATTTCCAAAAGGTGTATTTTTTCTCTCAGCCACGCCATTATGAGATAGTGCACTAAGTCTAATGAATGATACCCTACTTTGCCATATAAGTCTTGAATGAATCAAATAAATATTCCTAGGCATTATCACTTCTCAAAATATGTACAGTAATATTAAACTGAGTTTTAATTTCAACACAGAAAGCAATGAAATTAGAAAACAACTCAAAATGATGTTTCATTAAATAAAGCTATGTCATTCGAGAAAAGTCATCAACAAAAGTAGCAAAGTAGCGAAACCTAGTTTTGGACAGAACTGGACAAGGACCCCAAACATCTTAATGAATTAATTCAAAAGGAGAGCTAGCTCTCTTATTGATACCAGGACTATAAGGTGGACAATGGTGTTTTGCATACTAACAAGACTTACACTCCAAGAAAAAAAAGTTTGAAACAAAGACAACTTCTTCAAGACAGAGACGGAGAGAGGGATAACCAAGCCAACAATGTGCCTCAAAAGGAGTCGGGACAATTGAGCATGCAATGGGCTTTGGAACATCCACTTGAGAATCCAGAACATATAAACCTCCTGAAACACATCCTTTAACAATAATCCGCCTCATCATAGGATCCCGAAACAAACAATAATGAAGCAAGAGTGAGAAGCAATAATTTAAGCCACTAGTAATTTGACTTAATAATATTAGATTAAAAGAAACATTTGGCAGACTTAAAACACGAGTCAAGGGAAGTAGTGGAGCACGGTGAATTAACCCAGAATCAAGGATAGATACTGTAGAGCCATCTATCAAATTGACAACAGAAGATGAGGTATGTGGCTTAAAGGTGGTGAAGAGGCTAGAATTATCTATTATATGATCAATGGCACCCAAATTAATGATCCATTATGAAATGGAGAAAAGAAGGCACTTATCTTGATTACTTGATTCAGCATGCGTAGTGATAGATTGAGATGAATTTTGTTACTTTTTCTTGATACTGACAATACTTAGCAAGCTCATCCGCAGGTATTGATAGATTGAGATGAAATTTTTATTGTTTCTTAATGCTGGCAATACTTAGCAAACTTATCTATAGATATTGTAACAGTCTACTCAGATGGCCTTATGGTAGCTGGTGCAATACGAGGTAATTGAAACTTCTTAGATTTATTCCATAATTTTGGATATGTTGACCATGCTCATCACAATAAAAACATTCAACTCCCCCTGAATCCTTGACTTCTATAATTTCCTCTATTACAATTCTGGTTAGAGGACTTAACAATTATGGATCCACTATTTCTACTAACAAGAGCACTAAGGGTTGCAATAGGAGGAGGAGTAAAGGTACCATTATCTGCGTGAAGAATTAGAGTCAATACCTCATGCAAGGAAGAAATGTCAGTACTAAATAAAATTTGAGATTTGGCAATCTCAAATTAAGCATCGAGGTCTATCAAAAAACTCATAATTGTCATCATTTCCTGTTGTGATTGCTGCACTCTCATATTAGCACTAAATGGAAACAAAACATTCAAATCCTCATAAATCTTTTTGAAATTCATAAAATATGTATGAAGAGACTAAACATTCTGCTCAAGATGATAAAACTGTTTATGAACTTCATAAACCCGGGAAAGATTCCCTTTTCCAGAATATAAAAGTTCTAAATATTCCATTAATTCTCTCACATACTTATAACGATTAATTAGACCCATCACTTCATTATCAATAGAATTCCTGATTTGTAAAAATAATCCGGCATCATCTCTCAGCCAATCTTTAAGAGTATCATTTGTTGGCGGACTATTGGTAAGATGATTGCCCTTAGAGATGCTTCGCAAGTATATCCTAATTGTTTTACTCCATTCTAGATAAATGGTACTGGTAAGTTTTATGTTATATGATTTTAAACATCACTAGAACAATATCTGTTACAATGGTTTTTCTGCCCATCAGCCATAATACCCAATAACAGGGTAGTGCAAAAAAACTAACCAAATCGCAAACCGCATCGAATCGAATCGAAATTTCTATTTTACTGGAACCAATTCGCTTCGGTTCGCTAAAGATCATTCGGTTTGCGGTTCGGTTCGCGATCTTGAACCGAACCGTTCATACTGAACCGTTATCCATTACATATATATATAAAAAACAGCCATCTTACTAGATTAATGAATTGCCTACCCATCGTATTGAATTAAGGAATTCCCGCCCACTCTAAAAGTAACCCAAACTCATGCTCAAAACCCTATTCTCACTCGTTAGTCATCTTCCCTCTCCTACTCTCTTCCAATACCAGTTTCTCTTCATCTTCAACTTGCTCTGTTCTTCACCCCACCTCACAATCACCTTTACGCTTCACCTTATCCCCCAACAGTGCTCTACTCTTGTCTCCCCACCTCTCGTTGTCTCTTAGGTTCAATTGCAACCCTGCAGAAGAAAAAACTGCAAAAGGGCAAGCAATCCAAACCCCACTTAGAACTCACTCTTATGCTATTTCACTCGCATACCAGTTTCCCTCGGGAAGGTAATTACTTTCTGTCTTGATTCTTAGTTTCAAAAATCACTAATTGCAGTTTGAAAACCCTAATTGCATATTGAAATCTATTATAGATAAGTACTACTGTTATTTATTTATAGGCCATGTGTTATTGAATATTTACAGGCCATGTTTGATTCACTGATAGCAAATGTACATTTAACAAAGTAGTATTTCTGAAGAATCAAGGTGATAATCTTATATTTGCATGCAGATGGACAGATAGTTCACTTCTTTACGCACTGGATTACTTGTTTTCCTACTTTATAAGAGCACGAGTTCTTTCTTAGGTGCAAATTCAGGAACTGTTTTGTTCATTTGAGTTGCATTTACTTGGTTAAGTATTCAATGACGTTACTTTGCGTGTTTTAGAAAATAAGCCGTGGTTTTAGCCAGAGTGTAGTAGGAGTGGTTCTGATGGTCAAGTTGGTCCCTCTCCAACAGCCTTTCATGTTGCTACTGCAATGGATTGT
Source organism: Combretum micranthum (assembly GCA_024138025.1). NCBI lineage: Eukaryota > Viridiplantae > Streptophyta > Magnoliopsida > Myrtales > Combretaceae > Combretum > Combretum micranthum. The sequence continues at coordinate 372,178 of JAMXBD010000245.1, read as the reverse complement.
CATATGTTCATCTTTGGTGGCTGAGCTAGTGGTAAAAGGTTTGTATGCATTTAACGAATTTTCAATTTTAGATGTGATGTAGTTTTATGTTTATATTTTAGAAAGATGATAATCATGCTAATGCTGTCAGAAACAAACTTTTAGAGAGGTAATTCCGTATGCACTTTGAAGTCTATATTTGATTGTGTTCACGAATAACAAATAATTACTATGTTTTAGAGTTAGCCTCAATTGACTTCATTCTTGTCAAATATTATCTTTGTAGATATATGGCAGTGGTCAGAGTCAACCAGTTTTGGAATATTCAATGTTTATTTGTTATGATGACCTTAATATGATGATTGAAAATTTTCGTTCAATTTTACAACTTAATTGGGAAAAGTATGCTAAAAGTACAGTATGTGAAAGTCAATCAAGTCCTCCAAGTTTTAATTGAGTCACTATAAGTTTATGTTAAATTCATTCAGGTCCCTTATGTTTGTGTTGTTGCACCAATTATGTCCCTCCTTAGGACTTACACAGTATGGCATAAAACAAAAAGTCTTAAGTGGCTCATTTAAGACATTGGATTTAACTAAAATTTTGATATAGACACAGAGGAATTTAATTGAATTTTGTCATATAGAGGCTTCCATTGTGCTTAACCCGAACTAAATTTCCATGGAAAAGAGAGGGAGTTTATAGGCAACTTAAGCTATTAAGTTGAATGTAATTTAATTTGCAAAATAAATGTTGGACCAAGATGGGTTTTGGGGCATACTCAACATATAGTATAAGTATTCAACAAGCAATTGCCAAATTTTCAGTTTGTACTCCGCAGTCATAACGAGATATTAAATTTGCTTTTGAAGTTGTCGAAACAGATTTACATATGCTTAAGGTTTTTGTTTTTAATTTTTATTTTAATGATTCAACTGAAGGCTTTTGATACACATTGATTGGTTTCATGGTTTTTGCTATCATTCATTTCATTATATTGGCTTTTGAAAGTTTTTGCAACTTCTTTTACCAAGTAAAATAAGACCTGGTTGTTACTTGATTGGCTGTGTCAATGTTTCTGGCTTAAGGAAGACGATCACATAGAGCAAAATAAAGTGTCGATTACAGGTTCAGGAATATATTTTAAGAAATAAATAACTTACTACTATATATATAAATCAAACTACAAAATAGTCATTGATACATATGCCATGGAAAACCAATGATACAGAAGAATAATGCGAAAGAAACAAACAGATAAACAAATATAGATGTGGGAATACATCACTCTGTACAGATTAATGACATAAAAACTGAATATGAATAACATGGTTTTCAATGACTGGTGGCAGCTGGAGGAGGAGAGAGAAACGGAATATTTGAAGGAATGTTGGGCAGAGTAGGCATGCTTGGAAGTGGTGGCAATGTCACTTTAAAGGCTGTTGGCATGCTTGGAAGTGGTGGCATGGTGACCTTAGGAGCTGTTGGCATTGTGGGCATGTTTGGAAGAGGTGGCAGGGTAACCTTTGCTGCTGTTGGCATTCTGGGCATGCTTGGAAGTGGAGGTAGCATTGTGGTGGGCTTAGGCAGAGATGGCTGTGTGGTAGGCAGGGTTGGTAATGTAGGCTGAGGCACACTTGTTCCAGGAAGTGAAGCAAAAATTTTCAGCGTAGAAACAGAAATAATCTATTCCACCAAATAAACCAGGAGAAATCTGGCTTAGAGGACTGAATATGATGTGAGGTATCATTTGGAGTAAGATTTGTCATTTCTGGTAGAAACAAAATGACATGATATATGCACTTTGCATTTCTACTAAAATAAGGAATAAACTAGTTGGTAGAACTGAAAGCACGTGTGTAGAGCAAGTTGATGGAGTTAATGGTATTTTAACTTTTTTTTTTTTTTTTCCCTCATCATTGCAAGTCTTGACACTTTTTGCTCTCACTTTCAACATTTTGATTGTATTCGAACTATGTATGTAAAGTAAGTTAATGGTATTTTAACTATTTTTTTTTTTTAATCATTGCAGGTCCTCTGGACATATTCTACATTCACTTTCAACTTAGCCTGATAATTGAGCCCGATATAGCCATTTGTGGTGATAATTAGTTGGTTCAATAATGATCTTTACAATCACATATGGCTGTAAATCTTATTGGTCAATCATCCGTCAGTTCATGTTTAATTCTTTTATGTGCAAATTGGCTTTTTCATCGGATGTACCTTGCAAGTTTGTTATAATAAATTCTTTTATGTGCAAATTGATTATGATATGTGCTTAAAGTTTGAGTAAATTATAGGGCACTAAATAATATTACTTCTCATACTAATTTAATCCTTTTTGTTTTTTTCATACTTTCTCTAGGTGTGCTTGTTTCTTCTTCTTCTTCTTCTTCTTATTTTTTATATTACATGAAGTACAAAAAAATAAACGGTTTGAACCCTATACCGAACCATTCCAAACCATTTTTTTTATGTTTGAAAAAATAGCTAACCGAACCGTCAGATTACGTTCGATTTTATTAAAAACACCGAACCATAATTTTTTGTTCAGTGTAGTTTAGGAGGCAAACCGGACTGAACTGTACCATGCACACCCCTATCCAATAACAATTTTAAATGAAAACAACCAACCAGAAATAATCCCAATAATACCACCATCATAACACCAATGCCCAATAAAATACCACTCGATACAAATAGTAATCAAACCAGGAACCTCATTTAAAAAAAAAAAAAAAAAAGATGAATTAAGTCCGATCTCAATCACTGAACATATATCCACCCAGGTATAAAACGCCAAAACAACTACAACCAGTAACAGAAGATTACCACCCCCAAAACAACTACAACCAGATGCAGAAGACTACCTCCAATAGATTAAGAACACCAAACCTATCATGAAAAACTCAACACCACTCTCGAACCCAAAAGACTACCTCCATGGACACCAAATCTATCGTAACCTCCACCAAAATCGAGCCACCACTTCACACCAAAAACAAATCAAAAAACACTGTCGCTGCTTACCAAATGAATGCCGAAAACACCAAAAACAACTAAACACAACCCATCACAAACCAATTCACAATAAACTTGGTCCAGCAGAAACCCTAGAATGCGTAAATATGAGGAAATGAGAAACCCTAAATTTTGGTTGCTCTAATACCATGTAATATGTAATAAGAAGGCGAGTGGAATATTTTTATATCTTTTTGATACTGAAGATACATATTTATATACATAAGGGAAGATAAAAAAGGAAAGAAAAAATAAATGAGAATAATTCTACTTTACATTCCTATTCTATGATATAAACAAAATATAATCAACAAATAAATGGCTGTAAATATTCAAAAAAAAATTCGTAAAATTGACGGCCTAATAAATCAGCTTTTGTAATGCTGAAAGAGGATGCTTGTATACCATGAGAAAGTTCTCATTACACGATATCCACATCCACATAACAGCCACGGTGAACAAATTTCACTTTATAAGCGAATTGGTAAGCACATCATTAGCCATCCAAATTATCATGTAAGACTAATATGAAACATTCTAATTAGAAACAAAACAAATATTAACTTATCACAACTTTTATTTGGAAAAATGCAACTTTTTGTTTAAAATCTTCTAACTACCATTTAACCCTTAACACTTATAGCTTTTTGGGTAAATTAAATACTTATAGTATAGTTATGAATGGGCCTTACAAAGCTTTTTCTAATAGTTTGTAATATGGACCATTTAGCACATGCGGTCACCACATGTCATGCCTAGGAGAAGCCGCACTTTTGCAAAGACTTAGAATGACCCAAAAATTTTCAAAATTTAAGGCAAAACTGAACTTTGACACAAAAATTACGACTCAAATACATTCAAGTTTGAATATCAGATTTTTTGGATTTATAGGAATTTCTAATCTTACCTTTCAGATTTCTGTATGTTTAGGCATTTAAATATGCTTATCCTCTAACAATATATGCACATGACTGAGTGGGATAGGAAGAACTCTATTGATCACTTCCGCATGTGCAGGGAATGCTAGAAATAAAAAGTAAAGACATATATTAGCCTTGATATGCAGGGTAACTGGAAAACTTAAAATAGTCATGATTAAACTATAAATTGGATGTAAAACACTTCACCACAGGTGCATACAATATTGAAAAATTAACTATAAACACATTTACTGGCTCTGATAAGCAAGGTAAGTGGAAAAACTGGAATCACAATTAAAGTTTTAATCAGCTATAAGAACACTCAGCATAAATTTCACATTAAAGTTATGGTATACTTAGTTCATCCTACCCAGAGAAAAACACAATAGGAAAGAACCACAGGTACAAAGATATTATACAATCTGAAAAAATGATCTTAACGCAAAATGGAAGGGTCACCCTTTTACTGTTCAAGATACAGCAACAGACCAAAAATCTTGAGCATTCCCCCCCACCCCCCCCCCGGCTCATGATTTAAGGATATTAGCATATGGTTCTTCAGTAATGTCTGATCAGACACTTTTGAAGAGAAAAAGAAAGAAGAATAAGAGGAGTTATAATAGATAAATTCACATAGATGAGTGATATCATAGAACAAAAAAGATAATATGACCATCAGTGAATAGTAACAGTACAAACCTGTCCTGACAAAAACAACTGCAGTCTTTTCACACGCTCTTCCAAATCTTCTAATTTCTTTTCATGGTATTCTATGATATCAACTTTACGTCCAAAAAGTCCAAATAGACCATCACGCTTATGCCTCTTTGGAGAATTTGTGTCTGATTTCAAGTGGAGAAGCTTTCGATTTCTTTTCTCAGCATCGGCCTAATTCATACAATTTATCCAATATAAATTAATTCTAAGAGATTATTGTAATGATAAATCATTAAAGGAGCTTGGTTACTGATATATACAATGAAAAGAGACCACCAATCACATAGACAATGTAATGACCATTAGCGCCATCAGTGTTATTTATGGACACTATTCATCATGCTGTACTGCAGTTTCAAGTCTGAATAAAAACAGAAGAAAGAAGGCAAGACCCTGAAACCAAATTGTTAGTCACAAGCTACAAAGGCCCAATATTTAGATACTAGAAGTCATTAAGTAAAGCATTTATAATTTGTCAGAGATCATTTTTTGGTGTGCAGACTCGGTCGAATTTATATTTTGGATAATTAGACCAGTGATGACATAAGTTTGTGCCCAAGTGGAAAGAGGGGTTATTTGTAGAGCAGTGTAAGTAGATGGTGAAATTCACAAAAGTGGTACAAAAATTTGATCCTTGTTTTAGTAATGTAAATATGAACATTACAAGAAGTTGATACTAGTTTGGATCGAGACCAAAGGGCGATACTGAAGAACCAAGTCAAGTGACTAAGTGAAGCGAGAGGAAGACTGGCAGATGATTGGGACCATATAGGCAGTCCACCAACACCTCACTAATGGTAGACCGGGATCCCACAAGCAGTCAACCCCCTCCTTCCTTTAGGGGGTTTATTTGACCGAGATTCTCACTTAATTGCTAATTTTCTAGAGTTTTCTTGTTTATGTAGCTTCCTATTTTTATAGATTCATTAGTCATTTAATTTTCCTAATTTATTATGTCTTATTGATAGTTAGTGGTTTCTTTTATCATGTATCTCCTAGTTTATAAGGTTAATAATTTATTTCCTTTTATTAAGTTGTTTCCAAAATTACTTTGAACTTATTTTGGTGTATAAATATGCAAAGGTTGTAATATATAAGTTAACGAAGAGAGTTTTATAAGTTATGAAATTTTACTATGAGTTGAGGATACTCCTCATTTCATTTAGAATTTTACTTCTCGTAGCAAGGTTCCCGACTCTTTCGGGCTAGGTTTTCCTTGTAACAAATTCCTAATCCATTATAATCAGTGGTCAAGATTTTTCATCAAATGATAGCTTAGACTTTTTGGGTTGTTTAGTCAATATGGTATGTGAACGTACTAGTTCTTAACTCCATTGCTTATAGGGTTTAGGTCTGCTTCACCTAATCTTAGTGGTCCATGTGACATGACTTTTTTTACCTGGGCCTAAACATACATCATCCCTAATGTTATTATCTCAATTAATATTTCCCACTAGTATGCAGTGGTGGAAAGGATGTCTTTCTAAAGTAATATGGTGGAGGCTAAGTATTTTAAGAATCTCATGCAAATCTTAGTTTTAGAGAACTTAGATTGATGAGATCCTTTGTGCATCTTATTCATGTTAGAAAATATTATTGCTGATGTGTTTACTCCGTCTGTTTCATTGTATTCTGATCATTTTAACATCATATTTTTATCATTTTCAAACAGATATTTATTAACAAATACATACCGATGAAAATATAGCAGTTTTACTTATAAACTAACTAAATAGATACAATAACAGATATGATATAAATATGATACAAATAAGTTACAGAAACAGATCAAATGCACATATAATACAGATAAAAATCCAATAATCCAAACAGCCATTATAAATTTGTTTTCAGCAAGCAAGATATCCAGCAATGCAAATGCTTAATGTGCAGGATTTACTCAACCATGTTCTTAAATCTAATATGTTGTCAACTAGCACATGAAGAATGATTTTCATTTTATAGAACCAAAAATATAGAGCATCTATTTACTTACTATAGATGTTAGTGACACAGCATTCTTATCTAATAGCTTAAATCCGCAAGTTTGTTGCTAGTTTCATATTTATTACTCGACACTCCCTATCACTTATGGACTAAGATTATGGCCAGAGCCCATCAAGTGGACATCTTAATAAGATAAGAATCTAACAACAACGAATAAGTTTGAATCCATGACCTCTTGCTCCGATATCATATCAAATTAGCACCACAATCATATAATTAAAAGGTTGAATTGGTAGATTTAGTTGCGATCTATAATTCATTACTTACACCACTATCTCATTGGTATGAAGAAGGCCAACAAGTCGATTCACATCAAATTACCATGGCTCAGATGTCAACATATTCTTCTTTCTTTTTTTAGTTCTTTCTATATTTATATAGCTGTATATCTCTTGATTATCTCTCCAAGATTTTCATTATTGTTGAATATATTCTTATTGTATTCGACTGTTGTATTCCTTCCTGACCCTATAATTAAGCAATTTGATCATTCTGTATTCCTTCCTATTTTAAACCCTAGAATTAAGGATTTGATTATTCTTGATGTCTATATATTGTAAATTATCTTAGTGAAATAACACAAAAAAACATTTCAAAAATTCTCTTATTTATTTTTGTCATGGTATCAGAGCTTAAACTTTGAGATCATTTCATCTCGTGTCTTGCTCCAAGATCTTAATGTTTTGTTTTCTTTTGTTTTGTTTTGTTTTTCGTGGACCTGATCTCTTAGTTTTTGGTTGAATCATGTCTTTGGAACGATCTGAACATTTTCTTGTTCGATCTAATGGCAATAATTATTCTGCCTAAGCATACCAATTTCAGATCTTTGTCAAGGGAATGGAATTATTGGATCATATTGATGGGATAGATCCTGCACCTAACAATGAGAAAGAGAAGGAGAGATGTGAAACGGAAGGTGAAGGATGCTTAGATTATGTCTTGGATCCATGAAAGTGTGGAACCTTTCATACTTCTCAGTGTCAAGCCTCATAGGGATAATAGAGAAATGTGGGATTATTTGAAGAAAATTTACAACCAAAGCAATACAGCACAAAGGTTTCAATTGGAACTCAAATTAGGACAACTCAGTCAAGGAATTATGTCAAACCAAGAGTTTTATTCTTCTTTTGAAAATCTTTGGGCTGAGTACACTAATATTGTGTATGCAAGTGTACCTCCTGAAGGATCCAAAGTATGCATGAGACTAGCAAGCGTGACTAGTTTTTAATGAAGTTAAGGGGGGAATTAGAAGCAACAGGTCCAACCTGATGAACAGATAACCAACTCCTTTATTGAATATTTGTGTAGGAGAACTTCTCAGGGAAGAAGAACAGAGAACTAGCTCCTTTATTGAATATTTGTGTAGGAGATCTTCTCAGGGAAGAACAACTGCTCATTACACAGGCTATCTTGGAGCAGCAACCTCAAAATTCTACTCCAATTCTTGTTGCCTACGCAGCTCAAGGGAGGTCTAAAGGAAGCAAAGATATGATTAATGTCCAGTGCTATAGCTGCAAAGGATTTGGACACATTGCCACTAATTGTACTAAAAAATTCTGCAATTATTGTAAAAAAACAGGGCATATCATCAAAGATTATTCTATTTCCTCTAAAGAAATCTAAAACTACCTACAATGTCTCAGTTGGTTCCTCTAGTGCCCCTAGTCCTAGTCAGTCTTCTATTACTCCTAAAATGGTCCAACAAATAATAGTTTCTTCCCTTTTCTTTCTACTTTATGCCTTTCAGGTAACAAAATTTCTAATCCTAAGCCTTGGTATTTTAATTCTGGTGCTTCCAATAACATGACCGACATTGTCTTACCTTTAAATAATGTTCAAAAATATAAATGAAATCTTCCAATTCATACGACCGATGGTAATTCTTTACCTACCACAGATGTTGGTGATATTTCAGCCTCTTTAAATATTGTTTTTGTGTCTACTAAAGCTGTCCACTAATCTTATATCTGTCAACCAATTAGTTGACAATAATTATACTGTTCAATTTTCAACTTCTGATTGTCTTGTGCAGGATCAAATGTTCAGGAAGATAATCGCGAAAGGACCTAAAGTGGGATGCCTCTTCCCTCTGCTTCTATCTCCCTCGTTGGTGTCAAATTATGTTGCTTGTAATGCTGTTCAATGTGATAATCAAATGTGGCATAGACGTTTAGGACACCCTAATTCTCATGTATTTCAAGTCTTGCTTAAATCCGATTTACTTGGAAATAAAAATTCAGCTTCTTCAAATAATGATATTGTTGATTATGCATCTTGCAAACTTGGTAAAAGCAAAACGCTTTCTTTTCCATTGCATAAAACCTACACCACCAAAACTTTTGAACTCGTACATACTAATACATGGGGTATTGCACCTGTAATTTCTCATGAACATAACAAATACTTTATTACATTTATCAATGATTTCACTCACTTTACTTGGGTATATTTTCTTCGATCTAAAAGTGAGGTTTTCTTCGTGTTTAAAGTCTTTCTTGCTTTAATTGAAACACAATTTTCTACCAAAATCAACATCTTGCAATATGATTCGGGTGGTGAATATATGACAAATGAATTCCAATTTATTCTTCAAAGTCATGGGATCATATCACAATGTTTTTGTCCTTTCACTCCACAACAAAACGATGTAACTGAAAGGAAGAATCGTTATCTTCTTGATGTTGTTCGAACTCTTCTAATTGTATGTTCCTTCTCAATTTTGGTGTGCAGCTTTGTCTACTACTTTTTATTTGATTAATAGATTGCCATCTCCCAACTCGAACAATAATTCTCCCTACTTTCGTTTGTTTGTGCATGCACCAAATTATTCCAATCTTCATATAGTTGGATGTGCTTGTTTTGTTCACCTTCCTGCACATGAGAGAAATAAACTTACTACCCAATCCATCAAGTGTGCTTTCTTAGGATATGCTAGAACCCAAAGAAGGTTTCTTTGCTATGATCCTCATGCTCATTGAACTCATATCTCTAGAAATGTTTTTTTTTTTTTTAAATCAGCTCTTCTTTAGCACAAAACAGACTTCAAAATTCCCTTCTCTATCTGCTTTACTACATTTTCCTGAATCGCCAACAGCAATACAAAGATTTAAACTTGGTTATGTTTTATCATAGACGCACTCCTCCTACTTCTGATCCTCCAACAGGTCTCACTGAGGTTCCTCCACATCTCCCTGTGACATCTAATCTTGTTCTACCCATTTCCAATGATTCACCTACTCTTCAAGGAAGCTCTAGACCTCACAAACCTCCCGAAAGATATGGTTTTTCAATCCGTGTGGCTATGTCTACTACTTTGTCATCTATTTCCATTCCCACTTGTTATAAACAAGCTATGGAACATGAGTGTTGGCAACAAGCAATGGAAGCAAAACTTCAAGTACTTGAGGAAAACCAAACTTAGGACACTGTTTATTGTCCTCCACATGTTAAGCCCATCAGTAGTAAGTGGGTCTACACTGTGAAACTCAAGCCTAATAGCTCTTTAGATAGATACAAAGCTCGATTGGTTGCTCTTGGCAATAAACAAGAATATGGCCTGGACTATGAAGAAACATTCGCACCCGTTGCTAAGATGACCACAGTGAGAACCATTCTCACTATTGCATCCTCTAAATCTTGGCCTTTACATCAAATGGATGTAAAAAATGCCTTCTTGCATGGGGGACCTAAAGGAAGAAATTTACATGAAACTTCCACCGGTATATCTATGACAACTTCTCATGAAGTTTGCAAGCTAAGACGCTCTTTGTATGAGTTGAAGCAGGCACCTAGAGCCTGGTTTGAGAAGTTTCGCAACACATTTCTCACCTTCTCTTTCACACAAAGTCAATATGATTCATCACTCTTCTTTCACAAGACATCCACTGGTATGGTCTTTCTCTTAGTCTATGTCAATGATATTATCATCACTGGTAATGACAATGGGCTAATTACTAATCTTCAAAATATGATGCATAATACATTTCAAATGAAAGATCTTGGACATCTTACATATTTTTTGAGGCTAGAAGTTCGCACTCAAGATCATGGTTTGTTCTTAAACCAACATAAATATATACAAGATCTCATTGAGTTAACCGGTTTAAAGGATGCTACTGCTGTTGATATGCCAATGGAGGTAAATATGAAATACTGAAGAGATGAAGGCGAGCTTTTGCCTAATCCGTCTTTTTATAAGCAACTTGTTAGTACTTATCTATTTGCTAACTATATGTTGTCTATATAGTTAACAAATTTATGCAATCACCTCAACATCTTCATCTTGTTGCAGTTCATCGCATTGTTCTATGCTTAATTGGGTCACCTACTCGTGGGTTGTTTTTTCTACAAAATCTGCTCTTCATTTGACTGCATATAGTGATGCCAATTGGGCTAGTTGCTCGGATACTAGAAGTCTACAACAGATTGGTGCATTTTCCTTGGAGATGCCTTGATTTCTTGGAAGTGTAAGAAGCAGGACTATGTTTCTAAATCTTCTACGGGAGCTGAGTATAAAGCCATGTCTGCAGCTTGTTCTGAAATTGTGTGGTTACGAGGTCTTCTTTTTGAACTTGGATTTCCTCAAACTGATCCTACTCCACTTCATGGTGATATAATACTAGTGCCATTCAAATAGCTGCGAATCCGGTACATCATGAACACACAAAGCATATAGAGGTGGACTGTCATTACATTAGAGAGGCATTTACTCGAGGTGTTATCACTCTTCCTCATATTACTACTGATCTTCAAACAACTAACGTCTTCAAGAAAGCTTTGACACACCAACGACACAAGTTTCCTAGTAGCAAATTGATGCTGATAGACTTACTCGCATCAATTTGAGAGGGGATGTCAATATATTCTTCTTTCTTTTTTTTAGTTCTTTCTATATTTTTATAGTTGTATATCCCTTGATTACCTCTCCAAGATTTGCATTATTGTTGAATATATTCTTGTTGTAATTGACCGTTGTATTCCCTCCTATTTTAGACCCTAGGGATTTGATCATTCTGTATGTTTATATATTGTAAATTATCTTAGTGAAATAACACAAATAACATTTTAGAAATCCTCTTGTTTATTTTTGTCATTAGATTGCATGCTTCACAAATCGCTCATAAAGGTAATGCAAGCTAGACTTTTCCAGTTTGAGCATTGTGAGATCAAGATGACCAACACTAACCCTTTTTCCCATGCACTACAGGAAAAAGGGCCTTTTTTTTTTTTTTTTTTGGGCGGGGGCAGGGGCGGGGAAGGGAGGAAGGGGGAGAGGGAGAGTAGGCACTCTCATTATTCACATATTACAGTTTTGCCCCTGTAAGTCGGTGATTAATACCACAATTTTACACCCACACATATATATATTTATTAATATAAGCTCAAAAGAGGTGTTGATTATTGGCATTGTCTTATTCAGAAGAGATATTCTGTGATCTGCTCAAATTGTCAGTAAATATAAATCTAATATACTTACGATGAGTCTCTGCAGTGCACTCGTTTGATGAATCACAGAATGTGAAAGATATGTAGAAGGATAGCATTCCCTAAAAAAGTTATCCACTTCTTCACTAGTGCTACTTCCTGAAGGGACAGGTATACCACGAACTAACACAGTGAACTGCTGTGGCAAAGGCTTGCGTGTATAGAAATAACTAATTATTTTCCCTGAGATGTTATCATACTCCTGCAAGATTAAAAACTAATCAACCTGTACACTAGGAAACGTTTTGTTTCTGGATAAGCTATAAGAAATGCGTCTGCATGAGAATATTAACTAGTAAGTGATCAATCTTAGAGACAAAGTACTTACATAATATAGGAGAGAACAGACAAATCCAGTAAAGATATATATAGCTGAAAAGTGAGCCCACAACCTTGGAACAACAAAGCATGAGTCAGGATTTCAAGTAGTTATGCCATTTAAACTTTTATGATTTGAAAAATCACATTGAGATATGCTTCAAGATAGAAACACAAATAGAATCACAGCTAAAACAAAACTTTGATGTTAAAAAATTACATCAAGTCTGCAACAATCAATGGCATTTCTCATGCTTACAAATCACCAGGTTGGAAATAGAGATTGATTTAAAATGTCCTGACAAAACAAAGCCTGAAACAATTGATGACAGACATAGAATCACATGAAAGAACTTCAAATTTGAAGGAATTCCTTTTCGCCATGTTTCCATGATGTACACTATACTTAGCGCATACAAGATGAAATGTTTTTCATGGAACCAGCACCAATTTAGCAGTAAGGCAAACCAAAATCAGCAAGAAAAACAAGATCGTATACCCCAATAGCAAAGGAGCACACATAAAACAAAAATTATTAGTCAACAAAGAACTTAAACAAAGCATGAGCCCATCCGCATTAACATGTTCACATATATGACATTTATCAGATTTCTCTCACTAGACAACTTGGCAACACAAACTTCAAGGTCGACATAGACATGGTTTCAAGGCACTTGAAAGACAACGACACTTCCATGTTAAAATTATGTTGCCAAAGCATATGCCGGTTCCATGCAAAATTTTGGGATAATAACAAGTAATACAACAAGGACCAGATATAAACAGAGAACATGGATCCTTGGACACTGTGGTTTGCCATCTTGAAGCATAAATTTTTTTCCCTGTTAAGGTCGTTGAATGTCAAGAAGGTCATACAGCAGAAACAACCACCTGTTTGATCCATCATTAACATTTGAAATACTAAATGATTCCAAAGACGTATTCTGCAGATCAGAGTCCTTGCTTAGCTGACTTCCCAGATAATTAATTGGTAGGAGAATGCAGATCCCAACAACCCCGGCAAAGGCAAATACCCTTACACTGCAGATAATGAGTATCAGCTTTTCTGAATATCAGGGTAAACTAAAATACTAGGTAAACAGTGCACAGAAACACAAACAACTAGCATTAATGATCTTTTCTATGATAAAATTTCCTCCTCCACTTAAAGTAATAAGCCTACGAGGATTTACCATGCAGATCAAATTGAAATAATTTAATGATTGAAATGGAACAGGAGCAGAAGAAAGGAAAAAAAAAAAGAAGAAGCTATACAATATGTTTTGGCCACTGAGAGCTTCAAAAGTTTTTGTTATTTTCATGGAGAGCAGTTCCTTTGAAAACGATTTTGGAAAAGAAAGCTATAAAGGATACATGATTGAGATGGTTTTGCATATCCAAGGACAATTTCTGGGGACACATCGTAATAATCTAAAGACTACTCATACTATATGAGACAGCAAGACCAACAAGGACATAAGAGGGGAACAATTGGAAAATGCACGATGTATAGGGTATTCAAGAGGTTACGGCTTGCAATAAAATGCAATGAATAAACGTGAAACATATTGCTCACCTAGTAGAAACAAGGTTTAAAAGATGTAGCTGTATATTATATAAACACAGGAGAGGATTTTGTAATTCTCTGTACACTACTCTAGGAGCAGGTACAACAGCCCTTTATATGCTAGAATACAAAATTGAAAATGTCTTAAATCAGCTGAATCTGGGAACTAATTAAGAAACAAAATATGTACAGCCACAAAAAAAATTGTAATGGGGAGGGAAAAAAGAACAGCTAGAGAAAATATTCAACTATTTCTTCTAACAGATACAATGCTTAAAATAGATTATGTAATCAAATCTATGATTTCCTACAAACACGAATAATATTACAAAATAAAACACATGATAAGAACATCTATTTTTCATGACAGCCTAGACTGCAGCAAAAAGAAGCCAGTATATGGATCTTATCCAGTAACTAAGCATGTTACAAGTAATTGCAATTGACAGCCCACCAACCAATAAATATGTTCAATTAATTTGAAATATAATCTTTAAAAGACAATTAATTTTGAGATCAGGGGTGTAACACGATGTTTTGGTAGTTTTGAAGCAATACCACGTGCAACAGTCAAGTGAGCCTCATTGCAACTAACTCTTAATTTTTTTCCAACTATTTTCCATGGCTTCCCCGTTTTAAGCCATAAAAGGGGTAGAAGACCTAAGTAAATATTCAGCTTCCAGTTCATAACATTCTATAATTCCTACTGACAGAACTAAAACCAAACTTGAATCTACAAGGTCATAAACATAAGGTGAATTGAAAATAAATTTCAGTGTTGTGGATTCTGCTAGTATGAAGAAGGATCCATTCTTTAAAAGAAAATATTTTGTATGAACAAATAAATGTGATAGGAACTTGTTTAGGTTATTTGTTGTCTTTGTTTATTATATGTGTTTGGTGTTTCTGTTTTTATTTTGTACGTAATTTGTTTTACAGAATAAGTGTCATAAGTTGTAATCTGTCAGGGTCAACTATTTATGGTTTCAGGGATGCTTATTTTATAGGGGAGTTACTTCCTGTAACTTCTATATAAGGAAGCCTTCCTCATGAATTGACGTTTTAGGAAGGAAATATTTAAAAAACTTTGAATGAAGGTCTTTGGGTTCCCTTTGCCCTAAAATGAGCCCATAATACCAGCAATCGCAGGCAGAAAAGGCAGGAAAAATTTACATTCAAACTTATCTAATTACGATCCGGCGTTAAATCATCTCATAACTAGATCCTTCACTTGAGTAGATCCCTCACTTGAGTAGATCCTTCACTCAAGGAACACGACAAAGTGCATTAGTAAATTTGTGCATTACAAAGAATCTAACTATTGTAGGACATTGGAAACCAATTTAAAAAGAAAAATAAAATAAAAATGAAATAAGGAGGTCTCAGGTGTACCTACTTACTCATCTAAAATCAACCAAGATCTCTAATTGCATCAAGATCTTTAAAGAGGAACAAAGTTTGCAAACAATTAAAATCCCTGCAAGCAAATAGTCCCCCATTGAACCAGCACCAAGTTCATGGACAATCAATCTTACAAGTATCTTAGGCATAGCATTAAGTGAAGGAAGCAAGAGCTGCAGAAGAAATCTGCCATAATCATAATTTATGGGAAAAATTCTGCCATCATTGGTATGACTAATTATTAGAAACTAATAGCATGCAGCGATAATGACTTAGGCATTGATCTCAGAACCAACCATGCAGAAACAGGAATGGCATTGATCAACCCACAAGTAAATTAGCACATCATAAACTCGAAAGCATCACATTAAATTATATATTTGCAGAAGATAGAACAAGTCAAATGTTTCAATGATAGCTAAAGAGCCAAATCTTTGTTGCAGCTTTGTCTCCTCAGGCATCCACTATGAGAGAGATGCCAAGATGGACAAACAATCTCTTTCAGCTGCAACAACAAGTGGGAATGAACTCATGATTTCACCAAGTACGTGGTTTACAGATATGGCATGGGCATAAAGATCAGGTTGCTACTAGGGTCTTGAGTAATAAATCTAAAAGCCTACAACAAATATAATCTAAAATAAGCTAAATCAGGCTTTTATGTTTATTACTTAACGTTCCCCCTGAACTATGTGCAGCAACTTCCATTGAAACCTATCAAGTGGATGACTTGCTTAAATAAGAGTGAAAATGACCATTTAAACATTTGAACTCAAAATCTCTCGCCCAAATGCCATATAGAATTTACCTTAACAACATTTGGCCAAAACAAAACGAAAAAGAAAGAAGTATATAACAGATATAATGCATATAATCAATTTTTTCATTTATGAAAACATGATATCTATACAATAAAAAGAATATATAATAGTAAAACATTCTCTCTCCCAATACTATATAGCAGCACAGATATTAAACATGTTATTAATACTTAATGCTTTGTTTCCCACATTTTTTTAATTTACAGATTCCAAGTTGAGAGTCCATTAAAAGACATAGAACTCTTGCCATTTCATCTCCGTTCTCTGAAAGTGTAAAAATAAACTGCAACATAAAGTGCACATGCAGTCACTTGTTCCAGAAAATCAGTTGGAACAGAAGTATTGAAAAAGAAATCCTTACTGGATCCAGTCTTCTTGTGACATTGCTCCCCAAATTAAAAGTACATCCATCATATTGCCTACTAAGCAAAGATTATTCATCCACGAGATGCCAGGTAATTTAACTCCTCTACATCTCATCTTCTTATGGTCACCAGTACACTGGTAGGGACTGAAGTAATGAAAAATAAATCCTAGCTAAATCCAGTCTTTCCATGACATTGCTCCCCAACTTAAAAGTACATCCATCAAATCGGTATTGCCTAACAAGCAGAGATCAGATGTTTGCAAGGATCCTAGGTATTTTAACTCCCTCCATCTTATGTTCTTATGGTCACCAAGTTCTTATCATCAAAGAAGGGGATGAAAGCTTTAATAGTGCGATTTTGGTGAAGTTACATGACAATTACTCCATTCATAAAGGTGAAACCTTATAAAACCCAATATTACTCTCAAATTGCTCATCTAAACAATTAAGATCAGATGCTTAAAAAACATGGATTAAAAAATAAAATGACAAGTTTATAGAAGAAGTAGGGAATTTAAACCTGAAGATAAATACACGCATAAAGACAACAGCATCAAGACCCAAGAGTGACAAAAGTTCCTCTTCAGAGGGTTGCCATGCTTCTTTGACCCAACCAGGAGATGGTATTAACCTTTCTAGGTCAAAACGGCTGCTGCTTTGCAGTTTCTCTTTGGCAAGCAAGCGAGGTATGTATACGGTGGCATTTTCTGGCTGCTTCCTTATTACAGAGTACAGAGTGAAAAATAGAATACAAAGCAACAGATTAATTCCAACAGAGGTCAAAAGAGCTGAGAGAAGCATCCCTTGAGGAGATCAACAAAGCTGCTTCTTGCAATTCCTGAAATGTCAAGTCTCTGCAGCAACCAAAAAGGTGTAGGGAACATACCCATCAAATAGATTCCATATATAGAGCATGTGCATAATTACAGATTCACTGCTAATCATAACTTAATTTGAACTTCACAGAGAATGCAAAGAATTGGAAAGAAGAATTTCCATGAGTGCTAAAGTATGTTTTGGAGCTAAAAACTTATAATCCATAGGAGTTTAACAAGCAGTCAACCGTTTAGATGGCATTAAGAACCTTCCACTTGAGTACGTGAAACTGGAGCAATTTCCCTAGTTGCTTCATTGTGACAATTGTCATTCAGTACAGGACGCCCACCGCAAAAAATAAAAGATTTATTGTGTTCTATATAGATTTTATTTGAGACAGGAAAAAAAAAAAATATATATATATATATATATATATATACATATAGATGTAAAGATAATATTTGCCCCAGTATCTTTATCAGGGGATGTTCTACGGCTGCATCTTTTCATACTTTCTTGAGATGTCCCTTTCATCGCATATACATTGGATCGTTCTAATATGCTCTGGCACATTTCTGGTTTAGACTTCTCAACTTGGCATGCACCTTTTTCTTCTGTATCTTATTATTTTGAAAAGTTGAAGAGAAGAATAAAGCTACAAGCACAGGTAGAAAAATCAGCCAATGCTGGCAATTCTAGACACAATACACCTTACATGATGCTATCCCCTGGGTTGTGAACAGTTGGCATGACACAACAAGATGAACATATCTGACCCAATTCAAGGTTTATCTTAAAAAAAATATGTGAAACCAATATGACACACTATGACATGAATCAACACAATAATAAAGCAACTTAATTATATATAACATTTGATCTAGCTTGTACACTAACACGATGAACATAAATGACTCTGCCTATGACACATAACACAAATTTTTTAACATGACACGTGAAATACTGCTCCTAACCAAAACAGAATTTAAGAACAAAAGGCCTAATAACAAAGTACCATGGACACAGTAAACAAGATCTTTAATATCTGAAATTATTTTACTGCCATTTTAACAATAACCATGAATTCAACACAAATATACACAGCCATACTCAACTATCAACCCTTCAGCAGCAGCAAACAGTATCCACTATCTATATATAAACAATACAAAAAAGTTATTGGGTGCCTGTAGTGGTGCTTAATAAGAGTGAAATGAAGAAACTTTTCCCCTACGGTGAGCATTTAAATTGAAAAGGCAAGGATTTTCTTTCCCCCTCCCCTAACATCCATGAAGTTATTGAAGTGGCCAGGATTGGTTAAAGGAGTTAATACAATGAAGAGTTCAACGGTCATCTTGACGACTGCATTCAGACAACAGACCATGGAATAACCCCTATAAGAAAACCATAACCTTTATCTTAACTATTACATGTTTCGTTTACCTAGAAAAGATCCGCACCTGCTCTGCAGTCCACTGGCTCTCAGAGCCTTGTCAAACAAACCTAGTATCAAACACCTAGTCATTAAACACCTAGCGCATCTAAAAGATTTAAAAAAATTCACTAACACAAACAAGTCAGTGCATCCAGATTAAAAGGTTCAATAGTATTAATTGCTAGTGTCTAAAAACCAATATAAATTTTGACTACATAATTACCACTGATTCACAGATGTTTAGTGTTTCAAAGATTTGTTAGTACCTACACACCACGTGTACATAAAAAGTAGTAGGTAATGTCCATGAAATATTCTCTCATCCGAATAAGTGCACCAATACTATCTTGACATATAATAATGAACGTAAGAACTACTAACAAGTCACATACAGTACTTATTGGATCAGTAAAAACTAAAAACCTAATGAAATAAAGAGAGATCAAAGAAAACTAAAGAAATTGGTTGTTTGGCAGCTTAAGTGTCCAATGGACATAAGTAGAGAAAATAAGGAAATGGGTAAAAAGTTTTCCACTGTTTATTCACGTCTTTTCTCTCCAATAAGAAGCCCAGGAAGAGATGCAATTACGAAACTGATGATTCTAACAAATTTTCCTGTAAGCATAGTTGTTAAAATCGTGAGCCAGATATACAATTTTTTGAGTTAATTATTTTATATGAATTTTTTAATTAAAACGGATACAAAATTATATAGGTGCATACGCCAGGTAGAATAATGAATCCCAGTATGTGATTCCACATTTACGATTTTATACAATTATATAATTGTATATATTTAGGGAACAGTAAAATCATGATTTTGAGAATGATCAATTACTAACTCAATTTCTCGACATTAAAGGACAAAATGCAATTTCATAAGCTACAAAACACGAAATAAGAATTCTATTTCATTCCATCTCCACTTTTACTGTAAGTCACAGTGTTAGAACCATTAAACTTAAAAAATAAATAAATAAATTCTCGGGATCAAACTCCAAACATGAAAAGAAATTAAATGAACTCCATCAAGTGTCTCACCTTAAAAAGGGTAACGAGTCTTTAACAGATACTGCAGTAAACATGAAACAAACGAAAACATACCAATAAACGAACAAAACTTAAAAAGGTCAAATTATGGGAAATGAAAAGGATTGAGAGACTGGAAATCGAATTCAAACCTTGGAAAGCGCCGGAAGTGATGAAGCATATGAGAAAGAGAGAGAAAGAGAGAGAGGGTGCTGCAAAACAAGCTTTACTCCCGCACCGAAGTAACAAAGTTCCCAAGCTTTCCCCGGGAAAAGGACAGGTAATAAGTGTAGCCATACTGTCTCGCTTTTGATTGATATGTTTCGAAAAGAATAATAAATTTGGGGAAAAGGAATAAAATATTAATATTTTTAAAATTAATTACGAAAATGATATGAAATTATTTTCGATTTTAGGTAATATGGTCTCGTCTCTTGAAGAGACGAGATCATAAGTGCCTAATCTCGTCTAGATGAGGTCTCATTCTATAATGACCTCGTCTTTCGAAGAGACGAGGTTGCATCGCATGTGACCTTGTCTCTTGAAAAGACGAGATCGACGGATTATAAACTCCGTGTGCGTCTTCTTCTTCCCCATTTCCCCTTTCCCCCGCCGGAACCGTAATCCCCAAATTGAGAGAATTCCAATTGTTGCGGCCGCCGACGTCAAATCGACCCGTAGTTGTTCCTCATTTGACTGATTTAATTGCTCGAAGTTGATTGTATCGCAATTTCGTGAGTAGGATGATTAAAAGCGGGAAATTTTGTGCAAAACCACCGACGGCAAACGTGGAGGTTGGATTTTCGCGTATTTTCATTTTTTTTTCATTCATTCATGCTGCATTGTTGAATGTCGATGTATGTGTTGTTAGAATATTTTTGTAGCATGATTCCAACGCCAACTTTTTTTTTCCTCTTGTATGTTGTATAGATATGTATATGTATAATATTTGCATTTAAAAAAATCATGTCGTGAGTAGTTGTTGTTGGATAATTAATTTAGGAATTTGAGTGTGGGAAAAAATTAAAAATAACTTCAATTATCGTTAACGGGATGTATTTAGTACTTTAGCATTAGTATAGCGCTTTGGTATGACATGGAAATATGCAATGAAAAAAGCTAATATTTGTAAGAAAGCATAATAGATTAGAAAATTAAATTTCAACTTTGAAAGTGGAGGTGCAGCTTTAGGAATTATGTTAAATATTACGAGGAATGCAATTCATAAGTGTGATTTTGTGAATTTGATGCATGGAAGCTAATTTTGATGAGATGGCAGGATTTGTGAGGAAATGGATAAGGCGAAGTTCATACTGTACGCTCATGGTAATATTGTGCAAGGGGATGATGGTTTTGGTTATGATAAGCAGCCTGTTGCTATGGTCAGTATTAGTAGGAATTCAACATATGAGCAGATAGTGAAGATTATTTGCAATAGACTAAAGGTAAATAGGTATACACATCGAGTGGAGCTATATCATAGGGTAGCTATTGGAGATAGGATGCTACGTTATGACATTATTCTAGTAACCAATGATGATGCGGCACAAGAGATGTTGGTATACACAGAAGGCTCAGTGGCTGTTTATGTGCAGATATTGGGAACTGAATTGTCACAGGCACCTGCAGGGGAAATGGGCAATGATAGAAATATTGGGAGCCAGGGGTTGGTAGACTCAAACTCTACTTCAGTTCAGACAATAGGCAGTTCACAAGTGAAAATAGGTCACTTTAAATTTTGTGGACCTACATCGGTAGGTGGTGATGATATGGATACTGTGCAAGACTCATCGGCAAGTGAATCCAGTGACGACTATGGTGATGATGAAAATGTTAATGTCGAAGTATTTCGACAACAATATGCCTTGCCCGAGGTACAATGAAGGGGAAATAACTGGGACCGTTACTGACGTTGATGCAGTAGGGAGCTCAGCGCCAGTTCCGTTTTTCAATACTGAAGTTGGTAGTGCTTACGCAGAATATGATGATGAGCAGGAAATGAGTGCTGGGAATTGGAGCTTCAGTAATGAATTCAAGGTCGGGATGCGTTTTGAGACCAAAGATCATCTCATATGGGTAGTTAAAATGTGGCTCATGACGAACCATTATAATTTCAAGGTAGTGGATTCAGACCCAAGAGCATGGGCAGTGAAATGTACTGATATCCATAATAGAGGTTGTAAGTGGAGACTCAGAGGCAGTTATAAGAAACATGGTGGGTGGTTTCACATCACTAAATATGAAGGACCTTACACCTGCTTGGATGAAATCACTAGACAATATCACTCTCAGTTGGACTCCACTAGCTTGTCCAAGGCCATAATATTGGAGATTCGCAATTCTCCAGATGTGAGGGCGAAGGATCTCCAAACGAATATATTAAAGCAGTTTGGATATAATGTTCATATCAAGAGAATTCGTAAGGCAAAGAGAAAGGCCATTGAGCAGGTGTATGGAAGTTGAGAGGCGTCTTATGTGGAGCTCCGGCATCTACTTAATGCAATTATTGAGGCAAATCCAAGAACAAAGGTTGAGTGGCAAACTCAAGATTCAAATACCGTCGGCCACGTATTCCTAGATAAGCTTTTTGGGCATTTGGTCCTTGCATTGAGGTGTTTCACTACTGCAAGTATGTATTGTAATCATTGTTAAATTTTGTTTTAGCTTATTGATATTCACTGACTAAGTTATATACGTTAAATCATTGCAAACCTGTGATCACAATGATGGTACCTTCCTGTATGGCAAGTACAAGCACAAGTTGCTTATTGTAGTGGCAGTAGATGGGGCAAATCATATAGTCCCATTGGCATATGCTCTTGTGGATGAGGAGAAGGCGGAAACATGGAGTTGGTTCCTTGCAAAAGTGTTGGAACACGTCATCAAAGACCGATCCAACATTTGCTTGATATCAGACCAACATGCCGGTATCAGGAGTGCGGTTAAAGGTGAGAATGCGGTGTGGCCTAGGGGATAGCCTTGGAGCTGGTGTATCCGATATGTTGCCAGCAACTTTAATTCGAAGGCCAAAAGTAAGGAATGTAAGGAAATAGTAAAAAGAGCTACCTATCAAGCCCAGAGTCGAAAGTTCCACGGATATTTTAATGCAGCACTTCAAAGCAATCCTTGGACAGCACGATATTTTCACGAGTTGACTCCATGCATGTGGACTTTATCTTACGATGAAGGTGTTAGATTTGGCCAAGGCACAACAAACATGGCAGAAAGTTACAATTCAGTTATAAAAGATGCCAGGTGCTTACCTGTGGCAGCATTGGTAAAGAAAACCTTCTACAATCATAACTCCATATTTAATAAGCAAAGGCGTGAAGCCAGCGATGCCATGAGTATGGGTAAGTTGCTCACAAAATACACTGCGAAGAAGTTTGAGAGATAGAACAACATATCCAGTTCCCATAGAGTTACTTATTTCGATTACCAAGAACGGATATACGAGGTTATAACTGCACCACGTCCAACAATGTATGATCAGAAGGGGGACCATATACAAAAAGTGGAGTTAAGATCATGTAGATGTACGTGTAACAAATGGCAGACATACAGAATTCCATGCTCATATGCGATGACAGTGATGGGCACAACGCACATGGATTGTGTTGCCTACGTAAGACAATGGTACAGGTGGACCACCAACTAAGAGTGTATGTTCATTCCTTCATTCCTACAGCCGATAAGGCAAATTGGACTCGTTTTGGACTTAGCAAAGTGGCACCCCTAATCCAAGACTTTAGAAAAAGGGGTCGTTTAGGAGAGAACGATTCCAGAATGAGATGGACATTCGAGAGGGCCCCCGAGATTATTCATGGGATTGTTGTGGGCAGCAGAGCCACAACATAAGGAGTTGTCCAAATGCGGGATTGGCAGGTAGACTAGTTACGGGGCAGTCGATTCGTAGTGGTAATTCTTTATTCTCATATGTTTTTATTACTGCATTAATGAGTCATGATTTAACGTATGTTTGCTATGCTTGTTTTTAATCAACATATATCGACTATAACAATATCTCGTTATTTTTCCTTCACAGATGGATCCAGGACCGATCAATAACTTATTACTCACCCAGCAGCCTGTACACAGGTCGATTCTAGCCTGGGATGGGCAGGTTAGTTCGTTTATGTATTTCAGTGATTGCAAATTTGATGGTTAAGGTGATATTGGTCTTTAATAAATGTGATAACTTTACTGTAGGAGCATGAGGTATTGCATTGTTGGTGCAGAGAGGCGAGGCTCAGGCGACCAGCTGGCGTACCTACAAAGGTTGACGAGCGATTGGTGCCATTCCTGTCTCAGGCGGGGTTCATAAGGGCGGCCTAGATGCCTTTCATTCAGCTGGATTGGCATCTCCTTACAGCTTTGGTCTAGAGGTGGCGACCAGAGATGCATACATTCCACATGACCACGGGTGAGTGGTCTGTAACCTTACAGGATGTTGCTGTCCTTACGGGCCTCCCCGCAGATAGATTGGCAGTTACGGGTACGGCTAGGTTGAATTGGCCTAATTTATACGAGGAGTTGCTAGGACTCCGGCCTGAGCCCGGCGTTGACATGGATGGTGGTCGCCTGAAGATGTCATGGTTGGATAACCACTTCACCGACCTACCTGATTTTGCTGATGATCCGATGATCAGACGCCACGCTAGGGCATACATTTTGCTGCTACTTGGGGGATTTATTGTCGCAGACAAGTCCTCCATTTACGTCCATCTTATGTACCTCCAGCTGCTCCGAGACTTTGAGACGGCCGGACAGCACGCGTGGGGAGCAACCTATTTGGCTTGGCTATACAAGCAGCTATTCTTAGCTTCCCACGTCGACACAGGGAACATGGCAGGACCGTTAGTTGTCCTGCAGATATGAGCATGGGAGCACTTCCCCCACATTGCCCCAGTTCGTCGGCTGCACACATCAGTTACCGCGGGCCGCCCACTCATCAGCCATTGGGGTACGACTTTTGAGGTGGCCCGAGTATCGACTCATCTGCTGATTGAGTACCGTGCTTCTTTTGATCGAAAAACGATGCATCAGGTATGATATCCGTTCCCTCCTATACCTCAATTGATTTCCAATGTCTTGTACTCTTAAATTGCTATAGTTTGATGGTTTATTTATGCAATATTTCACTTTTCCTACTGCATCAGGTGGTGTGGGACCCCTATAGTTCGATCTTGCCCTCCCTGCCTCCATACTCCCTAATGGGTAGCGATGTTTGGCGTGCACGGGTCCCACATGTTTGCTTCTACCTAGTCGAGCACTACTACCCTGACAGAGTGCTTAGACAATTTGGTGGCTTCCAGGGGATCCCAGCCCCCCCTGCCAACATGAGACCCCTCCATGAGATTGACATGAGAGGATGTTCCGAGTGGAACTGGCAAGTCGAGCACTCCAGGTGGATAGCTGAGTGGGATGCTCGGCGTAATTGTATAGTTGAGCTGCCAGATTTGCCTGCTGGGACATCTGATGATTACTTCCGATGGTATCATGCGATCACCCGATGCTGGATCGGTCGCACGGGAGCTATCATACGATACATGGTAAGATCACTGTCTCTATAAAGCTTTTATATGGACTTGTACTAACTTGGCAACTACTCACCGATATAGTCTTTTGCTATTACTCGCAGGCTGATTTCATTTATAGCATCCCAGACATGCCCCCAGAGCTCACTCCATCCACTACACGAGATGTCTATCCTGTGGTGGAAGAGTTTATGGAGTTGAACTTTAATGATCCAGTGCTATCAGCTCCACCATCAGCAGCAGCAGTGCGGGTGACCCACAGTCTCATACCGTACAGAGACGACAACCTCCTAGAGAGAGGCATGGGCGGGGACGGGGCGGGGTCGGGGACGATCTCGAGCACCAGGTATTCAGATCAGAGATGAGCCTGAGCCGTCCGATCTACCTTCACTTGATGAGGGTGGTCCTTTCCAGCTCATTCAGAATGAGGCTAGCCCGTCATCGACATCTTACTATATGGGGGACACCTCCATGCCAGACCCGTCATACACTGAGTTCCATACCCCCTTGACTCCACAGAAGAGACGACCATCACCATCAAATGATATGGGGGAGGGCCTCACACAGGTCGAGCCAGACCCTGTCTCATTCCATCAGTACAGTATTGCTACTAGAGATGAGGATGCTGCAATTACAAAGATTGTTCCATCTACACAGCATCCTCATCTGCATACCTCGTTACCCAGGACGTACGTGAGGTGGGATAGAGGCCGAGGATGAGGGAGGGGGGACACACATCAGCCGCAGTAATAGAGGATAGATTTTTTTATTTTGATTGTTGTATATAGCTTCTTACTTTTTGGTATTATTCTTGTATGTAGATTGTACTCCTTTTCTTCTTGTACATTTTAAGAGAACAATCAATCAGCATTTCATTTCATATCATGTGTTACGAGTTTACAAATTATCATATTTTGATTGTACTGTGCTGAGAAACAATCACAATACCGCTGTGATTGAATGATTCGGATTGGGATTGAGAATGTGTGTTTAGGCGGCATGGTATTATAGCTATGTTGCATTTGGATTGGGTTTGGGAATACTACAGTTTCTTTGTCCTCTAGCCACTGTGGAGCATGGTTAATGGCTCGTATAGCTATTTATATTTCTATTTAACAGGTTTTATATATAATTTTTTGGGTTTCTCAAGTAATAAAGTGAAGTTTGTGGAGAAGAGCCTGACCTCGTCACATATGGCTGACCTGGTCTCTTGAAGAGACGAGGTCACATGCGGTGCAACCTCGTCTCTTCAAAAGACGAGGCCATGTTGCCTAAAATCGAGAATAATTTTTTTCCAATGGCATTTTCGTAATTAATTTGAAAATATTAATATTTTATTCCTTTTCCCATATTTTTGTTTAGATTTTAATGTGAAGTGGGAACTTAGGGACACAACATAAATATTTGCACGTGTTAAATAAATTTAAATTTAAAAATATTTTAAAAATAAAATAAATAATTATTATATATTTATTTATCTATATTATTAAGCCAATAACCCTTTACTTTGACTTCATAATTTATGTTCTAAATATTCCTTTTTACTTTTGTATATTAACTATAAACCACATATTTTTAGAGGACAATATTGTATTTTTGTTACCCATGTTTCTCTCACTCTCTCCTCCTACTTCCACATTTTCCCTCTCCCCCATGATTTTTATCCATATTTGTACATTTTAATTGGTACGTTTGACATGTCGTTTTCTTTATTGCCCATGTTCTCCCATGGTTCTTCTATCCCCATGTGATCTCACTCCATACATCTACACTTTAATTGATATATTTTCTTTTGTCCTCTATTTTTTTACTAGTCATTGTCAACAAACAACAGGTGAATCAAATAGTAAGTTTACAAAGTCTCACACATGCTTTTCCTCTATCCATTTTTTCATTAACCAATAATAATGTGGGTTTTGATTTTCACATGATTTTTTCCCTATAATGAAATGCCAATAAAATGCACCACAATTAACTTATTGTCATACTTTAACATACATGTCACGATCCATTGTAGATTATCAATGTTTTTCTTAACCGAACTAAATAAGATGACAATGTGGTATAAATAGTCCCACATAAGTTTCTTGAATATCAGTATGTGTGTACATGTGTATATATATAAATGAATAAAGCATTCTTAGGACCAAAATGTACTCCACAAGCCTTTCTTGTTACATCCATTAACTGAGATTTGAAACCACAATTAAACACTAAGAGCATTCAGCTTCCGACAACACCCATACTTCGTGATAAAAGAATGACTAAAAGAATATTTACCATACAAAATCACATAAAGCTCAATAATTGGAAAAGAAGACAAATCTTAACCATATATTAGGATAGCAAATTGACTGGCCTAATGAAGACGTCCCCAATGAATCATCAATTTGGAGTGAGCTACCTATGCTCTCCTCCTACATTCGTTCAACTCAATCAAGTTATAAATGTCCAATATAAGAAAATAAGCTTAGTCTTATAGATTAGTTTGTTGGAAACTGAATTCCAATATGTCATAATAATGCTTTTGATATCATTGTTCCATATGGACCCATGCTATGTAAGAAGCTACATATTAGCATGAAAAGCAAATTTTCAGTTTGTCTTTCAATAGAAGACATAGCTTCATAGTAGATAGAAAAAGAATTGGATACTAAGTCGATTGAATCTTTGTGGCAATACTAGTGGCTTTTTAGAGGTACAACTTAAAGTGTCCTCATTGAATTGTCGTATAAATTTAAAATTTGCAATGTTTTTTTTTTTTTTTAGGTGAGGACAATTAACAAGAAAAGTCATCTTGACGAATATCTTAAGTGTGATGAGTATGTACCTATGATTGACAAGGTTGCCAATACAACATGTAAGAAGTAAATATCCCCCAGAAAGCCATTATCTTCTCAAGGTTTATGTTTTTATAGTTTGGGTTGTGTTGAACTTTGTCCAAATGCAAGTTCATGTCTGTAAAGCCATTTATTTCGGAGAGCCCACATTGTATTGTCTGCTCTTATTCTTATTTTTCAACTTGACTTAAGACAATGTTTACTTAATGTCCTTTGTTACATAGAATTAGGCTTCAAATCTATATGCTTTCAAATAAAACTATTGCATGCGGATAAACTAATAGATACCGTCCATTTACATTGTGATTCATATGAAGTTTTTGCAAATGCAATGCGCAGGTAAGGACTATTTCTTGAAATTTTTATGTGCCCATTGAGTAAACACCAAGAAGAACATATTTATAAAATCATATACTCTTTCAAACAGAGGAACATTAAACAAAACCTAAATTTATGGTTAAGAAGTCCTAACATAATGCATAAACATCACACAATCAATTAGGATTAAAAAGACTAAATTTCTATAATCAACATTTCAAAACTAATATCCACGATCAATTGCATAAAGAAAACACTTACTCGGGTGTATGGTGGTTTGTACACTTGTAATCATTGTGGCTTGATGGAGATGCGACTGGTAACATTAGTTTATTTGTAGTTGATTGTAGGTTTCTAACTGAGGTGTGACTATGGTGAGGTTTGTTAATTGTTTTATTTATGGTGCAAGAAATTGAAAGAGAAGTGAGAGGGGATCAAAAGATGAATATTAAAAGGAGTAGGTGGTTGCATTGGAGATGAAATAAAAAGAGTGGGTAATGAAGAGAGATAATATTCAAAGGGAGAAGAAGATGCCTTGTAGAAGTAAAAGGAGAGAAAAAATAAAAAATAATAATCATTGTGATTAAAAAAGAGAAAAAAAAAGGGGAAAACCACTGCACTTTTTAATCTATACATCAAGCCGATCTACTATTTTAATCAGCGATCGCTATTGATTGAAAAAAAATATATGGTGTAGATTACAACGGGATTGGTCCCATCAAATAAATTGACAGGATCATAGAAGCCCACTACTCCAATTCATGTATATTGTGCTGGATGAGCAGATACGAAACATACCAAAACTTTACGGCCTTTGTTTTGTCATAGAAGCCCACTGCTCCAATTCATGTATACTATGTTGGATGAGTGGATACGAAACATACCAAAACCTACCACTTTTAGTTTAATGAAAATGTTTTGAAGGAAAAAGCTTTAATGTTTGTTTAAGGAAAAATATTACAATTAATATAAAACATTTATCATTTGTTTTGGAAAATATAAATTTATTCTTAGCTTATTTTTTAGAAAATAATTTACAGGATATAAAAATGTAAGTCATTTTTTCATCGATTGTGAGCTTATCTACCAATTATTTACCATCTAAAAACATTTATTATTATTTTTTCCTTTAGGTAGATTTATTTCTTATTATAATATATGTGCTTTTTATTTTTTAATACTTAAAATAAATAAGTTACCTTGAAGTTATAGGTGTATAGAAAAATTATTTTGATAAAATTAGCAAAACATTTAAAAAAACATGCTACCTTTTGGGAAAAACTTTTTTCTTATATTAACAAATACTTTTCTTGAAAACATATGAGCATAATAAAAGTAGTGGGAATCCACATCCCAATTGTACATTTTTTTTTTGTAATTACACATAAAAAATTATCAATTTATATGTTCGATTAGATATTCAATTAATACTATTTATACTTATCTCTTCATTTTCTACTTTGTATTGATGAAGTGGATTTGTTTTATATTATGATTGACTACCATGATGATAGACATATTAACAGTTAATAGAAAAAGATAACATACAAGCTTTAGCAATTAAATATCTAATTATTTATACAAATTAATAATTTAAAACTTCATGTATATAATTGCACAAAAAATATAAAGTTAAAATATAAACCATGACATTTACCCATAAAAAAAATGTGTTTGGACTATTTACTATAGAAATGGATGAAATTGATAATTAATGGAAAATTCTCTAAGTTAAAAGTTTATATGCTTTCTTTCCAGCTTTGGAAAGAAAGGGTGAAAGTGGTAGAAAAAAATCTTAAATTACCAAAATTATTCTTAACATCTAAATTTAATAGGTATAAAAAGGATAAAAGTGGGGAAAAGGAAAAAAAAATATTACTTTTTTCAAAAAATTACGAATTTGCCATTGAGATCAAAATAATCCCGATTTTAGGTTGACCTCGTCTCTTGAAGAGACGAAGTAGTGTGATCGGCACAACCTCGTCTCTTGAAGAGACGAGGTTAGATTTAATATGACCTCGTCTATTCAAGAAACGAGGTCAGGCAAAATTCTTTCATTCCACATTTGTTCCTTAAAAAACATATTCTTTTTTACATTTATAACAAAACCTGTCAAAATTAGATAAAAACAGCTATATAAGCAATTAGCCATCCTCCACTACGGCTAAACAACTTCCAAACTTCATTACCCACTGCTTCCAAAATTTCTATCATTGTCCATTTCCCCTGCAGGTGCATGTGACAATTCATTTTCGAATATCTGTACATAAACAGCCACTGACCCTTCTATGTATACAAACATCTCCTGTGCAACATCATCATCGGTCACTGGAATAATATCATAACGCAGCGTCCTATCTCCAATAGCTACCCTATGATATAGATCCATCCGATGTGTACACCCATTTACCTTCAGTCTTCTACAAATGATGTCTAGTATTTGCTCATACGTAGAGTTCCTACTAACACTGACCACAGCAACTAGCCGCTTATTATAACTAAAATCATCCTCCCCTTACACAATGTTGCCATGAGCGTACAGTATAAACTTCGCCTTATCCATTCCCTCACCGACCTTGCCATCTCATAAAAAATAACTTGAATGCATGAAATTTGCAACATCACACTTATGAATTGAACTCCCCTAATATTTAACATAAACTCTAATATTTAACATAACTCATAATGCTACTATATATAACACAATCTTCTAATGATATATGGGTATGATGTATGAACAAAATCAGTGAAAAAAGTGAATGATATGGCTTTATTTTTAAACTCAAAAATAAAATTACTAATTTCTAATCAACTTTATTTGTATGACTCTACATAAAGTTAATTTCTCCTTTCACGTAAAATTTTAAATGTTGATTTCTATCACTAATTTATAATCTACTTTATATAAAATTAAAATTCCTAATTTCTAATCTACTTTATTTGTATCACTTTATATAAGTTATAAATTTAACTATTGATTTCTATTACGTAAAATTTTTCCTATTTTTCAACAAACCTATGTATCATATTAAATCCTCATAATTATTATATGAACACATAGACATACAAAAAGAAAAGTTGAACTTTGCATACAACAACCAATGCCCACAATTCACACAACCAATTTTCAACAGTGTAACATTGATAATTCAAAAAAAATTTGCAAAATTTCGAAATCTTACAACAACAAGTATTCCCACAACACATACAATGAATATTCAACAATTTAGCATCAATAATTCAAAAAAAAATTCGAAATTTGCGGACTCATACCACAATTCATCGTTGTTCGTTGTTCTCTTCTTTTTTCGCGTGACGCTGGTCTTCTCCACCAAATTGCTTTTTCCTCAATGTCGGGTGATCCAAAATCACTAATATACGGAGCTAATTGTGCTCAATCGACTCCAATTTGCGAATTGGGGTTAGGGTTTTCAAATTTGCAGGGAATAAGGAATGGGGAAGAAGGAGGCTGTTGAGGTTTTAGGCTCGCAGACCTCGTCTCTTCTCTCTTGAAGAGACAAGGTCATGCTATCTAAAATAGGGATTATTTTGATCCTAATGGTAAATTTGTAATTTTTTTAAAAGTAATATTTTTTTCCTTTTCCTATAAAATTTTCTATTAAATATATTTTTTTAATTTCTATTATTCACTAATGAAAATTTTTCTTTTTTTTTTCTTTTTGTTTCCTTTCATATATCAAATACAATGCAAAACTATGATTTCCTCTCCTTTCACAACTTCTTAGTTCCACATTTATCTAAGGTTGTCAAATTGGTGATAAAAATGAGGTTGAAAAACATGATAAAAAGTAGTTAGCTACCATTAGAAATAATTTCTATGTAAGTTAGTATTTCATTTAGCTTAGATGTTATTGTTGGGAATTAGGGAATGGAAAAATAAGTTTGCAGTGGAATTTCTTTTAAACATTCAAAATCCCTAAATCTCTTATCGATCCATGTGGTTCATTGAATTGAAGAAATATTAGGTTTTACCTTTTTGTGTTTTAAATTGGAACGTGTATCAGATCATAGGTGCTGCAATCTTGTAAGCCCCCTCTATAGTATCTACACGAATGATAAAGCCAAACGAATATGTATACCATCCCTCAACGTCCCTTTAAACCTATATGAGAGTTACAATATTCTATTTTTATTAATAACAATAAGCTCATGAATAAAGATATTATCATTAATAGGATCCCTAATCCAATGAGGGTTTATTAAAACACATTCCTCTTTTTTTTTTTTTCTTAATCTTCATATTCAAAATATTGAAGATTATAAACTAATATTATTTATTATTCTTAACGAATTAAGATTAAAAAATAATTAAATATTTCCCATTAGGCTTGTTTAAATCAAAGCCATGATCCATTTAATTCATTCCTTGTATGCGACCCTGTTAGTGTTGATAATAGGCCCAAAACTCTTTTTGGCCCACTGGACATAAGTGGCTTCTAGTAAAACATTATGTGTACCCAAATTAAGGAAAGATCGACAATCCAACTTTATCTGATTTATAACTTATATCATAATCCTTTTGTTACGTTGAATAGGATCACCCTTATATTCTTCAACCTTATTATTTCTCGATTCCAAGTAGATTGATAAAACGAATGATGTTGATCATATCATCAATTCATTTAAGCATTATCATGTATTTTTCAGTCTCACTTATTGAGGACTAGAGAGATCTCTCTCATAAGGAGAGGGACAAATCTCATCTTAATCACTCATCTTCCTATTCACACTATACCCAAGCACAGCCGTTATAATTATTTGATTGAATCGAATCATAATATTCCTCACTGGAATCCATGGTGATTTCAGGTATAAGGATACAATGGCATTGTTATTATAAGAATCATTTATGACATTAATCCATGTAGCAATCTCATAACAAGTTGGTATGATACTTAGTTTTCCAGCCTATGAGTTTGATTTGTATCTCCATACAAATAAACATCCCATGATTATCAATCAAAACCCATAATAGATTTAATTCATTATTGTTCTCATAATAATGTGTATTTAGGAACATTTAGAATAATCATATGATTCTTCAAGGACATTATTATAAAGTAGACATGCAAACAATATAATAATAAATGTCTCTTTATTAATAAAATACAAGAATAACAATATTTAATGATTGGCTTAAGGCCCTATCACTAACAGTTGTGATTAAAGAAGGCATAGAAATGGATTTTGTGCTTAATGATATGGATATTACCATGGAAAATATATCTAATTTGTTTAATTGTCCTTACTCGTAAATAATATCATCAAAATGTTTTCGTTTTCCTTTTGATGAAAATGTAAGGTAAATTGATGCACACACAAATAAAAGCAATGTTGTCAGACCGAATCCGAGGCTTGCTCTGAATATACTAAGGGTTGAGCGATGTGAGATCCTATAAGAAAAATAGGAACCAAGCAACTATATCGAATTAAAGAAGTTATGTTAATTAGACTTTAAGTAAAGTAATTATCAAAACGATATCAATCAAGAGTTAAAATTAGAAGTTGTCACTAAATAATTACGTTAGCATAATAAATACTGGAATCATGTAAAATTCATTTCATTTAGGTTTGAATAAAAAAAAGGAAGAAAAAAAAAAGAAAAATAATAACATTGGCGTAATTTTTTTTTTAAAAGGGGTTATTTTTGCCCTACATGTAAAGAACTAAGTTCATCAAGGAACGAAATAGTAAATCACAACTAATAAATAAAGAAAAACACATGGAGGCATGTTGTGACCTTAAATGATAATTTGTCTCCCTATTTGTGTAGTGGAAATATTTAAGAAATAATAATGTATTTTGTTAAATAAAAACATATACTCTACCCTTAAAATAAGGCTATATAAACCAAAATTGCATAGAGATTAGATGAAAATCAATAAAGGCTCAGCTTTGTTCATTTATATATTGATAAAATATGTCTCATTAGAAAAGTAATAATTTTCACAATTTTCAATAAGTAAAGAAATATTAATAATAAAATAGGTCAAAATTTAAGGAAAATCCATAAAAAAAAATCAGACAAGCGGCATGAAAACTGCTATAAAATTTTGAGATACATGTCGTCATTTTAAAAAGCCATCAAAATGTTTCCATGCAAAAATAAGGACACTTGTTAGTTATTTATGACCCTAGAAATCTATAAATACCAACCATTACACCTATTTCCTCCATAGCTCATTTGAGCACTTGTAAAATGGAGAAAAGCTTTAGAATGTTTCTTCTTCTTCTCTTAGGTTGGCCTGGCGAGGCCATGGTAGAGGAAGGTAGCTGGAGGTGGTGGTTCTTGACAGTGGATGGCAGAATTTGTATAAATTTTAAGATATTTCATAATCAACTTTTGGAGGAGCCCTTTTATAAGTAAATTGTAGGTAGTTTTATTAGTCTCCCAGAATTTTTCTAGAATTTTTCTCACATGTTTGCTATTTTAATGAATTTTCTAAGATTCTGCTCAATTTAGGAAAATTAATTATTGTAAAAATAATTAGTATAAGATAGCTAAAGACCTTCATTTTACTTCGAACTTTTTATCTAAATTACTAACATAATTTAAAATATTTAGGTGCTAATCGTACTAGTTTATAATTTATCTTACTATTTTTCCTATGATAAACTCCGAAATATAAGTTAATTACTTTGTGATGGCTAATATAAAGCTATATATTCATAAACTATATTAAGATATATCCAAAAACATGTTATTTAAAAGCCTATAATTACTAGTTAAATTATAATCTACTTCTTAAAATAAGTTTAAGCTAAAATATATTTCTAACTAGCTAAATTAAGGATTATGTCCTTACTAAGAAAAAGAGAAAAGTGATAAAATAAACTAACTAACCTACATATGAAGCTATAGATACTTACAAATAGTCTTTATTTGATATTTTTAGGTGCTTATGAGAAGAGTTTATAAACCTCAATTTTAGTAAGAGGTTCATTTTTATGGCAATTGTAAAAAAGAATATTATTTACATTATAATTGTTTATGCTTATAAGTTGGTTTAAAATGTGTGTAGTTGATAATTTTGCTTAGATATTGGATGTCTACTTACCCAATTGTATTGGTGTGAACTATCTGCTTGATTGCTTAAAACTAAACAAAGCATTAATAATATAATGAAAGTAATAACTGGTCACACATAGCATATTGCATTTTGCATCCTTGCTTCAATCAAATACCAACCATCAAGGTAAGAAATCGGGAATGTTTCTTTTTTTAGCCTATATTGAACTAAGCAACAGGAGAAAAGGTTGCAATATGGGTTAAGAGCTGTTAGCGGATATTCCGATATGGTTTTTAGGAGGTCAATGGTCCATTACACATTCTTGGATTTGATGGAAGATGTTTTTGCTCCAAACTCTCTTAAACCCATTAGAGTTGGGTTAATTTCTCTAATCCCATGATGTACCAATCGACATCATGTGGATGACATTATGATTGATTGCACAATTCACTTTAATAATGATGATTGTGATTTATGGTATAATGTTCATAATTACCCTTCTTATATCCACTTACTGAACTATGGTTATATACTCATACCCTTTTAGACTTTTTGCAGGAAGGAAAGATTCACTAGGAAATATTAAGAATGGTTCTAATAGATGAGAAGTTGAGAAAAATAGGGATTACATGAGGAGGGTTGAACATGTACCAAATTGTTGTAAAACGAATATTAAATATGCATGAAAAAGTATATGTCTTTAGATTATTTGTAATCCTATTTGTTGGTTATTACTTGACAACTGTCGGATATATTGGTTTAAGGAGATAAGCCTTATATATTCTACTTGCTAATAGTAATTAAGGCCACCAACAATTATTTTCACTTACAATATACGACAGGACTCTCTTAATTAAACCAATAGGATGTAACAAGGGTCAATGGGTAAATTTGAGGTTAAATCATGGTTGAACCAACCCGTTCCTAATGAGGGGTTAGGTCCAACTGATTTGAATTGGGCGAGTTAACCTGGGTTTAACAACATTACTTAAAAGAATGATGGACAATATCCCTGGTGTGCCATCATTTAAGAAGATTTTTAGCTACAAACTATCTCTAAAGAATAGTTGAAATATTTCATTTAATACCTAAACTTAAATTCATTTTTTAATTAATTGTCCAACTTTTCAATTATATTGTTAATTTTGTTATTCAATTACACCTTTTGAGGGCATGTACACAATTTATATTAAGTAGGTATTAAGTTGTATGTTTAGTTGGCTTTCCCAATTAATTATAAATTGTCACATTTCTTCTCAAGCATTAATAAAGATATTACACTTAAAATATATGATCTTTTAACAACTGTGGAGAGTCATCTATGTATCGTTTCCATTGCTTACATGTACCAAAAATAGAATATTTCATTAAAATAATTATTTAGAACACATAGTAATTCATAATTCATTTAACAAAAATAGTTGGCTAGGCAAAAGGTTTTTGATGAAGTTAACACAAGTAGGTTTGCTAACCTTGAAAAGTTTAGCTGGTCTTGAAATTAGTAATCCAAAAGTTAAGGTAATCCATTGAAACTTCAATCAAAGTTCAAGTATTAAATACAATAATATCCCTAAAGAAAACTATAGGAATAAAATCCAAATTTCACATATAGGGTTGCATATATGAAATTATGACACAATGAAACCAAATCAATTACAAAAGTGTACCTAAATCCATTGGTGCAGATGTTATTGATTTTCTTTAACCTTTGGTTTTACGTTTTCCAAGAGATATGTATAGCTTGTTAGTCTTTTCTAATGATGGGGAGTGAGAAAAGAAAATTATACGTTGTCTTAGAGACCATAACCCATTATATATGTGTGTGTCTCCTTCTAATTTGCCTATAATAAATTAAGAAAGTAATACTAAGGTTTCTACACATAATAGCCCATACAATATAAGATGATTTAGGCACATTAATCGCAACTTTATATGATCACTTTTAATTTCAGGCCAAATTTTATAATAGCCCATGAAATATAGTTATTAATATATATGTAAGTCCATAAAAAAAAAAAAATCCAACAATCTTCCACTTGGACCACATATATATTATAACTATATCTCACAATATACCTTATGAGCTTAGAATTCTATTATTAAAAACAAAAAAATCATCTTTAACCATTTTAGACTATCAATCATATTAATATAGAATCAAATGGATCTTTGTCACACTAATCATAACTAGACTCATCAATGGTCACATAAACCAATACAATTAATGACATGGATGAGTATGGATATGTAGCATGGAAATTTCAGGCGATATGATCTTAACATGTCTATTTCCAACTGATCCTACCAATTATTTAGTGTGATTAAACAAAATCTAATCAAAGTGTAAAGCCACAAAGGTCCCTATACTGTAGTATTCAATCATAAAACATATGTCTATAGCCATAAGTATCAACGGTTACAAACTCTCACTAAACCAACATATCACCAAATAACATAACACTTATATAAGCAGTATACTCATGAAAGATCTTGGGCGATAAACCTTTAGTCAGCAGATTTGCAACTAAGGAGTTTATCCCAATGTATTCTATAGATATCTGATCACTTTGAATTATTCCTTTAACAACTAGGAACTCAATGTCTCGTTAAACCATAGCATCGTCAATTTATTGTCACAATATATCTTTAGTGGTCTTTCTATGTTATCTGTAATGCGTAGCTGGTGAAAGAAACTATAGGTGTTTTCTTAGAAACCTTCCGGGAGATAAATCCTCTAGCGAGCAAGTAGATATAGCCTGAAGTGGATCTATGACTATCTTGGCATTCTGTAAAATTGGAGTCAGAATACCTTATGATCTCCAGCTGATATGATCTCTTGTACATGAGCATGTAGTCTTTTGTTTTCTTGAGATATCACATAACCGTTTTGGTTGCCTTCCAATGATCTATTCCTAAATTGCTTAGATATATGGTCAACATACTAACTATTGTACTCAATGTCTAGATAATAACATATCTAAACATACATTAGAATTCCCATGGCCATGCTTTGCATTTCCTTAGTTGTAAAATCATTAGTGGGGCATTGGCTGAGATTGAATTTGTCTCCTTTAACAATATAGATATCACCTGGTTTATAAACTTGAGTGCCAAATCTCTTTAAGAATTTTATCAATATAGCCCTTTTGTGATAAGTCGAGAGTACAACAAGAGCAATTTCGGTGAATTTGTTTTCATAACACAAAGGATGCTTTACTAAGATCTTTCATCTCAAAGATCTTTGATAGAAATTTATTGGTCCCATGCAATAATTATTTATTATTGTTGGCAAACAGTGTGTGTAATTCCCCAAATTTTACGTAATTGTAATTTGTGATAATCATTAAAATTGATGACAAGATCCTAAAAATATTAGAACATGTTTGAAAAATTGCTCCAAAAATTTTTCTTTTTTTTTCCCTAAATTTAACAAGTGTGGAAGTATTGAACATATATATATGTATATATAAAACAAGTTATTATAAAAAGTAGCAACACTAATAATGGTAACACTAGTATCATCGATATTATCTTGATATACAACAGTATACGACGAATAGGGTTATGTTGTCATATAACACCACTACAGTTGAGTAATAAGCAATATTGAATAATTTATTATGTCCATATAGAAAATACTTATGATAGAATAATCAATTTCATAAGATCATAATTATCAAATTTTAATACTATGATATTAGGATTATAAATTATCATAATATAACTCCATCATAATTTGATAGTATGATGATAAGAAATATTGTTAAAGAAAGTATGATTATCTTATCACTATGACATATAATATAACATTATAAGATGCTATAATATTGTATTGTAATGATTATTCATAAAATGTACACCCCTAAATTTTCAATCAACAATTTGTAAGTTGATTTAATTGACTCGATTACTTTTCCTCTATTCTAATTGACTCGATTACTTTTCCTCTATTCTATTTCCAATAAGATAATCGAAACTCTGCTTGAATTGGCAAATTTAGATTTCTGAATAAAGATACCCTAGAACCTACCAACTAGTCAATTATGATAGGAATCAAACTTATCAAAGTCGTGGAAAAGGGAAGCGAAAGATTCAAAGTTGCAATTGTTCAAGATAAACCTATGTCGGCAATTGGAAGCCCTACGCCGCCGACCTTGAAGCGGTGTTGAAGAAAGATAGAATCGAATTCTCTAAGGCTGGCTTAAACACCACTAGTATACTCGTTCAACACCGCCAACATACTCATTAACACCGTTAGCATACTTGACTTGTATACGTTGTGCACGAAGTCTAATCCATGACTTTTCAGTTTCTTTTCTTTTATGTTTTCATTAAGGTTAATATATCATCCACTTATTTATTTTTGTTTTAGGTAGTTTTTGAATGTTATTCTTTGAGAACACTATGAGTGTTGAAAAACCCTTTTGTTGGTTTTGAATTATTGAGATCTCGTTTCTCTTTGATTATTGTTCTTATCAATTCTTGTTGTTAAGAATTGTGGTGAACGTTGTTAATTGAATCATATGATTCATTTGACCTAGTGAGTAATTTTATAGATCGTGGATTCTATCGATCTATGATTTTAATCACGAACTAGTTTAAGTTTTATTATTCGTGAATCCTATTGAACAATATTCTTATCCATATCTTTAAATTCTTGCTCTTTGATAACCTAGGAAAACCCTGAAAATCAAGATTGAATCTTTCACCCTTGAAGATCGCGTCATTTTTTGTATTAGAGCAAAGGTTAGTGTTGAGATTATTGTTCAACACAGATTAAACTCAGGTTGGTTGATTCTTGCTTTGTGATTTTAATTGTTTTTTGTTGTTGTTGGAAATTCTATTGTGTTGTTGCTGTCGATTGGTTGAAGAGATGGTGTTTGATGATGGTAGTGTTGTGAATAGCAATAATGTTAGAGTTAGAGGAAAGATTAATAATAACAACAATGGTGGTGGTGATGGAGATATTGTGACAAGGTAAGAATTTACTCAATTGCGGATGGAGGTTAATAGAATACAAGAGGATTTTAGAAGAATTTTGGAGAGATTGGAGGTGAAAGATCGGAGGAGTTATAGTGGATCTAGCCATAGAAAACACTTCAATAAAGAGTCTTATGGGAATAGTGATAGACATAAGAGGCAGGGAGGTAGAGATGGAAGGCGTAAGGGGATTGAAAGCATCAAATTGAAAATTCCACCATTCATTGGAAGTAGTAAACCAAAAGAATTTTTAGATTGGGTGCCAAGGATAGAAAAAGTGTTTGATTGTTATGAATAGGATGAGCTCATAGAGGTGAAAACGACATCACTAGCATTTTCTGATTATGATAGCTTATGGTGGGATAAATTGCAGATTGAGAGATGAAGGACGGATGAAGAAAAAATACCGTCATGGGCATTAATGAAAAGGTTGATGAAGCGTAAGTTTGTGCCAAATTACTACAAATAGGAACTGCAGATGGAGTTACAATCTGTGAGGCAAGGTAAAAGGAGTGTTGAGGAATATGTGAAAGAATTTGAGACCTTGATGGCAAGATGTGATATTCAAGAATCTACTTATGAATCTATAGCTAGGTTCATTAATGGACTCAAAATGGATATCGCCGGTGTTGTTGAGCTTCAGCAATATCAGACCTTGGAGGATATGATTATGTTGGTTAGCAGAGTTGAGAGACAGCAGCACAAACGATCTCAGAAATCATCTTATCATGGTAAATCTGATGAGGAGGAGAAGAATAAAGGGAAAGAGGTGGAAGATAAAGCTCTTGATCAAACACAACATAAAAAAAAGCCGAGAGATCAAGTGTTTTAAGTGTTTGAGGTATG
The DNA here is from genome assembly GCA_024138025.1 of Combretum micranthum. Taxonomy (NCBI): domain Eukaryota; kingdom Viridiplantae; phylum Streptophyta; class Magnoliopsida; order Myrtales; family Combretaceae; genus Combretum; species Combretum micranthum. The sequence continues at coordinate 330,741 of JAMXBD010000245.1, read as the reverse complement.
GCCACATTGCTTCTCAATGTCCTAACAAGCGAGTTATGGTCTTGAAAGACAATAAAATTTAGAGCGAGGAAGAGGAGCAAAAGAGTAGCGAGGAAGAAGTTCAATAAGAGAACATGGGTGATGTGCCTTTGACTTTAGTGCTTGAGTAAGAAAAAGCCATTCCATAGGACTAATATGTTCTACATTCAGAGTTTAGTGCAAAGAAAATCATGTTTGATTGTGATTGATATAGGTAGTTACGCCATTTTTTTTTCTGCTGGATTAGTTTTTAAATTGGGATTGCAGGTAGAGCAGCATCCAAAGCCATATGCTCTACATTGGCTTAATCATCAGGGGGCTATTCATGTGCATAAATAGGTTCGTGTACTCATCTCCATTGGTGAATATACTGATGATTTACTATTTGATGTAGTACCCATGGATGCTACACATTTGATTCTTAGAAGACCATGGCAGTATGGCATTCGACTCATATTTGATGGGTATAAGAATAAGTACACTATTCAGCACCGGGGGAAGACATACAAGCTACTTCCTATGAGCTATGAAGAGGTACAACAGGCTAAGATGATGCATGTTAAGAAAATCAAAGGCTTAAGGGGTTTGTTTGTATGCACTAGTAGAATGACCAATTTTAATTCAGATCCGGATGTTCAGAGATTAAAGAACCAAGATTCGAGGATGAATTTACTTAAACCCAAGGGTAATGATAGGAATCAAGTTGGTCAAAGTCGTGGAAAAGGAAAGCAGAAGATTCAAAGTTGCAATTGTTCAAGATAGAAGGCCTACGCTGCCGGCCTTGAAGCAGTGTTAAAGAAAGACAAAATCGAATTCTCTAAGGCTGGCTCAAACACCATCGGTGTACTCGTTTAATGCCACCATCGTACTCATTAACACTGTCGGCGTACTTGACCGGCGTACATTGTGCGCGAAGTCTGATCCGTAACTTTTCAGTTTCTTTTTTCTTTTTTATGTTTTCATTAGGGTTAATATATAGTCCTCTTATTTACTTTTGTTTTAGATAGTTTTTGCATGTTATTATTTGAGAACACTACGGGTGTTCAAAAACCCTTTTGTTGGTTTTGAATTATTGAGATCTTGTTTCTCTTTATTATTGTTCTTATCAATTCTTGTTGTTAGGAATTATCGTGAACATTGTTAATTGAATCCTATGATTCATTTGACCTAGTGAGTAATTTTATAGATCGTGAATTCTATCGATCTATGATTTTAATCACGAACTAGTTTAAGTTTTATTATTCGTGGATCTTATCAAATGATGTTCTTATCCATATCTTTAAATTCTTGCTCTTTGATAACCTAAGAAAACCCTAAAAATCAAGATTGAATCTTTAACCCTTGAAGATCGTGTCACATTATAGGTGTGCTATGACCATTTAAGGCAAGAAGGAGCTTGTGTGGGAATCTGTGTTTGCGTGCCTATATGCAAAGTGTATGTGCGCGTGTATTCTACTGGAGTCAACATCGAGGCTGCTCCGTGCGTATGCGTAAATGTGTGAGCTTATGTGTATGTGTGTGTGTGTGTGCGCGCGAGTGAGTAAGGGTGTGCATGTATATTTGTGAGTATGCGTGTGCGCAAGAAAATGTGAGGGTGTGCGCAAGTGTGTGTGTGTGTGTGTGTGTGTTGCCATCACTGGAGCTAGAGTGAGTTAGTAGGAGCACTCACCCAAGCCAATAAAGGAGCCATCAAAGGCACTTGATAAGGCCGACGATGGAGCAATTAGAGGTATCCAACTAGAGCGAATAGAGGTGCATAATAGAGTTGTGCAAGAGATACTTAGGATCATCCTAGCTAGAGCTAACAACAACTGGTATAGTGCCATTTTAGACTTGCTTAGAAGCTGTGTTAGGTGCAGTTTTGGAGCTAACACCAGAAAGCCCATGATCGCCTAGAATGGAGCTGACATTTTCTTCTTCTTGCAATGTTGTAGCTTCCTCTTTAGCTGTCCAGCTTGTGGCGATGGAGAATTCACACCCAACAGATGTCCAACAGAGAAGCTTAACAAGCATACAACTTAGCACATAAGCCGAATCAAGGAAATTAGAAGCGATCCTCTTTTGTCAAGCTTCTATCAATCACCCCTACAGAGCACGAGTTCACACTACTGCTGTTGGTCATTGAAGATCGGAATCAATAAGGAATCTTAGCCCTTAATTGCAACAGCTATCAAACCAACATCCTAAATCAATTATTTGAGCTATCAAGATGCATGTGGCAAGAGAAGGGGAGTTGTGACAATTGTTTTGACACTCTCTTGACAAAGCTGATCCGAAAGGAAAATGCAAGGCCTGGACAAACTCCTTTGCTCTCAAATGTAGGTGTCAATGCGGGAAGAAAGCCTACCTCCACGACTGTCAAATCACCCTAGTTTAAGATCAAAATTCTATAAATAACACCCTGATTAATACCTGCCACTTTTCCTATTAATCCCTTCTCATCAACGCTTAAGTAGTGTATCCTTGAGTTGTCACAGTGGGAGCAAATCCCCCCCCCCCCCCCCCCACCAAAAAAAAAAAAAAAAACACTCACAACTTAATACACTCTTCTTCCTTAAATTTCCTTACTTCAAAGCAACGCATCCCCTGCTCTTGCCATCAACAAAACAAGACAACTATTGCACATACACACAACATCAAGCTCCACTGTTCTACTTGGCTACCGCAGCGCTTTTCCTTTTCCCCGCCACACCAACCAGCAAGAAACATCTATACAAACAATGTTGCTGCTACTTTCTCCTACTGCTTTGTTTATTCCATGTTGTGCTATTGTAGCTTTAATATCATTTGATCACCTCCACCGAACAACTATGGATACATACGTCTACATCATTTCCCTAGTACCACATTATCAACTTTATACTCTTTGATCGCATGACCTAGAAGGAGGAATTTCAAGATATCTAAATGATCGAGTAAGTCATCCTAAGTACTGGTCTTAGTGACCTCGGTAAATGGCGTTTAGTAGAATTCAATAAATAACAAAATTATGAGATATACCATTAAAATTTTTAGCTAATTACATCTAGTTCGATTTTGTAACCTCATTTAGAAAAAACTGACTACACCATCAAAAACTACTCGAAAATTTGAGTGAAAACTGACTATTCATTTACTTGAAACGGATTAAAAACGAAAAAGTTTTACACAATTAAAATTTAGACTTTATAAATTTTAGAAAATTTAAAGCTTATGTAGCTTAGTTGCTTAAACAGCTCCTAAAGCTATTTCCTAGTATAATTCTTGGATTTTCTACTGTATCCAGGGGAATCTGAGTCCAACAATGACTTGTCTAAAGAATACTATAATAGTTGAGGAGTTATAGCAGTGCAACTAAAGAGAAAAGCTCTTATAGCGTGGGATATGTAGTACCAAGTGCGTAGAGGTCTTGTTTCCCAATCTTGAGACGCTGCTAAATGATAACCAGACCAACGTAAGGGAAGGAGTTTCAAAGCCTATGAGTAAATTGACAATAGAATAATGTGATTAATTTATGATGATTTTTAGAGAAGAATTTTCTTTTCTAATTCATTTCTACATCCCATTAACATGGGTATTTATATACAAATTTTGTATCTAATTTAGGAAAGTATATAAAAATAAAATACAAACGTTTCTATAAACAAGCCAAATCGAATCTCTAGAATCAAGCTAGTCAACATAAATCAAATCTCCTAGAATCAAGCTAGTCAACACTCCCCCTCAAGTTGGTGCAAAGATGTCACACATGCCCAACTTGCAAACTAGTGTATGAAAAGTTCGATTGTTGAGACCCTTTGTGAACACATCAGCGAGCTGCTTTTCTGATGACACATGAGACAATTTAAGATGTCACTTGTGATTTTTTCCTTGATGAAGTGCCGATCAATTTCAATGTGTTTTGTTCGATCATGTTGAACTGGATTATGAGCTATACTGATGGCGGCCTTGTTATCACAATACAAGGACAGTTTCCCTTGTTCAGACAATCTCAATTCTTCTAATAATTTTTTAAGCCAAAGAAGTTCACAAACACCCTGAGCCATAGCCCTGTATTCAGCTTCTGCACTTGATCTGGCTACTACACTTTGCTTCTTGCTTCTCCAAGTAACTAAGTTCCCTCCTACAAGCGTACAGTAACCAGATGTAGATCTTCTGTCATCTAGAGATCCAGCCCAATCTGCATCTGTAAAAGCTTCTATCTGGAGGTGACCATGTTTGGAGAAGAGCAACCCTTTCCCTAGTAGACTTCAAATATCGCAAAATGCGAAAGACAGCTTGCATATGAGAATCTGAGGATCATGCATGAATTGACTCACCAAGTTAACTGCATAGGCTATGTTTGGTCTAGTGTGAGAGAGATAAATGAGTCTTCCAACCAACCTCTGGTATCTTTCCTTATCAATGGATTTTCCTACTCCTGCCTGCATCTTGTGATTACTATCAATGGGCGATTCGGCTGGTTTACAACCTGTCATGCAGTCTCCTTTAAGAGATCCAGGATATACTTCCTCTGAGAAATAAAGATTCCTTTTCTTGATCTGGCAACCTCAATTCCTAAGAAGTACTGCAATTTTCCTAGATCTTTGATTTCAAATTCTTGTGCCAACAGCTTCTTCAATCGGGCCATTTCTTCTCTGTCATCTCCTGTCATTACTATGTCATCCACATAAACAATTAGAAGAGTAAGTTTACCCCTTTGATGTTTTATGAAGAGAGTATGATCAGCATTGCTTTGTTGGTAGCCAAAGGAGATCATGGCTTTGCTGAATCTATCAAACCAAGCTCTAGGGGACTGTTTTAGTCCATACAAGGCTTTCTTCAGTTTACATACCTTTCCTTGACTTTGTTTATTATCAAAACCAGGAGGGATCTCCATATACACTTCCTCTTCCAAGTCCCCATGAAGAAAAGCATTCTTCACATCAAACTGTTGTAAGTCCCAATCAAGATTAGCTGCACAGGATAACAAGATTCTGATAGAGTTCATTTTAGCAACAGGGGCAAATGTCTCTTGGTAATCCACTCCATAAGTTTGAGTGAATCCTTTAGCCACCAATCTAGCTTTGAATCTCTCAATTGAACCATCAGCTTTATGCTTCACATTGAAGACCCATTTACAGCCAACCAATTTCTTATCTGGTGGAGGAGTAACAAGTTCCCAAGTCTCATTTTTGGACAAAGCCTTCATCTTTCAATCATAGCTGCTTCCACTCAGGATCTGTGAAAGCTTCCCTCCAATTCTGTGGAATAGACACAAGGAAATAGCAAAGCAAAAACTCTATAGGAAGGAGACAAGGAATCATAGGAGACAAAGTTAGACATAGGATGTTTAGTACACGACCTGACTCCTTTCCTATGAGCAATAGGCAAATCTAACTCATTAGGAAAGGTAGATAACTCACCAGTAGAGGAGGGCTCTTGTAAATTGCATGATGGCTTTTCTACCCTGTTTCTTTAGAATACCTCAACAAATCAGGTCTATCTAAACCCCAATAGTCTCCCCCTGAACTCTTTCTCTAATTTCACTCTCCCTTATGTCATCAAGAGGTCCACAATCATGGGACAGGAAAAATACCTCTCAGGAAAAATTACCTCTTCCTCCTCATTACTCTCCCCCTGAAGAGGTGATGAGGAATTATTGCTAAAATAGGATTCAAACTCTCGAAAGGTAACATCCATATTGACAAAAAATCTCCTAGAGGGAGGATGATAGCATTTGTAACCTTTCTATGTAGGAGAATACCCAATGAACACATTTAAGAGCTCTAGGGTCAAGTTTCCCAGCATTTCTAGTGTGGACAAAACAGACACAACCAAACACCTTTGGAGGAACAGTATATTCATTCTTACCCTTTAAAGCTTCTAGAGGACTCTGAAAATCAAGAGTTTTAAGTGGCATTCTGTTGATAAGGTAGGCAGCCACTAGAATAGCATCCCAGTAAGGTTTTGGCAAATTCATTGTGAACATAAGAGATCTGGCCACTTCTAACAAATGTCTATTTTTCCTTTTTGCAACCCCATTTTGTGCACTAGTGTAAGGACAACTAGTTTGATGTATTATCCCATTGGACTCTAAATAAGCACCAAAGTTTTTATTCATGTATTTGTGCCATTGTCTGTTCTCAGGATTTTTATCTTGGTATCAAATTGAGTGCAAATCATCTTGTGAAATGATTGAAAGTAGGAGAAAACTTCACTTTTGGCCTTTAACAAATATACCCAAGTCATTCTTGTGCAACAATCAATAAAAGTAACAAACCATCGACTACCAGACAAAGAGATTGTTTGTGTAGGCCCAGACATCAAATGGATAGTCATAAAAGGAATAGTATTTTTATTATTATTTAAAGGATAAGAGTTTCTAGTGTGCTTGGCATACTCACAAGCATCACAAAACAAAGATTCCAACTGAGTTCTCAAGAAAAGACTAGGATATAACTTCTTTAACACAAAAAATGATGGATGCCCTAACCGTCTATGCCACTGCAAAATTTCTTGGTTTACATCCTTATTATCTCCAAAAAAAGCTTGACCAGAGTCTTTAGTCCCATCAAACATGTACAAGCCATCATGCAATCTACCACTGTTAATCCTTTCCGTTTGAAGATCCTGAAAAACACAATGATCAGGAAGAACACAATTTTACAGTTTAGGTCTTTAGTGATGGAACTAACAGATAAAAGATTAACAGGAAAGTCAGGTATGTGGAGAACGGATGAGAGTTTAATATCAGGTGTACAAATAATGGAACTATTCCTGAGACAGAGGTTAGGGAGCCATCGGCTATTCTGACATTCTCCTCTTTAAGACATGAAGAGTAATTTTGAAGGTTTTTAGAAGAGCTGTCATGTGTCTATTCGCACCAGAATCAATAACCCAAGAATTAAGGGAAGCTGTAAAAGCTGTACCTGATTGCACATGATTGGTTGTGGCAATGGTGGAGGAGTCAAGTTTGGTTAGGAGGCGACGGAGATGCTGAATTTCTTGAGACAAAATTTCTCTTGAGCCTGTCTCCTTGGATGTCTCCACATTTCTACCACATTTGCTTGAGCCCTTGATGAATTAATTCGCTTTCCTCCTAACCTCTAGTTGGTCGACCATGTAGTTTCCAACAAGTCTCCTTTGTATGCCTTGGCTTCCCACAGTAGTCAGTGCAAGTGATCTTTATCAGAAGGAATTATCTTTGGTTGCTCATGGGAGACAGCTAACCCTGACTTCTCGATTGGTGCTTGGTAAAGCATGACACCCGTCGGCTTTTTCTCTTTGAACATGAGAGTATGCATCCTCAAGAGAAGGAAAAGGAATTTTACCGAGAACTTAACCCTGATCTGATCATACTATGGGTTCAAACAGCCAAAAAATCATAAACCCGCTCCTTTTCAACCAGCTTTTGAAATATTGCATCTTCGGTACAATGTGCTTGGAGATCCTGTAATAATCATCTCTTGCCATAATCCACTTAATTCAGAATAATAATCAGTGATTGTCAATCACCTTGTTTCGTGCCATGGATTTTATTCCAAATTTCAAATATCTGAGCATCATTTCCTTTGAGAATAAGTGCGTTTAGCTGAATTCTAGATTTTCTGTAGTATCAAGTAATAAATATTGTTTGGAAATTCGAGAATGCATAGTATTCAAAAGCCATGTCATAACAAGTGAGTTTTAGAATCCCATTGAGCATACGTAACATCTGATACGTTAGGTGGTTTTTATCTCTAGTAATATAGCCCAGCAACTTTCTAGATTTAATAAAAAGCAAACAAGCCTATGACCAAGCAAGATACGTACCGGCCTCATCCCATTTAATAGCACTGATCTGTGAGAGGGAGCTATTCTCTATTGCCTTAGTGTCTTATGAGAAAGAACAAAAAACAACCAAAGGAAAGTTGCTCAGTAAAGAAGGGAACCTTGGTCAGGAGCCTGAGAGCTGGGAAAAAACACACCTGAAGGATGGCGCACGTTCCAGGTAAAGAGCAAAGGCAAACAGTGGCCGAAGAAGTCTTACGCGCCGGCAAGTGAAGAATCTCTAGAGAGAACAATCGGCGCGTAAGTCCACGTGCGGCGTCAAACAGTGGTCGGATTTTTTAGGAAGGGCGATCGGGGGATGCTCTTCCCTATTGTAGGGGTGGTGACAAAAAATGAGGGAGGAAACTCGACCTCTCTTGAGAACGGAAAGAAGAAGGAAAAGAAAAGAGAACAAGAACCCTAGTACTGCGGAGGGAGGAAAATACTCACCTCAGACGGCAGCGATGCTCTGATACCATGATGATTTTTAGAGAAGAATTTTCTTTTCTAATTCATTTTTACATCCCATTGAACATGGGTATTTATATACAAATCTTGTATCTAATTTAGGAAAGTATATAAAAATAAAATAAAACTTTCTATAAACAAGCTAAATCAAATCTCCTAGAATCAAGTTAGTCAACATAAATCAAATCTCCTAGAATCAAGCTAGTCAACATAAATCAAATCTCCTAGAATCAAGCTAGTCAACAATTTAGATGACAAGAATGATGGAAATAACAACCAAAGAGACGGGACTAATGCCCTAGTGCCTAAAGTAGATCAACCTGTAGTAATCGTGGATTCTAACGAGGAAGACCAAGAAAAGCAAAGGTAGAAATCCTCTAATCTATATCAAGATAATATCTTGTCAACTAAAGTTAGAAGGCTTTTACTAACAAATACAGAGCATAAAGATGACAAGTTAACTCAATTAATTGGGATTGCCATAATGATGACAAGAGGGCTGTTGATAAAGACTATAGTTGAGTTCCAGTATAGCAAAAGGACACAACCTTACTGTAGATCTACTAAAGGACTATTATTGGTAAATGTCATAAGCAGGTGAGTATACATCCTATGATCTCTATATCTACTTGTGTTTGTAATGTAGTGCATTTATAACTATATTAATAACCTAAGATGCATGTGGGGTTGGTTTATGCTTGTGCCTGCTTCGTGTTTGAATTATGATGCCAAGATGTCATAACTTATCTAAATAAGTCAAATGTGTGTTTAAGTAGTGTAGTAATATTGTGAGTGTCTATGAAATTGTATGGTCACCGAAGCATAACTAAGCTTAAAAAATATTCAGCTAAAACTGATAAATGAACCATGCATAGCATATCATACAACATTGTCAGAGGTTGTCACGACCCTATAATGACATGGATGGGCTGTGAGCATAGGTAACCAAATAGACCATGGGTCGGTGGGCCCTATCCCTAGTAGTTGAAGAACTAAAATGCATTTAGGGATATAGCTTACTGTCCAGGGGCTGCACTAGCGTCATTACTTGTGTGGAGACCTACTTCAGGATTATATTTAATGTGTTTTGAACTCTATATTATATGCACTCATAAGTGAATTTTCTATAAGTTCAAGTCCTGAAGCTGAGGTTTCATGGGAATTGATGGTAATGGAACCTTCCTAACCCTTGTCATGGAGGGCGTCAATCCGTTTTACGTGTGGTTATTGATAAACCATATGTATTTGCTCATTTGCTTGTTTGCATTGCATATGCTTGTTTAATCACTTATGTGCTATTGCTTGAACGGTATAGGGTAAGGATTATACTTCATTGAGCTGTGGTTGCTCACTCCTCAACGGTTTGTTTTGCAGGTTAGTTGAAAAATGAGAATGGGTTAGGATCTGAGTGTAGGGCGTGCCAAAGACCATATTCCATATGTTAAGTAGTAGATTAGAAACTTGTATTGCTAAACTTAGTTTGAAATCCATAATATGAAATTGAAGATTTCTTTCTTGAACCTAGCTAGTATATCTCTTAAACCAAGGTTTACCTTATCTTATTGTTTGGTAGGGTATCCGACTCTCTGCGATCCTCGTGGTCTGTAGAATATCAGCATTCTTAATTATTTTCATAAATATATGTATATATGTGTAACACAATGAGTGTATAATTAATTAGATCCTTGCAAACCCTGACTTGTAAGACGATCCTTGTATTGTGGGTGCGCACGTAATATGATGACTTTAGGACAATTCTACTAGGCCCTCTTTGGGATCGTGACAGTGTGTCATCAACATATAATCCTGGAAAATATACTTCTACTAAAATTTTCATATATACAGTCATCAGCCAAATTCATCTCAAAAACAAAAGAGATGATAACTTGATGAAACTTGTGGTATCATTGACGAGAAGCTTGCGTAAGTCTATAAATAGGTTTCTTTAATTTGCAAACCAACTGCTATGAGTCTTTAGAAACAAATTTTTTAGGTTACTTCATATAAATTGCTTCATCAATGTCACCATCGAGAAATGTTGTTTTAACATCTATTTGATGTAACTCAAGATCAAAGTGTACCACAAATGCCGTTATAATTTTAAAGGATTCTTTAGAAGAAACTAGAGAGAATGATGCCTTCTTTTTAAGTAAAGCCCCTCGCAATAAGACAAGCATTATAATTTTCCACATTGACTCTTGAATCTCTTTTTGTCTTAAATATCCATTTACAACCAATAAGCTTTACACCTTCAAGCAACGCGATAAGATCCCAAACATTATTGCCTACTATTGACTCAATTTTCTCATTCATGAAATCAACCTACCTTTGAGAATTATAACTTTCAATGGCTTCACAAAAGTTAATTGGATCATCTTCCACCACGCCAGTATCCATATCACGTTCTTAGAGAAAAACAATATAATCATCTGAAATTACGTTTCTCCTCTCTCTAGTGGATCTTCTTAATGGCATTTATTCTTGAGGTTGTTGAGTTTGTTCTTCAGGAAAATTCATTTGGCTTTGATTAAGGAGAATTTCAATATTGCCTTGTTGTTCTAGAATTACTTGAACAATATCAGGAATGAATATCAAATCATGATTAATAGTAATTGTAGGAAGAGAATTAAAATTTTCTTCCTCTTTAAAGACAACATCACTAATTGTATGCTCCCCTTCAAACTCAACATCCTCAAGCAATTTGGCATTTCCCATATTAAAAATTGATTCATTCATGGGATCATAAAGTTTTTATCCTCTGACCATTAAGAGTACCCAACAAAGTAACTGTTGATTGTTCTTAAGTTTAATTTTCTTTCACTTGGCCTACAAGACCTTGCCTCAGTTAGACATCCCCAAATCCTGAAATGCTTGATACTAGGCCTTTGATTGTCCTATATTCATAAGGGGTTTTAGTTGTTGGCTTAGTTAGAACTCTATTAAGGATATAAGTTGTAGCCTTTGATGCCTCTTCCCACAGTGAGTCTGATAAGTTAGTATGAACAATCATACTCCTTACCATATCTTTTAATGTTCTATTTCATCTGTTAGCAACACTATTCATGTTAAGGCTCCTTGGCATGGTGTAGTATGGAACAATTCTGCATTCTTATAGGAATTTGACAAATAGACTTAGACATTGTTCACTTGTACCATCATATCTGCCACAACATTCACCACCACGGTCAGATCTAACACTTCTAATACTTTTGCCTAGTTGATTTTCAACTTCAGCTTTAAAAACTTTGAATATGTCCAATGACCGTGACTTTCCATGAATGAGATAAAGTTACCCATAAAGCGAATAATGGTTTATGAACATAACAAAGTATTTTTAAGCATTCCAATAAGGTATAGAAAATGACCCATAAATATTTGTGTAGATTAGTTTTGAGACGTCTGAAGATCTTTCGACACCTAGTCTCCTTTTGTCTATTTGCTTCCCCTTTAATACACTCAATACAAATTTTAAAGTTTGATAAACCAAGTTAATCAAGATTTCCATCTGACACAAGCCTTTCAATTCTTTATTTAGAGATGTACCATAAACGCTTATGCCATAATGAAGCAAAGTTCTCATTAGTTAAAATTTTTTTAGCACCTCGTGAATTGACATGTAAGGATTCATTAGATGGGAAAATAGTGTCAAGTAAATATAGGTTATCATATCAACTGCCTTTTCATCATCTACATAAATGTATCTTTCACCATCATGGGTTTTCGACAGCACAAGCAACCCTTTATTTGCATGTCAAACATGATATTTGGTGCATTCCTTTTTCTTGTGAGAAGCCTTTCCACAAAAATAGCAAAATTCCTCAGTTCTCTATTTTTGTTCATTTTGCTATTTCTTTTGTGGTCCAATAGCCGCAACTGTTTTCTCCTTCTTCATTTTCTTATTATTGCCCATTAAAATGGATGTCAAGTGAGCATTTTCAACCTTCTCTTACTTTAATCTCTTTTCTTCTTGCACACAAATGTGGAATGAGCTCATTAAGAGTCCATTTCTCCTTTAAACAATTATAATTGATTTTGAATTGACCGAATTATGTTGGAAGAGAGATCAAAACCAAATGCACAAGCAAGTCTTCAAACAACTCTAACTTCAATGGCTTTAGTTTTGAAGCAAGATGAGACATCTCTAAAATCTACTCCTTGATGTTCCCATGACCCTTATACTTCATCATGGAAATAAGATTCCCTAGAATAATACTTGTTTTTGCCTTTTTGTATTTAGCAAAACACCGTTGAAGTTCTTGGTGCAAAATTTTGGCATCCCTTTCTTTAGACAATGTGCTCCTAAATGTTTTCCCAAATTACACATTTCATAATCACAAGACTTATGCGATTTAAGCATTCCCACTTTTCATAATCCCTCTTTTCATCAGGGGAACTTGTAGCTATAAGAGAAAAGGGGTGCTCAATTTGAAGAGCAAGGTCTAGATCCATGCAGTAATCCCTGAGATTTTTCCTATCCTAAATCCAGTAATAAGAAAACTTAATCTAATAAATGATATTATAAAATTTGATGTGTAGGAGATAGAAACTAATTTTTCACTCAGAATTTTTTTTTATGTTATATTATTATTTTATGTTTTATATTGAGATAAATAAATTTCTTATCTAGTTGAAGATACTAAAGACAATATTTCATAACACGAGTCAATAATATGATATCTCTATATTTATAAATTGAAAAACTAAGCCTAAAATATAACAAGTTTATAAAGCCTGTTAGCTAATAAATTATGGTCAAACATCAAATCACTAGAAATAAAGTATACGCGATATAGCTAAAAACTGATGAATGTCTAAAAATCTCGAACCCAAGTAAAAATACAAAAAACATAGCCTTGAAATTTAAAATTTACTGAGTCTTATGAATATAATTTCTTGAATTACCACTCCGGGCCCATAAATCTTAATCACGTAAGAGAAAAACTTGAAAATATTTAATTTGTAACTTTTAAATTTAAAATTTCAACTTAACAATTATCTAAGAAAATTATAGGGCCTTTATAGATAATTTAAACATGGTTTACTTTAAATAACTAATCCAAATACACGCTATGATCCTATATCCTATGCGATAACTTAGATAATAACCTTAATATTATCAGGAACTCATTAATTTATGTCATAAAAAATATCTTTCTTCGTGTAGGACTATTTTCAATCTAATCCAAACCGTGTAATATGTGATGACCACCTCTTGCATCTTGAATTGACAAAACATTGTCGATGACTCATTAAGCATATGTAAGGCTTGAGTCATGTGTATGTCAAATGAAGGAACACCTTGTGCAACTCCAAACCGTGCAACATGTTGCTTGTAAAAAGATCCAATTGTCTTACAACTTGTTGAAGCTTCTAGAGTGCTAGCTAAAGAAATATGACATAAGCATTAGATATCTAAATCATCAAACCACTTGTTTCTATTCTTCCACCGTAAATTAGAGAACACGACCAATAACAAGAATTCAATTAAGCCTTATACCTTCTAACTAAACCAAGGAAAATGATAAGCCAATGGAATTATCTAATTCTTTTTTGACCAAACTCCAACCGTGATTCATATATATATATATATATATATATATATTACAACCAACAAAAAATTTTATTCAACTAAACTCTTATTTACATCAAAATTAAAACAAATAATGAATATAAGACAAATTAAAGAAATTTTTTTAATACTCTAAACTATGCCATGAGTGTTAAGAAATAAACAAGGAAAATTTCATCACACTATTCTTATTAATTATAAGCCATTTTAGTTAAGTATGAGTTAAGTCTTAAGTCATATATGATAACTCAAAAAATTTATTTTTAAACTTTGCACAAATCGTGCACCACAAAAATCTCCATATATGAAACAAGTTAAATTATTAACCAATTAAATGAAAACTTCCCTAACTAAGTCCAAACTAAGTAAAAAGCAAATCAAAAGACAAGACTCTCATAAGAAATCTTTTTAGCCGTATAGAAGCATTATGAAAAATCAACACTCATGTCACTATCAATTTGACAAGGAGAACTCTAGAATTTCTCATGAGGTGATCATGCATCAAACCAAGATAAAAATCAAGCCTAAGACATCTATAGGAGCTATCATCCACCATGCTTACATCCTATTATACTTATTTCTTAACAAATTCATAAAAAGATCACATTTATGTCAAATTAAGGCAACAAGACAAATCAAACCAAGTTGACCCATTTGTTGCCGTGCGTCAACGTTTCAAAAAGGACACCATATATTTTAACATCTATAAGTATTGTGGGAAACTTTAGCTTGTCTAGAAAAGGCAAAACGACTCTCTAACCATGAGCCCCATATGCTTTCATAAAAATAATTTCATCGACAAACAACCACTTTTCCAACACAAAGAAACCAACAAAAACCACAACCAAAACCAACCATAGCATATTAAACTTCCTAAGAAAAGGGCTCAACAACAACGTCCACTTATTTAAGGTAAGCCTATGTCTTAATCAAGTTTGAATTTTATTTGAATCAAACTTGTAAATCTCTATTACCTTTCATAGGGTTTTGGTCACTTTCTTATACAAGAGCTTGTCAATTTTCAACTTTCTAAACTAAGGTAGTTTCTATTTAGCTCTATGTCTATATCAAGTTTGAATAAGTATTTCATTAGAAACTAATCCTAATGCCTTGATCATAGATCATACTAGTTGACTCAACCTTGGACTTCAAGGAAAATTTAGCTAAGCACATATAAACAAGGTATTTTCTAGTTTATTTTATATAGGATATTTATCCATTGGATGAAAATATGAAAAGTTATTATTAATAACATCTCTATGCCTTAAACATGCTAATATCATAGCCATAATATTGGTAACATATCACTAATTATCTATTACTAATCTTGAATATTACTAAATGTCAGAAACATGTGATATGGCTCATAAATATTAAATATTCCTCTAAATCAACTTATGGACTTCTTAAATAATTTCATATGAAAAAAAAAATCATACCATTCATATATATTATACAAAAACCTAACTTATATTTATTAAAATGGATGCATGCCATGATTTAAAAAAAAAAAAAAAAGACTTAGCTAACATAACCTTAAACTTTGAACACTATATCTTATAGCCCTACATGGGTTCTAAGGAGAATTTAGTAGATATCTACCAAGTTTTATAAACCAGTAATAAATAAACTAATTAAATCAATACTAAGAGAAAAACTCTAAATATATTGGCCATAAAAATATTTTTAGTAACTAAAACATAATAGATTAAATTATAGTAAATAACACTATAAATAATAAGAACTTAAACATATAGATAAGGTTGACAAACAAAGAAAAATAATATTTGAAATCGCAGGATAAGCATTAAAGAATATAAAATATAGATAAATTTTAAAAAATGTAATTTCCTCAAATATAGAAATAATCTTTAATAAGAATCGAGAGAAACAAAAAGAAACTAAATATTAAATAATAAATATTAGCTACCATAAGATTGTCATACTAAAGAACTTATAAAAACAATAAAAGCTTAATAAGCAAAGTAAAAACTCAAAAATGTCTTAATACAGCTATTAATATTCATAAAATAAACAAAACATGCATATTGAATAAATCAAGCTAAAAATCATATAGTGCTTTAAATAAGCTTTTCAATGATTATTTACATGCAAAAATCCAAGTTACAATGAATAATATAAGCTTGGTTAAAGATTTCACAATAAAAATTCACGATTGAAATCAGTTGAAGCATTTTGATAAGAAAAGATCAATAATACGAATTTTGTATTAAAATTAGGAAAAAAAAATAGAAAACCTTATAAGGTTCAAATTGACTATTCACATATTAAAAACATAATTAAAATAAGTAAAACATATACAATTTAAATTTATACAATTACAACTGACATCTAAAATTTATAGAAAGGCTTCTCTTACCTAAAATGTAATAATACAATTTTTTATAATAAAAACATAGTGTTTATAAAGCCTAAAACTTCTAATTAATGACATAGAATAAATTAAAAATTAAAAAGATTGGAATTAGAATACAAAAAGTACAATTGGAACCATTATATTAACAACAGTATGATAATAAATATCCATTCTTTCATTCTTTAGGAGAAACTAAGTAGTTATTGGATTTCCCCAAGGATTACTACGATTAGCAAGCAAAAATGAACAGGTGATTAACTTTGGTCTATCATAGTGATTGTGTTTGTAATATAATAGCAGTTGATATTATTTACAAATATTTAAAATGAAATATGTATTCTGTGTTAGGGCATGTATGCTAAATGATGTATGTTTTACTGTTAAAAGTATGATAATAAAATTCATAACTATTTGTATGATAACTATTGGTTGAAAGTATGCTAAGAATTATCTACAATATTCTATGGTCACATACAAAATTAATTTAACCATTCAAGATCTTCGAATGTAATTATCATGCATTGCACGAGTTGCATAATCTGCATTTATAAAATTATAGTATGCTACGTATCAATATTTCAATTCTCTGATATATACTTGATTTTTCTAGACGGAATATTCCTAGTACCATACAAGATTATCTTTGTTCCGCTGGTTTTACAGGAATTAAGTAGACAATGAAGGATGTCGCCTATGGTATCAAAATGAAATTATTAATACTTAATGATGTTTCTAAGTTTCAAGGTTAAAAACAAACTGATTTGATATCACAATGGTACCTTTATTCTTGATTCTTAGTCTCTCCTGAGCGTAGCCGATCATTAAGGATAGGTTTCTTCAACCCTGATGAGAGGGCGTAAATCTCCATCTGATTAGATTTCAGGTTATCCAAGCTTATAATTGTTCATATGGTTGAGTGATGCATTATATATGATTGATAAATAACTTGTTTGATGTATGGTATGATCTAGTTATCTCACTGAGTTGTGGTTCCGCTCACCTCCTATAGATTTTCCAAGGTTCTAATTTGTCCATGGCTAGTGTCATCCTGAAGCTATGCAATGGTATGGATTTCTAAGCTAGCAAGACTTACGAAAGGGAAAGAAGGTTATAGTTATATTAAGAATTGATGGTATAGGTATGCTCTTTTATTTTGAGAGAGTATGGTTTGTGATATTGAAGACTATAGTATTGTAATCTTTAATACTTAGCTGACGGTGATGTAACTTATATGTATGTATTATTTCTTATCAAAGCAACCTAAGAGATCCTGTCATAATCACACTCTAAGGTGTGACTTAGTTGAATTATATTTTATAGAATTCATAAGACATTAGATAGTTACACAGTAGATTAATACAACTAATGTACCCCTAGGGGCGTAACACAAGCAACCAAGAACAATCATTGCATTCTCTTTCCAAATCTTGAAGTTTGTATCATTAAGCATACATATAGAATCAATGTTGGTAGGTATTGAACTAGCATTATTCACTGAATCGAGAATGAAATAACAAAACAACATACCCACAATAGAAAACTAAATGAAATATATATTTAGTAAATTCAAATAACACTAGTCCCATCACAACATACCAAGCACAACATTGAAATTTAGTCTTTGGATAAAAATATCAATTTGTAAGAGGCACACTTATTGTAATGATCAAATATTGACAATAAATCCTATCAAATAACAAGTCTTTCTTTGGAAAGACTCATAAATTACATGGAAAGGTAACTATATAATTATCACATATTTATCACTACGGGTGTGTTTGAATTTCAGCCAAATAACTGGCTAACTACTATTTGCATGAAAATCAATAACACAAAACCGTTTTGACATTTTAATGATAATTAATTTATATAAAAGATGTTGCTTTGGTAATATATTGTTTCAATTAATCAATTTAAAACATCAATTGCTAAAATCATATGTCTATCATTTGATCAAATAATTATCTTCTTTTCGGTCAATTATTATTCGCATTGATAAGAATGCCTTATTTCTTTTATTTATGGATCTAAGAAACATAATATTTGGTGATAAGCCCAAAACGTCCGTTTATGAATATCTTTCATCGGAATATTATCATAAGCCATATCCATGTTAATGGTTACTTTCCAGACAAAAAGAATTAAATCAAACATGTTGATGTTCTCGATACTCGAGGCAAATACATGTATCACATTCTAGACAAATAAGAACACGAATATTGAAGATTGAATCAACACATCAAAGAAGAGATGAATAATCAGTGCTGGAACAAACATATAAATGAAGGTAATTGCAATGTCCCATTGAATTCATAGAATTCAATAACCATGTGTGGTTACCGACCATATTTGGATTATAAGGCGGTGGCTAAATTTACATGAACATAGGCAGTAACAAAAATAAATGACGACGAGGACGAAGATGAATATTGGGCTGAATTATGCTTTATATCACCACTTTCACAAAAATCCCATGTTTATAAGATCCGACTTTACAAGTTTATATCATCTGACTTTACAATGAATTTGTGACATACTTCTTTAATGATTTGTTAAATTAAAAATAAAATAATAAATACTTTACATATACTGGAAGTTTTATTACCACAATAAGGCTCTAATCCGATACGTGATTACTCTGATACTACTTGTAAGAATAAAATCCAGATTTTTACATCTAGGGTTGCATATATGAAGTTAGGACACAATGAAATTAAATCAATCATGATAGCATACCTAAATCCATTGATGCTGATGTTATTAGTTTTCTTTAGCCTTTGGTTTTGTGTCTTCCAAGAGATATATATAGCTTGTTACTCTTTTTTGATGATGGGAAATGAGAAAAGAAAACTGTACATTTTCTTGTGGACCATAACCTAATATATATATATATATATATATATGAATGTTTCCTCTTATAAATTAGGAATACAATGCTAGGGTTTCTATACATATAATAGCCCACACAATACAAGATGATTTAGGCCTATTAACCATAACTTTATTTGATCACTTTTAATTTTAGGTAAAATCTTATAATAGCCCATGAAATATTATTATTAATAAATATGTAAGTCCATAAAAAAAATATCTAACAAATACTAATCAACCTTTTCCTTCTTGTTAACCACAATAAGCAAACCCAACTCTTCAAACAAAGGGAATCATACATCAACTAAGCAAAAAGACTAGTGGTCATGAAGCCCACAATCAACATAAAGATCTTCTTGAAAATACTTATTGCACAATCTAAAATTCGTTAGGTATAAAACAACATGAGTGTTGGTAAACGCATAGGGTATGTTATGTTATAAGGGTGGTAACATAAGTGATCAACAAGAATAAGGTATATCGCACATGCATACTTAAGGAAATAGTGGAAGTCTTAACTTTTCTAATCAATAATACCGCAAGGCTAAACAATAAATTCCATACTGGGGACTATGTGGTGATAAGTAAGAATCTATCAAATTCGCTAACGAAAAGGTCTAAGTATAGAAGATGCATAAATCAATGGGAGTAGACTTGCAAGACAAGGATGTAACAATAGTACATCCGAGCTACTATCCAATGAGTCTCCAAGTTTTATCATCAGTGTTTCTAATGGTGGAGGAGACACAAAGCAAAAGTTATTTATGCCTTAGGAAGTGACGACCGTGATGGCCTAGAAAAGGTTTTGATCATCTTAATTTTACATTAAACTTCATGAGTTGAACTGATAGACATGAATTATCCATGATATTAATTATTGTTTAAGTAAAGTTCGGGTCTTAAGTTATATTTTTATTTAAGAATTGATACTTAAATCAATAATATTTTCAATTTAGGTAACCTTTAATCATAACAACATACTTTGGAGCAAATTGGAGCAAAATGGACTCAAAACATCATCCACAGCAAGGATCATAGCCCCTTGGTCGCCCTTGAAGAAGAAAAATGTATATTAGAGGCAATCACACTCTTTTGGTCTCCCATGATTGATTTTTCTACCAAATGAAGTCTTTGATTTTCTTTCATTTAAGTGACACATTGGTTAGATAAAAGATACAACTATTTATCCAAATGTTGTATTGGTTCGCCAAAAGGTATAACTATTCATCCAATTGTTGTATTGGTTGGCTAAAAGGTACAACTATTCATCCAAATGTTGTACTGCTTCACGAAAATCCGAGGTTATAAAAGAGAAGGAGAAAACATCCATTGAGAGATATAGAATATAGATAGAGATAGATAGACATTATTCATAGATTTATAGGATCTATATAGAGATCTATATAGAGATCCACATAGAGATCTACATAGAGATCTATATACAGACATATATATATATACATATATATACATATGTATATACTTGTATTTGGTTGTTGAAGTGTTCAAACATTTGTATCATGAATAAGGGAGTATTATTATGTTTTCTTTCTATTTTATATCTATTGTTTTGTTTTCTTATTATATCATGTATGAGTAATTATTAGGATTCGTGTATCCATAGGGTACATGTATTTCAATGAATTATATATTTAAATGTTGTATGAATTCTTAATCTCTTTAGTGTATTAATTTATTCTAATTCTAAGTAGTGCATGATTTAGGATTAGATTAGATTTTCACAGGATGCGATTGAGAAATCTACCCGTGGAATAGATCTACATTATAGAGAAAGATTTCTCATGATGCCTAGAGATAGGGTTGTGGAATTTTCTACATATAATTAAATAACTACCATTGGGATCATATTTGTAAAGCAATTTTAGTTTGCTGTTAACTAGGAAGAGATTCCAGTAGACAAGACTAGGATTAGGGTTCAATAGACTCGAGAGAGTTATTGAACTAGTAAATAGGATCCCCAGTTAGGAATGATTCAACAACTATAGAGTTTATAGTACATGTTATCTAATTAGTGAAGCGAGTTTGAATTGTTATTAGTTAATTTAAATTTATTTTTTAATACATGTTGTAATATAGTTTTAATTGAAAATTATTTAAGTAAATTAATATTAAATCTTGATCTAAATTTATTCTGCTAGATAATAATTAAGAGGGTGAGTAGTAGTACTTGCCGACGACCCTATAATCCATTCTTGTACTACAATCGATAGGTGCACTTGCCTAGCATTGACCATATTGTAGGATAAAGATTATAGGAATTAATTTAACTCGGTCAAGAATAAAATGCACAATCATGAACCTTTACGAGGCTTGAAGGAGCTATAGTATCTTCTTATCCTTATAACAATGGATTTTGACTTAATGGATAACATTATAGAGAGCATCCACCTAAGAGTTTTTGAATTGCTTGGTTGTAATGTTAGGGTTGTAATTGGTGGGTAGTTGAGAACATCATCACATGCCACAAGTCAAATATCGTTAATATACTTGAAGTATATCCCGTTCAACTTCTCAAGACTTTCAAGTTGTTTTAAGGTTCAACAATATGATCAGTTTGTTATTTAAGGCTTTAGCGAAGAGATTTTGGTATTACAAAATGATGTCAATACCAATGTGACTAGACTCCAAATAACCTCTAGAAAGTCCATATGGAGGTCAAGTTATAGCCAATTTTAACCGTTACTGGTTCCCTTTTGCTATCTATGTCAATCTTAATGTAGCTAATAGAAAAACATCATGATAAAAATTTTAAATTAACAACTTAACCATTAAGGGGACCTTAGACAACAGTTGAAATTTTTAATGAAATACTGTTAAAACATGAAAATCAGGGCACAATGTGTCCCCCAATACCAGGCAAACTTGTACAAAAAAATAACCGTATATATATATATATATATGCGAAATAATTTTTCTAGGTTTTGTAGGTAAAAATTCACTTAGAATAATAAAAGCAAAACCATGGCCTACATTTTCTAAACAACAAATTGATTGGGATCAGGCTAACCCATTATGGAAAGCCCTTTTTATTGAAGTTAAACCTGCTGGGAAAAGATTTGACCTTTTTCCTCTTGCCAATGCGATAACAAACAAATAAAATCAAATTGCCTAAAGTAAAAAAATCAACAACACCAGGATTTACATGGAAAACCCTAATTCGAAAAAAAACTACAGGACCGCTACACACAAATTCTTCCACTGTATCAAATATAATGGGGTGGATCTCACTAATTCTCAGTACAACAGGTGGATTTACTCAACAACAAGCCTTTCTCTCTCTGGAGTTTCTCTCTAGGTCTTAGGAACGACTTCTCACTCTTCTCATAAACCCTATGACAAAATAAGATGAATATATATAGAATACAAAGGGAAAACCAACAGACACACATAAGCTAGCACGTGAAAAATGAAAGCTGGCAGCATTCAAAATAGGCACTGAAATCAACATTCCTACGCCACCCCAACACTGGCGGCTTATCTGTCCTATGTCGACGGTGTAGCCCCCAAGGCCAGTGGTGTTGAAGCAGAGCTTGCTTGATGTGAGTTCTCAGCAAAAATTTCCAAATTGAAGGAATTTCAAAACCACCTATAAAGGCCAGCGGTATAGAGCTCTTATGTGCCAGCGTACAATATCAAACTCTCCTTTGATGCCAAAAATCTCCATGATTTCAAGTTCTCTTCCAAGTATATCTCATATACTTAGGATATATTAGTTATAGACCCATATGAGTTGGATCTATAACCCAACAAACTCCCCCTCCAACTCATATGGGGGTTTCCATCACTCTTATTGTCAACCTACAAGAATTAAGTTTCTCCTTGGGTAGAGCCTTAGTTGTCATATCTAATGCATTATCATCGATATATATCTTCTCAAGCTTTAACTGTTTTAACTCTCGTACATCTCTAATCCAATGGTACCTAACATCAATATGTTTGGATCTAGAATGGAACATTGGATTCTTGCTGAGATGTATGACATTTTGTTTGTCGTAGAACACCATCAAAACTTCTTGCTCTTGACCTAATTCTATCAAAAACTTTTTTATCCATAAAACGTCTTTGTAGGCTTCAGTCATAGCTATGTACTCTGCCTCAATAGTAGATAGTGCAACACACTTTTGCAGCTTTGATTGCTAAGAAACCGCTCCCCTTGCATAAGTAATTAGATACCCTAAAGTAGACTTCTCAAAATCTAAATCACTAGCCATATCAGCATCTGAAAACCTTTCCAATAGAAGCTTATTGCCACTAAACTGTAGACATAATCTGGAAGTGCCCCTGAGATACCTGAGAATCCATTTAACAACGGTCTAATGCTCTTTACTCGAATTCGAGAGATGGTGGCTTACAATGCCAACAGCATGAGCAATATCTAGTCTTTTGCATACCATAGCATACATCAGACTCCCACTGCTGAAGCGTATAGGGCCTTCTCCAATTCTTCTTTGTCTACCTCACATTTAAGATACTAAAGTGAACTGAGCTTGAAGTGACTTGCAAGTGGAGAACAAACAGATTTCGCCTTCCTCATGTTGAACCTCTTCATAACTTTTTCTAGATATCTCTCATGTGATAACTACAGTTTCTAGCTCTTCCTATCTCTAATAATTCTCATTCCAAGAACTTGGCATGCAGGTCCTAAGTCTTTCATTGCAAAAGACTTATTCAAAGCAATCTTTAAATCATGAATCATCTTGGCATCATTAAAGCTGGGCAAGTGGGTTAAATGGGCCAACCAGGCCAAGCCCATGTGGGCTGGTGGGTTAAACAGACCAACAAATTTTAACCCACTTTAATAAACGGGCTAAAATTTATAACCCTAACCCTAACCCAACCCACACGGGCTGGTGGGTTAAACGGGCCAGCCCACAAACTTGACTCCTTTAAAATTTAACAAAAGAACAATATTATACTAATTTCAATGAGCCTTACGTAAAGCTCACTACATAAAATCTCTCTTGATTTTTTTTTTGGATTTGAAATCTCCTTTGACTGTTCTAGTATGTTTGGGGCTAATTCTCTAAACCTTGTAATTTTACCTGAGTAAATCAATCCATATAATTATGAGGTTTAGAGCCTAGAATCGAATTTAACCCTCAACGATCTTCATTTTATTTTATACATATTTAGTAATGAAACCAATACTATGATACACACACACGATACGAGATCTACCAATAAAACGGAGCCTAGCCAATTATTTGGAGAGTTCGAAGAAAGACGTGAACTTGGTCATTAGAAGTTTTTAGATAGCCAACTAGTAAATGTGAAATTCTCGTACAGAGAATTTGTCTAAGGATACGAGTATTACATACGAAGTATCGAAAACCTGTTCCCATTCTATAATAGAACAATATTAAAAAAAAAATGGGCCAACCCGGCTCATTGCGGGTTAACCCCGCTTTAACCTGTGGGTTAAACGGGCTGGGTTTTTCTTAGCCCGCTTTTAAACGGGTTGAAAAAAATCAACCCTAACCTGTTTTAAAAGTGGGTTAAACGGGCCAACCCATGGGTTATGGCCTATTTGTCCAGCTCTAGGCATCATGGCCAACAATTAACATATCATCTACATAAAGTAGGAGTATAATGAACTCACCACTAGCAAATTTCTTGATGAAGACACAATGGTTTGATGCAGTCTTGGTGTAACCCTGATCAATCATGAAAGAGTCAAATTTTTTGTACCACTGTCTTGGAGCCTACTTCAGTTCATACAAGCCTTCTTCAATCTACAAACAAGATTCTCCTTCCCCTTGATCTTGAACCCTTCAGGCTGCTCTATATAAATCTCTTCCTCCAAGTTATCATGAAGGAATGTAGTCTTCACATCCATTTGTTCAATCTCTAGTTTTAAACTGGCTGCTATACTTTTTATAACTCAAATGGAAGAAATCTTCACTACCGATGAGAAAATTTCATCAAAGTCTACCCTTTCCTTCTAACCAAACCCCTTCATAACCAGTCTTGCTTTGTACCTTAGTTATGAGCAGTTTTTATCAGTCTTCAACCTATAAACCCATTTGTTTTTCAAGGGTCTCTTGCCCTTTGGTAGTTGCACCTAATCACAAGTCTTGTTCTCATGCAAGGACTTCATTTCTTCTTGCATAGCTTTGGCCCAATCTTTCTTCTTATCATGTAACATAGCTTTTTGATAACATTTAGGTTCTCCCCCGTTAGTCAACATCACATATTCATCTGGATTGTATCTAGTAGATGGTCTTCCATCTCTTGAAGATCTCCTTAACTGAATCTATTGATGAGGCTCTTGGGGTTGCTCAATTTCATATTTCACATCTTCTTCATTAGTAGAATTACCAAGTGAGGGCACGAGATCTACCTTTGTTGGGATATGAGCTAAGGATTTTGACTTCTCAATATCTTCAATAGTTTGGTCCTCAAGAAAGACCACATCTTTACCACTGATTACCTTTTTATTTGTTGGATCCCACAACTTATATCCATACTCATCATGCATATAACTAAGAAAAATGCACTGCTTGGAGTTAACATCAAGCTTCGCTCTCTCATTGTTTGGAATATGCACAAACGCTCTGCAACTAAATACACGTAAGTGATCATATGAAACATCTTTACTTATCCAGACTCTCTCTGGGATATCTCCATGCAGAGCATATGAGGGAGACGAATTTATCAAATCAACAACTGTTATCATAGCTTCATCCTAAAATGATTTAGGCAGCTTGGCATGTGATAACATGCACTCTACTCTCTTAGTGATGATGTGATTCATTATTTTGCAACACCATTCTACTGTAGGGTCTTTAAAGCTGTCTTTTCCAGTTTAATCCCATGTTCTTTATAGTACTCTTCAAATGGTCCTCTGTGCTCACCACCATTGTCGGCTCTAACACATATTAACTGTCTTCCAGTTTCCCTTTCAATTAGTGTGAAATTGTTTAAACACATCCAGCACATGATCCTTGTACTTCAAAGCAAATGTCCACAATTTCTTAGAGTGATCATCAATGAAAGGAACAAAACACAAAGCACCACCTACTGACCTGTCTTTCATATAACACACATCAATATGAACTAAATCCGATATATGAGATTTCCTAGTGGGTGGGTTTTTCTGAAATGTAACTCTATGTTGCTTACCGACTAGACAGTCAGTGCAAGTTTTCAGAAGAATACCATTCACATCAGAGAGAAGCTACTTCTTAACAAGCATCTGGAGCCCTTGCTTACTCTCCTTTACTCAGTTTTGTTGACATTAAGTAAAGGGTATTGTACTTCTTTCCTTTTGCTATAGTGAGAGAAACGTTGATGAGCTTCCATTTCCCCTCACTAAAGTGACTGTAATAGCCTTCATCATCTAGCTTCCTTGCAGATACAAGGTTTAGGTGAATATCTGGAACATGTCTCACCTCCTTGAGAATAAGCCTGCAACCTGCGTTAGTCTCCAGCACAACATTTCCAATGCCAACAATTTTTAATAGTTCATTATTTCCTATCCTAACATTACCATAGTCACTAGTAGTGTAGGATGAGAAAAAATCACCATGTGCAATCACATGAAAAGAGGCACCATAATCAATAACCCAATCACTATCATGACCGGCCAGACTAACACTCCTTATCCCAGGTAACAACAACTTCACCACCTACTGTTGCAGTAGTGATGTCTTTATCTTTCTCATTACCTTTACCCTTTCCCTGCTCTCTTTTCCACAGTCTACACTTTCTCTTAAAGTGACCTGGCTTGTCACAATAGTAGCATTTAACATTTCTTCTTCTTTATTTAGATTTGCTTCTGGATTTGTCGAATCTATCATATTTATCATTTGGCCTTGTGTTTCTACTTCTACCTTTCCTTTCTGACTTCAATAACAACTGCTCAAGTCTCAGAACGTATGCCCATATCTTTCCTTCTAGCTTCTTCATCTATCAAACTTTTCTTCACCATTTCAAGGGTGAGTGTTCCATCTGGAGCTGAATTGCTAACCCACTCCACAAGTGTCTCCCAACTCTCAGGCTGTGAACTCAGTAATAATAATGCCTGTATTTCATCATCCAGGACAAGTTTCATCATAGTCAATTGATTCACAAGCCCTTGAAAATCACTTAAGCGCTCAGACATATTGAACTCGTCCTTATATCTCAAATTTACTACTCTCCTAATCAAGGAGGTTTTGTTTAAGTTGTCTGTCTCTCATACATGGATTGTAATTTCTTCCATAGAATGTCTGCTCTAGTCTACTGAGTAACATGATGATACACATTTTGATCAACCCACTGTCAGATATAACCAACATTCTTTTATGTAGGTTCAACCAATCTACATCATATTTGTCCCGTGGCTTTGTAGTATCATTACCCAAGGGTAAATATAGGTCTTTACGGAACAACAGATCCTCCATCATACTTTTCTAAATAGAATAATTAGATGAGTTTAATTTTATCATTGTGTGACGATTCAGCCATTTATGCACTTTACTGATAGAAACCCTGAATTTCTTTTCTTTAGCCTAGTGTTCTGATACCACTTGTTAGGAAAAGATCCGACCTTTTTTCTGCTTGTCAATGTGATAACAAACAAATAAAATCAAATTGCGAAAAGTAAAAATATCAACGACACCAGGATTTACGTGGAAAACCTTATGTCGGAAAAAACCACGAGATCGTTACACACAAATTCTTCCACTATATCAAATATAATGGGTTACACAATTCCTCACTAGATATCACTAGTGGATCTCACCAAATCTCACCACAACAGGTGGATTTCACTCAATAACAAGCCTCTCTCTCTCTAGAGTTTCTCTCTAGGTTTTAGGAACGACTTCTCACTCTTCTCATAAACCCTAGGATAAAACAAGATGAATGTATATGCAACACAAAGGGAAAATTAACAGACACACATAAGCTAGCATGTGAAAAATGAAAGCCGATTGCATTCAAAACATGTGCTAAAATCAGCATTGCTATGCTGCCCTAACGCCGGCGTCATTGAAGCCGACCTTGCCTGATGCGAGCTCTCAGCAAAAATTTCTAAATTGAAGGAATTTCAAAGCCGCCTATAAAGGCCAGTGGTGTATAGCTCCTATGTGTCAGCGTATAATATAAAAACTCTCCATTGATGCAAAAAATCTCCTTGTTTTCAAGTCCTCTTCCAAGTATATCTCATATATTTAGAATATCTTTGTTATAGATCCATATAAGTTGGATCTATGACCCAACAAAACCCTCTCATCTTCTAATAAATAATCAAGCACCTGCCTAGTTCTTTTTGTCAACTTATCTTTCTTTAGCTCATTGGCTTACAAAATGTAGGTCGTTGCATTTCCAACTTACATGGCTAAGCCACTCATATTTTAAACTTTTTGTTAAAGAGATTAGGAAGATTTACAAGATTTTCAAAGAAAAATCAAAATTCATAATATGGAATAACTAATAAACTAAACTTCATATCGATAAGCTTTTAAAAAAGATATCTATGGCCAAATTATAACTTTCTTTCAAAATAACTCTTTAACAAGGAGTACTTTCTCAATACTGAGCTAAATAAAGCCTGGACATGTGAGCCTCTAAATTCTTATCTAAATAAATGTGTTGGGGAAAGGATAGAAAGTTTTTTCATCTTAGTGCTACCACCCAGCAAATCCAAGTCTAGCATTCTTGAACTCTTTGATTCTCAAGGAGTTCTTCTTTTTCATCATATCATCTAAAGACCATGAACAATTATTGTTAAAACAAGAGGTTCAAAGTATATTTTAATGAGGAAATGCATTGCATAATTACAAAAATAATATGATAAAGTTATACTTAATTGGCAAAAAGTGATTGTTATGTGATGTTAATGTGTGTAACATACATGTGTTGTTGGAGTTTTTGCAGGACCTTATTGCACTGCAACTAGTGTTCAAACACTAATGTATGGCATCCCAACACTAACATGATTAGAAGATCTAATCATGTGACTATAACTAGCATTTAAGCACCAAGGGTTAGTGTCCAAACGGTAGTCATATATCACGTGATCAAAGTGCTTTCAATCATGTGAAAAGTACTTAGGGTTTGGATAGTAAGGGATGGTGTTTGGATGTAGAGGTATTTTTGTGCAAGTGAGATGCAAATGGCATGTTGAACGCATGAGGACAATAATAGGTTTCCAGATGACATCTAGATGGTAGTGGATGAAGTCCATACATTAGCCTTTGAAAAACTAGCCATTGGAGCATTTGATGTGAGGGTGAATTTGGAAGAAATTCACCAATGATTAAATGACTTGACGAGCCTATAAATACGAGTTAGGTAGATTTTAGGAAGTTGGTTAGGCTTATTAAGTTGTAGCTTATCCTTTGTATTTTAACTTGCTATTTTCTTATGATTGAATAAAGTGTGCCATTATGTTCTACCTTTGCAAATACTTTTAGGGCACTATTCTAGTACAGTTAAAGTGATTCAATGATAGTAAAGTTGTACTATGAGTGTAATATTGGATATTGAAAAAGGCATAACTTGAGTTATTTGTTTTTAAGTTTATTTGTGGTGCTTGTGTGTAGTTTATTAAGAGCAATATTATTGGTAATTAGTAAATTACACCAAAATATATAAAAATTTAAGGTAAATTTAAATAAGGTATCAATGTTTCAAGTGATTAAAAAAAGATATCAATGATTCACAAATGAATCAAATGAGGTATTAAGGTTTCATAAAGCTCATTTATCGTATTAACGTTTCGATTATCTTTCAATTAAGTTTGATAAATTTTCTTTAATGGTCAATTTTTAATACCTTATTTTACTCATTTTGTAAAATATTGATAGCTCTTTTTAACTACTTGAAACGTTAATACTTTAAATGAATTCATTCCTAAATATCGATTCGTTTTTTGAATAACTTAATACATTGATACTTTAGATAAACTTACCCCCAAATATCAATACTTATTCATGTAATTTATCCTATTGGTGATTTATATAGTATAGTGTGAAGTCGTCGATTGAAGTAAGAGTGTGTATAGTTCGGATAACTAGTTCATGATCCTATTTTTTGAATTGAACCAAAATGATTGGTTTTTTTAATATTATAAACCAAAACCGGTCCATTATTAGTGGTTAACCACTTTAACAGTTAATCGTTTTTTAATTAACATTTTTGGTTTTTAATTTTTAACCATTTAATATACTAGTTAACCAAAAGATGTTGGTAAATTGTATTTTTAGTTATAACCATGAAAAGTTAAACCATTTTGTTTCATTATCACATTCAAAAATTACAAATAAGCAAATCAAATAACTACAAAACCAACATATAAAAAATATAAGTCTAATATAACATTACACAAGCTAAAGCTTGATGTATTCTTCTTAATCTAAATTACAACACAACAACAATATAATAATTAAAATATAAAAGTCTCATTACAACATATCTATTACAATAGATTTAGGATTTTTATCTTTATTTATATATTTTTAAAAAAAATTAATTATATGTATTATTATATATAATATACTTATAAATATTTAATCGGTTAACCACTAACCGTTGGTTTCTAGGGGTTACAAACCAAAACTGAAAAAAAAAAAAATAATAATAACCATAATCCTAAACAAAAGTCGATGGATTGGTTAACCATGTTTTTTGGTTTTGGTTCGATTCGATTGTTTGGTTTCATTGATTTTTTTGCACACCCATAGATTAAAGCATTTGGTGTTCGTGGAGAGTATGGGACAATCCAAACTTTACATTAAATTGAGATTTGTTTACTCTTTCCTATCTCTTTTATCCATTGCACTTTAAATTATTATTGTTCTTATCTTGTTCAATTTTTAAATCGCATCTTCTAGACATTAAAATTGAAAAAGAGATAAAATTAACCTGCTCCTACTGAGTTTATCTTAATAGTGTTTTAAAATTATTTCTCCAACCTTTTTAAGACTCAGAAAGTACGTGTTCCTGTGATCAAAGCCAGGTAGGTTGGAATGCACTCGTCCATTTTTTACGAAATGAATTAGTCGACCTATAATTGTAGATGTCCAAAAAAGTATTGGACTAAATAAGACTCTTAGAATATATGGATTTTATGTCAAGTTTTTTATGAAGTGTTAAGATACTGTTGGAGAGATTGTTCGTTCAGAGATCGAACACATTTAAAGAAATAAGGTAATTTTCCATACCACAATTAAAACACTTATTGCCATTATCCTCGATTCATCGGTGTAAACTCTCTCAAGAACTCCAAATTGATAACTCTATATGCCATCATTTATAAGTTAACTTCCAAAATTTTAGTATATAGACCAAGATCTTTGCTAGACGACCTTATCAGCATTGTTTATAAGTTAATTTCCAAAATTTTAGTATATAGACCAGGATCTTTGCTAGACGACCTTATCAGCCTTACTACTCAAGTTTCATCACAGTGATTGTGTGGCAAATAATGTTGTCATTCTTTAGGAATTTTAACATTTGCTAAAAAAGGGAGAAAAGCTAGTGGTAAAATTAGATCTACAAAGGCTTCAAATAGGATTTTATATGCTATATCCTTAATAACTTTGAAATCCACTCAAATGTAGGTACTCAGTTGGTTTCTGTCTCACAATTATGTGCTTGACGATGTTTACGAAATGATACCCCACTCCCTAAGTTTGTCTCAAGTTCTAGCATTGAATAAGGAGATCCCATGTCCTCTTACCACTTCATTTTCGTGATAGAAATCTCTAGTCATTATCCATAATCACATTGATTTGGGTACGTGGAAACTCATTAGATTTAGGGTTTTATATTTACTGCTGTCATATCTATTCTCCAAGAATGGTCTAATTTTGATGAGGGAGCAAGAACCATGATGGTCGTGATGATTTCTTTTGAGGAAATGTCAGGACAAAAGATAAACCTCCAAAAATCAGCAGAGACTTTCTTTGTGATTGCACATGTGGAGTTAAAAACGATAATCCATGATATCATAGGTATCTAACACAGTAAAATGTGAAAATATATTAGTTTTTCTATAAATAAATCAATGATGCTTTTTCTAATGAAAAAATATGAGAGATAAACTATCAAGATGGAAAGCTATATGTTGAGTATAGACTGACCAAAGGATATAAATTTCTTTGATTCTTAGAAGTACTACGAACTATTATATGTCTCCCCCTTGTCTTATCCTCCGGGAAAGTTTGAAAAAAAAAAAAAGGGAAAAAAGCAGACGAAGGACTCCTTGTATGGGCCTTCTTCATTAGAAAAGATTTATATGTGAAATTATTAATGGTATATAATTATTAGTAATTTTTTTTTAACAGTTTTATAAATTATACATTATTTTCATTACTTGTTTAAAATATATTAGTTATTACTTACCTCTCACTTAGACAAATGGCATGTCATGCTTAACGGAATTTTTAAGCAAAAAATATGCTAAATTTTAAAGGCATAAAAAGAGAAAAAGAAAATTAAGGGCTACAGTTAGTTTGCTGGATCTTTATGCAAGAAACAAATTATGTATACAAAGCGCTCTTAGAAGCTTAGGCACCAAAAAAAAAAAAAAAAAAAAAAAATCCTCTTTGAGTAAACTTTAAATGCATAATATAGATTAAGATGACATGGTTTAAGGTCGACCAAAGAAATTTGTTGAGTAAAATATTGGATATAGAAAAAGTCCACAATCGCAACCAGCCCAAGATCCTTTTGATTTGATAAATGGATAAAGAATACCTTAGAACTTTTTTTTTTACTTGCTTTCTTTAAAAAAGGCTTGCAAATGTTTGGAGGGGTTTGAACTCCTAAAGTGAGGAGCTAATACGCCTTAAGAAGTGAAGTATTTGTAGAATGGTATAGGAAAATGTAAAAGTGGGATTCTAGTGGAGAATTGCCGGGTAAGGGTATGTTTAAAATATTTGTTTTTCATCTGTATTTATTTTTGACAAATAATAATGATTAAAATAGACATTAAATAGATATTAAACTGATATCAAACAAACAAACCAAATACACGTTAAATCTACTTTCCAAGCATTTTGTCTTTGCTCATTCAAAGAAGCAATCTTAAGAAAAATTTATTAGATCTACACATCTAAGGATTAAAATGTTTTTCTAAAAATTGATGCGTGACGACATCCTATTAAATAAAAACCTCTTGGAACACAGGATCAAAGTAAGCCCATTTTGTTCCATCTGTAATGCTACAAATGAAATGCCTGCACATTCCCCCCCCCTGCTGCCTAGCACGTATTTATGTAGTGTCCTTTCTTACATGGTTATTTTTTAGAATTTCTAAACTGGATTGAATCTGATAATTTAGACGTCAAATACTTATTTTTTTTCTGTCCTTAACTCATGCAAGCAAAAACTAGCATGCTGGGATAAGTTAAAGCCCTTAGTTTGTATCCGTTAAGTTCAATGATATTCTGAATAATGGGGCTCCAATTTTTATTTTTTTATTTTTTTTTTACTTTTAGTTAGTACCAGAATTATCTATTCCAAGTGAAACAAAAAGATTTATTAGATTAAATTTTGCATGTAATTTTTTTTCTAATGCCAGTGTAGATATTCCAAGTTCCAACATCGTGCAAATAGGGTTTTTATCAAATATAGGGTGAAATGTAACTAGTAAACACAGAGTTTATGTTCACCTCATATGTGTTTAACTTATATATATATATATATATTTATATATATATTCAAAACTAAATATTTAAACGCTTAAGTCTTTAGAAAAAGTATTCATAAGTCTTATTTTACTAAGAAAAATAACGTTAAATTTGACACCTTTAATTAACTTATTCTTTCAGCTAATCATCCCTTTTTTATTTCAACTTTTGATTAATTACCTAAGTATAAATTTATTGTCCAATTCAACCTTACAAAATCACTTGTGTAATCTCAGGTAACTTTGGTGTTAGTGTTGGAATATGTGGAAATTTCAACTAATCACCTTGTGTGATACCACCTAGGGTTTGCCTTTGAAGAAAAAAAAAAACAAAGGAAAACAATAAAATACTAATTAAACATAAGTATCTTGTCAAAATACAATTATAATAATAATAAAAAAATCTGTTCCTCAAAACTAAAATAATTATAGGAAACAAGCAAGTAAGAAAAAGAAAATCTTAACCAAAGAAAAAAGCTTCTCAATCTCCATGACCTTGCTTTAAATGCTCAGGCAATTTGATTGACGCCCGGTATATCGCCGATTATTGCTACTCTCATGCATTTGTCCTTCGTGTTCCTTGTGGTTAAGCAAAGCTCTGGTCGGTGAAAACAACTTTCTCTAACGTTGGGTATTAAAGCGTGGAGAACGACGGGGATAATGTAGAGAGTTTAACTAATTTCTCCTAATTTTGTTTATAAAAAAAAATCTAAATATAACTTGTAAAAATTAAAGGAATTTGCAAATTTACCCATAAACTTTTATCTATACGTGGATCACTCATTGAATTTTGAAAGTAAGCATTTTAACTCCTTAAACTTTAAAACTTAAAACATTGAATGACGGTACTATTTTTCATGATTTGGGGGGGAAGGGGGTGGGAGGGTAACTTTACATATAGATAAAAGTTTAGGGAGTGAATTTGTAGATATCGGCACGGTTCGGATTGGTTTCGGACTTAAACTGGAACCGCTGGTTCACGGTTCCACATTTCGTGGAACCGAAACCGGAACACCAAAGCCGGGGCGGTTCACGGTTCCAAGGAACCACTGGTTTTTGGTGGTTCCGGTTTTGGTTCCACGTGAACCGATTTTTTTTTGGGGAAAAATGAAGAAAACAAAAACCCTACCCCCCACAACACCAATACGTAAAAAATATAAATAATAAAAACTAACATTTACGTTTTTTACATTTTAAAAAAATTATTAAATTAACTTTACGAAATTCGTCTATTTTATTTATTACTATTCGGGCTAAGGAGAATTCGGGCTGTGAGGGGCACGCGGTTTTGAAGGGTCAGTTCGACTACACGACAAATAGCAATGTTGTCAGAACCGGACCGGGGTTTGACCCGGGCAGGCTAGGGGTTTAGGGGTCGAGGGGTCGGACCGGGTTCAACCGGGGGTCGAACCGGGTCACGAAAAATAAAAAATAAGGGATAATTTAATTATAAAAGATCAATATGTGTGTAATCACTCAATTAAATCTATATTTGGATCAAATTCATCAATTAATTATTAAATAAATATGATTTAATGATTATATTTTATAAATTTATAATAAAGTATGAATAAATATTTAAATTTATAATTTTTTATTTTTAATTTTTTGGATCCGGGTCAACCGGTCCGGGTCGACCGAGTCGACCGGTTCAACCGGCCCGGGTCGACCGGTTCAACCGGTTCGACCGCCCGGGTCGACCGGTTCAACCGGGTCTCGCGGGTTCGTTGCAAAAAACGAATTTTAGGCGAGACCCGGCCCGGCATTGGTACCGGTTCCGGTCGAACCGGGTCGAACCGGCCGGTCCGGGCCGGTTTTGACTACCATGACAAATAGAGCTAATGGTTTTGACAAGGGATTGTCCAAGTGGGATGACCACGCAAAACCTGACGAAACCGGGGACGGCTGGTGTTCTCGAAAATGAAGGAATCAGATAACAACATTGGACCTGGACCTTGGACGTCGGCGTAACCACAACCATCCATCTCCTCCATGGTTCACGTTTACCATGGGGCGGTTCCAGACCCGGTTGGAACCATCGGTTCCGGCGGGTCCTTAGACGGTTTGAAACCGTCACCAACAGGGCGGTTCTCGGATCAGGAACTGCCGGTGACAGTTCGAGGCTGTTTGCCGTTCGGAACCGCCTCGTGGTAATGTCTATGAATTTGCACACAGTTGAGAGTTTGAAAGAGTATTTTACAACTTTTCTTGATTTATTTTAACAAAAAATGTTAGGTGTCTTTAAGAATGCTAACTTTTTAAAGTTTAAGAGATTAAAAAACTAATTTTAAAAGTTCAAGAAATGAATCTCCATATAGATAAAAGTTTAAGTGTTGAATTTACAATTTCCCTCAAAATTAATTATCATACTAGCAATGCAATTCAAGATTGGAGTTATAACCTGTGATTTCCAAAGGAAAAATAATCATAAAAATCACATAACCTATTGTCTCTAAAATCAAATTTTGAAAAAGTGGAATGGTAGTTTTATTAGATGTTCAGTCTCTAAACACATTTATATGCTGCAACTTTTTACATGCAATTATTAAATAAAATAAAAAATCTAGTGTTTAATATGTGAATTTATAAAGACATATATAATTATTTTTTTATATAATTAGTATTTGTGTAATAAAATAGATAAATATTTTGTGATAAATGAGAAAGTAAGAGTATGTTGGTGCTGATCGTGAAGAAACAAGGAGGCAGGATATATGCGTTATTGTTGGGATTTGGCAATAGATCAT
This sequence comes from Combretum micranthum, assembly GCA_024138025.1. Taxonomy (NCBI): domain Eukaryota; kingdom Viridiplantae; phylum Streptophyta; class Magnoliopsida; order Myrtales; family Combretaceae; genus Combretum; species Combretum micranthum. Next base: position 294,280 of record JAMXBD010000245.1, on the reverse strand, counting down.
CAATTAACATTATCACGCATGTTTTTATATTAATTGATTCTATTACCTTGGGGTTTTTTTTCTTGTCATATTTGATCTTTTTTTTCCTCTAAATATGGAAAATTTTCTATACATTAATTTTTTTTTCCTTTTCTTTTTTAATTTTTTCCATTGTCAAAGGCCCATATTATCTTTTTCTTTCATATTCTAGTGCCTTAAATCTTTCTGCGATCATTATTACTTTGCATCCATCATTTTTTTATTAAAGTTTGTGAAGTTTCAAATTTGTTTTGCTCTATTTTAAAGAGAGGTAGGGACTTTGAAGGAGATGCAGAAGGTTGTAAGCAAATGGGACTGTTCACAAGTTATTTGAATTTAACACATCTTAAATATGATAGGTTCAAACTTGATTAGTATATAAATAGAGTTCAAACTTAAAATAAGATTTCTTTAGTTAGCTTAGCTTTAGTGGAAGTTTGCAAAACAACTCATTTAAGCTCCTTAGAAGGCCATGTATAAATAAAATTCACATAAATTTTTACTTAATATTGTTAATAGCCAATTTTGCCCCCAACCTTGAAGAATTTGCATGTCTAATCTTGATGGTTTCTGCTTTAAAAAAGAAAGTTACTTGACTTAACTTCCTTACTATTTTAGATAAGGAGGGTAGTTAGACTTAATACGTTTCCAAAAGAATGTGCTTCTAGAAGGATTTCCAAACAATCATATTATGTTTAGCTAAAACTCATGAAGACAAGGCTGTAAATGAGCCGAGTCGATACGGTATCAAGTTCGAACTTGACTCGAAGAAAAAACTCGAAGCTTGAACTCGAACTCGAACTCGAACTCGATCGAGCTTTGATTTTTAAGCTTGAACTCGACTTGATTTAATACTCTATAAACTGGAACTCGACTCAATTAATCTCGATTATTTTTTTAAATATTGATTTAATTATATAGAATATTTAATGCTTGATAAACTCGAACTCAACTCGCATCGATTTAATATTTGTTGAAGCTTAATTAAGCTCACGAGCCGAGTATTTTGAAACTCAAGCTCCATAACTACTTGAATAGCTCGAACCCAATCTCAACTTTATTGTAAGCGAATAGAATTCGAGCTTTTATCAAGTCGAACTCAAGTAGCTCATGAGCTGTCTCGACTCATTTACAGCCCTAATGAAGACACTTTCTTGAATAAATAAGAGGCAATTTCCTACTCTAAGCAGACCCATTTACCTAAAAGGAAAAAATGTACTTGACTACATCCTATGGGAAAGAGGTATACTCTCTCCACTCTTACTCCATCTCACGTATGGCTTATTTACTTCGTTATATGGAATAGTAGAGGAATTGAATTCCAATTCAATAGGAATATAATATGACCGTAATGATTATTACAATGTTCACTTTATATAAAAAACAAAACAATTAATTATTGGAGTAAAAGACAAAATATCTATATCGCCTTTTGTATTTATTATAGAAAGAGGATAATTGTACATATGACATTTTCAAGATAGAGGTATTTATGATAATGTTAGAAAATAAATTATTAAATATCAATTCATAGGTATGAGTACATGAATTGTTATTAATCATTTTACGTAATAGTAATTCATCATAAATTTTTATTCTCTCGAAGTGAACATCATAATAGCAGATTTACATAGAACGATGGAGGAATAAATAGCTATCATATCAAGTGAACAGGTCATTATTGACTTCATTAGAATGGTTATTCTAGGCACAACCCACCGAATATCTTATTACCTTTAAATATATTAATTATTAGACATCCTACTGTTATTGGTTGAAAATTCCATGTGTAATGATGAAGGGAGCTAGTTAGATATAGATAATGTTATAGGGTTTCCTAATCGCTCCTTATGGTAAGTAACGTGGCTAGGCTTGTGAGACTTATGAGGTTAAGTTGGCAAATTATGAAGCATTAAGCCAAAAAAAAAAAAAAAAGAAAGGAAATTAACTCGATTGATAGTAGGCTTATGGCCCAATCTTATAAATAAGCCTATTACTTATTCTTCGTAATAAGTCAATAGCAACAGTAATAATACGTAGTAATAGTAGAAAACATAGTTACAAAAATATATTCTATAACTTTAGCATAGGTTAGCTAGCATAACTAATCACATGCCATCACCATGACTATCTTTGTATGGAACATTTTGTTTATATAGTATATCAAAAGATACACAAAAAATCAATGAAAATTACAAATAAACTTTTGTTGCTCTAATAGACTTGTATTTGAATAGTAGTTGTGTGCCCCATTATGATTATAGTTTCATCAATTTCCTATTACTTCGATCACCATGCTTCATTTGGTATGGAAGTCAGCAATGGTGATGGGTGGCACTAAAGGAATTAAGCCCCCGAAGGAAGCTATTCAAGATGTGTTTAAGGAGCAGACCAACAAGAATGAAAGTTAGATTCATATGTTTCCTAAATGCTCCAGCAGTGGCCACCTGCAATGGAAAAGTATAGTAAATTAGTTGATGAGCTCTAGAAGTGGGAAGAAAATCTGAAAACAGCAACACAAGATGAGCCACAACTGGTTGAAGTTAAGGAATTAAAGCAATCACGTGCATTTCATCAATATATAGAGGATTTTAAGAATTTCGCTAGTAAAAAATCACTAGAGCCTCATAAAACTAGCATATTATTAAATAGGGTAAAACATGAAGTTAGACTCTTTATTAGAATGTTTAGACCACTTAATTTGTATCAAGCATATACACTTGTAAGATTGTAAGATCCTAGCCATTAATCTAACATCAAACCTAGAAACATTCTGGAAAACCCATACTCAAGTTCACCATATATCGTTGCCACATAACTAAACTTCAACACCATCAATCATGTCAGACATTCTCCCTTAACGGAAGCCATTTTTCAGATCCATGTTGAAACACAAGCTAGTAAACAAATACCTAAAACTACCATAGAAACTACCATAAATCAGCTTACCTAGCTCTCTTCCAAATCGTCTACTCCTTAAATCCACATATACCCATATCTAAATACAACAAAAGCATCAATACAAAAACCTAATTTTTTTTCACACACCACCACTATATGCATTTTCCTACGAACCTAACATGAGCATTACAAATAAAACCTTATATACAAAGGCTGAAGAATGTGAATATTGAGTGCCATGACATATTAGATCTGATCATCAGGTGTAAATAGAAAAGACAATAAGGCAGAGTATTTAGCTATGAAGAAGAATAGATTTGTTGAAGTCGCTATTAAAAAAAGATTTAGGGGACCTCTTAATGAGATTGACTCCAAGGATACCGCTGTTAAAGCATGGTTAGCTCTTATGTGTCTTGCAGAAGAAGTGATTAAGGTTAGTGAAGTGCAATTCAACATAGAGAAAGTCAAGTTTATGATTAATTAAACAAGTTGCTAGCGGTTATAATGTTGAGAAGGATGTGGAGGAGTTGGAAAGTGATTTGGCTTAACCCGCTTTATGTGTTATTGGTGAAGACCACAACAATGCAAAACATAGTATGTGTGTCAAGTGCTATTTGAAGAAGAAAAAGTTGAGTATCCTCGTTGGTACGAAGAATTCGTACAATTTTATAGATGAGACCTTAATTAAAATTCTCCATTGCACTATGACATTAGTAGAACTGGTTGTTGTGAATTTAGCTAAAGATGCTAAATCACATGGCAGTTATATGATCCAGAAATTTGTTGGAACATGTGGCGAGTGGAGTTTTTATGGCAAGACACACACTATACTTTGTGGGCTCAGAATGATGAGATGATTCATTCACCAGAGTTTTGTCTAATGAACGCTCAATTTCACATAAGGAAATCTAGCTGACAAGAGAGAATAGAAAAGGATTTTAAGAGAGGACTCATATTGCGATCTTATGGACAAAAAACTCTTAAGACATCTACTGACCATAAGTCATTTGCTACATACTATTGTCCATTCGTGGTACTAAACAAGATAGGCAAATAAGCTTACCAAGAAAACCAACCCTCTATAGCAAATACCTAACCAAGTCTTCATGTCTTCTATCTTGAGAACTACTATGGTCCATGAGCCGATATACCATCCACTTTACCTGTGATGTAAAAGGAGCAAGAATTAAAACCGAAAGTTATTTTGCATAAAAAAATTGTAGAAAAAAGGTAACCATGCCTATACCATGGAACTTAACTCGTGGAAGAAAATGGATGAACGTGATCAGTCATTAAATCAGTTGTTGACAAAAATGGATGGATTTGAGTCGGATAAGAAAATTGTAGTCCTAATAGCTACTAAAAGACTTGAAGCATTGGACCTAGCATTCTATAGGCCTGGATAGTTCTTAAGAAAAGTGTTTGAAGGGAAGCTAGATGAAGAAGGATGGAAAACTATTTTAGGGTTCATTTGAGAGATGCTCCCTAAGAGGAAGATATAAAACTAATTAATGATTTGGTTGCTTCATTGACCTTGGGCTTTGTTGGTGCTAATCTTGTGAACATCATCAATGAAGTTGGCTTGCTAGTTCCTCATAAAGCGGTGAAACATTTACAAGAGAAGATATAATGGAAGCAATTGAAAGAGTAAAATTTGGAATTAATGATTTGTAGATGCGATTTTTTGATAAACCTTTATGGACAAGGGTTTTTAAAGTGGGTGATAATGTTATATAGTTTCCTAATTACTTTTTATGGTCAAGTGTCTCTAATGGAAAAGACATAGATGTAGGGTTTCTAATGTGTCAAGGTTATAAGAGGAAGAGTTGAGTAGTGAAGTTGTCTTGTCGGGTTTGTTTAGAAGAAAGAAGAATTGCGACGTATTCCCTTATTTAGTAACATGGTTAGGCTTGCGACTTATGAGGTTAGGCTGGCAAATTATGAAAATTTGGAAAGGAAAAGGAAATTAACTTAGTTGACAGTAGGCTTATGACCCAATCTTATAAATAAGCTTGGTACTTATTCTCTATAATGAATCAATAGCAATAGTAATAGTATGTAGTAATACTAGAAAATATAATTACAAAAATATATTCCAAAACTTTAGCATAGGTGAGCTGACATGCATAACTAATCACATGTCATTACCATGATTATTTTTGTATGAAGCATTCTAATTATATATAGTAGTTTAAAAGATATACAAAAATATCAATAAAAAATACAAAAACAACTTTGTTGGTCCAATAGACTTATATTCGAGTCTCGCTACCTGCATTCGAGTAGTGACTATGTATGCCATTAATTGTAATTTCATCAATTTCCCGTTGCTTCGATTACCATGCTTGATAATGTTTGATTAAATAACAAGTACGCACTTTGATGGTAAATCGTAAAATAAGAACACTTGTGCGAAACAGAAGACGAAATAGGAATACATGGTTGGTCTTGGTCCCATATCAAACCACGTTGGACATCCAGTACAGGCGACGTGTCGTAACTGAGGAATTAATTTAATTATCGTTAACCCCAATCCATTTTTTTTCTATTCTTTTTGGGTTCTGTCTCCAGCCCTCCCCAGTCATCCCCTAAGTCCCTAACTACCAAAGACAGACCCTTTCAATTGACGAGCTGATGCATTTATTGACCGGTAAGGGACCCCCCAACAGCCCCACTGTTCACCGGAGGTGGACCCCACCAACCCCAGGTCGAAACGACAATGTCTTTCCTCATACCAACACATAAAACGCACAAACACTAGATTGCATTATTGAATCACTGAAGAAATAATAATAATAGTAGTAAATAATAATCAGTAGAAGACGAAGAACAAGAATGATAAAAAGAAAAATTAAAATAAAAAAAGAAATAATTAGCCCAAGTAAGGAAAAACGCGTGTTTTTCAAAGACCTGTCTTGGACTCTCTCTCTGTCTTTCTCTCTCTATCGTTCTCTCTCTCTATCTTTGTTTCTGAAACTGAAATTAGGGTTTGTGGGCTTTTTTGGTGTTTGTTCTGCCATCACTTGCTGTTACTGAAAGGTGGGATTTTGCCGTTTGTTTTGAACACCCTTTTAGGTGTTCTCTAATGGGTACTTCTTGTTTCACGCAATTAGTGATCAAATCGTGTTTATCTCATAAAACAACTTCAAAAAAGCCAAGCTTAAGGTTTTTCCTGTACTGGGTCTTGTTGCTGTTTGCTCATCAGGCGTCAGTTCTAGCTTATTCAGATGAATCCGTACTTCTGGAGCTCAAGAATTCGCTTTCGGACCCATCGGGTTTACTTTGGAGTTGGAACAAGACTTCAGGTTTGACCGGTTCTCATCATTATTGTACTTGGTCTGGTGTCACGTGTGACTTGAATTCAAGAGTTGTGTCTTTGAATATCACCGGCAATACTGGCCAAGGTAAGGAAAATGTGTTCTTTTGCTCTGATTCAGCTCAGTTTCCTGTTTATGGGTATGGGTTTAGGAGAAATTGTGTGGGCAGTAATGGGAAATTAGTCGGGAAGTTGTTGGCTTCCGTTGCGAAGCTTACCGAGCTTAAAATTCTGTCACTCCCTTTTAATGGACTGTTTGGTGAATTGCCTGTTGAAATTTGGGGTATGGAGAAGCTAGAGGTTATTGATTTGGAGGGCAATTCGTTATCTGGGTCATTGCCTGTTCGGTTTTCTGGATTAAAAGGTTTGAGAGTTCTTAATCTTGGGTTCAATGATATTCATGGCGAAATACTCAACTCCTTGGCTGATTTAAGCAACTTAGAAATCTTGAATTTAGCTGGAAATTCGATGAATGGGACGTTGCCAGGATATCTTGGGCAGATTAAAGGGGTCTATTTGTCCTTTAACCAGTTGACCGGCTCGATTCCCAGTGAATTATGGGAGAATTGTGCTAAACTTGAACACCTGGATTTATCAGGTAATTTTTTAGGAGGCCAAATTCCGAGGAGTATTGGGGGTTGTGAGAAGCTGAGGTCACTTTTGCTGTATTCTAACATGTTGGAGGAGGCTATACCCTCTGAAATTGGCAATCTTACGAATCTTGAAGTATTGGACGTCTCTAGGAATATCCTTAGTGGTTCTATCCCTGTTGAGCTAGGTAACTGTACTAGTTTGTCTGTGCTTGTGCTTTCGAATGAATTTGATCCAGTTCATGATATGAACAATACAATACCTGCTTTCCTGCTTAAAGTATTTGGTTCTATGAAGGATGATTCCAATTTCTACCAAGGTGGGATTCCTGAAGAAATTACAAAGCTTCCAAATCTTAGGATACTTTGGGCACCAAGGGCGAATCTAGAGGGTAGAGTTCCACTTAACTGGGCCACTTGTGAGCAGTTGGAAATGGTCAACTTGGCTCATAATTTTTTATCTGGAATTGTCCCACGTCAACTTTCTCAGTGTAAGAAACTCCACTTCCTTGATTTGAGTGCAAACAAATTAAGTGGGGAGCTCTTTGAGGAAATGTCAGTTCCATGTATGACTCTGTTTGATGTAAGTGGCAATAGCTTGTCAGGATCAATCCCGACATATGCCAACAATAGTTGCCTTTTGTTATCTTCCACTTTGCACACCTTCTCTCAGTCAGCTGCCTACATGACATTGATTGCATATAGGGCTCAAGTGGGGTTCTCATTGCCTTTCTTTAAAGTAGATGCTACTGCCATTGCAATTCACAATTTTGGCCAAAATCACTTCAGTGGCAGTTTAAAAGGACTGCCATTTCCGTCCAAACTTGTAGGCAAGCAGATGGTTTATGCATTTCTTGCTGGAAATAATAATCTTTTTGGGCCATTTCCTGAGAATGTTTTGGGAAGCTGTGATGGATTAGGTGCACTTGTTGTTAACATCAGTTTCAACAGAATATCTGGTCCATTTCCTTCAAGCTTAGGTACATCGTGCAGATCACTTCTATATCTTGATGCCTATGGAAATCAGATTGCTGGTTCCTTTTTGCCTAGTTTTGGGAATTCCATCTCTCTTGCTGCTTTGAACTTAAGTTGCAATTTGCTGCAAGGTCAGATTCCAAATAGTATTGACCTAATGAGTAATTTGAAGTACCTTTCTCTGGCAAATAACAACCTCAGTGGCTCCATTCCCCCAAACTTGGTTAAACTGCAATCTTTACAAGTATTGGATCTGTCATCAAACTCTCTTTCTGGAGAAATTCCAAATGATCTTGGGAAGCTGAAGAATTTGTCCGTTCTTCTGCTTAATAACAATAGGCTCTCTGGTCCGCTTCCCTCTGATTTGGCCAATGTGTCATCACTGACAGCATTTAATGTGTCTGTCAATAATTTATCTGGCCCATTGCTTTCCAATGCTATTCTAATGAAGTGCCCTAATGTTCTTGGAAACCATTTTAATAAGTCTTGCCAAACGGTCTCTCTCACTGTGCCTTCAACAGACATGCAGAAGTCCGGAGATCCACAAAATTATGTTGCTGCAGGACCTACCTCAGGAGCACCCCCTGGTACTAATAATTTTAACTCAATAGAAATAGCATCCATAGCTTGTGCTTCAGCCATTGTAACTGTCCTTTTGGCTCTTATCATCTTGTTTGTATACACAAGGAAGTGTAAACCAAGATCCAATTTTGGCTCTGTTAGAAAGGAACTTATAGTTTTTCAAGATATCGGTGTTCCATTAACATTTGAGAACGTAGTGCGAGCAACAGGTGGTTTTAATGCAAGCAACTGCATTGGCAGTGGAGGTTTTGGGGCAACTTACAAGGCCGAGATTTCACCTGGAAAGCTAGTTGCTATAAAAAGGCTTGCAGTTGGACGCTTTCAGCAGGGTGTTCAACAGTTTCATGCAGAAATAAGGACCCTTGGAAGGCTCCGCCACGCAAATCTTGTCACTTTGATTGGCTACCATGCAAGTGAAACTGAGATGTTCCTTATCTATAATTATTTGCCTGGTGGTAACTTAGAGAAATTCATCCACGAAAGGTCCACTCAGGCTGCAGATTGGAGGGTTCTTCAGAAAATTGCCTTGGATATAGCTGGTGCACTTGCCTACCTGCACGAGCAATGTGTCCCGCGTGTCCTCCATCGAGATGTGAAACCCAGTAATATCTTGCTTGATGAGGACTATAATGCATATTTATCTGATTTTGGACTAGCCAGGCTGCTTGGAACTTCAGAGACCCACGCAACGACTGGAGTGGCTGGAACGTTCGGCTATGTTGCACCAGAATATGCAATGACTTGTCGTGTTTCTGACAAAGCAGATGTGTACAGTTACGGGGTGGTGCTTCTCGAGTTGCTCTCAGACAAGAAAGCTCTGGATCCCTCATTCTCTTCTTATGGAAATGGTTTCAACATTGTTGCATGGGCATGCATGCTATTACGGCAAGGCCGTGCAAAGGAATTCTTCACTGCTGGATTATGGGATGTAGGACCCCATGATGATTTGGTGGAAGTTCTACACTTGGCGGTTGTATGTACTGTGGAATCATTATCCACCAGGCCAACGATGAAGCATGTCGTCAACCGGTTGAAGCACCTTCAGCCGCCACCTTGTTAGCTATATCCTGGATGAGGCTTATTGTGAATGACAGTAGTGGTTTTAGTAGGAAGTAGACCACCCCTTTGTAATTTATTGTAAGTTTTTCTTTTTGCTTGTGCAAGTGGTCAGGCTTCTCCCAAGTTTGAGAGTTTGTAGAATTGTAGGCTTTGTATCATAGATTTTGTCCCCACTTAAATAGGTTTTGTTGTTGAGTGGCATAGCTGCATACTGATTGATCTGCTGAAGAATGCAGATAAATTCATTTTTCCTATGTATACGGTGTATTGTATTCTTAGTTTCACTTCTTCAATAAAACCATAGAATCCAACCTTTCATACATCACCCATGAATGGATATTTGAAGTTACAGTACATGCTGCTAATAATACAGGCGCAGGAGGTTTTTTTTTTTTTACCTGGCAAGTTTAGTTCCGAAAAAGAAAAAGCTTTGAAAAATTTAATAGTTCAGATTCAAATCATATCGTTTGGTATTATTAAAATAATTATATATTATTATATTTATTTTAATGATTAAATGATTGATTTGATGATTTTATTGATAGAATGATAGAAGTTTACCAATTTTTTCTATTAGAAGTTTAAAAATGTTAATTTATTATTTGCAAGTTTTTTAAAGTTATTTATAATACTTAAACTAACTCTACTTAGGTAATTAACTATAAAAATGGTAGGTATTAAACTAACCCTATTTAGAAAATTAATTATAAAGATGGTAGGTAATATTCAGGTATTACTACAAAATTCAGGTTAGATCATTTAAATAGTGTCACAAATGCTACATGAATTTTGATAGAATATAGAATTATGTATCTAAAATTTAAAATTGATCAATTTAATAATTAAAATTTAAAATTAATAAATTTAATACATGAAAGAACTTCTCATAGATGCTAACAAGACTTTCATTAAATTCTTTTATGTATTAAATTGACTAATTTTAATTTTTAAATATTAAATTAATCATTTTCAAAATTTAAGTATTTCATTATATATTTTATCAAAATTTAAGCATTATTTATAATAGTATCACTTACCTTTTAAACTTAAAATAATGGATTAGGCATAAAACACGGTGTCTCCCAACATGCGCATCCCTGATGTAACACAATGTTTTGCATGATCCCAAGGAGAGAGTTCACACGAGGCTGGAATCTTTTTTAAAACAATGTCAAATTCGCTGCTAGATTTTTGAGTGATTTTTCAATTTTACATCCGGACTTTGAATTATTAGATGATGAATATTTACTAGTTAAATTTGTTAACTTAGTTTCACTTACATTTTTTTTACCAAGTTTGTTTACTGCTTTATCTTTTTAAAGATAATGAAATAGTTGGACATGATTTTCTTCTTTAAATTTTACCATAAAAATTTAACCGAGTAGCATTAACTTAAAGAATTTGTGAAATTTACATAATAGTTCGCGTTCTCTATCCTTTTTTGTACTAATCTAAGTTCTGGAGCAGTCATTCTAAGGTGGAAATTGGGCTGATAAGCATTTATTGTTTTTTAAGTAGTTGCTTTAAAAGGAAAAAAAAATACGTATATAATGATTTAAACATGTGAACGATATAATAAATCGACTCAAGCACAAAATTTACTTTGAATATGGCATCTTTCTTCAGCTACTTTTATATATTACGATTTAGGGGTGGGAGAATGAAACTTGATCAATTCCATTAGGAAACTAGTATTTATATCACTAGAATACATATCATACTCTTGACAATATTTGTGCCAATTAAAATCCTATTGGTGTGATATTTTCGATAGTCATCGCCTAAGTTAGGCCACATGGATCCTCCAATTTTTTTTTTTTTTTTTTGGCATTGACCCGCTTAAGTAACAAGCATGGGAAGAATGGCTCCAATTCGAAAATACAGCTCAAGTTAGTGGAGAATTCCGGAGAATATTACACCAACTAAGAAGAATGGTATAAGAAAAATATAGCTATCTTAATTACTTCAAGTGTGTCTTGTATGCGGACATTTTTTTATGTTTACATGTTGAGGGCTATGCATGAGTGAGTTTGCAAACTGGAGGAGAACATGTTCTTTTTACTTGTTGTGATATGGTTAGATATAGGGTTTTAAATGAGCCGAGCTACTCGAGTTTAGCTCGGCTCAAGCTTAATTAGTAAATGAGTTGAGCCCGAGCCTAAAGTAAATTTCATTTGTCTAAACAAGCCGAGTTTGAGCTTTGTAGGTATGCAAGTTGGCCTTGTGAACAAGCTCGTTTAGGCTCGTGAACAGGCTTGCAACTAGGCTCGTTAGCAAAATTATGAATTTTTTATGCACGATGTATTATCTATAACTACATAATAAAAATTCAATTCTATTTAATAATTATGTATAGCAACACTTATATATATTATTTTAGGTTTTAAAAAATAGAAAACAAGCAATCTAAATGAGTTAGGCTTGAACTTAAATCGTAGGCTCGATAAATGTTCGTTAAGTTGATGAAAAGCTTAGCTTGGTTTGAGCTCTTTTCATAAATGAGCCGAACTCAAGATCGAACTTAAGCTCATTTAACTAAATAAGCTAAGTTCAAGCCTTAATTTTAGGCTTGATAAAAGCTCAACTCAAGCTTGAGCTTGCTAAATTTTATACAAGTCGAGCTTGAGCCTTTCAAAGCTTGGCTCGGCTCGGCTCGGCTCGTTTGTAGCCTTAGATAGATGATGGTTGATAAATGTTTATGGTAGGAAAAACATTGTGATGGTTTCACGAAGTTTCAGTAGTTCTTTTACTTCCAGGATAAATTCTCCCGTCAAAGATGGCTTAGAACCAATAGTTTATTATCTAATGGATTTTTTCTCCCTCCTTTATGAGAACTTAGTTGGTTGAACTTTGACTTAAATGATGCGATTGAAGAATGATTGTTAACAAATGCTAATATCTATTATGCTTGATCTAGTGCATTATAATAACATAATTTTTAGGCAATGTTAATATCATGTTGTTGGATTTGGATTGGCTAGGTTGGTTCAATTGGAACCGGTCATGATAATATGCTGGTACATGCATTTGGTCCAGCTTGGCATCAACCTGAATCAACCCGATCGACTTGGGTAGTTGGATAGGACTTGGTCAACCCTGCTCAATTGATTAGGCTAAAAAAAAAAAAAGAACTTACAAAAATCTTAGCATATTATATTATAAATTTATAAAATATAATCATTGTATTAATGTCATGCCTTGAATTGGTTCAAGGCATACGCAGTCTACCACGCATAATGCTTAGGTGTTATACACTAAGGCTAACTTAGTCTATAGTTCACCGTGATCGTTACTAAACAAGTTTTAGATTATGAAACGATTGAATTAATTTGTAAAGTCAACTGTAAATATCAATTGAAAATAAATTTCACAAAACATTTTCCATCTAGGTTACTCTAGAAAATAGACCAATATATATATATATATATATAAGTATCATACCATCAGGTATTTCAAAATAAAGAGTTTCAAATATTTCATAATACAACCCATGGACTCATAGATATACTCTCATTAAAATATAAGTCTGATAATGAGATTTTATAATATAGAATAATGATAATAATCTAGTGACTCCTTGTCACTCATCGATATATTCTTCAAAGTTTGTGTCATGCCCCATGCAATCATAGGTATCATCAACACCTTAAAAAGAAATGAATGAGCCGAAGCCCAGTATGACAACAACACAAACACACATGAAATAGGCACACACACATGTTTTATATGCAATGCAGCAATCGATAGTTTATATCTTTAAGTTATAGTGTAGTAAAAAAAAATGGAGCGCTTACACTTTGGCAACACATTGGGAACGTGGGGATCTTAAGTAGCAGCAACTACTTAAGCAGTTAATATAGGCAGCTCGAATCCTTATATCTCTTACCTCCACAAGTAATAGCCTCATCTGAGGGTCACAACCGATATGCATCTCTGCTCATTACAGTTCATAATATAATGCAGCATAACCGATCACATAAATGTGAAGCACACTATATTACTTCTCTCTGGTCCAGATAGATGTTATCTCGCTACCTTTTCCACCATCACCTACCTGTCAAGCCATCCGTGATGGCTTAAGCGCCTAACTACCATGCTGACACCATCTAGCAAGATTGCCGCCCCTTGGATCAGGTATCAAAAATGACCATACACAAGTATCAATCAATTATTAAAGTCGTTTTTAAGTATTAATTCATTTAGAATGTCTATCCTAACACGCAATGCATAAGTCACTGTGTACCTAAACTCGAGTAAAGATCCCGCCTCAAAACAGATGATAGATAATCTCAAGAATAGGAATCTGTATAAGAAATTTACTTTAAATAAGAATTAGGCACTAACTCAATCATTTATTCTTATTGGATTAGTTATCAATTTAAAGTTATAAGTACATTTATTTTCCTATTCTAGTTGAGATTTTACAAAATTAATTCATAAACTAATTTCAAATTCTAAAGTAAATTTAGTTTTAAATCATTTATATATATTAAATTCATTTTATTTTTATCTTGGTCCACTAAACCTATTTTATGGTAATTAGGTTCTTAAAATAGTATTTTTAGTAACGTATTACATACTTAATCTAATGTACTTTTATTAAGTGAAACGACTTATTTAAGATATAATTATTCTATCTATATTATTCATAATCCAGATTTACCTATAAATGTACTAAGGAATCTAAATTAGTTTCCTATTATGGTTATACTATCTTATAATGCTATATTTATACTTATTTCATTAAATAAATTCCTAATTAAAATAATTAATTATTCATCTTAAAATTCATATTTTAATATGTAAATAATTTATTTATATTTATTTGATTGATTAGATTCAATTTACCTTAAATTCCAATATTTTATTTCCTATAGAAACTAATGTAAACCTTAACTTCAATCATGTTCATTACTTTAAACACGAGTTCTTAAGCTTAAATTCTTATATAAATTTTCTAATACATTTTTTGCATGTTCATAAGTTCATTTGGCCTAAACTAATTAATTAACTATGGTTTTATTTTAAATTACATTCATTCTATTTGGAAACAAGGCACTGCAATGACAATTGATTTGTTTAGGCCGATTTGACCGTCAAGATGACCAGTTCTTGGCCAGTTCATGATAGATTTGCAAAATAGACACCCATATCTACCATTTTGACAAGGTTCCAACGTCGTTGGAGGTGATTTGGACGTTGATCCAGCCACAAACATTCATGCCATGGTGATGACACTAGAGCTGGCCTGCATTGTTTTGAAATTTTTCAAAGTTTCATTGTTTAGACTTGTAACCTATTTTAATCATTTAAAAAATGTTTATTCTATATTTTTTTATCAAGTTCATACTTAGATTCATATTTTACAAATTAAATGACAAATCATAGCTTAAATCATCATCATCAACATAAGTTTATCAAATTTACAGCTTATATCAAAACATACATACATGCATATACTTCAACATTTTTGTTTGATAATTTCACTTCAATAAAACATATTAATCTAACGTAATCATATACAAATACACATATTTCAACACACATATATACATATACAATAATTTCACTAAATCAATAACTATTATAACAAAAATATATACATGCTCATTTTGGTTTTCATGCATACATATACAAATATTAATCAATACTTAAATCTAAGTTAACATTTAATGATTTTCATGAACCTATATAGCATTAACATAATTTAAAATACTAATTATAATTACTTACTTGAATTAGCAAATAACCTTAGGAATCTCTACTACTACTCCTCTTATGTTGGTGAAGCTTCTTCAAGCTAATTTTTCCTACCTCCAATGTTTCTTTTAGTCTTCAAAACCACCTAGGAATTAATGGAAACAGAGATTAGATTTTTCAAAAGAAATTGAGTAATTAGATGGTGGAAATAGGATGAATTTCTTACATATTGAAGACTTATCTTGAAGAGAGATTGTCATAGGATTTTGTGAAATTTTTGGTGTGTTTTAGAGAGGTTTTCTTGAGATAATTTAGAGATTGGAGGCTGCTGAAAGGGGGGAGAGGATTAGGGTTTTCTAAGGCTCATTTTTATTTGTGTCTTGTAATTTTCTTGAGGTTAAGGGCATTTTGGTATTTTTTTCATGGGGTAAAATTATTCTTGAATTGGTTAAGGTCATTTTGGTATTTTCACTATTAGAGATGTCTAGAATTAGGGCATTATATCATGTGTGAAGGTGCATGGTAAGAGCTTGGTCTCATAGGCTTAATAGGCTTAATTCATGGGTTTAATCTTCTAATTATGAGCTTTCTAGAAATGGGCTTGAGCTTATGTTGATGGGCTTAGACTTTGATGCCATGGATTTACCTTTTAGATTATGGGTTTTGGGCTTTTGGAATTGAATTTAAGAAGTGAGAAAAAGAATTAGCTAATTGGCATTAGAAATTGAATCTAGGAAATCTAATTAAAGAAAAATTAATATCTTACTTGAATTTATGATTTTGGGGGCTTAGGAATTGGTTTTTGAAAGAAAATATTTAGTTTTAAATTTTTGGAATTTAAGGAGTGGGAATTTAAGCTTAAATGACTAAAGTGAGGTTTAGAAGTTTACGTGATTAAACTCGACGAATCGAGTTCAAGTTGATAGTTAGAAAGTATTTAATAATTTGAATTCTTGAAATAGGTAATTGAAGTAATTTAATAGGTTAAATTGAGTATTTACGGTATTAGAATCTCTATTTTCAATTAAATTTATTTACTAATTCAATTATATTAAACTATCTAATTATACCCTATAATTTGTATAATTTTGCTGGCTAAATCACTTAAAATAAATCTCTAAACTAAATTTAAATTAAAGTTCAAAATTATCCATAATTTCATACTAATTGTCTCATAATATCTGATTAACTTAAATGGAAATTTGGGATATCTCAATTATACTTTATTATCTTTTTTAGGTATATACCTCGTGTGGATTTAATTGTTAATTGATGGACTTGATTCAAATATGGATTTAATTGAGTGATGTCATATACATTTGTCTTTCATAATTGAAACATATCTTATATTTTTACTTTTTATTAACTTTAGTTTGACATCCAATGGAACCTAGTTCAACCTTCAATCCTCTAGTATGTCTAGGTCAAATACTCAATTTGGTTCTAACAACAACAATCAAAACATAGTTGCTTTGTAACCAAGAAAATTGCCAATAGCATTTTACAATTTCTCTATTTAAGTTAGTATATGACTCACAGTATTTTAAAAAACTAAAGAGAATATAAATTATTATATAATAATATTTGCGTTGTTATGTGCAAAAAGTATTTCATGTTACAAACATCATATTAGGGAAGTTCTAACATTTTGTTGGTGGGACTATTTAGTATATCACTTGACTATTAAAATCATTATGGAAGTTAATGTAATACATATTTCAATGGTCCACTCTCTGTGCCTATAATTTTAAGCTATTTTATAATTTATAGGATTAATCTTGTAAAAAAGGTAACTTTTACTGTCAAATCAATAGGACTATCTAGTTTATTACCTTACCATTATAATGGTCATAACAAATAATGCAGTAAATATTTTAATAGTTTGACCACATATGCCCAATTTGAACTATTCAATAAGTTATGACATTAGTGCTATGATAAAATGAATGGGACAATAGAACTTTTCATAATAGAATGGATGAACTATAAAATTTCCCTAACCTTTTGAGGAAATATCATTAAATTACTATTATTAGCATGGTGCTTTACTAATAAATGTGGTAAAAAAATTCTATCCATGATGTGGAGGCAATAATCTGTTTAACTCGAGCTTCTTGAGTTACGAGTGACATCAGCAGAAGGTTTATTCATGGTATGGGTTGTCTTCGAAGGCGGGTCTAGCCTTCCATGGACAAACTAATTGGGAGTTGATGCGCTCTCTTAATGAGGCAAAGGCAGGCCGAAACCAGTTCGTGTAGTTGAACCTCCCAAACATATGAGGGATCGTAGCAAAGCCGAGATGGTGCTCCTTATGAGAATGTGGGGCTCGGAACTGACCTGGGAATTCAAGGAAGATTAAGCTGGCTAGCTATCACATTAACCCCAAACGATGCTTGGAGGGATGGTCGAGCGCCACACGGGAACTCTTTAAGGGGTGAAACTCCCATCCCGTGACAAATGGTATTAAAGCCAAAGTTCCTAACTCCATCGGACCACTTAGATGCTACCCAAAGTTCTTGGCAAGTGGGGTAATTCTTGTTGTGGATGTGGTTCGTGTGGGGTGAAGCTCAAGAGGAGCGACACCAGAGAGAGGACATCGTTGCTAGAAGGCAACCGTGTCGCGAGTCGTGGAGACAAGAATTTTCCCTAATCTTGTTGTCAATTTAGCTCATGTGGATAAAGCTCAAGAGGAGCGGCCACCAGAGTGAGAACATCGTTGCTAGAGGGCAGCTGTGTTGTGAGTTGGGGTTGAAGTAAGATCTTATGCTCATCAAACCTTATTGTTGGGCAACTCAACAAGAGGTGATCTCGGGGGATGGATGAATGGGTGAGAGGCGAGAGGAAGCTTATGGAAGCCCGAAGTCCTAGTGAGATGATATTGGGTGTGTTGACAATGGGTGTGGAGAAGCGATGAGAGCTTGAGAGTGGGTAGTGGCTGCAGCAAATTTGCCTCATGATGAGGACGTCATGAATTTAAGTGAGGGAGAGTATCACGGTCCGAGAGTTGAGGACTTTATGGGGGTGTTTAACTCGAGCATGTCGAGTTACGAGTGGCATCAACAGAAGGTTTATTCATGGTGTGGGTTTTCTTTGAAGGTGAGTCTAGCCTCCCGTGGACAAACTGGTTGGGAGTTGATGCTGCTCTCCTGATTAGGCTAAGGCAAGCCAAAACCAGTCAGTATAGTTGAACCTCCCACACATATGGGGGATCGTGGTAAAGCCAAGAGGGCGCTCCTTATGAGAATATGGGGCTCAGAACTGACCTGGAAAGTCAAGGAAGATTAGGTTGGCTCGCCATCCAGATTAACAACAAATGATGCTTGAAGGGATGGTTGAGCGCCGTAAGGGAATTCTTTGAGGGGTGAAACTCCTGTCCCGTGACAAATGGATAGCAAGGGATTTGATCATAGCTTATCTCACTTAACGAACTAGTGATAATACCATTAGGTAATAAGACAATTGGATTGGATTATAACACCTTTTGTTGTAAGCTATACTAAGTATTAGATGGCATATGACTACCATTCATGGTCATGCAACACCTCTTTCCTTTTTTAAATGGTGGCTAGCCGCTTTTAACTTAGGAAGCGAAACTTGTAATCTTTCCATTATAATATGGAGAAGGGAATGAATAATTTAAGGAGGAAATGAAATGGGAAAGATTTAATAATTTTTCTATTATTTCGAAAATGAGAAAATTGGAAGGGAGGAAAACCTAAATCAAATACCTTTGATTCACACTTTTTTGTCCTCTAAAACTAGGATTATTAAAAGAGGAGATAAAGTCTCAAATATTCAATAAAACATTTTTTTTTTTCCTTTTTTATGGATAATACAATAATTTAATAATAATTGATTTTTTAAAATACTATTTCATAAATATTCTTTAATACTCCTTTATTTTCCTTTTCTCTCCATGGAATGAGAGAAATACATTAACTCTTTCATTATATACTTCTTTTCCTTATATTTCTTTTGTCCCATTATCTTTCCACCATGATTTTTTTCCTCATTCCAAGCATATTATTAGGACTTGTTCTTTTGCAAGGCTTCTTTTTCAAATATTTTTTGCTATTAATACTATTAAAGTAAAACCACCCCCTTGGTATCTTTAGTGTAAATATTTTTAGTGTAAATGTTTTTAATATAATGTTTTTAGTATATGGGCATAAAATATTTTTCATATCCCTAAAATCATGAAAATTAAATAGGGTTTGAATATAATTAAATAAGGATTGAATAGGCATATAGGCATGGTATCTTTCAAATTATGAAATTAAATAGGGTTTGAATAGATAAATAGGAGTTGAATAGACATAGTCATTTTCGTATAAAATATTTTGGTATCATTGAAATAATGTAATTAAATAAAGTTTGAATAGAATTAAATAGGGATTGAATAGACATAGTATTTTCAACGTAAAATATTTTGGTATTGCTGAAATAATAAAATTAAATAGAGTTTGAATAGAATTAAATAGGGGTTGAATAAACATAGTTTTTTCCTTTTTTAGCACATGGACGTAAAATTTTTTGTATCCCTAAAATCATGAAATCAAATAGGATTTTAATAGAATTAAATAGGGGTTGAATAGACATAGTCTTTTTCTTTTTTAGCCTAAGCATGTATCTTTATATACCGATCTAAACCTCTAATACCATATTTATACATAGCAATTATCCGAAGAAGTTACCTATCAAAAATACAATAGTAATTATGATTTGCAATTAATTTCCTAATTTCTAGGACTAATTAATGTTGTCCTTTTCCAACCTGTCAAAACAATATGTCTATTTAATTTATATATATTGGGTTGCGGGTGCATCGTCTGCTTATATTTATTTAGTCAAATATATTAAATGTTTTATTCCTTAACATAGTAAGTATGAATCTTTGGTCAAAACTTAACAATTATGAATCAATTTGAAGATCATACATGTCTTTTAATTAATAGTAACAAAAGAATAACAATATATAAAATGTCAAAATAAAAGCATACATGCTTCTTATGATTTATGTTCATCATAACTTTTAAAAGTGGAGAGCCAAACACCCATATCTAAATGAAAGAGAAGTTCGAAGACACCCTTCACTGGAATAAGAAAACTTACAAAACCCCTATAGCACAGAAGAATAGGAGAATGTTAACAACGGCAAGATTAATGGCACAAATAATGTTAGAAATGCCCTTGGTGCCTATGCCAACATGTTATGGGAAGAAGATCAAGTAGCCTTAGAGATGGATGAAGAGAAAGCTAAGGAAAAGGATGAATGAAGAGAATATCTCCTACAAAAAGGATCAGCTTAGAGTTAGAGTTGTATCTTTTACTAAAGCGAAAATTGAGAGTATTAGAGAACCAAGAGAAATGCCATCTTTGTAAAACTTTTAAGAACAAATCCAAGATTCAAGGTGATGGAAGAAAAACTGACATATATGTGGGAGCACTAAAGTTGTTTAAGACGGTTCATGCCGGAATGGGGTATTATTTAATGAATTTTGAAGATTTGATGGCATACAACAGGGTTATGCCAACTGGCCCTTGGTTCATAAATGGTTCTTATCTAGCCATTAAGAAATTGGAACCTGACTTTTAGTCCACCATAAAAAAATTTGAATCGGTAGTCATTTGGGTTAGGATCCAAGGTTTGCCACTTGAGTATTACTCCCCCGTTGCGATCAAGAAGGTAGGACAAGCGATAGGCCCAGTGCTAAAATATAATGCATATATGGTTGGTTTAGATAAAGGAAAATTTGCTAGCATATGTGTGCAACTTAACTTGAATGATCCTTTACTGCACACGATTATGATTAAAGGCAAAGCTATCGAGTACAATATGAGGGTCTATCTCATGTTTGTTTATCCTGTGGAAGAGTTGGCCATCTCAGTCTAGCGTGTGACAAACCTTGTGAACAAAAGGTGCAAGATCATGAAGGATTTGGACAACGCATAATAAGTACGGAGGCCCCTTTAGAGGCGCCTAGTCGAAGCTAATTAGGGAGTAAAGGTCTTGTAGAACAAATGGAGAAGAAGAAATAACAACCTATGAAAGTGGAAGAGACACATAGTATGGAAGGGAAGATGAACTAGAGCAACCGACCTATAAACCGTATGGAGAATGGATCCTTATCAGCAAGAGGAAAAAAGTCATGAATAGAATATTAGAAAAATCCTCGAGAAGGGGAGCTAACCATGATAAGACTAGTGAAGCCAACAAAGGTATAACTTATGTATGGAAATTTAATGCAACCTTGAGGGGGACTAATAGTCATCCTATATAGTGGGTCCCAAGAGGAGAGAGGGACGTACTATACCTGAGTTTCCTACTCTTTAAAAAAGAGCAGAATAACCTTTTCCTAAGAGTGACATCCGATAAGACAATTAATCCTACCACAAGAGGATACATTAACTTCCCTAAGAAGGGCAAGGGTTTTGCTCCCTTAAGTAACATCGAATTTACTACGGAAAAAAGGAGAAAGATCTCTAAGATAGAGTAAAAAGAAGAACACTGGAAACAAAAATACCTTTTCTATTCTTCCCATTTATGGCACTGTTATACCAGATTGAGGTTTCACTATAACTCATCAGCCATTGGTTAGCCACTCTATAGTTGAACCTTAGCCAACGCATCTGGACAGTGTAGTTGGATGCAAATCGGATCCAAGTACTAGAGGAAGTCATAAATAAGACCAAGATGGAAGTCAAACATACGTTGGAGAGGATCTAGCATTACACTTTCAGTGGGCTCAATAAAGAGGAAGGGTGATGTCATCCCTAGTAGGCAGAATAAAAATAATGAATGAGAGCTCCCTGCATGCAGTAATGGTATTGGCTGAATCAATACCTGGCAGAGAAGTCTTGAGCATGCTAGAATGGACGATTCATATGGAAGCTAAAAACATACTAAAGGATACTTAAGAGGAGGGTGAATTGAGTATTTTTCTTAAAAGGCACAAATAATAAATTTTTCATACATATTATTTGATTAAACTATTAATGGTAGCAGAAATAACACAACAGATAAATATATGAAATATAGAAAAGATAGGAACAAAGAGGATAGCCAAGATGTAACATAGAGTTCGGACTACTTCCTACTCTCCATGGTCCAAAAATGCCTTCAAACGGGGACTTCACAGCTACTTTATTTATCACCACAAAATTCACTCAAGATGAACAATATACTGGTTTACAACACAAAGGAAATAAACTATTTCCTTGCTCTCTCTAGAATGCCCTCAGATTGATAGCAAAAATAAGAACAGAGCTCTAATGCGTTTCTCTCTTTGTTATACGGATATTTGCAAGTTCTAATATATAAGAGAATAAGAAAAGTTTTATTTGAATGAAAATGAAAACTCTCAAAAGATGTCTAAAAGTTATCTGAATCTCTAAGTCAAGGAGTATTTATAGCTTTCCAAAACTTAAATAGCCGTTGGAGATTTCGTTTATCAGACGGCAATATTTAATGTGTGCAATGGTTAGATTTAATGGAACATTGGCTCACTGGTCTCTAGACTTACTAGCTCGCCAATCAATGGTCGTCACATGTCACATCCTAAGTTTTTCTTCGTCGAGCCTTTAGCGCATCCTTAATTTAAGGCTTGATAGCTTTATGTTCTAGACATCAGAAGACCGGCTCACCTATGTGAGCAAAACAAAAGTCATGCCTTACCATGTTCTCTTTGTGCCTTGTGTCCCATCTTTATTTTTGAGCTCGATGCTTGAAAGTACTTGATTGGCTCATTGGTCCCCTAGGCACCAGCCCACTGGTGTGATCTTGCAGCATTAAACACAACACATACATAAGGCATATTTTCTATATTTGATGTTTCTTTATAATATCCATCAAATAATCATAACTTTTGTGCTCATCAAAATCGTATTTGATATAATTCATTTTAACAGAAGTAGCGTACATCATGATGGAAACTTCCACCTATCATTCCAGAAGTTCACCCCATTCGAGCAAATGATGGATCCGGGTCAAATGAAGCTATGGATGATGTCGAACTAAGAGAGGAACATGATGATGTTCAAAGCGAGGTTCAAGCCATGCTTACCTAGGCTAAAGATCAACAAGCTCCACTTCGAGGGTTTTGAGTTCTTCAGACTTAATTATACCATGCTGGACTCTAATCTTATGGGTACACTCTTTAATGTTAGGAGGACTGGTTTGGCAAAAAGTAGAATGACGATTCTGGAGCTCATCTTTACCCACAACCCTGAGATGTTGATGCTCATGGAGACAGATTGAACAGAATGAAAGCTGAAAACCTTAAAAAAGGTCTCCATTATTATGAGATAGTCCGTGTGGAAGCAACTAGCTTTAACAGTGGCATCATGTTGCTTTGGAACCCCGACTTTGTTTAGGTGGAGGAAGTCATCACCAATGCACATGCCATCCATGTAGAAATAGAGGCAAATAATTCTGGCTTTTCTTGGCATTTAACTGCTATTTATGCAAGTCCAAATTTGGAAAAAAGAAAGAATCTTTGGCAACATCTAGTTGACCCATCGGGTACTGTTTATGGTCCTTAGCTTATGTTTAGAGGCTTTAACGAAGTTCTGACATACGGAGAGAAATGGGGTAGATGTTGCATTAATATGAATGGATGCAACCTTTACCAGGATTGCATGGATAGATGTATAATGTGTGACTAAGGCTTTGTTGTACCGTGCTTTACGTAGTCCAACAAAAGCAAGCACCTTAATGAGCTTATCCAATGCAGGCTAGATAAGGCTTAGGCCAATAGGGATTGGAGATGTAAGTTTCTAGATGCTAAAGTCCTCCACCTCCCCTTCCTGGGCTCGAATCACTTACTTCTAATGTTGATGATCTTCCCTAATATCAAAGATGGCCCAAGGAAGAAAAGCCCCTTTTGCTTTTAGCCGGTGTGGTTGGATTATCCTCATTTATAGGAGCTTTGTTAGCAGTAATTGGAAGAACCTTGCTTTAGTATGTTCAAAAGATCTTGGCCTCTTGATAAATGCTCTGAGGAAATGGAATAAGGAGGTCTTGGACCTCCTATACCAAAGGAAAGATGGTAACATCTCCTATCTAAAAAAAGTCAAGGCCTCCGTTTAAGAAACACCCTTTCGGGCCCTTCTAAACAAAGAAAGAGATCTAGAATTTGAGCTTGAAGAGATCCTCAATTATGAGGACAAGCTCAGGTACCTAAGGTTAGGACAAGGTGGATTGTTGCTGGGGAACACAATACAAAGTTCTTCCATAGCACGACCTTTGCTAAAAGATCAAAATCTGGAATTATGGAACTGTTCAATGATACAAGTGAGAGAGAACCTCGGATGAGAGGTCCCTTAAGACCCATGTAAGAACTTCTTTAACAAACTCTTTTCTACTAAAAAAGATCTTAATAAGGATAACCTTATTACATGGGAGAATAGTGGAAGCTTTCTAATGATGAAACAACAATTGGATGTCAACTATCTCAGAAATCCTGATAGCTCCTGCAAGTATCAGTAGCAAGAAGACCCTAGAGTTGATGGCCATAACCCCTTCCTTTTTCTACAAAAGTTGCTAAGATATGGTAGGCCCTAACATTTGTCAAAGAATTAGGATGTAATTCCTTAAGGCTTCAATACCAGAAGAAATTAATTGTACCTTAATTGTCCTTATCCCAAAAATCTATGTTGCAAATAAGCTCAAAGATTTCATACCCATAAGCTTATGCTCCATGGTTTACAAGATTATAATAAAGATTTTGGTCAACTGATTGAGGCCCTCCTTTGATAATCTTATCAACCCTAAACAGGCAAGTTTCATTTCTGGTAGAGCTCCGGGGAACAACTTGGTTATGTTCCAAGAGGTTCTTCATGCTATAAAAGGGAAAAAAGGCTCTAGGAAATAGATGGTGATTAAGCTTAACCGAGAGAAAGCATATGACAGAATTGAATGGAATTTCCTTAGGAGTGCCCCAAGAATCTTAAATTTGCCCCCATCCTAGATTACTTTGATTGGTAGCTATCTTGCAACATTCAGCTATAAAAGTCATCTTCAATGGAACTACACTAGACCCCTTCTTAGCTAGTTAGGGACTTAGATAGAGAGACCTCATCTCTCCTTACCTCTTCATCCTTGATATGGAGTTGTTGAGTAGAGCCATTCATCTTTGTCAAGAAATGTGCTGGTGGAAACCTATCTCTCTTAGAAGAATCAGCCTAAAGCTTCCTCACCTTATGTTTATGGATGATATTATCTTAATGGGAGAGGGCACTTAATATAAAATGGTAGAACCATGAAGAATGTTATGACTCTCTTTGAAAGTGTAGTAGGCCATGGGATAAATGCCTCTAAATCTGCTATCATCTTTTCAAGTAATACTATTGATGAAGAAAAAAACAAGATTGTAGATATTATAGGAATCAACAGTGGAAACAATTTGAGAAAATATCTTGGTTTGCCAGTTAAGGAAGGTGGCTCTCTTAAAATCAAGTGATATGGATTTCATCATCCAAAAAATCAAGAGGAAAACTGTTGGGTGTAAATCTAAATTCCTCAGCACGGGAGGAGTAGACTAGTTATTGCAACCCAATTAAAGAGTGTAGTAAACTATTATGCTCAACTTATCCCCTTACTATGGAAGGTCATCAATGAAGTGGAACAAGCCTCTAGGAAATCAATTGATGATAAAAAAAAAAAAGGAAAATATATTAGGTTGAGTGGAGCAAATTGAAGAAAAGCGAGAAAAGAGGTGGTTTGAGCCTTACCAACCTAACCCTGCAAAGCAGGGACTAGATGATTAAGCTGGCAAGGCAAAAACTGGCGAATTTAGATATAGCTCCCTCCTCTATAAGCAGCTAGAGAATAAACATGATGGTAGACCCAAGAAGAGTGGCTCTTCCTTAACAAAAAGGTGAGGAAGGCAAATAGGTTCCTTCATGACAAAGCCCTCCTTAAATCATATCACGAGAGGGACTTACTCTTTTCCAAAGATAAGTGGACTGAACATGGACCAATGGAGGACTGACTTTATGGTCCCTTCAATCGATCTAGCCTCTTAACAACTCTTAGAGAAGTGTTGATGGGGATCATTGTCTAGAATGAGGATGCCATCCAATATCCCTAGATGATGACATCCAAAACAAACTCGGAAATATCTTCCTTGACGACGAGAATACAAAACTTACCACCAAAACTTGGATGTTTAGGGGAAATGGGAACTTGGAAGTGAGGGACATCAATAAAAAGCTTAACGATAGAACAAAAGATGATGGAGAAGATTAGAGTTGGATATGGAATACCATGTGTTTTCCAAAGATCAAGATGTTTATTTAGAGGGTCATGCATAATGCTCTCTAAATCAGACCAAATATATCAAAACGGCCCTTTAATATACATACCAAATGCCTTTTGTGTGATGAAGAAGATGAGATTATGGAGCACATTCGGAAGGATTGCTTTGTTACTGTAAATGCCTGAATTTTTTATAACTCTTAGAAAATAATTCTAAAGCTAAAATCGAAATCAAAACCTTAAAATTGACCCAAGTTAAAACCAAATTCTAGAACCTCTAAACAATATCAAATATGAATTTCATAACCTTAAGAAAAAGAGAACCCTAAAAAACAAAATAAATAATTCAATAATTGTTTGATTCAAAATCTATGTGCTAAACAATTCATCTATATGATTTTAATAAGTAAATCGAGACGGTATATCTAAACAATGTTCAATTAGAAAATTATCAAACATTAGACCATTCGGTGAATTTCATAATAAAAAATTTAAATCAAATACCAAAAGTCAACCCGAGTTAATACATAAGCCTATACTGGATTAAACAATCCCGAGAACTGCAAAATTAAATAAACCATAAAATAGAGTAAAACTTAAATTTTGAACTAAAAAATATAAGTATTACACAAATCCCTAGATTTAATAATCTTACGAGTAAATCTTAAAACCGGAATTGAAATCGGAATCCTTAAAGTCAACTAGGTCAACAACAAGCCCTAGTAAGACTAGATTCGATAGTCCCGCGCTCGCAACTCTAAAACAATAAGAATAAGATAACCTTGGATTATAGATTGAAATAATGTGATACAACCTAAAAAGATTAAATTCGTCAAAAATTTGCTCGTTTTGGACCGGAATGAGATTAGTTTTCGAAATCGGGGTCTTAACACGCAAAACTGTAAAAATATTCCAACAATATATCTAAGCTCATAATTAGACAAGGAATCATAAAATATCAGTTATAGAAATTTTCGGCTTCTAAAAATATCATATATAACCATTTTATGTATATTTTCATTACTATCGGTATTTTATTTGTCTAGTCTATTATTAAATTTACTATTTACTGCTATTCATTGTTATTTATTTATCTCTACTTTTCCTTACAATCCACCTTACAATCTGCATACCTAGTTACCTATTTCTTACATTTACATTATCAATACTACTTTTTACTAAACTTTCTTCATACTTTACTTATTATTCTTTACTAAAATTAAATTTTAATCACAACACCTCTCTTCTTCTTCAAATGGCCGGCCACTTTGCTCTCTCTCCTCTATTTTATTTTATTTTTTATTTATTTTTAGTCCTCTAAATTCCCTATACATTTATCTATAAATACCCCTTCCTTCCTTCACTTCTAGCACACTTTTCTTCTATCGTAACAAAATTCTATCAAAATTATTTCTCAACCTCTCTCTCTAAATTTCTCATCCACCTTCTTTCCTTCTTCCGCTCATACACAATCTTCTAACTTTAAGAAAAACTACTAAACAGACCTACTAAACAGACCTCCTAAACATAACAAAACTCTTGCAAAAAATCAAAACTCAAAAACCCCTCTCTTCTCTCAAAATCACGCCATCCACACACATACTTCTTCATTGTTTTCTAAAAATTTTCTTTCATCCATACCCCACTCTAGGTAAAACTCTAAATCTACTTCGTAAATTCATGCTAATATAACATGAAAAAAATATAAGTGTTTGGTTTCCAAATTCCCCATGAGCACATATTAGGGAATAAAAATATAGAAACAACATATTGTTTATGTCTTGTTTAACTCTATAACTTCATTCATATTATGTTATGTTATTATTCTAACCTTAACTTTATATATGTTACTAAGTATATGTAAGTATATATATATATATATATATTAGAGCCTAATGCTCACTAATCTAACATTTTATTTCCTTGCTTATTTATTTATTTCATGCAAATAAACAAGACTACTTAATTTCTAGTTTTAGACTTATCCTCGAGTCAAAACGTTTTTGGGACTTGTTCATAATCTAAGTCTTGGGAAGCCTTGACATGAACCTAAGACTCCCATGATTGTCTTGTTATTTTCTTACTTTTCTTTTTGAGACTTGTCTATTTCTAAGTTTCGGGAAGGCTTGAATAAAAGTCTAAGAATTCCACAATTTTCTTCTTTTCTTTTCTTTAAGCTTCCTTATACTTTTCATTTCTTTTCATGAAACTTGTTCATATCTAAATTCTGGAAAGTCTTGATAACAAGCTAAGACTTCCATATTTTGTTCTTATATTTGCATATTTAATTTTCTATTCTTTTATTTCTCTACATGAATTTATAAACCTTCCCATAATGTAACTGTTAAGTTCACATTCGTGCATGGATATATGACGATGTTGTTGTCTTAATAAAAGTTTCAAAATGATAATGTGGATTATTTTCTTATATATAAAAATTGGGCTAGACTCCTAAGAAAAAATGATTTTCAACACCTAGAAAGAATTTTTATAAGACATATGATAATTGTTCAAGCTACATTCATTTCAAAATATTAAAATAAATTTATCATGAATTCTTAATATTGATAATCCCTTGTTATGCAAGTTTTTCTTAAAAACTCATTTACAAGACATATGCCAATATTTTGATAAATACTTTGAATAAAACAATTTTCTTAAAGCAAACATAAAAATTGACTAACTAGTTAAAATCCTACTTAGAAATAAAATCGGTATACAACTTAAAGAACTAAGTTTTAAGAAGTAAATTAATTTTCTTTTATGAAGCTAAGGAAATATAAATAATAATTATAATAATTAGACACCCACTTTCAACAACTAAAAATTTTTTTTCCTTCCAAAAACGCAATAAAGGTCTATGTGTTGAAAAATTATGAATTAAGAAAGCGTTATTGTGAGAATGAAAGTTTAGAACAAGTCATCCACTTAATTTTTCTCATATGCTAAAAACTTAAAACCTTTTAGAGATAATAAGATTTAGAGTGATTTTTCTTCATAACCACATAAAGATTTATGTGATGGAAAATAATTAGTTAAAAGAAGTCTAATATGAAAATGAAATATATATGAACTCAAAATAAATATAAAATCATGATTTTCTTTAATTTAATTTCATATTTACAAAATCTAAGAATTAAAATTTTGTTTAAGAATCAAACTTAAGAGAATGTATAAAAGGAAATACACTAAGAGTTTTATGTCACAAATAGGTAAAATCATGTTTTATTAAATAAGAATTCTTGAACAAATATAAGACCTTTGAAGATTTCAAAAAATATATATATATATATATTAAATAATGATTTTGTAATTAAATCACATGTTTATAAAATATCAAATTTAATCACAAGTCAAAGAATGACCTTTCATAAAACTCTATCTTTCACAAATAATGTTTACGAATTCTATCTTTAAGACGACATCACTAGGATCATGCATATAATATGAGTTATTATCAATATTAAATAATTTTCAAAGGTAGAAATATTTATATGTGTTTGTTATAAAGTATCTAAGTATAGAAAGACTTGGGAAAAGTCGCAATTTAAGGGCTGGAACTTTCGAGTCAAAACTTTACCAACCCATTTCACAACCCAAATGACTTTAAATATTAAAAATAACCTTAGAAATAGATAGATTTTTTTGAACAGGTAGACAAATATTACTAATATGCGAAATTCGGAGTTAAAATGAGCAAGTTATGATTATTTTAAGTTGGAATTTCCCCTTCATCCAAATTTTGATGAAAATAACAAGATAAATTAATTAAGTTTAAGTAGAACTTCTATAAAATACCCATTATGGGTATTTCTTTTGTCTAGGTAACAAGGAATAGAGACTTCTATTCTTGAGGATTATTAGGACTAAGCAGATCGCATTATGGACGACAGAGTTTTCCTTCATGATTTCGTTACCTTGCTTGTGTTTGTAGATAATTGCACTAGATTTATAAGTAAAAGATAAAATGAATATGAATGGAGTTATGAGTTTATATGTATATGCTTCTATGAATGTGTGATGATGATGCTAAGCATATCGAAATCAACAAATGATGGTTTAAGTGCATCATCAATATTATATGTTGCTGATGTATATATGATGCCTGCTTGATTGTCTTTAGGTATACCTTAATTATACTTGGCTTCGACATAAATTAAATGGACACACATTACATTCGTTGAGTCACATGCTGAAGGATGCTACTCCTACGCAAAGAATCGGGAGGGTTCGAGGCCAAGAGGGCCTGTGGCCGTGCTCATTCTTAGAGAATTAAGGCATACCGGAGATACATTCCAAGGATGAGCCGTGCTGATCGATCGCTATGAGCAGGAGGCTCGGGACTAGCAGTAGAAGATCATGTAGACCTTCAAATATCATTCCTTAACCCTCAATACAGAAGACATAAATCCATTCTATGTATGGTTTTCAATTACCTATACATAATTGTTTGTATCACGTGGTTGTTGTATAGCATGCATAGTATATGCATAAAAACTAATAAAATTATTTGAAACATGAAACAAATAAAGGAAATATTTTACAAGCATGTTGTAAACTTATACTCCCATAGATTTTTGTTGAAACAAGTATACTTGAGACTTTAACCGTGGATGGGACACTAAAGAAATCATTGGTAGATTATTGAGCTTTTACAGAAGTAGGAGCCTAAAAGGGATTTACCTTCTTGAAATTTCTTTATGAGTAATATATAGGTTATATTAATATTTTGGAGATTTCGAGGAAATGTATTCATGTAGTCTTGAAGCCATTAGCGAGGGTATGCCCTTAAGAATTGTAATTAACCTTATTTATGTTTAATGTTAAGTATTTCTCCTACCTTGTTACTTAATTGTTATCAAAGTAAATTGCACTACTTCGATGCATTTCTTTCGATGTGTTGTATACCTTATGTATGATATGAAAGCTTTTGCATGACTAAGGAAGTTATACATGGGCTTTTTATTGTGTACGCCACACTGCCATGTTTAGGATACACCCCGAAGCATGACAATTACCAAATAGTAGTGGTTAAGTTTTCATCCCTTAACTGATTTCAACTATACCTTCAACTTGGAATTTAAGGCATGGATCAAGAAGGAATCTAAACCAATGGTAAAAGACCAAACAAGTTGCTCCCCCCCATGGCTTTGCTTCTTTGCCTTTTTCCTTCGGGGCATCTTTCTCAAATGTAACAGGCGAATTCATTCCACTCCCAGCCAACAATGACAACAAGTGACTAAGTCCATGGTGGTGGAATGGTAGAGTATTTCAAAGAAGAAAACACAAGCCCTTTTTTTGTGACTAAGCATAATCTACATGGAAAATTCCTCCACTACTTTAGCTCAAATTTAACTGTGATGTAGTGGTATCTAGCAGGCTAAAGAAAGCTACCATTCGAGGTGTGACTCCCTTGGAAAAATCATTACAAGATTTTGCAAACATATTGCCTTAAAATCCTCTCTTGAAACTAAGATCCTTAGCATCCTAGAAAGCCATCCTCATAAGCGTTGATGTGGACTTTAATTTTGTTATTTTTTAATCTGAATCTTTTACAGCTGTACAACTATTAAACACTATCCTCCTTCCCCTGTCTACCTTTTTGCTTAATCTATTGAATCTATTCAGGGATAAACTTATGCAATTGAAAGACTTCAAGATCTGCTGCACCTGAAGAAGTAAATGATATTGTTGGTAGTCTTGCAAAGAAGGACCTGGATGAGATTCCATTTCATGTTGCTTATGTGGCCATGTTTGAATTTTCTTCCTTTTGTTTATTTTTTAATCTTATGGACAATGTAATCCCTTTCATGGTGGAAGATGCAAGTCCAGTTGTGCTTCGTTGGGCATTGAGCTAATTTTGTAAGGACCCCTTGTGGTTGTGTTTTGCTTTGTTAATGAAATTTTTGTTCATATTTAAAAAAAAATTCTATAATAACAAATAACAGAACTACATATATGGAAAGTAAAATGTATCTTTAAAGATTTAAAAAAATAAAAATAAAAATTTATGATTGTCTTGTTCCATGAAAAATTTACCTAAGCAACTCAAAGCAATCATATAAACTCATTTCACAAAGTAAGTTGTCAAATACCATAGTGATATGGGCGTCAATTGAGATTATCACCCCTCACTTAGCGGAAATAACTATTTATTCCTTCATTGTTCTACTTAAAGCTAATATTATGGTTAGGGAATAACGATTCATATTAAATTGATATTACTGAAAATAATGAATAACAATTTATGTACTTTCACACACACATGAATTGTGGTTTATTTTTAATTTTTGTCATAAATACTCCCATTTTAAAAATATCACCTGTAATAAAGATAAAAAGTTATTGTATATATTTTACTTTTATTCTAATAATTATTTTTTTATTTTTTTATACCAAGTAAATGACTCAATAGACATTAATGGAAAAAAAATAAAACAAAAAAATATTATAGACGTATGATAATCATTACAACTCTGTATATTTGTATAGAATTAGAATTCATTTCTCTCTTTATTCCATATGATTAAGTGAATGAGTCGAATAGACGATTTGAAACAAGTCAAATCGAATCGAATTTCTAAAAATTCAGACCTAGTTCATATATAATAATATTGAGTTTAAGCTCATTTGAATTTTTACCAAGCCTAAAAAGTGTACGCCTGAGATCAAGCTTGTTAAGAATTCTTAAACCTAAGTTGAATTGGCTTATAAGCTTGTTGAGATTTTCAATTCTAAACGAGCTTGAGCTCAGCTGAAGCTCATTTAATTGTATAGATTTATTAGATTTATAGTTGAATTCTATAGTTTTTAGTAACTTAAAATAAATAATGTAAAGGCTAAATTTAAAAGTAAAGGTTTTAAGCCCATCAATAACCTGGGCCTAACCCTTTTAGGTTAAGTGACAGGGCTCATGGAGTCAAGTCTATGAATTGGGATGACTGAATGAGATTTAGCATAGTGTTTGGAGCAAGGACCGTTGGATCCAGCCGATAGTCCACTCTTAGCCTTTCTCCATGAACTCATGCACTTAAAAAGGTCTTCTATTGGTTAGAGTGCCCATGTAAAAATCCATCGATAAGAGGATCCGTCTCATCCATTGATGGAAAATATAATATGATGAATATCATTAATAGCCAAGCTTTATAAATACCTATCACTCCTCATCATTTTGAACATCTAGAAATTATAAGAAAACATCATCATGTTGCTGAAATACTTTACGAAATATTAGACAGAGTTCAGAGCGAAGAATATAATGTTTCTTCTCTAAAACAACAGGGTTAATGCTATATATCTACTCTACTAATCACAAGTGCGTTTGAGATCCTTAGATGCCTTTTATTCCTACCTTTTCACTTTTAATGTGTCTGCTTTCATATTACTCCTTTAATGCCATGTGTAGTGCGAGACACATGCTACACGCATGTAACCACTCTAAGTGGATTCATCCTGCTACAAATAATATATATAATTGTGTAATAATAATATATGAAGTAATGTATATAAAGAGACTGCTCTCAAGCTTAAATAAGAACTTGAATTTGATCCACTTTAATAAACATAGGTTATCTTTTGAGGCCATACTTGGCTTGTTTACGAAATGAACTCAAGTTGAGCTGAGAAAGCTTGAATAGTTCATGAGTGGTGTGGTCATATGTTGCTTCAGTTTCAGCGTAGCAGAGTATTTCTTTTATTGGTTAAAAGTATTTAATGGTTTCGTAAGGTAGGGTTCTTATAACTGGCAGTCATGTCTAATAAGCATACCAGTCAACCTAGAAAAAAGCCTTTAGATAATAAGACATATATGGATTTCAATTACCATAAGAAGATGTGTTGGAGGAGGAATTGAAGAACTAAATGCCTCATGTGCATGCATGTAACAACTAATCAAATTCATTGAGATTGACTTAAAAGAAAGCTGGGGATAATAACAAATATATGAATATCAATCATCATGATAAGAGGTGTGGGAGAGGTAACTAGGGAACTTAGTATCTCTTTTGCATGTATAACAACTAATCAATTTTGTAGGCTTAATTGTTGTTAAATCATTCCTAACCTCTTTCATGTATTGATTCCCTATAAAGCTATTTCAACAAAGTTTCAATGCTTTTTTTCTCAAGTTATTAATGCCTAGAATGTTTTAAATAAGAAAATGAGCTTGTACATATAGAATTTGGTCCCTAGTCTAATCTTTGGATGAAGTTGAGATAGATGGACAAAATGAGTTGTTGGATTCAACTTAATGATTGAGGATCCAGATTGTTGCCTCATAACTCTATATGATCTGTGAGCTTTGGTTTAGATGAAAACTTAGCTATAACTAACTCTTTTAACTTTTTATAAGGACTACTCGTCCTTATATAAAAGAAGCATGCTTTTCTTTTAAAATAAGCCTGAAGCTTATTAATGCTATATAGAGCTTAGATGGAAACAAAACTACCTTTTTAATCTTACACCTTTTTTGTACGTAAGACAATTGAATAGGCTTAAAATGGAGGAATCTCTATTCTTAGCCATTAAGTAAAATATCTCTAATTATTATTAATTGGATTTAGTTTCTAGCCTTGTCACTAATCTAAAATTAATGCATTAAATTGCCAATAGCCTTATGACATAGTAACATTCTCTCCTAGTTTCTCATGTGAGAGGTCTAGGTTTGAATTCCCTATTGTAATTGATAAAAAAAAATCAATGGCATTAAATTTGATTAAAAATCTAATGATTGAAATAATCCTCAACAATTTCGAGCAAAAAAAAAAAAAAATAGTCCTCAACAAAAATGATGGAGATTGAATACTTATTCTAAGCATGGTAAAAGAAAAATCCTTTTCTTATGAACTTGCTGCTTAACTTTTTTAGGCAATTAGTTGTATAGAAAGTTATTGAAGCCATAACATTGTTTTGGTTACTTATATGTATTGAAAAAATATATTGCTTCGGCTACTTTCTAAATTGTAAAAAAGTACAATTAGTTCTTTCCCATGATTTTTTTATCTTTCATTTCCTTGATAAGCAATAATTAACAAGTGATAATAAAAAATCTTCCTAAAAATATATTTTATTTATTTTTTTTTATTTTTTAGCTCTATAGCTTTGCTAGAGTATGTGTGTAAAATTTATTTGCCATGCTAATATACATTGGAGGGAAAAAAAAAATAGAAACAAAATGTGGACCCAAGCTTATTTAAGAAAGCAATAATTTTTAATCATCATATATTATACAATAAAGAAAATCAAACAATTGAAGGTATGTGGAAGAACATTATTACTATTCATATTAAAGAAAAACTTTTCATTAATTTTTGCAAAAGCACTTCAGATATCTAGAATATTCACAATCCACAGCAGTTTTTGAATTCTTATCCAATTCTAATGCTTCACTTGATATTCAAATAATATAATTAATTATAGTTTATTTTTATTTTACTTTACATAAATTAGTTCTTTTTATTCTTACAAATTTGATTTCCCTATATAACTAAGATAATTTTTTTAGATACTATTGCCATTATTGTGAGCTATTAAAGAAATGCACATTTGTTGATACTTTTATGATGTAATAAATTATTATTTTAATTTTTTTCCAATTAATTAAGGATGATAATTCGTGTATAGTACCTTATTGTGATAGTGAATCATGTAAATAAGTCAAGGTTTTCATTATATAAGCGATAAATTAATATTGTGTTTTTAAACACGTTAGATATATATATATATATATATATATTTTCTTAAACAAAGTTATATTGTTAGTATTAAAAGTTTTATGAAAATTGTGCAGTTGACAATTCACATACTTTTTATACTTTTGGAAAGTATCTGCATGGATATTTTTTCATCATATGGAAATGGCTAATACATTATGAATTTTTAAAATTTTGTAATATAAAAAATTCGCAGCAAAAAGTCTTTACTACTGTAATACTCCAGCAATTATGAATTGCCACAAATTGCCAATTATTAAGTTTTTTTCAAATTACAATATCTTGATACTATTTCATTAAACAGTATAAATCATTCCTATCAAACAAAGAGAGCCAGCTAACATTTCTCTCTCTCTCTCTTCTAGTTTCTCTTCCCATCAGAACTCTCTTTTTGTTTCTTCCCACTTCCACTTCAATTATTTATGTACTTCAGGCTTAATCTCTTCTCTTATGTCTCTCCCCTTCCCCTCGTATTGTTAGAATGCTTAAAGTATATCCCTCTTCTCTCATATGTTAGAATGCTTAAAGTATATGCTTATAAACTATTGCACTTGCCACCAGTATCGATGACTCTGGGTTGTTGTTGCATCTTGGATTATGACTTTCCCCAAGATATTTTTTTATTTTTTAGAATTATTTATATATCATTTAGTATTGTATCTAAATTTATTAAGAAGCAAATGTTTTTTTGTTTTTTTTCCCTATTTTACTTCATGAATCTATTATTTTCATGTATATAAGAAAAGAGTTTTACTTTTCTTTTCTCTTAGTATTAGTATTTGTAAGGGGAAAAAGCAATTAAAATTACTTCTTATTAAATAAAGAAATGGGAAAAAAATACATAAATGTATTGGTTTTTGATAGGATATTTTTACATACAATTATTTTTCTATTAACATGATCATGTTGCTGATTTCCCTAGCCATTATATATAATGGATTTTCCTTTCCTTAATTTTGTTGTGAGAAATCTAAATATTGTATTTAGGGATTAAAAGGTAGAAGATTATAATATTTCTTTGCCTAATTCTATCTTCATTTGATATTATAATTTGATTTTTGTTTCTTTAGATGATGCAATTTTGTTGCTAAAAAAGATATATGGATCGGTAACATTTTTATGAGTATACATAATGTTGGATCTTATTCTTAATTATTTATGGCCGCAATTTGTATAATGCACCTATAATGCATATACTTGAAAGATAAAAAATATAAATCATGTGATAAGAGATGACATGCCATTAATGTATAAAGGATGAGATTTTTTTTATGTAACTAGGATGATGAAATATTGTTATAACACAACTGGCTTTCTAATGGTAGAAGTGATGGAAATTTGCCAGTAGCAATTTGTAAATAAATTAAAAAAAGAAAAGTTTGAAAGTTTGAATTTTATACTTTAAAAAAAAGGAAAGAAAAGAAAGTTGAATTGTATAAATAAGAGATACTTAAAGGTATGTATTAACCTGACATATATAGATATAAATAATGGGTAAATTAAATTAAAAATTAAATTACATTATCACATCCCATTAGCTTAATCAAGATATCTCGCCATACATTCTAAGTAAGAATGATAGTTAGTGCCTTAGTGGCCTTAACTATCATTAGCAAGTAGAATATATAAGGCTTATCTTAATAAATTAATCTATTGATAGTTGTCAAGTGATGGCCAACAAACAGAATACAAATAATATGAAGAAGTGTAGAACTTTCCTCACATAGTCCTTAATTTTCTCGTCTTCCATTTTACTGAAACTAATCTTGATACTTCTTAGGAAATATCATATCTCTGCAAAAAGATCTATAGGAGTATGGGCATATAGCCAAGGCTCAATAAGTGGATATAAAAAGGATAATTATAATAATTATAGGACAAATCACAATCATTGTTATTATTAGAGTGCATTGTGCAGTTAATCAAGGTGCCATCCACAAAATGTTGACTGGTACATCACGAGATTAGAGAAATTAACCCCACTCTAATATGGGTTTCGAGGGGTTTGGTACGAATACATCTTCCATCAGATCCATAATATGCAATGGACTATTGTCCCCAAAAAACTATCTTGGATTATCCACTGATAGCTTTTAACCTATATCGTGACATTCTCTCATGTCACTTAGTTAAATATAAGTTAAGAGAAGAAACATGCACTTGGTTTCTCACCTTAATGCTCAATAACCAATGGAATAAGGATGTGAAATGTGATATGCTATGCATCACTGGTATTATTTTTCGGTACATTCATAATGATATGTTCTTACTAGGCGATTAAGCAAATAGTCCACATCAATACAACATGATAAATAAACATTCAACTTCAAAGCAAGATTATCAACTATATGTATTTTGAAAATAACTTACAAGCACAAACAATTATAATGTAAATAATATTCCTTTTTATGATTACCATATCAATGAACCACTTACTGCAATTGCAATTTATCACCTTTTCCCATGAACACCTAATAATATCAAATAAGGAATATTTATAAGTATCGTAGTTTCATGTGTAGGTTGGTTTAGTTTATCATTTTTTTCTCCTTTTTCTTGATGTATTTGGCAAGGACAATAATCCATCATTTAGCTTAGGCGAGGCTTAAAATAGATTATAATTTGAGTAGTAATTATAGGCTTTTATATAGTGTGTTTTAAGTAAAATATAATTTTAAGTACTAATTATAGTTTTATATTAGCTATTGTAAAATAATTAAATTATAATTAATAGTTTATTATAGGAAAAATAGCAAGATAAGTTAAAAAATAGTAAGGTTGATACCTAAACCTTTTTAAATTATATTAGTAATTTTGATAAAGATTTTGAAGTAAAACAAAGGAAATTAGCTATTTTATATTAATTTAAATTTACAATAATTATTTTACTCGAATCTAGAATCTTAGAAAATTTATTAAAAATGGCGAACATGTGATGGAAATTTATAGGAGAAACTATGGGATATTGATAAAATTATCTAGAATTTCCTCTTCTCACAATATCTCGAAAAATTACCAAAGATGAAAAGTAAATATATGTTAACTACGTCATATGATCTTAAATACGAACTTCTTTTAGGCTACTGTAGGTCTAGTTATTGAGTATAAGTATCCCCATTATATATAATACAGGAATAGTAGGTAAATAATTACGTATAGTTAATGTTAAATATAAGCCCTATAATGGTTATTTAAGGTAATTAGCTTATAGTTAATGGAGTATTTATAGGAAAAGTACTAACCTATGTTATAGATTGATAAAGTCAATATCTAAACTTTATATTAAATACTTAGAATATGATTAAAAATTATCATCTATAAAGCAGCCTTTTAACTATATAAATTACATCAATTACTACCTTATTAAACTGGCAAAATCTTAGATTGATTTTTAAAAATAGTAAAAGGCCAAGAAAAATTGTGAAATTTTTACAATATGTATCTATAAAAAGGTTTTATGAAAGGAGTTGAAATGACTTCATGAAAATTTCCACAATTTCCCCCCTTCACCACAAAAAATCACTACTTCCGGCCACCTTCTACCACCATGGCCTTGTTGAACTGAATGGAGGAATTTCCTACACCAAATTACAAAGTTTGGAAAATTTTTTATACTCAAATTGAGCTGTGGAAATTTCTGAAGTGGGTTTCGGTATTTATAGGTATTATTGGATCCTAAAAAATGACAGTGTCATTAGGGATAACAACGGGGCGGGTTAGGACGGGTCATATAAGACCCGAACCGCCCCGCTTCCCAATAGGGTT
Organism: Combretum micranthum; assembly: GCA_024138025.1. Lineage (NCBI taxonomy): Eukaryota > Viridiplantae > Streptophyta > Magnoliopsida > Myrtales > Combretaceae > Combretum > Combretum micranthum. Next base: position 254,407 of record JAMXBD010000245.1, on the reverse strand, counting down.
TCCCAATCCCGCCCCGCGACCCTACAGGGTTTTCTATTTAATACCCAAACCCACCCCTGTAGGTTTTGACCTTGACCCGACCGACCCGACCCGCCCGCCCTGCGACCGCTTAATTTTTTTTCCTCTTCTCAACACGTAGTTAAATTACAAAAATTTAACAATAAGTTTATCCTATAGGAGCTAATAGTTAGTTACATTATGCTTGAATGAATTTTACAAGATATGCCACAACTTTATTAAGAAATATAAAGGTTTAAAACTTCATAAGAAGATTTTCAAATGTAGATGAAAAGACATTTACTTCACTTACATAAATAACATAATACATATGTAGGAACCATGCCTTGTGAAGATTCAAGAATAGAAAAATATGTTTTCAAAATGTTGATAGTGAGAGGGAAAGTGAAGAAGCAATAAGGTCAGTGTGTAATGTGTTTACTGTGTTAGCTCAACAAGAAAATTCATAAGAGCTTTTATATCTTAAATACAATGGAGGTGCAGATCAAGATGTTAAAAGTCAAGAAATAATAAAAATATATTACATAATTGTGATTTTAAAATTTCATATTTAATTTTTTTAATTATTTATATTATGACGGGTTCGGGTTACCCATCGGGTTTTCTTAATGACCCGAACCCGTCCCGAAACCCTATAGGGTCAGCAAGTAATTTTCCAAACCCGTTCCGTGACCCTATAGAGTCTGACCCTATAGGGTTTTTAACGGTTCGGGCGGGCCGGGTACCCTATAATGACCCGCCACGGTTGCATCCCTAAGTGTCATCCTTTTTGCATGAAAAATTATCGGTGGCTTTATAATATTATGCCATGTGTCTCAAAACTTTGTGGCTATTTTTGTGCCATTTGTGATTTTTTTTTTTAATGATTTTTTCATTGATTTCATCTTATTTCATAACTTTATTTGTGAAAATTTTTTACTTTCTACTTCTTCTTCTTCTTCTTTAATGTGATATGTTTTAGTCGATATATAAATGAGTAGTGTATGGTCTTTAATAATTTTTATCTTATCTCTACTTAATTTTGTTCATATAGACTTATTTTAAGGGTAGAGTATATATTTTTATTTAAGAAGATATTTTTATTTTATTTTTATTTATTCAAATATTTCTGCTGTATAAAGGGTGACATATCATCAATTGATGTCACATTATGTCTCTAATGTGTTTTCCTTAATTTCTTAGGTGTGATTTTACTATTTTATCTCTTGAAAACTTAATTATTTACATATAGGGGGCAAAATAGTCTTTTTATACCATTAATACATTTTTATTTAATACGAGCTTAGATAACTTGAATTTTATTATTCGTTTTAATAATTCTTATATCTGCTCGATTAGCTATTATCAAGTTCTAACTTTGGCTCTTAATCGTATTCATAAGTATTCATTGTTTAATGTAATTACTTTAATCATAGTCTAATTTGTATAACTTCTTTAATTGATCTATTTGATTGGTTCCTATTTTCTTATGTGGTCTCACATACATCGAAATATACCAATATTTGATGGTAAGTTCATTTAAGGTATCAATGTTATGTAAAGTTCATTTAAGATCTCAATGAAAAACTAATCTAAATGTTGATACTTAATGCCTTAAATGAAATTTGCAAAATGTTGATACTTCATTTGATCTACTTTGTGAAACGTTGTTTCTCTTTTTAATCACTCGAAACGTTGATGCCTTAAATGAATTTACTTCCAAATATTGATATTTTCTAGTGTAATTTATCCTATAATTAATGCTCGTTTGTGTGAATACATCTTTTAACTTTTAAATGTTACACATCAACCTTTTAAATTTTGATAAACTGACAAATAATTTTAAAAGTTGAAAAAGACCCTCCATAATTGGTTGATGAAAAACACTCTCAAATTTATTCAACTATACTTTAATACTATTAAAACTTTAATAATAGTGTGGCTTTATTGAAGTAAAAAAACCTTGAGATAGAGTTCTATTAGAGACACCAGTCGGCTTTAAGGAAGGCTTGCATGCTATAAAGTCAAATGCTCTAAGCAAGTTACTATGGAGCAAGAGTGGCTTAGATGCTCAATTGGGTGGGTGGACTCAATGTAAATAGAGTTGTAAATGAATTGAGCAATTTACGAGTTACTTAAACTTGGCTGTTTTAGGCTCGGTTTGACCTGAGCTTGCTTAAGAAACAAGTCGAGCTCAAGCTCAAGATAAAGTTTGTTTAGTTTGACAATTTGAACCCAAGCTTTTCTCTTTGGCTCGCTCTTGTTCTATTGTTGAATTTCCTCGTTTAAAGATCTCGCGCAATCTAGGTTTGAGCTCTGGATTTGATATGTTAAGATCTTGCCAATGGGTTTGTGAAAAATACAATTATTTTATATACAATTATTTATATTAATATAATATTATAAATATAATTATTTATGTAAACAAGTGAGGTTTTAAGCTTGAGCTCGTTAGGCTAAACAAGCTGAATCTATACTTTTTAGGCTCGTTAAAAGTCCAATTTGACTTAAGCTTATTAATTTATTAAACGAGACGGGTTCGAGCCTTCAAAAGCTCAGCTCAACCTGGCTTGTTTACAGCTTTAATTGTAGAATTCTAATTAATGAACTCATATGTGAGCTGGCAAGGTTTCGTTCCTTCCCGAAGGAGATCTTATTAATACATATGTGTTATAAGAATAGACTGATTGCTTTGTTTGATATGTGGGAGGGATTGTTGAGAAAGTTAAGTTGGTGGATCGTTTATTGTTTTGGAGAAAATATTACATTTGTTAACTAAACTTTATCCATTCTTGCAATAAACTATCCAAGTTTTGTAATAATTAGTTTTGTACTTGAATTTTGAATTTTACCATTAGTAGTTATTATAATTGACCATTGAAATTTATTGATTTTTTTAATTAACTACTTGAATTTTTCCTATTTTTTCAATTAACACCTATTTCAGGTACTTATATGATCTTGAAAAGTTTATAGATTGTAAATTGATACTTTTAAATATTATTTGACATTTACTCTATTATTATTAAGCATGTCAATGTGTTGTTGCATCTATCTAAGTTACTTGTGAAAGACTTAACTCCTCTTATAAAGGGTTATTAGTTTGACCACCATTGTTAGCTACTTATTTTTGCTTGTGTTTCTTGCTAGGCATCTTGGGTGCTTGGGTGGCTTGAATGCTATAAATAGTGGGCACCAAAATATTGTTACATGATTTTGGGCAGGAAGTAGAGACCTTATTAGGGGCCATCCTTTTACACTTGAGGTTTGTAGAAAGGAACATAGTGAGTTAGAGGGGATTGTCGTGGTCTTTATGTTCAAGTTAGTAGAGGACTCCTTTTAAGAGGCGTGAAAACCGTAACAATAAAAATATATGGATTATAGGGCTAATTTCAAGTGAGGTGGATTCAAAAGAATTACGATCTCTTTTCTCATGTCTTTTTGATATATATAGTGGGGAAATATGCTTTTATTGGGCATTTGATACACTTCCTACAATCTACCAACGGGCATATGCCATTCATTGTGGAGCAGAAAGTGTAGAATTTGACACACTTAGCTTCTTGTTGCCTAGCATGTGGTATTATTTTGGATAATGGTAGTAGAAGGAGCTGCACATATCAACTTAGAGCTCTAGGCTCCATTTGGGAAAAAATGCCACAAACAGTTAGCGGTTTTTGATTAATATATAAGCGCTAAATTAATTTTTTTCCCTTCCTAAACGGGTAGGATCTGGCCTTTGTTAATTTTGTTTTTAAAGTTAATGTTATTTATAATAATATTTTATATGAAAATTGTAATTACTCTATACGTTATGTCAGGTTTTGGAACCTGATCAGTGTTTTTTCAAAAAAAAAAAAAGTACGAAAATGGGGTATATGGGAAAGTAAATATGGGGAGGGGTTGTCGAGGAGCTGTCAAGGACAATGCCTCTAGATTTGTGAAACAACGATGCCTTTGGAGAACAAGAGACAAAGGTGCCCATGGTGTGGGCGCCTCCAGGGCACATATTATAGGTGCCTTTACTGCTGGCCCCTAAAATAGGTCAAACATTATGCAGACACAGTAAAACAAACAAGCTCAAAATGTTGTTTACTAAAATTAACTCAGGATATTGCAATTATAAGAACACACACACATATATATTAACTTGAGTTTGATTAAATTACTTCAAAAGCAGTATCAAACCGGTCACAAGGTACTGCTTCGCAATTTGCATATGCCTTCTTTGCTACAGACTTGCTATACGCGCCACTCACTCCCTATAACAAATTAATTCTTCATCATCATCATCATAACAATAACAATAATAAGAAACAATAAAAACAACGATAATGATAATATCATCGCAATTTAAATGTGTAGATTACAATAAATACAGATCTGGTAAGCAACATGAAGGTGAGATCCATCACATATCAAATCCGAACATTGCGTAGATGACAAAGGCTCTGAAATAACAAAAATTATAACATGAAATTGTAAATTCAATTATACTGAAACTCATTAGATTTCCAAAAAGTGAAAAAAAAAATTAAGAAATATGAAACTATACTCGGAAGCGAAGCAAAATCTTCGGAGGTCCTATAAAGTTCGAGAGTAGCTTGATTTTGTTTCTTCTTGATCGTAGCTGCTTTGATTTCGTACAGTTGCTCTTTCTGTGTATATAGTGGAGTAGGGTGGAGAGGTGATGGGCCATTGTTGTTTATTATTTTGGAGGCAGCAGTGAAGATGCCTTTATTAAAGGTACCTATAATATGCGCCCTCAAGTAGCCCATAGCAAGGGCATGTTCGTTTGCTGGTCTCCAAAGGCGCCGTTAACAACGCGCTTACTTCAAAATCGCGGAGGACAGCGCCTCCACAACCCCTCCCCTTGTATTTACTTTTCCAGATACCTTATTTTCGTACTAATTTTTTTTTTTTGAAAAAACAACGATTGGTATGTCACTTATATTAAAAGCATACGTTAAATTGCAATTATTTAAATACCATGAAGACAAGTTGTACAAAATAAATCTAGAAATGCTTTATGGCTCTAGCCTATAGCTATTAAGAATATTAAGTACATGGAGTATCTATTACACTGTGTTTGCCTGTTTGGCAATCAAGTTTAGTAAGAAAATCAATGGAAAGAAAAAGAAATTGAATGAAAAGAAAAGAAAGGAAAAGAGATAAAATGAAAAAAAAAAAGATTATATTTTTTTGTTTAGCTTGTTAGCATGAAAATGAAAGGAAATGAGGTAAAATATTGATATAAATAGACTAAAATATCTTGTACTTTTTTACTTTACTTTTCATTTTTAAGGGTATTTTTGTAATATTATACCATTTTTCTCCTTGTTTCTTTACGTTTTTGCCCAAAATTGGATGGAAAGAAAAGTGCATCATCTTTTCCTTAATTTCTTCCAACTTCTTTTCATTTCCTTTGCATTTTGATGATCCAAACATCAAGCTTTCGCCAATTTCTTTTGCTTTCCGTTGTCTTCGTCGTTACAAAGCACAACGTTAGTTAAAAGTGGAACTAGTTTAAAAAAACATACATTTGTTTTAAAAATATGTGAGTACAAATCAAAAAACAAATGCTTGAATCTAAAAGGTACTATTTAACTAAATAATGAAACAACTTATTTTTGTTAAGATATATTATTTTTAAAAGGTTATATAAAAAATGTATAATCTCAAAGGGAAATGATTTGGTATCTCTTGTGTCTTGAAAAGGTAATTTTTTTCAAAAAGGGAAGCAACTTATATTGTTTTTGAAAAGTACTACTTGTAAATGAGGTTAAATAAAAAAGTATAATTTAAAAGTGTTGATTAGCAAACTCGGCTAGAAGCCCAGCAGGCCTAACACTAACAAAGTAGGCTACCTATAAGGTCTTGAAGGCCCATTAGGCGCTCTTGGTTGTCTTGGCCCAAGGACCCTAACCACACATCCGCCTCGAATCCTTAGTGCAGTTGGATACTCACTCTAGGATACTCCTCCATTTAGATTCCTTCCTCCTATTGATCTCCCTATTAAACAACATCTATTCGCTTCTTTACACTACTTCAGAGATACGCCACACCACTCCAATTTCCCACATCTTTGGGAGGATAACTTAAACTTCCCTAAGGGAATGAGGAAGAGATGAGTCGTTAACATTGTTCAACCATCCTCCATAAAAAGTCTACACCTACCACTTCAAGTCTGTGTTAGCTGCCATTTAGGGACCAAACCAGATAAAAGAAGAACATATTATGAGCCTCATTTTGGTATGACCATATGTATAAATAGTACCTAAAGGCTCGAGGTAAAACAATTTGATCTAATGAAATCTAAGTGGATTTTATTTCCCTTGATTCTCTAACAACCCTACACTAATAACTTGGAGTGGCCGTGTTAGACCATCCTAATGCACTACTAATGAGTTTTCTTTGGTTGTTGATCTATCAAATCTCTATAACCAAAATTTCATGTGCAAAAAAAAAAAAATGCAATTTTAAAATAAAAGCGGAACAATTTAATACATTTTTTAAGAATTATTATTGGAAAAAAAAGGTTAAATTAAAAAAATTAATAATAAGAAGAAACTTCCAAAATTTATATAATGCTTGTTTTGAAAATAGTGAGTGTAAAACCAAAAACTCAAGCTTCAATTCAAAATGTACTATTTAAAAACATTGAAACAATTGATTTTATTTGAAGAAATATTATTTATAAAATGTTAAATCCAAAATATATAATCCCAAAAGATTATATGTATATATATATATATATATATATATTTTAAATTGAAATAACTTATTGTTGTTTTAAGATGTATATAATTTAAAAAAGTGAAGCAAGTTATGTTTTTTTTTTTTTTTTGAGATTATTTCTGTTTAGCCATCATTTCAAAAAAAAAAAAAAAAAAATACAACAACATGGATGAAAAAATATTACATTATCACCAACGCTATATTACATGTTAGAAGTGTGATATGCGTGTGTAAGTTTTTTATGTGTATTGCATTTTGGAGGTATGAGACACAAGCAGTTATTGTGTATCACACGTAATTATTGTGTATCGCATGTTGGACATAAAATCTAGTTTTTTGTAAAAATTTGATGGACTATATTATTATATTGCATATTCATCATACGATACATGTGCAAATCTTTGTACTGCATCTCCAACATGTGTAAATAATTTTTAACAATGCGGGAAATTGACAATTTTTTGGGGATTTAAATACTCAATTATTTTTTAAAAGTTTATATGATAGGCCTGTATAATCAGTAAGCCTAATCTTGGCCCGGCTCACTTCTACACACAATTACCCTAGCAAACCAGGGTTCGTGATCACTCTGTTCCTCTCGTGTTTACACCTTGCCTCACTCTTTCCTTGCTCTCTGCTACTTGAAACCCTAAGTTCACTCTTCTTCTATGTTTCGTTTACTTCTCTTAAGATGAACAAAGAAAACTAATTTTGTTATATTGAATTTGCAGGTATGAAACAAGCCTATTCGAGTTGGCTAAACTCCTGAGACACCTTCTCCAGAAAATGGGGTTTGATATTCCCTTTTTGATGTATTTGCTTACTATTTATATTGTTGATTACATGAATTTGAGCTGGCTAAACTGTAAAGTAACTAACTATCTTGCTGTTTACACTTTACATATGTTTGTTACTTGAATCTGTTACACTTTGATACCCGCATGTGTATACATGCAGCTTATATATGCATATATACAACTCATGTTGTATAATATGCAAATCTGGTTTCTGTTTACTCCTAGTAGACAATGGTCTACTTAGTTGGTTTGTATCAGTTTTCACCTTTCTTGAAATAGTACCTTATCCTCAAGGTAGAAATCGGGATACAAACGTTTAAAAATATGTAGATCTTCCCAACTATAATCCTCTGGAGGTAGTCCCTGCCATTGAACTAATAACTGAGACACTTGAGAGCCTTGTCGCTGAATCATCCGTGTACCTAAAATACAAAGTGGTACCAATAATGGATGATTGCGAAATACTGTAGAGGTAACTCTAATGTAGGAATGACAGACCCATAGAGTTTGAGGCACGAAACATGAAAAACATTGTGAATGCGAGACTGAGCTGGAAGTTGAAGTTGATAAGTAGAGACCCCTATCTTCTTAAGAACTTGAAAAGGCCCATAAAATCATTTTGAAAGCTTGTGATAATCCCCACTCAGATATGTCTGTTTGTATGGTTGTAGTTTGACAAACACCAGATCTCTTGGTTGAAATGTCAAATTTGTTCTATGTTTATCAGCTTGTGCTTTCATTCTCTGTTGAGCTTTATGTAAGTTAGCTCTAAGAGTAGATAAAACTTCATCTCTGGACGACAGGTCAGAGTCCACAGCCTCTAATTTCGATGTCCCTCGTAAATACATAAGAACTGTGGGATGAAGACGACCATAAACCAATTAGAAAGGGGATTTCTGGGCACCTTCATGACAAGATGAATTATATGCAAATTCTGCCCAAGGCAAGAATTTAACCCACTTAGTTGGTTTATCCCATGCATAACATCTGAGGTGCTGTTGTAGTACCCTATTGAGGACCTCTATTTGGCCATCTGACTGTGGATGATAAGCACTACTGGTAAACAGTTTTGTGCCACTCATCCGAAATAACTCCTGCCAAAATTTACTAAGAAAAATAGGATCCCTATCACTGACAATGCTCCTAGGGAATCCATGAAGCTTAACCACAATGGATAAAAACAACTGAGCAACCTTAGTTGCAGTGAAGTTTGTATCCAAAGGTCCAATGTGACGTACTTGGATAATCGATCCACCACAACCAACATCACTGTGAATCTTTGTGATGTAGGTAAATGTGTGATAAAATCCATAGAAATGTCCTCCCAAATCCACTTAGGAATGGATAGAGGATGAAGAAGACCAGATGGACTTCGAGTACTATACTTAGTTTGTTGGTAAATCGAACAACCCTTGACAAACAATTCTACATCATGCTTCATTCCCATCCAAAAAAATTGAGACACCAATCGTCGATAGGTTTTAAAAACCCCAAAATGACTAGCTTAAAGAGCACTATGGAATTTATGTAATAAAATGGGAATCAAAGCTGAAGTGGGAGCTAAAAATAGTTGCTGACCTTTATAGCAGCTCATTCTTCCAATGTAAATCCCATTTCAATTGTCGACCAGCTTGGAGATCACCAATAATCTTCTGAAAAGATTGTAAAGTCGTGTATTCCTTCTTGAGCTGGTCAGTAAAAGCAAATTGTGGTAAAGAGCAAGCAAGATAGGTAAATGTATTATCATGCTTCCTTGACAATGCGTTAGCTACTACATTGTCCTTGCCTGCTCTGTACACAATGGAATAATCATAGCCAAGTAACTTGGCCAAATACTTATGTTGCTCTAGAGTCTGAATTACCTAAGTGAGTAACTCTTTAAGACTCCTATGATAAGTTTGAATAATAAAATGAGAACCCAACAAATATTGTCTCCACTTCCTTACTACCTCAACTACTGCATGCAATTCACAGACATAAGTGATAGCTTGCACAAGTGAGAAGGCAACTTTTTACTAAAGAAAGCCATAGGCTTTTCTTCTTGTAATAATACAGTACCGATGCCAGTCCTTGATGCATCTGTCTCTACAATAAAGTCCTTTGAAAAATCAGGCAAAACAAGTAATGGGGTAGAAATGAGAGAAGTTTTCAGTTGCTGAAAAGCAACTGTAGCCTGATCAGTCCAAACAAAATTATCCTTCTTGAGCAAATTGGTCAATGGGCTAGCGATGGATGCATAAGACTTGACAAATCATCTATAATAGCCTGTGAGACCCAAAAATGCTCTGAGTTGCTTCAAAGAAGTGGGTACTGACTAAGTAGAAATAGCTTCCAACTTATGTGGTTTAGGTCGAACCCCATCAACACCTACAATGTGACCCAAATATTCTATAGTAGGCTGACAAAAAACACAGTTAGATTGTTTAAGAAACATGGTATTATTAGCTAATAGTGTTAATACCAATTCTAAGTGTGTAACATGCAACTCCAAAGTCGTACTATAAATCAAGATGTCATAAAAAAAAACAATGACAAACTTTCGTAAGTACAGCTTAAAAATTTTGTTCATAATGGATTGAAAAGTGGCCGGTGCATTACAAAGGCCAAAGGGCATTACTAAAAACTCATAGTGACCCTCATGAGTCCGAAATGTAGTTTTCTCAACATCCTAGGATGCATTCGAATCTGATGATATCCTGCCCTTAAATCTAATTTAGAAAAAAATTTAGCCCCATGTAACTCATCCAACAATTTATCAATAGTTGGAATAGGAAATTCATCTTTCACCATGGCTGCATTCAGAGCCCTATAATCAACACAAAAGCGCCATGTCCCATCTTTTTTTTTTTCACCAAAAGAACAGGTGAAGAAAAAGGACTAGTACTATATTGTATCAGTCCCTACTCAAACATGTCTTTGATTTGTTTCTCGATCTCTCCTTTATGAAAGTGTGGGTATCGGTAAGGTTTGACATTAATAGCAGAGACACCTTCCTGCAAAGTGATCTAATGTTGTATATCACATAGTGGCGGCAATGATGACGGTGTCTCAAAAATATGAGGAAATTTGCCCAAAACACTTGTAATAAGTGGATTGTTGGTGAATTCCTGTGGAGAATCACCGGTTTGAGCCACTAATTGAAAACAAGTAGCCACTGAGTTCTTACTGATAAGCCTGCGTAATTGGTGATGAGTAATCTGTCCCACAAAGTAGAATGATCCTCTATCAATGTAACAGACTGACCCTGATGCAAATATTGCATGGTTAAAGCAGAGTAGTCTATAATAATGGGTCCTAAATCCTGCAACCACTGTACAATCAATACTAATTCAGCTCCCTAAATAGGTAAGACATAAAAAGAAGCGATAAAAACAATGCCTTGGATTTGTGCAAGAATGTCTTTGCAAATCCCATGGCATTGGAGCTTTTCTCCATTTCCTATCATAACGAAAAACTATGGAGCTTTATGAACTGTCAAACCCAAGTGTTTAGCAACATGACTTTGAATAAAGTTGTGAGTGCTACCCGAATCCACCAAAATTAACAAATTGGAATGGCAAACAGTGCCTTGAAACCTCAGGGTTTTTCGGACAGCCTCTCCATTTAAAGCATGGTAACTGATTGTACATGAAGTATCCTCAATAGTGTCATTGTCCAAAATATCCACACTCTCAGTTATGTCCTCTGCATCCTCAGACTCATGAATAGACAATAGAACTAAAAATTTAGCCTTGCACTTGTGATTTCTATGAAATTTTTCATCACAGTTAAAACATAGTCCTTTGTCACGTCGTACTTGCATTTCTTCAGGACTCAAATGTTTAATAGGTAAAGAGGATTTACTTGTATGAACAGTAGTAGATGATGAAGGTGAAAATTGTGGTTTAGAAAATTGTAATGGAACAGTTGAAACCGGAACAGTAGGAGTGTAGGGTTTAAATGCTTTATATTGATCATTCAGTTTATCTTCATGTAATCGTGCAAGCCAAATAGCATCCATCATGTTCTTAGGACGTGCAAGTTGTAATTCTCTTCTAAGTACAGGTTTTAACCCAGAAATGAAACAACTAAGGAGAAAAGAGTCAAAAAGACCAACCGTACGATTACAAAGTGATTCAAATTGAGATTGATAATGAGCCACCGTTGATGTCCGAACTAGCTTTGATAAAAGCCCCTAGACATCCTCATAGGCCGATGGACCAAAACGGTTTTGTAAGGCTTCCACAAATTTTGACCACGAGGTCAGCTGCTTGTTAACATGCATCCATTTATACCATTGAAGAGCATCCCCTTCGAGAGCGAAGGAAGAAATGGTAATCCTCTGTTCATCTTTAACATCATGAAATTCAAAAAATTGTTCCACTTTGAATATCCATCCCAATACCTCAGGCCCCGAAAATTTTAGAATTTCCAACTTAATTCTCTTAAGCAAAGAATCTATATTGCTATGTAACCCTGAAGATGATGAATCATTGTTGCTATGATCGGTATGAATAGAAGTGGAATGATTCTGATTCAATTCCAATTTATCAATGCGATACCCCAAAGTTTTAAAATTTTCTTGAATAGCTAATGGAGTATTTTTAAAGAAATCCATGTCTATTGCAGAGTTGTGTGATCTTGTTTCAGAAGCCATGAATGAAGAAGATAACAGAATCACAATCTGGACAAGAGCACCAAAATGATAGGCCTGTATAATCAGTAAGCCCAATCTTGGCTCGACTCACTTCTACACACAATTATCCTAGTAAACCAGGGTTCGTGATCACTCTGTTCCTCTCGTGTTTACACCTCGCCTCACTCTTTCCTTGCTATCTGCTACTTGAAACCCTAAGTTCACTCTTCCTCTATGTTTCGTTTACTTCTTTTAAGATGAACAAAGAAAACTAATTTTGTTATGTTGAATGTGCAGGTATGAAACAAGCCTATTCGAGTTGGTTAAACTCCTGAGACACCTTCTCCAGAAAATAGGGTTTGATAATCCCTTTCTGATGTATTTGCTTACTATTTATAGTGTTGGTTACATGAATCTGAGCTGGATAAACTATAAAGTAACTAACTATCTTGCTGTTTACACTTTACATATGTTTGTTACTTGAATCTTTTACACTTTGATACCCGCATGTGTATACATCCAGCTCATATATGCATATATCCAGCTCATGTTGTATAATCTGCAAATCTTGATGGTTTTTGTTCACTCCTAGTAGACAATGGTCTACTTAGTTGGTCTGTATCATTAGACCTTTGAATATTTTTTAAATGAATTTTTTTTTCTCCCATCACTCTTAATTGTTTTTCAAACAAGTTAAGTCGAATTAAGTTTTTTAAGGCTTAGTTTCAACCCATTTAAAAATGACTAAGCTTGAGATCGGGTTTTTTTATTAAGTTTGAAATTTAGGTTCAAAATACGATCTTTCAGAAAATCAAACTTTATTTTGAGCTAGAGCTTAGTTCATTTATAAATCGAGCTCGAGCTCAAGTGAAGCCTAATAGAGTTTTTAATCAAGCTTAATCGAGCTTTGATATAGTCTTGAAGCTTATGTTTGATTTATTTAGATAGTTAATTTTTAATTATATTTTCTCCATGCTGATTCTTTTTCAAAATTTAAAAAAAAAAAATATATATATATATAGCGGCATTGAATATATATTAAATAGAATTAATTTTTATTTTTAATTATACATTTATATATGCTATATCATAAATTTTAAACTCAATAAAATTTGCTTGTATTGATTTGATTAGATAAATAAACTTTATTTTAATCTTTTTTTTGTCAATTATATTGTAGTGTAATGATTTTTTTTAAAGATATCATATTTGAATCCTCCCCATATTGTAATTAGGAGGAAAAAAAAAAAAAAGAAAGAAAAACCTCCAAGCTCGACCTGCTGGGCTCATTGGCGGCACTAGCCCACCTGATGTGGCTCCATCATTTCACACGTCACTTTTAAATAAAACTTTAACGGGTAATTCCATCACCATATTTCATATCCGGAGAAATTTCCCATGCTAAGAACAAAACAACAAATATTATTATTTACTTTTGCAAAAAGCAATTACCGAAAAAAGAAAACTTTTGCAAAAAGTGCCACATTCTTTCAGAATAATCGAAATCCGTCTCTGTGATCGCCTCCAAAAATCTCTTCCGACGATCTCAATTAGGTCAGTTTCTGATTCTTATCCGATTCCAATACTTTTCATGATTTCAAATAAATCGATCCATATAGTTTGATTTAATCGTACTTTTAGACAATTAGGTTTTTCCGTTTGATTTGGAAATTCAATTTCCTGCGCAGAGGGAGAAGATGAGTGAGGTTTTTGAAGGATACGAACGCCAATACTGCGAGCTATCCGCGAATCTATCGAAGAAATGCACCTCTGCTGGAGCTTTTGATGGAGGTAAATTAGTATTTATTTTTTTAAAGCCTAATTGGGTTTGCCGCAATATTCTGTTTTCTTGTGAATCAGTTTTGTTGAATCAATGTTGATATGAGATTGAATTTGAAGCTTTTCCCTGATTAACTAAGATGGGGGATTTTGCCTAGTATCTCGTTGTGCATCGTGTAAATTACTTAGGGTTTCGATTAGTATACAAAGTTGTCACGTCTTTTTGGGACAGGTTAGGTTTGGCCCTCCTTTTTTTCCCCTTTCTAAATTTATTGTGCTCATCATATAAGCCGATTGTGTAGGTGAATTTAGGGGTTTGCCATCACATTTGAAATTGTTAAGTTTTGAACCGAGAGTACGAGGTTGTATTTGGTGCTATTGAAGAACCACTTAGTGGTGCATTAGCCTTGGTGATTCTGGAATTATGTTGTTAAGGGGAGCATTTCAGTAGTAAATCTTGCTGATCTTCAGGAAATGGTACTTCTTTTAACATTATCGTCAAAATAATGGAGAATCTGTAATAAAATCATGCCTTTTGACCGCTTTTCTGGTGCATTTGCAGTTCATGGTTTTTGGTTGCTCGTGATATGATATACCCAACACAATTTTATGCCATTTTTTCTTTGGTTTTAGGAACTCGTGCTACTCCTTTCAGTTTCTTTTCCAAGCTGGTCGACAGTGCTTTACTTGAATGATGACAAACACTCTGTTGGTGCTCTAGTGAATACCTTGTTGTGAATACGTCAATGGACACTTCCTTGACTGTTGATAGATTTGCTCTTTATTGGCATAATAAGATACGGAAATTTCTATTATTGCAAATGTTATTGCGTAGAAACCATCATTGTGGCGTAACCTGTCTGGTATTATTACTGAAGTTAATTCTAGGGTTTTGGGGGATTTAATTTTAGCTGTACTTGCCAGTTGGTTCCTTTGCATATGTCCTTGTATGACCAGATGTGTTCTTATGTGTTTTGCTGGGCCATTTTTTTATGTTGATTTTTGAGAGTGGTCTGTTTCTTAATGACTGTTGATATGCAGAGCTGAAGAAACAAAAGCTTTCGGAGATAAAAGCAGGAATTGATGAAGCAGAAGCATTGGTGCCTAGCAATTTCTTTTGGAATTTTTTTCTTGTCTTTGATTATCATGTCTTGCATTTGCATATGATTCTATTTTATCCCATCTTTCTCATTAGATTAGAAAAATGGATCTTGAGGCAAGAAGTCTACAACCAAGTGTGAAAGGAGCACTTCTTGTTAAGTTGCGGGAATATAAATCAGACCTGAACAACCTGAAAACTGAGGTTAAAAGACTGTCTTCTGGCTACTCCCATTTGGCTGCTCGGGATGAATTGCTGGAATCAGGAATGGCTGATGCTGTAACAGTAAGTTTTATTCAGTCGTCTTTTGCTTCATTTCTCTGTTCTTGTCTTTACTGCATCCAATTCCGTTTTTGAATGTGGTTTCCTTTACAATCTATTTGGAGAGTCCCATCTCTCATGCAATTGGTATTCATGTGCACATGCAAAACAATGAGGCATTTAACTTTTGGGCTTTTTGTAACTTGGAGAGATGACAGAGTAGCTTGGTGGAAAGTACCCTCAGAAGATGTTTGTTGTTGACATCTCTGCTGAAAAAAAAAAAAAAAATGGTCCAGTTAAAGTACATGTGGCACCTCTGCACTGTTGCTTTAAAAAAAAATTGTCCTGTTTAACAATTCTTCTTCTTTTTTTTTTTGGTTAAATAGTAATTATTGTTCTTGTTTAGTAAGCATTCTGGGATGCATCTGACTTTAAAGTGATTGGCCACTTTGGCGGCTTTGTCTGGTTGTATTGGCTATTATCAGTTTCATTAATATCTCGTCTTCACTAAGTTTTTGTGGAATTTTTTATAGGCATCAGCTGATCAAAGAGGGAGGCTGATGACATCTACAGAAAGATTGGGCCGAACTGGTGAAAGAATAAAAGAAAGTAGGAGAACCATGCTCGAGACAGAAGAGCTTGGTGTCTCAATTCTGCAGGACTTGCATCAACAGCGACAGTCTCTCTTGCATGCTAATAACACGGTACTTTAAAAGTAGCCTTTGTTTTATGTGCATTAATGAATTTTGTCAGGCACAGTACTTTTAGTGCTGACCCCAGTTCTAGTGGTATAGAAACGATAGCATTGAGCTCTTGCATTTCTGTTGTAATTATGGAATTTCTGCTCTTGCAGCTTCATGGAGTGGATGACAACGTTGGGAAAAGCAAGAGAATTGTAACCAACATGTCAAGAAGAATGAACAGGAACAAATGGATTATTGGCTCAATTGTTGTGGTCCTTCTTATTGCCATTGGATTGGTATTGTACTTCAAACTCAAGTAGCCAAGCTTCTCTTGTTTGTTCCAGCATCGTTTCTAAAGAGAAGTGTCTTGTTCGTTTGGGGCTTTCTTTGGTTATTTGTGAGTTTGTTGTCTGAGTGAAGTATAAAAATGTAAGCAAATCCTTATACCTCTATCGATTCTGATAATGGGACCTCTCATGAGAATTGTATTCAAGTATTATGTCAATTTTTTGTGAGAGACTTCATTGTTTGTGGATCGTTTTCGCACTTGTTGTGCACATGCTACGCGCAACTAGTAGTGGATACAGGTCCAATTGCGTCACAATCAAAATGTAATATTCAATTGGTTCAAATTTCGAGCCTTCATTCGGATTGGATGTGAACTAAACCAATTTCGCGCGGAGACCTACTTCAGTTTGATTCTTGGATAGATTACCTTAGTTTGGTTTTGCGCCCCTTTTTACAGGGTATTTTCTTTCTGATATGTTAACAGTCCATACTAAAATAGACAATATTATGGTTTGGTTTGGTTTGGTTTGTTTAGTTCGGTTTGATTCAATTACTGAACTACGACCGAGAATGCACGTCGGTTTGATATTATCAGGAAGACCCTACGAGGCTAGCCAATGAACTAAGACTGTTGACCAAAACATTCATATTCCTTAAAATAAATATTTATAATAAAGTGGAATTTGGACTGAACCGGAGATGGCCGGTTCTCAGAATCGTTCGCCATCAGGTAAGGTTGTGTTGCACGTTCTTTGCATTGAGATGAAATGCGGATTGGGAGAAGGCCACTGAAGGGTGAGTTTTACAGTGATGTTGGTTTACGGGAATGAAATTGGTATTCTATTTTTACTATAAAAAAAATCTATTTCTCTGGTTTTGTAAAAAATTTTATTAAAGGAATGTTATTCTATGTAACATGGAATAGATAGAGGATTTTTATTATTATTTTTACTTGAGGAATGATATATTTAACTAAAATGTATATTTTGTTTTAAAAATACCCTAATGATAAATGAAAAGAATTACTATTTCGTTTTAGTTTCGTTTCATTTCAGTAAACTAAACGTAACGTGTTATTAGAGATGGTTAGGTTGGTGGCATTGATTATAATATTCTTTATATTTGTTTTCATTCGGTTTATTCTATGAAATCTTATAATATACATTAAAATGGTAAAAATATGAGTGTGGGATAAAAAAAAATAGAAGGGAGGACATTTTTCTAATTAATTTCATATATTTAACAAGTTGGAAGCAATTAGCAATATATATACACCGGTTTATTTGTTGGCTATCATCATAAATAGTAGCAAAATTGAAACTTATGGAATTTCATTCCCTGGAATAAGTGTGACTATCTCTATGAGTCCTAGATCTATTTTTTAGGGTTCTCTCTCTCTCTCTTGTGGGAAACACTTCCTTCACTAGAAATACTGACTATATTCTAAAGTGGACCAAGCTATTTCTCAAGCCAGAACATAAACAAGCTATTCAAATTTTGAAATTCATTTGCCCCACAAATTATGGTTTTATGAAATTCGGTTCTTTGAACAGTTTTCCAACTTGATCATTACAAATTGAGAAATGTAGACAACATTTATCGAGAATCTTTCGCCAATAAGGTTATAAAAGTGCATGAAAAGATATACAATATTTCCCCCCATATATACGACAAAGTTCACAAAGGATTTGATTATAAATTCAGGAGTCATTGTATTACTATGTGTGTAACATATGTTTATCGGGAAATGTGGAATTGGTACATGAATTTTCCATAAAAACTACTTAAATGATGAAGTGTTAATTTAATATTTAATCAAATTTATTATAACAATTTTTATTATCTCATTAACATAATTTACTTTATTTTCTAATGTGTAAGAAGCCACTTATCAATGATATAGTCTTTTCTAAGTCAACAAATATAGTAAACCGTGATAAGAAGATAGAAAAACCATAAAAAGTTTATATTAGTTTTAAATTGATCACTTTAAAGTTTATATACTAAATTGATTTTTTGTTGAAAGTTCAGCTACCAAATTTAATATTTAGCTTATGTTTATGTTCTTTATCTAATTAGATTAGCAGTTGTATTGTAATGGAATAGTTCTTGAACAAGAAAAAGGGTTATCGGAGAAGCATCAAAGAGACAAAATAGGTAATTACAACAAATTAGGATGGATGCTGTGGGTCACAAGCAAGAGAACAATCAAATTGAAAGCCATTACTTTCATAAGCAAAAATAAAAGCAATTAATAGGCAGTAGTGGTCAGTCAGGCCCATCTGATTACTTTGAATATTGATTTGACTAATTAAGGTTCAAAAACTAGCATATTTAAGAAAGAAAAACAAAGCTCAATTATGCAGGATGAAACCTAATAGATACTTGAGTCTATTGGAAAAGGCTATAACATTTCAAAACAATTTTAACAAACACTATTACTAATTTAACAATCTAACATTTTATGTTTTATTCTTTGCGTCATGTCACTCCAGGGGGGACTGCTTAACTACCCAGTAGAAAGCAACAAGAGAATTCCAGGGATTATTTATGGAAAAAAAAAGGAAGAAAAAAAACAATTGTGTGCTAAGGAGATTGTTAAACTGTTAGGGCTGTGTTAATCAAAGCCAACTAATAATACCTATTCCCTTATTTGCATGAAATTTGACTTCCAAAGACAGCTCCATGAGGCTTTTTAATTTCTTCTTTGTAGGGAAAAACTTATTACGCTTACTAGGTAGTATTAGCTATTCTTTTTTAAGCATAGAATAAAGCCACTGGTTCTATTACCACTACCATTACCACTACCTTTATCATTATACTTGCATTGTAATCATAAAGCCCATTTATAGTAAACCATCATAACCATGTGCACCATAGTAGCTATTGTTGTATCTCTAGCATAGCTACCATATCTAAACCACCATCAACACCTTTAAATGATCGTCAACATTATACTTGTCATTGCCACTACAACTATCATCATTGTAAATCCTTTTATCACAACTACCACCATTGTTATTCTATGTCACCATTAGCCCTTTCTCCATCTTCCCTTGTGTAGCATTGCTACTAGTGTTATTAGTGCTTTCACCATACTATTATCAATATTCCTACTACATTATTACTGGTTGCTATTAACACACAATCCCATACTACTGTCAAATGATGACCATTGACTATGTTGCCACAACCACCACCACCTTTGTACTACAATCATATTGTCATTACACCATAAGGATCATTGCATTTGCATCTCCAACTTTCCTTCCGTTGTTGTCTCCACTAGCATCATGTCATTAATCCCATGACTATCATCATTGCACCATATCACCACAATAACCATCACACCATCATGTTCATGTCATTAGTTCCATGACCATCATCATCATTGCATCACCATAAATACCGTTACTTCAAACTTTTTCCCCACTCTTCTATCGATATCACCACAATAATCATCCTACAATCGTACAATAATAATATCAATATTCTTGTAGTGCTAGTAGTGGTTATGGTATGGCGAACATGTGTAGTGCAGTTTGCATTTTATTGATGTAGGATTATAGTAGCTGTGGTGCTAATAATGATAGTGACAAGATGGTTAGATAGGATGGTGGTGATAAGGATACATGATGCTTTTATTTTATGGGCATGTTATAATATTATAAAGCACACAATAAAGTAATCATTTCTTATAATAGAGATTGATGGAAAATAAAATAATAAAATACGTATTACTTATAAGTAATGTCAAAACCATTATAATCTAGTGGTACAAATGTTGATTTTCCAGTAAAATGAATTAGACGTGATACTCTCTTCCTTAAATTATACTATATAATAGTATTTGACAAAAAAATGGAAAAACCTATCTACCTTATAACTAGTTGGTGCGACACTTGCATGAAATGCTAAAAATGCCAAATAAATGAATCAATTGTGAGATTATTTGAAAAAAGAAAAATATAGTTTTTTTTTTTCTGAGATCATTATTATTTAAAAAAATAAGCAACACATTTCTTTATAAAAATATTGTGATTTCTTATACATACATACATATATATATTACATCCACAAATGGTTTGAAATAACTTATTAATCAAATCACTTTCTCTCTCCTTATTTATAAATTTTATATTTTTTACATATATATTATAAGGTAAATGTCACGTTGGTTACTTGATTTATAAACTTGTATAATATATCAATTTACTACCTACGAACTTTTTGACTTTATTCATTTATAATAGCTAGATAAAGAATCTAAATGTCAAAATAAGTAAAGTTCAAATAACTAATTTTAAAAATTTTCGAAAGTTAGATATCTACAATTACAACTTATATAGCAAAATTAATATTTTAAAATTTCACATAAATTAGTATAGTATACTCTTTCATCGGTTTTAATGTTATTATTATTAGTATTGATAAAAATAATGGTAATCTACATTGTCCACAGGGAACAGGGTTTCTTTCTCCTCTGTGTTTTCATTTGTGAAATGGTCTCATTGGTCTCTTTCCTCTTTGCAGACAATGACCAAGTGGTTCTGTATCTAAATTCTCACTTTCTCAGTCGTTCCCCAGAAACAAGTTAACATACCTCAACAGCTCCTCTCTCATGACTTATGAAATGGCCCAACCCCATATCCGTCTCCTCACTCTCCGGAAACTTTCGCTCGCTTCTCCGATCCTGCGCTCGCCGGACTTCTCTCTCCACCGGGAAAAAGATCCACGCGATAATCCTCACCACCGGCACCACCGCCGCATGCCCAAAATCCTACTTATCTAACACCCTTTTGCACATGTATGCTTCTTGTGGAGATTTAGCCGCCGCCCACAAACTGTTCGACGAAATTCCTAACTCAAATAAAGACACCGTTGACTGGACCGTATTAATGGGCTGTCTTTCGCATCAAAACATGGCCTTTGAGGCTATTAAACATTTTGTTAAGATGAGAAGGTGTGGTGTTAAGCCGGACGATGTGGGTTTTGTTTTGTTGTTTGATGTGTGTGCGGACTTGGTTAATTTGGAAATGGGTGTTCAGGGACATGGGTGTTTGGTGAAGATGGGTTTTGGGGTTAGTGTTAGGGCATGTAATGCGCTTATGGATGTGTATATGAAGTGCGGGATGGTGCATGAGGCAAGACGGGTGTTTGGGACAATGGAAGAGAGGAGTGTAGTGTCGTGGACTCTGGTTTTGGATGGTGTGATTAGATGGGAAGGTGTTGGAAATGGGAGGAAGGTGTTTGATCAAATGCCCGAGAGGAATGAAGTCGCGTGGACTACAATGGTTGTGGGCTATGTGGAGGGTGGTTTTACAAGAGAAAGTTCGTGTCTTTTATGTGAAATGAAGTTTTGCTGGGGCTTTAGGTTAAGTTTGGCTTCACTCACATCCATCCTATCTGCTTCGGCGCGTTCTGGAGATGTAATGATAGGAAAGTGGGTTCATGTGTACGCATTGAAAACAGTGGGAGTGGATATGGATGTTATGATGGGAACTGCTTTGCTGGACATGTATGCAAAATGTGGTAGGATTAATAGCGCCCTCAAGGTTTTCGAGTGCATGCCATGGAGGAATGTGGTAACATGGAATGCAATTATTAGTGGATTGGCAATGCACGGACATGGTAAAGTTGCATTGGATATGCTCCCACGAATGCTTGAAGAAGCAGAGCCAGATGACTTCACATTTACCTCCTTGTTGAATGCGTGCAGCCATGTGGGGCTCATTGACCAGGGTCTGAGCTTTTTCATGATCTTCAATGTAAATTTGGTGTCTCACCTAAGATGGAACATTATGCCTGTATGGTGGATCTTCTGGGACGGGCATGTCGGATAGAGGAAGCTGAAGCGCTGATAAAGACAATGCCGGTGCCTCCTAATGAAGTTGTTTTAGGAGCACTTCTGGGGTCTTGCTATGCTCATAGAAAACTTGAAGTGGGTGAACGGTTGCTACAGCAACTGCTACAGTTCGATCCTAGCAATACTGAGTATCATATTCTGCTTTCCAACATGTACTCTCAACAAGGAAAGTTGGAGGAAGCTAATGCTCTCAGGCGTATTCTCAAGCGTAGGGGCATCAGAAAAATTCCAGGAATTAGTTCTATTCATGTTAATGGCCAGTTTCATCGATTCTCTGCTGGAGATAAAATGCATCCACAGACTAAAGAGATTTATAACATGCTGGATGAGATGATCCAGAAACTGCGATCAGCCGGATATATTCCTAACAATACATCTCAAATGTTACCTGGTGCAAGCCATGTTGATGTCAGAGCAGATGAGGATGAAGAGAGGCAGCAAGCACTGTTTGCACATAGTGAGAAATTAGCAGTTTGCTTTGGGCTTATGAGCACAAAGGCTGGAACTCCGCTTTTTATTTTCAAGAATCTCCGAATATGCCAAGATTGTCATGCAGCAATGAAGCTAGTGTCTAAGATATATGAGAGGGATATTGTTATTAGAGATCGCAGTCGCTTTCATAAATTCAGGCATGGTGCATGTTCTTGTTCTGATTACTGGTGAATTCATTGATGATTGTCTTTTTACACTGGCCAACTACAAATCAAGTCATTTTCTGTTGATGGCACAAGAGTGTTGATATGAATGAGAAATCTATTATCATTCTATGAACTTAAGATGTTGAAGGATCTGCATTAAGAGAATGATAATGACAAGTTAATAACATCAGCGTCTCAAAGGATTACACGAAGGTTCATACAATTCTGTGATCTCTCATAAAAGAATTCAAGGCTGTTGCTAAGGAAGATGTTTCTGGAATAACAAAAACATGCAGTCTCAATGAATATTACTAAGCACTTCTTTAATTGAAACACGGGAGCAGTTGAATAATCAGTGAGATGCCTCAAATTCATCTGATATGTCCTCCGAGTTCATGAGCAGTTACATCTGAATAGTCTATTGTGCTAAAGCAGAATCGCGCTTCATGCATCTTTGGCAAATACTTTCCTTTCTCTCCTTTTTGGGGTAGCCACGGACGTTGACAAAACGAAATGTCTTTTTCTCCCTGCATGTCAAGCCCTCCGCTTAAGCGTCTCACGTTTGAATCTGCTATAATCTGCAAGCAAGCTCCCATTGACTTTGTGCTTCATGTTTTCCACCAAGCGCTGTAGCACCTGAAGTCAAATGAAAAATTCTCTGTTATCCATTTGAAGCACATATCGCTGAGTTTAGAATGAAAGCAGTGATGTAAAAATGATTGAAATTGAGGTGGGATTTGTATCCTAACTGATTCTGCAACACCCCTTAAGACATCTTCAGGAACCAGAGCGAGCACTGGAGGTAAAATAAAGCTTATGCTCATCTCAAGTTGGCCCTTAAGCCGGCTTTTCATGCCCCTTCGCTCTGGATATAAGGCTCCTTTTACACCTAGCGAAAATTGGGAAGGCTGAAGAATGCTGTCTAGCCCTTGGAGCTCCCATCTGATCTGTTTAAAACAAATGTCAGTAAGAGTAGTCATGAGAAGTTAAATAGTATTAGAGCAGAAAATATTTATCCAAAGCTCTCAAAAGCTTACAATATCCAGCTCGAGGACTTTTGTAACATCTTGAGGAATCCATGGAGGATAATCCACCCCTTTTGTTTTACATCTCAACCTCATGTCAATCACCGGCCAGACAGTGAGGTACAAGAAATTTATCGGCAACATTTGAATCCTCCACTCTTGCTGCATGCATTTCTAATGTTATTATGTGCACCAATCTGAAAACTTGCTATATTATGATTCACATTCAAGCAAAGGAATAGTTATGGTATGTTTATAGATTTGTAAATGCTGAAGAGAGCTCTAAATGACCTAGGTGGACTGAAATCATGTATGTTTCAAGATAAGGGAATGACTTGTGGCCATGGATGAACGGCAAACCAAGATGGGATGTAGCAGGTATCCATTTTTTGGCCTCTATTCATAAAGTTTAGCTCAATCACAATAATTCTGCCAAGTAATGATTACATACATATTGGAGGGCAACAATTCAAGGTATGATCTAAAAAATTGATTGAAGCTACAGAATGAAAATAAGATTGGTAAACAAATGCCCATCTTTTGTTAGCTTTTACAAAGCTGTCAGATTGGCTTTCGAAAGCTACCTCATTGAGTTGTTGGCTTCTTCTCTTATCTGGAAAGATAGCCTGGAAAACCCTTGGTTTATCCTCCAAATAATGATCAAAAGTAGCCTGCATATCACCCGAATAACAGTGTCAGACAAAGCCAATCCAACCACTGAAAGATAACCCATTATAAATCACTTGCTAAATTCTCAGTGGAGGACAGAAAAAAGTAAACAAATTAAGGTCAGTGCTATTACTCCAGGAGACTCATAGAGAGGTATATCAGTAGAAATCCTGGAAGTATATGTTGGAGGTTTCTTCGTAGTAATCTCGCTTCTGTAGTTTGGTTTCTTATCACTTACTGCATGACATTGCCACTCCATCCTCTTCTTCTTCTCCACAAGTGCCTCCAGTTTTGTTCTACGCAAATCATGCCTACCCATAAGAGGAAACAGCCGCTGTTGAATTGGGGTGAAAGAACCAACTCCAAATTCACCCATTTTGTCTTTATATCCTCTATTGATCTTTACTTCCAATAAAGTTTAAATCCTTACCTCGATTTCTATTCTGGGTATATACATTTTTGGGCTTATATGAAGCGTCTAGGCTGTTGGCAAACGGTGGAAGGGTAGGAGAGATAGAGAGAGAGCGAGATGCGTCCAGATCCAGGGGGGAAGATAAGCATAGGCATTTAGGGGGTGCCTTGGTGTTAGTATGTTGGTTAAGGGGGAATGAGACGGCATGCATACACAGAGCTTTGCGTAATAATGTGGACCCCTTTTGCCAACTCATTTTGCCACACTTAGGCTTGTCGTTTGTAGCATTTTGTGGTTATGGTTGATGGAGAAGGGGGTACCAATGGGATTCCAACAAGTAATCCTCAATCTGGATTACATGCATGTTGCTTTACTAAATGGATGGTAGGTAGGTATACGCTTATAAGTACTATTTAAACCGAGTAAAAACTCGGGAAAAGGAAAAAAATAATAATATTTTAAAAAATTATAAAAATGCTATTAGATAAAAAATAATCTAAAAAATAGACGACTAACTCGTTTTTTCAAAAGAATTCTCATCTATTGAAGATAACGAGTTTATTGATGAGTTAACATATATATAAATTTTTCTATTAAAGAGATGAATTCCTTATAATATAATTTTCTATTGAAGTATTATGATTATTTTCCTTATCATCTGTTCGAGGTTAAAAAAAAAAAGATTAATTGAAATTGGGGTTTTGGTTTTGTATCATGATTCGTAAAAAGAATTTTTTTTTTTTAAATTATTTGAAATGTTCACTCTACAGTATTAAAGTCTAATAAAAATTAATAAATGGATTAGGATAGGAATTTGTCTATTCTGGTACCATAAAATTTTGACAACCAAATGCTCCCTTTTTAAGTTATATGAAGGATCAGTATTACTGAAAAAAGAGAGAGAGAGGGAGTTGGATCACAGATTTTAAGTATAATTATAATAATGAAAACTGTTATGGGATAAAAACAATATCCAGAATTAAATAACAAATCTTTTGTTAGTGTCGTGTTAGGTCACATTGTACAGCATTACCCAGATGGTAAAGTTACAGGAAAATATGTGGTTCCACTTCCATCTGTAATTTGAAAATAATTCAAAATCAAAACCCGACTTTTGACATGTTTATCACAATTCATGGTTGAAATGATTATGATACTGTTTACTAGAACGGGATAGAATTATTATTTATTCATGGTTGGCAGGTGTGTCATATGAAATAAATCTTCAACGGTTGGAAAAAACGCTAATACTATCTTTGTGTTTTACAAAATTTAAAATTCAATTTATTTTGACAATAGAAAAGATTCCACATAATATCTACAACAACCAAGTTAAATTTAGATAAATATAATGTTCATTTTGTGTTTGGCCAAAAAAAAGGAAAAAGGGTTCATCTTGTGAACTTACAATACAAATTGACATCTCTGACATTTAATAGCGGATGATCATCCAGTAATTTTTATCACCGAATAGTAAGTAGGTCGACCACGTATGAAAATATATTCCTAATTACAGCAAATTCTACATAATCAAATCTGTCACATAATTTCACCCAAGAAATTGTAGCATTAACAATCTGCATAAATAAAAATCATATAAAATTTATTACCAAAAATACTGATGTAAAATTACGTTTATAGAACACGATTCTATTATTAACACATGAGTCACAAATTATATATGCAACTCATGTATTTATCCGTTATTTGCATTTTAGAAATGCTATTCATTAAGAAAATAGGTGAATTATATTTTTAAAATGTGATTTAATAGTATACAATTTTTGCTAAATCACATTTTAAAAGACGACTATTTAGTAAAATTATAGGTCGCATGTTGAACATATGATTTACCATTGATTATTTTGTAACTAAAATAATTTTATTTGTATTTAGGGAATTCTTTTTAAAAGAAAATTAATGACACGTTTTTTACCCAAATTTAACCGTAAGTTTAACCATTTATACATGTTCAACCATAAAAAACATGGCAAAAAAAAAAAAAAAAAAAAAAAAAAACCAAATCCTAACTGGGCTTCCTTAAAAAATGATTCCTAGGAGTAGAACCCTCGTTTGCCATGCTTCTCCTCCTCTTTTCCCATGATAATACCAGTTGTAGATTGATTTAACCATTCCTTCAAAATTTCTTGTGATGGAACCTTATTTGGTAGTGTTGTTGAGTAGTCCTCCTCCCTTTCTAATTCCTCTATAAAATTATTAGCTGTTTGTGCATCTCCTCTTGGTACATCGTTTTTTCTTGTTTCCCTTATTTGACTGGACATCCATTGGTAATAATTGAATTTCCTTCAATTGGAAAGCCAAATATAGCGAGATCCCAGCGGCCAGCACTACATGAAGTGTTACGGAATACATATGAGATAAATTAAACATGGATTCAAATGTGATTCAATTTAGTTTGGTTAGATTTGAATTGTTTTTCAAAATCACATAGTTCAAATTGTCTATACTAGTAATCATTGCAGGTTTTAATTAAAGATCCATATAGACATAGATATGGTTTGGTTTCGAACTGGGAACCGGACTGAAACCGCCAACGTTGGTTCCTGAACTGGAACTGAACCGTTCCATTAAAGTCATATTCATTGACCAACATACCGAGCTTAAAAAGTACACATTAAAAAGCTCGGGTTAATGGGTTAGCAGACATTTACTTGAAGTTTAGAGAATAAAATGCATTTAAGCATCATTGGTTCCAATATAAATTTGTGTAATTACTTTCTAAATCTAAAATCCTCGTGCACTCAAAATGTAGGCCATTTAATTTGACACCTGTAAAATACAACTTATATAAGCATTACTATCAAGTGGGTCATTGAGTATGACACAAAATGCTCGTGAGTGGAAGTGACAAGTTAAAACAAGATTTGTTCATCTGCTACTATCGATCCTTGAAACTCAAGAGAATGATGTTATGCCAAAACTCACTACTAATTTATCATGTAACATTTTCAATTTTAGAAAATTGAAATTGCTGATTAGATTTTATGAACATTTATTAATTTGTCCAATGAATAGGTCTTATTGAATTTTAATATTTGTAAAACATTTAATTTTCTAATATGAGAAAACAATTACACTTAAAAAAAATGTAGTCATGTGTTATATCATAATATGATGGAATAAAAGTCCAAGGATTATGTAACCTAACATATCAAAGCGTCTTATAGTCTAACTTGATAATCTCAAAAAATTATGGTACAATCTTACATAAAAGTATAGTATCAAAATCGAGAAACTATACAAGAGAAAACAATCCTCCACCCACCCACCCACCCACAACACACCCCTCCTCCCACCCCCCACATTAAAAGCAAGGACTCAAACTAAGGGTGGACATGGTTTGGTTAATTAATCCATGATCCTATTTTTAAATCGAATCAAAATGATTGGTTTTTTAAAATCTCAAATTTAAACTAGCCCATTATTAACGGTTATCCACTTTAACGGTTAACAATTTTTTTTCGATTAATACTTTTTATTTTTTGTTTTTAATCATTTAACATAATAGTTAACCAAAAGTTGTGGTTATTCATATTTTCAATTGATCAATAAAAAGTTAGAACCTTTTATTTCATAGTTAGAAAAGTGCAAATTAACAAGTTAAATATCACAATTACATTAAAAAATTGCTAATCAACAAGTTAAATAACTATGCAACCAACAACAAATTATGAATATAACTCTAATACAACATCACACAAGTCTTCTCCTTTTTTCCAAATCACAACATAACGACAACATAATAATTACAACATAAATGTTCTAATTATCAGTTTTTTAATGGTTGATTGTTATAAACCGAAACCAAAACTGAAACAAAAAACTAGAAAAAAATAAAAACCATGATCCTAAATAGAAACAAATGGATGAGTTAACCATATTTTTCGGATTGGTTTACCAATTTTGGTTCGGTTTTATTGGTCTTTTTGCCTACCCCTAGCGCAAACAGAACGGACGATTCTAACCATCATCAACACTTCGGTACATGTCCAACCTATCCTAGAGATCATGACCTAAAGTTGTCTTAAGCATCATAAAAAAATTAATTGTCACCTAAAGGTTTAAAACTTAGAGGAATGAATCATGAAACCTAGTCCAGTAAACAACTCCAAAACATATATTATGACAGTTGCATACACGCTTAATTCTAATACAACATAAAGATTCATTGAAACAAAACTAACTTATAAATTTTATTTCATAAACCAAGAATAAGGGGATCTAAATTCCACCACAATCAAAACGCTTAGGGGTTAACAAAGATGGTTAATTAGATCACTATGTCTAAAATACAAAAATAAAATTAATTTTGTATGAAATTGTTTGTTGAATCAAGCATTTATGAGTATGGCTTATTTGTAATGTATTATCTAGGACCCTATAATCTCAGATAACACCTACTACAACTTTTTTCTACTCAAAACTACTGAACTAGCCTATTCTTTCCTATTCCTCTATAACATTATCAACCGTTTGTGCATCTTGTCTTGATACCTGCTAGATCCTTAAAAGAATATCCTTTTGTCTTGCTTCCCTTATTTGACCGGACATCCATCGGTAATAATTGAATTTCCTTCAATTGGAAGCTAAATATAGCGAGATCTCAGCACTACATAAAGTGGAACGAAAACATATGAGATAAATGAACCATAGATTCTATTGTGTGGTTTGATTAAGCTTGAACCACTTTTAAAAACATATTGTTATTATTTTAATTATCTATACTAATAATCATCAAAGTTTTTAAATGAAGATTGATATTTAAACTCAAGAATATTTTGTAAGAATTAAAGCTATATGGCATTATATGATAACAACATTGCATCTTAGGTGATAGATAAAGATTTATAAGTTTACTTAGAGAGATGAGAGATGAAGATGAAGAAAAAGAGTGGACTTTAATGCTTGGGAGAGAGATGAGTAATATAATAAAGAAAAAGTTAAATATTTATAATAAAGTGATGATAGGATGAAAAACTAAACCACGTTGCTTATTTTTCATTTTTCAGTTGGAAGTGATTCAATTTGGGTTCAAAAAAATTAATTCAATTCAACCTTCAAACCAAAATTCAAAGCATTTGGAACATTTTTGAATTCAATTGTAAATCGAAGCAATATACAAGAAAATTGCAATTTGTGATTCTAGCCAATGCGGCTCAATGCTCTATTTAATTCGGTTCAATTTGATGAGAAGCCTACATAAATATCAACTAGTAGAGGACACATCGGCATTGAGAAAATGAACTTCTATAATGAACAACATAGTTAAAGTTAATTGCATGCAAGATTGGTAGACGAAGGAAAAAACTAAAAATATTGCATAAATTGCATAAAAATACATAAAAAAGAAATCAAAAGATTAATGAAATAACATTCTAATACACTGTAACTATTTATTATAAAGTTTGTAACACATGAATCGTAGACGTAGCCATTTACCTACAAAACATATAGAAAAAAAAAATTTATTTAATCAAATTATACTTTTATGTATATACTTAAGTGACTTGGTAATTAATTTATTAAACTTCTTGTATAACAGCTCATTTTAAAAAGTTTTGATCTTGAAGAACTGCATATTTAATGAAATATAGTAGAGTAAATGAAAAAAAGAGTTTATACTTATTAAATTGAAAAAAATTGTAGTAAGAAAGAATTTTAAACTTTAGTAAGATAGAATTTGACATATATAATAGCTTTCGCTCTGCAAAATGAAAGAAGCAACGTATTTAAATTAAATAAAGCTAATATATAAAGGGGATGATGTTTGATAATATTATACCACTATAGTAATCGTATATGATAATCATAATTAGATTTATTTTACCTATCAGATTCCGCATATTGTTTATGTTGTACTTGATGATTAGGCCCATCTTCATATCTGCAAGTAATTGACAATATAATGAAAAGAAAATAATACTTTTGCACATAATTAGCAATGTAGTATCTAAAAATTATACAATGAAAGTTGTGACCTTTGTTTATATAGTGATATATTATATGTGCTGCTGAAGTTATCCGATTTCTTGTTTTATCACCTTAATGAATGTTCTTTTGTTGGTTTTAATAGAGAATGCCTAACGAAAACTATAAATCCTCAAATAATTTCTCCATAGGGAGAAAAAACTAATGTAATCAAGGAAATTTCATACCATCTTAGAATTGTAAAGTCTTAATCAAAAAAAAAAAAACATATAATAAAAAGAAAATATATGTAATAAATATAGATGTCGTATAAGTGGATTATTGGGAATATATTGTGGAAATCTCTAAATTAGTCAACCAAGCATCAAGATGAATTATATAATTTAATGTGAATTAAAGTAAACGTGGGATAAAATGTGGGATGAATTATATTTTATTATTCCTTAAAATGGGTATGGAGACGAATGAGAAATTTATTACTTAAATTATAAAGATGATTAAATAATAATATTAGAGAGATTGATAAATTACCATATAAAACCATATAAAAAAAATGCAATGAATGAAAGTGTTTGGACTTAAATTATATAGAAGGATAGATATAGAAAAATAGAAAGAATAGATTCAAATAGCAATGATGATTCTTTTGTTTAGTCAATATTATTAAATGCAATGATAAGTTTATTTTCATAAATAAAATATCTGCAATGGTAACACCTATTGCTCGCCACTCATTGGACATTTGAGTTGCTAATTGCAGCTAATTGTAGCCATAGTTATATATTAATTCGCTTTTTACACATATTGGGATCACATCTTCATTGCTAGCGTTGCTTGTTGGTGCATGTCCGTAGCATCAAGACACCAAACAAGTTTTGTTGAGAGTTTAATTTTTTAAAACACATTCATTGTTTTATATATGTATATTTCTACTGGTGCTAATCTGGAATAAAGTCTTATATGATTAACATACAATGACTCTATTCAAGTGTAGTTAGTTATATGTAACTATTCATCCATATCACGTTAAACTTATTAGAAAAAAAAAAGGGAGAAACCATCACCAACGCCGACACTCAGATCCAACCTATCCTCAGACCCCAGCATAGAGATCACAACCTAAAGTCATCCTAAGCATCATAAAAAAATTAATCATCACCTAAAGGTTGAAAACTTAGAGGAAAGAATTATGAAACACTTGAGGGTTAACGGTGATGGTTAGATCAAATATAATATTAGTCATTCATTAGGAAATATAATAAGCGAGGTGATTAACATTTAGGGTCAAGATCAAGTAGTGAATCAAACTTTCAATTGATTAAAATATAGGATTAATACCATAAAGAGGTTAGATAGAGGATAAAATTTTGAAGTAGTTAAAATAGAATATTAGTTTAATGCCAAGTAATTAAAACAAGTCCCACCACTTTCGTATTTGTTTTGAATATTTAGTGTAAGGCTGACTTCTTATTTTAACCGCTCCAAAGTTTGATATTTTTAATCTAAATTTGACCCCAAATATTGATGTTGTACTCGCAATTTTCTCTTATTATTAATTTTTATTTTAAGTTTCACTTCAGTCACATGGCCATGATCGATTCACGTTGAAATGGTTTGGTTAAGTGGGTAGCGGCGCACGTTTTTATTTCTTCATTGTTTTAGTTTTGTTATTTATTGTTAATGAGAGAATTCCCGATAATAGAATAAAATAAATCTTGAATTTAAAAAGCAAATAGTCACTTTTATATTATTGAAATGTAAAAAACTCTTAAAAAGATATATAACCAATATAAATAAAAAATAACAACTAATTTATTCAGATAATTTTAAATTATGTAAATAAATATAATCAACCTAAAAAAGATTTGTTTTGATTAAAAAACTAATGAAGAAATCTCAAAATCCTAACCACGTAGGAAAAGTTTTTGATCCCATCAAATTTTCAACAGATTGGTTTCATTAGTTATTTAACAGCTCAAATTCATACCAACCATGATCTAACTACTGAAATACGTAATACGAATAATGTCATGAATGGTATCTAAACTTTGAGAAAATATATAATTAGGTAGATGAACTTTGAAATTGATAAATTTAATATTTGAAAAACTTTGAAATTGATCAATTTAGTACTTAAAAATACTTGATGAAGATATTGTTGGCATACAAAGAAAATTTTTGTAAGTATTAAATTGATTAATTCCAAAATCTAGGTACCGAATCAATCAATTTCAAAATTAAGATACTTGATTATATATTTTGTCAAAGTTCAGGTATTATTAGTGACATTAACTCTACTTGATATATCAATCATCAGTCAAATAATTCATAGGACTGTCCCGTTGATAGAATCGTAGAAGTCTTGTAGAGATTTTTTTCCCAAAAATTTTGGATCATGTCTCCATTAGTTATTATTATGTATTCTAGGTTTATTATTTAGTAAAGGGTTAATATCGCGAATAATATCTCAACTATGACAAAATATATAATTAGATACTAAAACTTTGATATTGATTAATTACCTAAAAGAACCTTTTATGTATGTCAATAATACCTCCGTTAAATCGATTAACACTAATATTTTACGTGACGTTTTTAACCAATATGTCAAAAGAACCATTGATGTACATTGAAAATTTTTTTAGGTACTGAATTAATTAATTTTAAAATCTAAGTATAAAATTGATCAATTTCAAACTTTAAAATCTTAATTTTATATTTTAACAAAATTTGGATATCGTTTGCGGCATTTACTCCTTAATATAATACTATCATTTCCACTTTCGGGCATTAAGCATTTTAATAAAGCCATGATATTCTTCAAATTGATCCTACCTGGCTCCACTTGACTACTTTATTATTGTAAGCCAATTTCATACATCTTTGTCTAACGCTTTCCTTATCCCAAACATTTTTGAGGTTAACTCTTAACTTTTGACGAAGTAAATTGTAACTTTTCCCCCTCTTCATGTCAAGCCCTCTGCTTGGTCAGTTGGTCCTTTCCCCTTTGAATCTGCTATAATCTGCAAGCAAGCTCTTATTGACGTCATGCTCCATGTTTGTCGCCAAATGCTTTAGCAGCTGAAGTCAAATGAAAAAGCTTCTTGTTATCTATATGAACCACACAGCTTGAACTTAGAACTTAGGACGAAAGAAATAATATATACTAATATACCATGTGAATTGATTAGTAGTACAGTAATTAAATTATTTATATGCTGATGGATTTATTATGCATAAAAACCATGTGGTATAACCACCATTTGATTTGAACACATGGCATGTTAGTATCACTAAAAAGCGTTTTATGCTCTGACCGATTCTGCACCACTCCTTAGGATATCTTCAGGAACCCAAGTGAGCACTCGAGGAAGAAGAAGGCTTATGCTCATCTCCAGTTGGCCTTTGAGCCGGCTACTTGATCCCTGTCGATCTGGATACAAGACTCCTACTACGCCTGGCGAAAATTGGGAAGGCTGAAGGATGCTTTCTAACCCTTGCATCTCCCATCTGGTCTGTTTTAGAACAAAAACCTTAACCAACGTCACTAGGAGTAGTGTCATGAGAAGTGAAGAGGAAAGAAATTAATATATCAGAAACTGCCAAAAGCTTACACTGTCCAGCTCGAGAACCGAGGTAACATGTTGAGGAGTTTGTGGAGGATAGTCTACTCCTTTTGTTTTACATCTCAACCTCATGTCGACCACTGGATGAACTGTGAGGTGCAAGAAATTTACAGGTAACATCTGAATTCTCCATTCATCCTGCATGAATTTCTAATGTGATCTCGTGCATCAATCTTAAATACTAGCCACACAAGCACCAAGCAAAGCCTCAGCGTTGTAGATTTGTAATTGCTACGTAAGAGAGCTTCAACAAGGCATGCATGGAGGATCAAAACCAGTATGTGTAGCAAAAAGTGGGGATGGCTTGTGGCTTAGGGTGAAAGGCCAACCAAGATCGGATATAACTGGTTTTCTCTCGTCACTTTTTGCCTCAATTCGTCAATGATACTAATAAGTCACGAGTTCCATAGGTTAGGTAAGTATTAATGTTTTTAGATAAACAGTAGTAATAGTGTATAATATCTATAAAATTATTTACTTGTTAAAATTTAATCGGTACTTATATGTCATTAATTAATTTACTTGACTTGTTAGTATCATTAAAACCTTTTTCTCTCTGAAAAAAATGAGATTGAAAAAGTAAATTCTTATCAAAATTTAATTAGTACTTGCATGCCACTAATTAATTCACTTGACTTGTTAGTATCATTAAAACTTTTCTCTATTAAGGAAATTGAGATTATGAAGGAAATGCTTATTAGTTAACATTGAGAAAGCTGCTTTAATATTTGCCATCCCAAATTTCAGAGTGCATCCCCATCAATTTTGTGCACACCTTTGGACTGGGAATTGACATATAACCATGAAAATTTGTTCTACTAACTTAAAGTGTATGCATGGTAGGACAAAATCAAGCCAAGCAACTTGGGACAACAAATATATATTCTTCTATAGCTACCTCATTAATTTGCTGGCTTTTACTGTTATTTGGAAAGATTGCATGAAAAACCCTCGTTTTGTCCTCCAAATAATGATCAAAAGTAGCCTGGATACCACGAAACAACGTCGTCAGACACATAACTAAAATCTCATCACAAAACAAAAATATGAAAACAGCTTAAGATCAATGTTGTTACTCCAGGTGATTCAAGGAGAGGTATATCAGTAGAAATACTATATGTATATGTTGAAGATTTCTTCATAGTAATTGCACTCCTCGAGTTTGGTTTCTTATCTCTCACTGCATGACATTGCCATTCCTTTATCTTCTTCTTCTTCTTCTCTCCAAGTGCCTCAAGCTTTGTTCCACTCAAACAACCACGCCTGCTCATGTACGAAAACAGCGGCTGTTGAATTAGGTTGAAAGAACCAATTCCAATTTCACCCATTTTGTCTTTATGTCCTATCTTAATCTTTCTCTTCAATAGAGTTTAAATCTTGACCTTCAACATCTTTTTCTGGGTACATACATGATGCGTATGTGGGCTATATAATGTGTAGGCAGTTCGGTAGCGATGGGAAGGGCACAGTCCAGGATCTTTGTAGCAAAGGGTAAATGTTGCAAATTATAAATGAAATTTGATCATATATGTAATTAGATATCTAAATTTTGAAATTGATTAATTTAATACTTAAACTTTAAAACTAACAGTAAATGAACTTTTTGTGCATGCTAATAATTGCTTCGTCATATTGATTAAAAATACCATGTCGAATAACGGTGTCAGGAAATTTGACAGAATACTACTAGCGTACACGAAAAATTCTTTCACATATTAAATTGATTAATTTTAAAATTTAGATACTTAATTACATATTTTACTAAAGTTCAGACATCGTTTACAACATTAATCTTTGCAGTCAATGAAGGTAGGAGTTGTAATGTTTATGTATCGGTATTAATAAAATTTTACTATATATACATAAATAATAATTATTTGGGTAAATTTCATATTTGGTATCCAAATTTTACTCTACTGTGTTAATTTATCATCTATAATTTTTTTGAGTTTATTTATAATTCTTAAATGAAATAGTTGATTACTATGTTCGAAATTTTTGTAGGAGAAAAATCTTGTATTGGTTATGTATAAGTATTAGTAAATTTTAATATGTATAAATAATACTTATTTGAGTAAATGTCATATATAGTATCTAAATTTTGCTAAGTTGTGTAATTAACCATTTGTAGTTCAACAATATTAATTTACCATGTACAAACTTTTAGAGTTTACTTATATTATTTAGATGAAGTAGTTGATTGTAAAATTAAGTAAAGCTTAAGTAGTTAACTGTAAGATTTGACAAACTTCAAGTAGTTAATTGGAAAGATTGATAAAGTTTAAATATTGAATTGATACTTTTAAACTTTAAATTGTTAATGGTAAAAATATGTAAAGTTTACATATCAAATTTGATAATTATCCTAATTATTTAAAAAATTACCAATTTTATGATTATGCACATAAGTTTTTATTTACATCTATGTGTTATGTGTACATATATGTTGGGTATGTATTCAGTGTTTTATTTAGGCTGATGTGATATAGCTATGGCATACTCATATCAAGAGTTTTGCATATTTCTGGACCCCTTTGCCAAATTTTTCCCTGCTTTTAAGGTTGTCTCTTATAGCATTTGTGGTTACGATGAATTGAGAAGTGGAACCAGTGGCATGCCAACGAGTGATCCTTAATCACGATTCCGTGTTGCTTTCTTAATCGGATGATAGATATATTTACGACTTTCTACGGACCCAAAAGGAGATGAATAATAGCTAGCTACATTTTACACCAAAAAAATAGAGTTAGTTCAGTTGTACGTTTGGTTCATTTGAACGAAAAATATGTGGCTGAAACAAAAATGATTGATTATTCGATCGAAATAGTATCATGAACCAAATACCGAATTACTAGTTGTTGCTGGGGAAAATCTTCGCTTAACTCGCCAAAAGACAACCTAAAATTAAAACGTGGTAACTTTATCGTATTTTGGTATGTTTTATCAGATTATGGTTGATTCATCGTTGTATTATGATAACTTTGTCTTATTGTGGTAAGTGCAACTTGAGCCAAGGGCCTCTTGTTGTTGGTATCATTGTGGTTGTCATATGTGATGGGAAAATCTTGGCTTAAGTTGCCATTGAACGACTTAAAATTAGGACATGGTACCTTCATCATATTTTGGTAAGTTTTATCGAATTATGATAGGTTCATTATCGTATTTTAATAACTTTGTCTTATTGTGGTTTAGGCTATAAACAAGCTAAGTTACTTGAGTTTGACTCGTTTAACTAAATGAGCTCGACTCCTTTAGTTAAACGAGTCAAACTCGAGGTCAAACTCAAACTCACGAGTAAGCTAGTGAATTCTTTTATATATATAATTCTAATAATTATTTATATTAATATATGATCATATTTACTACTTTAAACCAATTAAAAATTTTTAGTACGATGGATATGAGAATTAGCTATACCAAATTAATTTAATACTATCTAATACTAATAGGTAAATTATATCAAAAGATCCCAACGTTTAGGGGTAAGTTCTTTTAAAATATCAACATTTCAAGTAATTAAAAAAATGTCTTAATATTTGGATGTAAGTTCTTTTAAGGTCCTAATGTTTGAAGAAGTGAGTTAGTTTAGGTCCTTAAGGACACATGTTAATATGAGAAGAGTCTTTT
Organism: Combretum micranthum; assembly: GCA_024138025.1. Taxonomy (NCBI): domain Eukaryota; kingdom Viridiplantae; phylum Streptophyta; class Magnoliopsida; order Myrtales; family Combretaceae; genus Combretum; species Combretum micranthum. The sequence continues at coordinate 216,338 of JAMXBD010000245.1, read as the reverse complement.
GAGTTTTGATTAAATATTCTCTCCTGTTGACACGTGCCCTTGGGGACTCAAATTGACCAACTTCTTCAAACAGTAGGACCTTAAATGAGCTTAAACCCAAATGTTGAGATCTCTTTTCAACCACTTAAAATGTTAAGACCATAAAGGAACTTACCTTCAAACGTTGGAACCTTTTGGTATAATTCACCCAATATTAATATAATTATATTATACATAATATTGTGTGTAAACATATATATTGTTATTTATATTAATAATAATTTATTAGTATGATGTAGATTATATATATTTTGTTTGGATTATTAGATTTTTATCTATATCGGATATGTATTAGTAACTTCTTGATATCAAATCAATATTGGTTCGATTAAGTCAGTTTATAAGTAAAACTGTTAGTTTTTCATCAGTATCATATTTGTATCAGTTTAGTATCAGTTCGATTTGAATATATCATATTACGTAGAGAGTAAAGCGTGTAAATAATGAAAAGACACCAGGCTGTCACTCACAAGTAGAAGCTATAAGGCGGGTTTCTAACTAATTTTAAGTTTATTTAATCGAATCATTTTCTCTTTTATCAATTTATGCCAAATTCATGCAATTTCAACAATAAACATTAATAATAAAAAAAAAGCGATAAGGTGAGGAAGGCTTGCATTATATTTAACGTGGAGTTCACCCCCTCCCCCCAGTCTCCATGGTACACGATTTACTTCATTCAAAGAGGACTTCATATGTCACATTCAATCAAACCTTGTCTCTACAAGAGAACTTTACAAATGTCTCACAAATGAGGACTTCACATACGCCTCATAAAGAGGACCTTACACAAGTGTCTCAATACATGAGAACTTCACTAAAACACTCACAAACAAATGTATGAATAGTGCCTTACAATATTTTCATCTAACTGTACTATGACATTATTAACACTTTCACTAATCTAATACAAATACAAATACAAATACAAATACAAATGAGAGAGCATTTTGAAATAGTTTCTACCAATTATGCTCCACTATCTTGCACATAAACACCCTAAACATTTCTATTTATAAGCACACAAAAGAGCTAGCTGTTACCCTAAAAAAATTGTTCTCTAATGGTCGGATGAAAAAATGTTCAACGGCTAGTTTTCCACGTATCAACTCTTTGGAACAAAACCCCACCGGCTCGCTGGTGTAACTTGTGGTCATGATGTTACTTGCGATTTCTTCTAATCCCATATTGTTCTGTTTCATTATGTACCAGCGAGTCGATGCAATCCTCATTTGCATAATTCTACTAAAAACATAGCACAAAACAAACACAAATACATATATTGCATATTAATACATTTCAAATATAATTTCTTTATTAAGTGCAACTTAACTAAGTCATTAAACATTTGTGCAATGCATTTCCACATCAAAATAAGATTGTAATCTCATTGATTCAATTATCTCCCTCCTTTTGATGTGGACAATCATTGCACAACTTGCTCCCCCTCAAATTAGCACTCTCTCTTAGTCAAGCATCTCAGTAAAAACACATTTTGTTAAAGGATATGATGCTCAACTAAAGGACTTAAGTCATACTTCATAAACAACTCATTTTAAGCACAAAATACACAAGCCTTATGCTTTTTATTCCCAAAAAAATTTCTCTAAGATGCAGTTAAGCATTAAAACTTAGAGATTAGCTTTGATACCAACTATAAATTACAAAAAGCAACTAGGCCATTACTTACATATGAAAGCTACAAGGTGGGTTTCTAACTAATTTTAAGCTTACTTAATTTAATCATTATCTCTTTTGCCAATTTATGCCCAATTCATGCAATTTTAACAATAATAAAAAAGAGATAAGGGAAGGAAAGCTTACACCATATTTAGAATGGAGTTGAGCCTATCCCCTAGTCTTTATGATCTACAATTTACCTCACTCAAGGAGAACTTCACATTTTACATTCAATCAAACAATTGATCAACAAGAGGACTTCACCTATGCCTCAAACATATGAAGACTTCACTAAAACACTCATAAACAAATATATAAATAGTGCCTTACAACATTTTCATCTAAACATATTATGGCACTATTCACACTTTCACTAATCTAATATAAAGATAAAATGAGAGAGTATTTTGATATAATTTCTACCAATTAAGCTTCACTCTTTTACACAAAAATAGCATAAACACTTCTATTTATAAGCACACAAAAAACCTAGCCATTACCCTAAAAAAAACTTCTCTAATGGTCGGACAAAAAATGCTCAATGGCTAGTTTGTCATGTATCGACCCGCTAGCACAAAACCTCACCGGTTCGCTAGTGCAACTCACGATTGAGCTCTTACTTGCAATTTCTTTGATCCTAGATTATTCTGTTTTCGTTGTGTACAGGCGAGCCAATCTAAATCCTATTGGTGAGCTAATGCAATCATAACCTGCACAATTATGCTAAAAACATTGCACAAAACAAACACAAATACATATATTGCATAATAACACATTTCAAACATAATTTCTTTATTAAGTACAAGTTAACTAAGTCATGGAACATTTGTGCAATGTATTTCCATGTCAAAATAAGATTGTAATATCCTTTGGTTCAATGAAGTATAAGGAGAATAATGAAATTTGAAAAGTAGAGATGTGAAATTATTTTTATTATTATACTCTTTGAACCCCAAAAAAAAGACAATAGTTTTTATCCGGAAATTGGAGTAAATGAAAAATGTTGCCCTTATGCAAATCAGAAAAATAAACAACTATTTACATAGAATATAACCTAAAACCTGAGTGCTGCGTAGGATAACCCTCAAATATAAATGGTGAGACTCTAATCATAGAGACGCTTTTTGATGCAATGGCTTGGAGTTTTTCAGAACTCCAAAGTTAAGCATGCTTTGGGTAGGGTAATCTTAGAATGAGTGACCTCTTGGGAAGCACTAACATCAAATGACAAAACCATGGTCAAAACGGACGATACATCGATGAACAAAGTTTCGGAGTGTTATATGTAGCATTAGAGCAGTTCACCAGTTGGAAGTAGAGGAGTGTGTCTTTATTGCCTAATGTGGTTCTGAATCCGTGTAATAAATTAACAAGAACCTCAGTTCTATAAGTAGAGGAGTAGTGATACCCTTCAAATATAGATGGTGAAACTCTGATCATAGAGACACTTTTTGGTGTAATGGCTTGGAGTTTGTCGAAATTCTAAAGTTAAGCGTGCTCTGAGCAGATTAATCTCGTGATTGGTGATCTCTTGAGAAGCGATGGTCATAACCCATAAGTTTTTCTATAATTAGAATTAGAGAATATAATTTAAAATCAATGAAGATTTAAAATATTTTGATTGAATGATATTTTGAATAATTTTTATTGCAATATCTTTTCCAAAATAGATCAAGTAGGAATAGAAACATAAATTTGATTGTGTCTTCATAAGTTATTTATCAATTAAATTATGTTATGTTTTCAAATTCTTATAAGAAATTATCTAATTATATAGAATCTAAAAACTAAAAATATTGCTAAACTTTGTATTGAAATTGAGTGATTGATAATTCTAATGTTTTAGAGGTATAGAAGACTAATGTGTGTTTTAAATTAAGCTAATTTCTACAAAATTAAATCCTTTAGCTCACTATAACTATGGTGCATCACACACACATTATATCTCATGTAATGCCTATAAAGTCAAATGTTGCTTTATCAAAATTAAGATAATTATCAAACAAAAGTTGGCCAAAATCTGCCTTATTTCTCTCCCAAAAGCCAACATTTCTCACACATGCACACACACACTCTTCACCATTTTTCTTCAATTTCTCTTCTCAAATCAACAAGTCAAGCTAAACTTCAAACTTCAAGTCAAGATAAGTATAGCTAAGTTAACTCTTGCTTTTCCTTTGTCGTTTTTGCATTTGAATATGTGTAAGATATGTGTTATCTTTAGTTGATGGCTTAAATAGGATGGTTATGAGTTTTTTTGTTAGATATGTGATGTGGAGTTATGAAATTGTAGTACTAAGTCTTAAGCCTTAAGTCATGGATGATATGGGTTATAGATGGTTGATTGTGGAGTTAATATGAAGTTGGATAGTTATAAGGTTATATGAAGGTGAGAATGATGAAAATGAGTCTTGTATGATGATACAGAGTGTATTTGATAGATATGAGACCTTTAAAGTTAGTTAAAGTGTGGAAAAATGTAGAGTTTAAAAGTGTAGTTTGCTGGCAGAGGGAGTGGTGAGTTTTGTTGGTTTTTTCTGAGTGGATATGCGTGCCTTCCCCCACCCCCATAAGGCGTGGCAAGGGGTATGGTGGCTTCTAAGCACCAGTCTTGTTCAAATGCCCATCCATATGGGGCGTTGTATGGGGTATGATGGCCTCTGTATATTGCCCTGCTCCATATGCCCCTTGATACGAGAGTGTATGGCCTTTGGTTTGTGTTTTTGTCTTCTTTAACTTTAAGATCTTGTTTAATCCTTCTTTACCTTGCTAAATAGTTAGTAATACAAGTTTTCTATCTTACCGGAACTCTATATCAGGACTTGGATTTCCCGAGTGATTATTACGACAATTGAGGCGACATGCAAGGGTAAGTAACTTGAATCTTTTCACTTTGTTTGTGATTATATAATAGTGGAATATAGTATAAACACAATTAAAATGAATTAAATGCATGGGGTTGGGAAATCTTGTAGGTCATGTGTTGTATAAATAAATCACAAATCTTAATGCTCAAAGTGATAACTACTTGCTTGATAGTAAGTGCATAGTTTGAAATGATGAATGTCTCAAATTGGTGTGACCACTAAATAATATGGAATAAAGCTTACTAGACTCTTAAACTTAAAATGACATGCATTTCATGACACCATAATTGCATTAACATGGTATTTATGTCACTTATTGACATTTCAATTTTGTGATAATGCTTGTTGAGTCCAACGGACTTGGTTGAGATTACAATAGGGTTGTCAATTTCACAAGAACTAAACAGGCTTTGAAGGAGGTCGCCTGTGTTGGAGTTGGCTTTAGAGTATTAATACTTAGTGAGAAAGCTCAAGTTCTAATAGAAGTAGAGAGTGTATATAAAATCTATTTATAAATAGTAAATGAGATTGAAAGACTTCTCCTTCTTTGGTTTTGAGATTCTCATGGGCATAAATTACTTAACTGATCCTTTAACCCCTAGGAAAGGTGTAAATCCCCATAGGTTTGAATTCTGATTATTCAAACCATGTTTATTACATATGTTTGGTGGATGCATTGCATATGATTGTTAGCTAAACTTGTTTGATATTAATGGAATGTGTTAAGATTCTATTATTCACTAAGCTTCTTATGCTTATGCTCCTTTAGACTGTTGCTTTATAGGAATATAAGCAAGAAGACTGAGACCAAGGCCAAGTGTAGAAGTTACGATAAAGAATAGACTTATGTAACCATTTTGGAAGGAAGACCTTAATTTGTATTAGAGACTTAATGATGATGTTTGCAATAGCATAAGTTATATTTGCTTTTCTTGTAAGTTATGTTGTAATAGTGTTTTGATGGAGACTTTGAAGATCATGGATGTAATAATTATGTGATAAACTAGACTTATATGTTATCTTTGCTTATGGCTTATATATATGCAATATCTTTCTTGCTTTAATCAACCTCTGATCCTGTTTATCTGTTCACTTCATATGGGAAATTTTAGTTGTATAGTACTTATGTAACCTTCTAAAGGCCTCAGTTGATTACATGGTGTATTGATACAATGAGGATACCCTGTAAGGGTGTGATAATAGCACCAAAGGACAAAACCGTATGGTATGTGGCCAAAATAGACGATACCTCAGTGGGTAGAATTCCGGATTGTTACACTGTATGCCTCAAACAATAGGAGAATATATAAATATACACATATATATAAGCATTAAAAGCCTACATAAAAGAAAGGTACATAGGATAGTGGACACATCACAAATTCACAATCCATGTAGCAGCTTTCCAATTTTTCATCTCCCCTTTCAAACCCTAGATTCCTACATTTCATTTTCAATCCTTTTCTTTAGATTTTTTTTTTGTCGGTCATTTTTTCACAAATTCATCAGTAAATTAGTCTCCATTTAGTAAAAATAGAGAAAAGCTAAAGTAAAAAACCCCAATCCCTTTCCTAAAAAAAAAAAAGAAGAAGAGGATAAAGGAGTTTCATTGTGAGTTCGGTGTTTTTAGGTTTTAGCTCGAGTTGACTCGATGAGTTCAAATGTGATTGGAGATAGGTTTAGGAAAGAAGAGGTTAGCAATGTGGTTTGTCGATGTTTGTGGAGTGGTAAGTGAAAGGATATGGAAGAGAGTTCAATTTGATTTTTTTTGTTTACCAAGTTCAAAGGGTGAATCGGTGGGGATAGATGATGTTTTTTAGATGAAACAGTGGTTCAAAGATGGAGATAGTTGGGTGATTCTGTGTTTCGTGTCCGAGGTTTAGTAGGAAGGTGGTTCAATAGGCTTTTCAATTTTGGTACGATAATGTTTGCAGATGGTGGCATAGATGGTGTTTTGGTGTCTCACAATGGTTCGAAGGTTGAAGACGATTCTCTTCAATGAAAAAAAAAAGATGATTTTTTAAAATTTTTTTTCCTATTCTTTCCATGGATCTTGATGTTGGGTTTGGCTCATTAAGTTAAACGAATCAAGCTTGAGTTTGTTAATCCTTACAAAACTTAGGCTTGGACCTATATATTTTAGTCTCGTTTAAGACTTGGCTTGGCTTGAGCTTGTTAAGTTAGACAAGTCGACTCTGAGCCTTCGGTTTGAGCTTTGCTTGGCTTGTTTACACCCTTAATTGTGGCAAGTGGTGACTAGTGACTTAAGCCAATAGCATCCCTATATGTGATAGATCATATGATATTGTGCCATTCAAATGATAACATTAAAGGAAAATTTGGTGGCTTTTAACATGTCCATTAGTGTTTCTGTTAAAAGAAACTGAATTGAAATTTCCTTTATTTTTATTTTTTTTTTTTTTGGGGGGGGAAAGGGGTGTGGCGGCGGCGTCGGCAGAAGAGCAAACACATAAGTATTAAAAGGGTAAACTGTAGACATCACATCTGACTTTTGGATTTTAAAAATTTACACGGCTAACCATTTGAAAATAAAAATTATTAATTTATTACCTATAATTTTCAATTTCATATATAATTGATAAATGAGATAGTTAATTGCAATAATAGATAAATTCATATAACTAATTACAAAATTTGGTAAAGTTTAAATAATTTACTGTAAAAACAAAGTCTAGATACCAAATTACTACTTTTAAACTTTAGATAGTTAAGTATTAAAAAAAATTCATAGTCAATTATAAAAATAACTAAAAATTTTGATACACCAAATAATTGAAGTAGCGATCAACTAGAAGTGAGGAATAGGACTTGATTGTGTTCTTAATGTAGAATGGTAGGTTTAATGGTGGCTAGAGCAAGTGGTCAAAGAGTCTTAGTTGGTTTTATTTATTTATTTATTTATTTTCCTAATGATTGGTGTAAATATGGATTTATGACCTTATTTTTGAAACTCAATTACTATAGTTACATTTGACATGTAGGAATATTCATATGAACCTAATGAATTGGAATAAAAGTAATGACATGGAATAGAATAAATAAATGAATGATATCAACAAAAAAAAAAAGGAATGAAATATTCATTTTTATATTTGGAAACATAATGGAAATGAATGGGAAGAAGGGGATTTGTCAAAATACACAATATAATAAATAAATAATTATTTTTTTATAGGATAAAGATATAATTAAAGTTAATATAAGGTGGAAAAACAATTGCGATTCCACCTTTCACCTAGAGCTGGAAATGTGGAGTCGCACAGCTGTTAATAATACTCCCATACATAGGAAAAAAAAGAAACTCAAAATGCGATGCTATTCTAGTCTATTACTATGTACCAAACATACCGTAAATTTTGCTTTAGAGGCTCTTTATTCAATATTCAAGCAAGCATCAAATCTATACAAAAAAATCCTTTTTCATCAAAATAAATACAAATCCTCTTAATTTTGATTAAGACATCTTGATTGAGTAATATAAGTTTCTTATATTTGTGTCAAAACTCAATCATGTCTTTTATAATTTGAGTGAATCATTTAAGCAATTTGTATTTACTTATTGTAGGTGTATGAATTTGATTATAAAAGCTTTGAACTTAATTTTTATTTGGGTTTAACTCTTTGGGTTGATGTAATAGGACTTAAAGAGCTAAGCCCAGTTATTTGGGATAATCATGAGTGAATTGGCATAGAAGGCTTAGAGTAGGGCTCATTGGAATCGACTTATCTAATTCCAACCTTTCTTAAATTGGCTCACACGTATTACAAATGAAGACCTTAATGGACCTAGGCCCACAGGGGAACCTACATCTATGTCTACTATGAGAGGGACTTATCCTAGTCATTGATTGTTTGTCTCATCTGACGAACGACATCGATGGTTAGACTCTCTATAAATATCCTTAATCCCCATCTCATTTGGATAATTAGAAATGTTGGACAAAAGCCATAGTGCTATAGGATTTCCGATTTAGTGAATCAATTACTTGTCTTAATCAAGAACAAATATCAATTCATCCTACTTAGTGAGGTTAATGCTCCTTAACTTTCTCATCTATCACATATGTATTAGAGCTTATTGAGACTACCTGCTCCTCCTCCTCCTCCTCACTATACAATTCTCTCTTGACCATCCTCATACGTGTTGTTTTCCTAAATCACATTTAGCACAATAGTTATATGGCATGCATGTGATTGTTATAATCTGGAATCATACCCGCACACTTATCATACAATAAAACTCATCTATGAAATAAAGAAATTAATAAAACGGGACATGGACTAATATAACAAAGTTACACGACATTGCTGGGGAAATAATAATTATAATTAAAAAAAATGACGCTCTCAAAACATAGTGTACTTCAGTGACTTTGGATACATAACAATGGTATACTTTTCATTGAAATGAACAATTGAAATTTCCTTATAATAATACTTAGTTTCAAGGTTAAGTTAATGCTTTTGCCTTCTTTGTTAAAAATTCCAATATCTTACATATAAATTATGGCTTTTTTATTAAAAGTTGTCTGACGGTGAAATTTGTGGGTTAGATTATAAATAAATTAAAACGGGTTTTGGTTTTTAATTATGGAAAATGGTGGGGTTATTTTTGGAATTTAGTTTTATAAATATTTTGTTTGAATTGTTGGTTTTATTTTTGTATTGGTAACTTATCGGCATTAGTTCAGTTTGGTATGAGTTTATGAATAAAATTATCGATTTTTCATTGATTCAATTTGAAAATAATGTATGAATGATATCAAACCCATATACCAAAATAGGTGAAGTTGATATTAAAATTGATTACTTTGCTTAAAATTTCATAAGTTGGAACTCCCATTTATACTTTTCCCTTCAAATGTCGATCGTAAACTTGTTTCAAAGAAACGGAAACCCTTTAGCGATTTTAAAAGCCACAGATTATCATCATTGAAACAATAATTTTATTTCAAACACTTCTATTTTATACTACCTTGAAATATGCATATCATGAACTTTAACATTAGACCCATTCTAATATGTCTACTTTAAAAAACACATCTCATAAACTTCAACATTAAACTTAGACATCCCAAGGATCGGTCCAAACCGGGACCCGACTCCGTCACACCAAGTCCAGGGATCCAACCAGATCCGCATGGTAAAAAGAAAAAAATGCCTGCGTATTGCAGCCCCCCCTGTTTTCGCATGGCCTAGACGTTGCCGAGCATGAAAAAAGGAAAAAAAAAAGAGAAAGGGAGCAATGGTGGGAACTTGTCAATTTAAATGAAACCTGCCGTAAGCTCATGATAACACCAAAAGGTGTGGTGCGGATGAGACATCTTTTCGAAAAATTTTAAGAGCAAACCTGCATGATTGGAACTTGTCAGAAGGAGAACCATTTAAAGCAAAGGAAGAAACAGAAATTGGAAAAAAAAAGAATAGAAAACATGATCACGGGTCAGAATTGACCTGACCTGCTATGGGATCCGGTGGGTTCACGAGTTGGACTTGTTTGGTCACCTTCACCGGACGATTACGAGTCTAGGCAGAATCTTGATCCGGCTCGGCCATGAAGATGCCTAATTAAACTCATTCTTCTATTAACTTATTTCAGTTTCGGTTCTTTCAGCAGTGCAATTCATTTCCGTGGAAGTGTTCATCTCTTAGAATTATTTTTTATGAATAATAATTTTCATTAATGAAATAATATACAAATCATCGTGTTAAGGTTAATATTACAACCATCTAATCCTAAATCTTAATGGTTGTAGATACGATGTGGGTTAAACTTTGATTAAGGCCAATTAAGTGTACAACTTAATTAAATGAGAGTGTAATGAGTGTATAGGAATTTAAACTTATAAACTCTTGCTCTAAGACCATATTAAGATTAGGACCGTAACCATCTAATCTATAAACTTAAGTTTGTTCATATGTTGTGGGATATTTTTTTATTATATAACACATCGAAACAAAATGGATTATACGACAACTCTTTTTACAAGATGAAAGCATATGAAAACACTATTAGAAATAAAGGTGAACTAGACTATAGGTCCAGCTCAGTCTAGCATAGGCTAGGATTTTTGGTTAGATAAAAAACAGATGATAACTTTACCTCTTTCAGTTTTAATTTTCCTATTCCATGGCTAAGCTTTTGCTAAGCTACATTCATAAATAGATTCTGTTAACAAGTGCTTAAGAACATCTGTTATAGGCCAACGAAAAAGATTTATCATATTTTTCAAAATTGGATACACAATGCATGAAAAAGACATAAAATATGGTCAGCATGTGTCACCAATATTATGTTTTTTCAGACCGTTATTACATTAGTAATTAAAGGACATTTGGAGAACCATACCATTCTTTTTATGATCCACTCTGTCTTTTTCACCAACAATTCTCATCAAACTGGTATTGCAACCATCTATGGAATTTGTGTGATTCTTGAATGAAAGAGATAGAAAGAGAAAGTGAAGGGGGTGCATGAAGCAATAGTTTGTGATGATGTCACATTAAAATGACAGTTTTAAATGATCATGCAATATTGGTTAACTTGGAGCAAATTACACATGCAATCCTTGCTCTTGCAATCTCCAGTTATATTTACTATGTTAAAAAACATGGAAAACCACATTAAAAGACCTGTTGTAATCTCCATTTTCTTTGTTTCTACTTTTTAATCAATTAACATAACATAAATACCAAACAAAAGACATTGCCATTTGGGAAGACCACTTGTTGTGACAAATCAAATGTCAAGAGGGGATTATGGACTCCAGAGGAAGATGCCAAATTACTTGCTTATATTTCTGTTCATGGAACTGGAAACTGGACCCTAGTTCCAAAAAAGCAGGTCTTTTAATTCATCACCATTCTTCTCTGCCTTTGCTATAATGTACTATCACTTCCTTGTTATGTTAACAACCCTATGATGTCTTGTTCTGAGCTTTTGTTATACATTATTAAGCCAAAACCAACTAAAACCACTCTATAGTTATAGTATGTACTGTTTGAAAACTATGATTTAGGGAACATGTGATATAAAGATAGAGGAGGAGGTGGTGGTACTTTCTTTTAGTTCATCACCATTTTTCTTTACTTTTAATATAATGTGTTATCCCTTTTCCTTGTTATGTTCTTATTGTACAACATATGATGTCTTGTTCTTGGCTATTTTGTTATGGAAATTAAATAATATTAGTTGATTTAAACAAGACGAGTCTTGTTAGATTATTGCACTGCTCAAATTTATACCTAATTATGATTAAAGTATTAAAAAATTTCTTATATTAATTTTTTGTAATTAATTTATTGTAACATTATAGATTGAATAGTCTCGTAATGGAACTAGGAAAGTTCCCCTTGTTATATGCATTTATATATTAGGCAAAAACAGAATAACGGCTCCATGCATATAGAATGTAATGCCTAGAAACTAATATACAGGGAACATGTATTGACCAAAAAAAAAAAAAAAAAGCTTTCCATCTTTCATGCCCTTTTATTCTTTTAGTACAAACATCAGGTGATTGCTGTTTGGTATGTATAAATGTATCTCGTGTAAGATAAGAGGAGAGATTCTAATATGGTACATTCACTTGACAAACTAGAGGTGACACCACTATATTATAAGGCTATTGGCTTTTAATTTTATTTATTTATTTTTTTTTTCCGATAAGAGATTTTAATTTAATTTCATGTTTAACACGGTCAATTTTCACGTATGTTGTTGAGGGTTTCTCTGTTTTATGGCATGAGTAGGATTGAATCGGTGTGGGAAGAGCTGCAGGCTTAGATGGACTAACTATCTAAGGCCTGACCTCAAGCACAATGGCTTCATTCCTGAAGAAGAGGAACTTATTATCAACTCTCACAAAGCAATAGGAAGCAGGTACACCAACCTCTTTATGTTTTCTTTTCCCTTCTAACTCTTAGCAGTTACATGTTTGTTTTCCAAATGAATCCAAAACCAGACAACCTAGAGCTTATTACACTCTTGCATATGTGTATGTTCTTTCCTCGGTCATAGGTACAAATCTCTACCGGGGAAGAACATGTATGTAAATTGAAAGAATGATGCACTGTGAAAGGATCAAGGTCAGGAGGGTCATACTAAGATTCATTAGAGTCAATAAGAATATTAAAATATATGTTGCATTTATTTTAAAAGAAGTTAAATTCTTCATCTTCTTGAGATTTGAAAGTTTTTTAAATTTTTATATTTACTTTCCTCATGTTTAGGATTAGTTTATTAGTAAAAAAAGATGCCATCTCTAGAAAATAATAAAAAAAAATGTATAATACAATTTGGAAAACTTGGGTGGATCTACAAAAACCACATTGAGCCAATCATTTCACTTGAGACTGGTTAGTTTACTGTCAAATTAGATTGAAAGAACGAATCAGGTTGGTTTCATAGCAGGTTCAATCGATTTGGACCAGCTTCTCAACCTGGCTTGATAGCATTAATTTAATAATATTCAACAATTTAAAAATTAGAAAACTATTTTCTTCATAACAAAGACACCTTAGGTTTTTGAAAGAATTTTTTTGTTACAATGCAGGTGGTCTCTTATTGCAAAACAACTGCCTGGAAGGACAGACAATGATGTCAAGAACTACTGGAACACAAAATTAAGCAAGAAACTAAGAAAGATGGGGATTGATCCTGTTACCCACAAACCCTTCTCACAAGTTGTCTCAGAATATGAAAACATAAGTGGACTTGTTTCCCAAAATGTAAGCCTAAACCCTACATCAACACCCAACTCAAGCTCATTCCTCCAAGTCCACAACAATATTAATGTCACCAAAATGCCTGTTCAAGGGGAGATCAGTTCTCTGGTGAAAACTTCACATGGAAACAACTTTTGGGTGATCACCAAGAAGCAGTGAAGCAACCCTTATTCCACGAGCCGACTTCATCGTGTTCATCTTCATCTTCCACTACTATCACACGGATAAGCTCACCACAAACAAGTTTTATACAACCATTTCAAGTTCAGACAGCACCCAATCCTCCCTTTGGTTGGACCTGTTTGAGTTCCGCAAACCAGGTGCCTCTTGAAACTATGGTGCAGAGTGAACAGGGTTCTGTCCAGACAAGTTTTACATCGGATAATGTATTTGGTCTGGCTGAGAAGCAACCTAGTACAGGAAAAGAATGCTTCCATGCTCAAACTGAGAGAAGTGGAGCTACTCCGGGGGGTTACTTGGAGACTTGTCCTGAGATTTCTCCATCTTCTGTAAGCCCTTTTGTGGAAGCCATCTTGGACAGGGATAGGCAGTTAAGGGCAGAGTTCCCAGAAATTTTGGATGGATTTTTTTATTACTGAATGTTATTAGTAAAAAAATGCATGATACAAGGTAAGGTGATTAGATCGATGGTAAAATAGAATCCTGCTTCGCGAATAGTGATTGAATTGAGCCAAAAATAGAGACCAATTCAAGATGACAAGTAACTATATCATAACCATTTGAAGAACAATCATGCAGTTTGATTTCTTTTTAGTTCAGTACTTCTCTTCTTTTTCTTTTTGTGTGTTCAATTACATTTTATTTTTGTCATTCCTAAATGCAGGATTGAATAGATATCCAATTTACCCTTAGTGATTAAATAAATCTCAACCCAATGCTAAAATTTTGATTAAATATTGTGAATTAATCTTGCATTATATTATCTCAAAGAGAATTGATATATCTGCATTGATTTCGCAGAATAATTGAAATAATAATCCTATCCTATAAATGAGATAGACGTGACAAGCATGTTACTTTGAGCTTTCTGTTAATTCCATATATTTTCAAGAGTAGGATTGTGCATGTATATAACTAACTTAGAAATGAAGCAAATGTATCTTCTATAAACCCTCTCCTTTCTTACTCAAGGAAAAAACAAAAGTAAACCTAAACCCTAACCTTTGGCAATTTTTTATCAAAGATAATGAGAAAAATAAGTGGAAAAGAGAAGAAAAAGTGGAAAAAAATGTATAATTTTATTCTATGTTTAATAATATATGAAAGAATTTTACTTATGTTGTTTGGTTTGTTTTAAAAAAGAAAAATGAGGGGTTAATTTCACTCACGATACCTGAAATTTTTCGATTTTAACATAAATATCTAAATAAAATTTCGTCACAAGAAAATAGCTAAACTTTTTAAAAGTTTTACTCACGGTACCTATGAGACGGAATCCGTCTATTTTTCCTTTTAAGCGCTGACGTGGCAAATTAAATGAATTAAAAATTATATATATTTTTTCCACATTTGCAATTTTTTATTTTTTACTCTTTTCCTGTTGTCTCTTCCACCCTCGCACCCCCACCAAACACACACACACAAACAAACTTAGGGGTGTTCACGAATTGGTTAACTGGTCTGTGACTATATTTTTTGATCTTATCCATAATGTTCAGATTTTTAATATCTTGATCCGAAACTGGTCCCTTATGAACGGTTAATCTTTTTTTTTTTCGTTAATTTTTTTAGTTTTCGATTTTTAACTATTCAACATAATGATTAAACAAAATTTGTAGTTAACTGTATTTTTCAATATGTTCGTAAAAAAAAAAATTAAAGCATTTGGTTTGATAATTACATTAAAAACCGCAATTTAAGAATGTAAGACATGAAAGAGTTGGCAACATATATCGATGTCATCAAGATAATAATTATAATAGCCCTTTGCTCCTATGTTCTTATCAACCTTGAGCTGAATTCAAAATCTGAATCAAACACCAACATCCCAATTTTCAAACATACATGTATTTGTTTCTTCTTATCATAGCCATTCATTTCAATATAATTCATATTGATAAATGATAAATAAATCAAACATACAATAACAAAAAGTCTTCATAAGTACAACTATTATCAAATTAAAACATGATTGTTTCGATTAACACATGTTGGAAATTACAACAATAGAATAACTTAAAGTTGAATACTTTCTTGCGAGCCTCATCACTTTCTTGTATTCCAACATAGCCATGCTGAAAAAAAATAGTAATAGTAAGCAAATAAATAAACATTTCAAATTAGTTTAAAATAAATATCATAAAAATTAACTAAAACAAAGGTTAATTAAAAATTTGCATTACATAGAAAACAGTTTTACCAACTACCAAGAATTGGCTACTTTCAATTATATCAATAAAATTTTTATTAAAACACTTTAATGATAGATATATTATGAATATACTAGGTACATTAAACTAACTTAAGACACGTATTTATATGATAGGAACCCCAATATAACGGTTAAAATTGGATAAGAATCAACCTTTTACAAGTTTATCTAAGTTTGACTGAGTAAAACTAATAACAGTTAAACTACACGACACCTACATAATACCAAATTCCAGTCGTGCAACTTACGACATTCAATCAATTCTAGGCCTTTGAAACTACACGACACCTACATGCTTCCGTGAAACTATCGTGTATCTCACTGAGTTCTCTTTGGATTAAAAGGCACAAAGAACACGATACCTACATGCTTCCGTGAAACTATCGTGTACTTTAGCTGATATATGTTTTTTTTTTTTTTCATTTTCCATATTTGAGGCTAATTTGCACTGTTATTTCATGGTTTGTTCACTTTTTCCCAATGCTTTGTTTCTTTATTCTTTTTGCTTCCAAACTTTCTCAAACTTGGTTAAATTTACTTCAAAGCTTTACACTCATCAAATCTCTAAAAGAAACACAAAATAACCAAGTTGAAGTATTATTTCTTACAAAAGTGAACATAAATACCTATACGTTACTATATTTTAACTTAATAATTATAGTATTAAAGATCTGTTGAATCTCGATCGACTTGTTTAAGTCATTGTTTAAAGATCTATGAATCTTGATTTCGGTAGTTAAAAGAACAGTGCTTTAAAAATTAACATGAAATATTATAAAAAGAACCCTTGTGTTTATCTCTTAGTTAATTAGTTACAACTCAAAATAGATGAGGCTGTCTTAAATCACTTGTTAAAATTTTCTATAATGTTTTTGATTTACATAATCCATCAAGAGCTGGTTGATGAGAGGAACAACGCAAATGTAAAAAATCCAAGGAATATGCTAAAATTATTTAAGATAATGAATACTAATATTTACTAGTTTGTGTATTTAAAACAATCCTATGAAGTCTCTCTCTCTTCCTTTGCAGTTTTCTCTCTATTAATTTTTTCCAACATGAGGTCGGCGACCTCAATAAGCACAAAGACCCATTCCTATGCCACAAACAATTACCTTCTGCAACTCGATGAACTAAACCAAACTATGGAACCATATCCTAAATCTAAGTCCCATCACAACCCCCGTGGCCCCTTCCTTACACTCGAAAATTAAACAATGATCGACTTGATAGATTTGGCTAGAAATGTGTACGATGAAGAACAAAAAGATTTGGAGTAATCTACTAACCTTATCGTCGTCGATTGTGGTGGTTTAACCAGTTGAGATCCTCATCATCATCAATTAGTTGATGTTGGACACTACCTTGAGTGCAATGAAGAAGACAAAGATTTAGTGGTTGAGACTTGAGACCTACGACCACGAGTACGATGAAGAACTAAATAAGTGATGGCTATGGGGTCAGGGGTGTGGCTATGTGGGTTGCAGCTGAAGGTTGAAGCATGAACACCAAAGGCAAAGATGAAGAGAAAGGACTGAAGCAAGGAAAAAAAAAAAAAAACGATAGGGACTCTGGACTTAGGATTTCACTTTCAGCTAAGCTATTTAGCCTTTTTATTTAGTATTTATATATATTTTAAAAATAATTATATTATAAATTATATATATTTATAAATATAGATCGGTTAACCGAATCCATCGGTTTTTGGTTCTATAATCCAAAACCGTATTCGAAAACCAAAAAAATTAAAAATGATAATCCTAAACCGAAATCGATAGACTGGTTAATCATTTATTTCGGCTTAATTTTCTAATTTTAGTTCGGTTATCCTAAAAATTTGGCTTTTTTGCACACCTCTACCCTACTCATCATCATCTTCTTCCTCTCATTCAAACCTTCACTAAATCGTAAGGACAATAGACACATAACCTAGAAGTTTCTATGCTGACAAAAAAAATAAAAGAAAAATCAAATCTGAGAAGCTATGAAAACTATGATTGGCATGGGGGACGTGATGTTGGTTTTTTTATCGGGTTTGGGTCTGTATGTGTTCATCTGTTCATATTGGTTAGAACAATGTTGATTTTTGGGTTTCATGTGTGTGGGCATGGTATATGATTTTGGTTTTAGTTCATGGTAGCATCTATGTTTGAATTTGAGTGGTTTCTAGGTTTAATATGTTGATGATCAGCAATATATGTGTTTTATAGCATTGCTGGCATGTTAAATAGGTGGTGTTTTGCATTCAGGTTCGTGATGTGTATTTTCTTATTGCGTTGGTTGTGTTGTGTGACTGTTGTGTCGAAGGTAGATGGAGGTGGTTTGATGCAATGATGTGTAAGAAGTTTACGCGGAGTTTTGCTTGGGGTCAGTGTTATGGAGTAGAGACCGTGGTGGTTTCTAGTGGTTCTATTTGGTGGTTGAGGGTTTCTAGATTGTTTTGAGTTCGAAAGGTTGAGGTTTGGTGGTTGTTAGTGTTGCTCGTGGAACGGCATTATAGTGGGTGGAAATGACATTTCATAGTGGTGGTTTGAGAGAGAGAGTCATGGAAGAGGTAGGAGCCTGAAGGAGATAGAGAGACAAAGGAGAAAGTGGAGGAAGAAGAAGAAGAAGGACCCCCAGCAACTTCCTAAATGAAACCAAAGCCGCCACTTTCATTACTTAAGATGTCGCCACCCAACCTTTCCGCCATTCCCAGTACCATAACTACTCCACCTTTACTAACTACTAACATCATACATCACCACCCAGAGCCATAACCACCGCTAACCAACACACATAGCTACCTACCTATCCACCTCCCTTACCACCATGACCACTCAACTTCACCTACCACCACCAAAGCTTTGAACCAAACACCACCTAAACTCAACCATATAGAAAGAGAAAGGGAAACCGTTTGGTTGGAAAAAAACCTATAAATGCCTTTTTAAAAACTAATATAAGAATCTAGAGTAAAGAGATAAGTGAAATAGAGAGAGAGGAGAGAGAGAAAGACCTAATCTTGATTTTGATTTCAATCTCATCTAACAGGTCATTGAAAATCAGTTCATGTTGTGATTTTTTTTTTCAATGTTAAAACCCTACAAAAGGACTTGATTTTGATTTCAAAGTTCAATTTCGATGTTTTGCAAATTTTCAGTCATTGATTATGTTTTGGTAAGGGTTTGAATGAGAAGAAGAAAAATAAGATTGAGGAGAGAGGTAAAAGAGAGAGGAGAGACAAAAGGAAAAATATAAAAAATAAAAAATTGCGAACGTGGACAAAAGATAATATTTTAATTCATTTAATTTGTCACGTCAGCATTAGATGGAAAAATGGATAGATTCTGCCCATAGGTATCATGAGTGAAACTTTAAAAAAATTTAAGTATTTTCTTGTAATGAAATTTTGTTTAGATATATTTATGTTAAAATCGAAAAAGTTTGGGAACCATGAGTGAAACTAAACCAAAAATGAAGGAAAATAAAGTTAGTATAAGACAAAATAAGGGTTAATTTTATTGACGGAACTTGAACTTTTTCGATTTAACAGTTTTATACTTAAAAAAATTTCACTCACAAAAATACCTAAACATTTTAATTCTTACACCTATCGTACTTTTAGTTGGAATTTGATCAAAAGTTCGAAGATATGCAAGGAATCTATATTAACAAATTATTTTTTAATTTCCATGTTAGTGCATTCCTTTTTTTTTTCTGTTTTTTTTCCTAATACTCTCTCTCTCTCTCTCCCTACCGTGCTGTTGTTGCTGCTCCATCTCCTTCTTTCTCATAGAACAAAACTCTCTCTTTAAATTTACATGAACCTAGATCGTAAACATCAAAACTTCATAAAATTACATAAAAACCTAGCCAATTAAAAGCATAAAAATCCCATCTTGATTTAACAATATAATAAGTTAAATGCCCAGAACCCTAATCTGACATACCAATTCAAAACCCTAATTACTTCATCTACATTTATAGAACACCTTAAGTTCATACCAAAATGGGTAAGTAACAAATGAAAAGCTTTGTCTTTACTTACTTATTTATTTATTTTCTTTGTTCTAAGTTTTACATATATTTGTTTTCCCTTTTTAGGTGTTTCTCTCTCTAACTTTCCCATCCTTTTCCGTGATTTTTGTCTCTTGCTAAATCCATGAGATGGCCCATTGACAGAAAGGAGAGCAAAGAAAAACAAATAAACCCAATCCCCTTCAATGTTGAATGGTGCAGTCCCTTTCATCTAAATCATAGTATTATCAATTTCCTTTTAGGACCAAGCCTTGGCAGGAGTCAAAAGCAAGTGGCCCTATCATGATTTATGTCCATCAGGTTTGATGTTTCGTACAGGTGGTGGTGATGGTCTTGGGATGTTGGGCATCAAAGGCTCGGCTCTATTGATGGTTTAATTCGATGAGTCACGATGGAAGAAGTAGCTGACAATAGGTTATGTGATGGGTTTATTTAGAGATGGAGGTGGCTATGGAGGTTTTGCTGAGATTAAGCTATGGTGGAGTCTGGTGCCAATGTTGAGATGGGGATAGTGACTTGGTGAACTCGGTGAATATGGTGATGAGTTCAAAGCAAACTTGGCTTGACCACCAAACTTCCTCACACCACCCATAGCATCAACCACAATCATCATAACTGCCTCTCCTTCAAAATGAAGACCACCATCAAACCACTTCTTCATACTTGTGGTCGTTGAGCTTCACACAGTAAGGCTCACTTGTTTAGGGTTTGAACAACATTATTGATTTGGGGCATGTTTATTTTGAGCTTTTATTGGAAGAAGAAGAAGGACAGTGAAAAAGATGAGATTTTGAGATGTTGGTTGGTTAGAAGATGGTTCTATGATGTTGGGTTATTCGATTTTTCAATTTTAAGGTTTCAAGGTTATTACATTAGTTTGCAAGGGAGATGGGATTTTTTATGATAAGAAGAAGAAGGCAAAGCGGTATGAGAAAGAGAGGTGGAAGAGAGGAGAGAGAGAGAGAGAGACAAAAAATCAAAAAATAAAAAATATATGTAAAGTAGGAAAGAGATATTATTTTTTTAATATATATTTTCTTCTACATCAGCATTTGGTTGGATAATTGATTAGATTCTCGTCAAGAGTATCCTAGATATAAGATTTAAAAAGTTTAGATATTTTTGTGGGTTAAAATTTTTTTAGGCACAAAACTGTTAGATAAAAAAAGTTCAGGTACCATTAGAGTAATTAACCCGACAAAATAACCTTACTTTTATTTTGATGCATATTGTTACAATTGCCAATTTTGCAATTGCATTTTATTTCCATTAATTTCCATCAATTTTAGCTCTAACTTTGATGAAAAAGGAATTGGACTCTAAATTGAAAATATTTCCACTACTATCCTTCATTTTTCTACCTATTTTTCCTAATTAATAAAGTTGCCAAAATTATCATTTCCCTCCAATTCTTTTAATTTTCACCATCCAAACATGATGGACTTATTTGGGTCAAGTCACTCACTTACCATATTTACCACTTTTTCAACCTATCACCTATAACTTTTATATATAACTTGCCACACCTACCACATTTTCTAACTTACCATACCTATAACTTTTTAAACAAATCTACAACTTTATGCAAGATCCAAGGGTGGATCTTGCATCTTCTCTATAAGTCTTTCGTACAAGACTTGACCAAAGTTTTTCCCATCCAAACACATAGAGAAACCAATGGCAAAAAAAAAAATAAAAAAAAAGCAAAAAACAAAATACAAAATACAAAAACACACACACACACATAGAGACACCCTGAGGACAATCACCCTCCCACCTTCTTCACCTTTTCCCTCTTTTCTCTTCTCACTAAGCCCTTCAAACCCTTTATGTCTATTGTCAGAGCCTCCACCTATCTCTTCCATTCATTAAGTTCATCATCTCAAATCTTGAAGGCCCGCTTGCCATTGTTGCTACCACTATCTATCTCCATCCATAATGGTTTCTTTTCTTCTTCTTCTTCTTTCATTCTTATGGTAGAATTTTGAAAAAGGATACTATATGTTATATAATAAATATGTTGCCCATACCTTATCTACAAGTGTAAGCTTTTAAGTCAGTGGTTGTGATACTAATCTTAATATGGTATCAAAGTAGGAAGTAAAGAGTTCTAACCTCTTGTACTTGTTTTCACTCTCATTAAATTAAAGTTGTCCACTTGACAAGCCTTAGTCAAAGTCTCGATCCATAAGTGAGGAGGATTATTATATAATAAAATATATTGCACACACCATGTTTACAGGTTTAAGGTTTTAGATCAAATGGTTGTGACACCAACCTTAACACTATAGTCCTCTTAGTGATTTATCCATTATGGATTAAGTCTTATCTTGTTTTTTCGTTTGTTGGTTTCTCACACTATAGCAGTGATATTAAGCACATGAATTTTTATTCTTTTGGTTGAAGGAAAAAATATTTAGGTTGGTTATGTTAAGGATACACCATATATTATGTGAGTGGGAGAAAAGTACCAATATGTTTTAAACGAGCTATAGAAATAGTGCATAATTTTTATAAAAAATTTTATTAATATATATACATCACTAATTATTTTCAGGTGACGTGTAATGTTCGATGAATCTTTATTGATATCATCAACATGCCATGTCTTGTACTCGCATATAAACGGTTCATGTCTAAAAATTCAATCTACGATGACTTGACTGCTAGACTCTTTTATTGTTTCCTTTCTTTTTTAAGAAATCAAACGCTTAATCGACTAGTTTAATAAACCTGTTTTTCGGTTGGATACCTCCATTTATTGATTGAAAAATCTAAAACAAATGTGAACATAGTTATCAAATATATTAAATTGGACAATTGAGCGTGCAATGAGCGCCTAAGCATCACACAATGAGCACGCATGGAGCTCTCCACGTGCGCTCAACCGTCGCATGTTATGCATGCAAGGAGCACCCCACGCATTGCACATTGTGCATGCATGAAGAGCCTAAGCATTGCATGTTTTGCCTCTATAGAACACCCACTGAGCGTTGAAGCATCACACAATGTGTAGGCAACGAAGGAGCGCCCAAGTGATGCATAATGTGCATGCAAGAAGTGCTCAACAAGAGCCCAAGCACGCAAAACATGTTCACTTGGAGCGACCAAAAAGTGCCCACCTGGAGCGAGGATAGAGCACCCCTAGAGCGCCATGGAGCAAGCATCGAGCGACCATCATTATTATAGAGTTTTGTTGCATATTTAAATGTAGAATATTCTCTATAAATTGCTACCATGTCTATATAATGAATAGTAATTTATACTTCTATTATCGTAAATTTTATTCAATACTGTTGTTGGTCCATACTAGGACTTATGTTCATCCAGCTACTGCCCCATAATGCTGAAAGCTTGCTCAACTACCAAAGTTAAAGTAGGTGTAGCCAATACTTGTCGAGTGATTCAAGATAGTATTAGAAACTTCTCCTTGTGATGTTTCCACCAGTCTAGGATGTCAAAGTTGTATGCGTCTACCATGTCACCAAACTTGAATGTCGTGTTCAAGTACTTGTTAATCTCTGAATTTGATCCACTTCTACTAATGCCATGGTGCTTTTTGAACCACTAGTGATAGAAAACCACTCTGGGCTTCTCTACGATGATTGATGTTGGAGCATTAATAGGTATATGTCTTGCATATGTGGTACTAACTTGGGAATATAAGTTAAACAACACATTAGTTGTCTCTTTGACGACATTACTGGCATAAATTGTATAAATGTCTTGAGTATCTAACAACTTGTCCATGTGTTCATAATAACAATTCAGGACTTCCCAAAGTTCTTCCATTTTGTTGCGTGGGTCCAATAACCATGCCACGTTGTATATCATAGGAACTTTCTTATGATACTTCAATCACTTGCGAGTCATATCGTTAACACACATTTGTAAAATTGGATTAGATCTTACTTGTTAGAGTGTCTTGATGATGTTGCAGGCCTCCAGTAAAAAGAGATATACATTAAGGTTATACACACGAGAGAAAACATTTGTGTAATCCTAAAAGACATTCAACAGTTCCAATAAGTTGCTACAGACATTCCATTTATTGGGATGCAGTGGTATGTTTGGTACATGTGCAATGATGAAGCTACAAAGATGTTCCTTATATGGTATTGTGCTAGTTAAAAGCTCTTAGGTCGAATTCCATTAGTGTTGCATATCTTGTTTGAATTCATTTTTCAGTTTTTGACCATGCACACTACACCATTTTTGTTATTCTCTATTAATCGATGGATGTTCTGTAATGTAGTTAATCACAACTTTTATTAGAGACGTATGGATTTTTAAAGACTCCATTCCATCCTTTATATATATTTAAGATATGATATGTACATCTTATATGAAAAAAGGTTTCCCCAAGCGTCGGCTCGCATAAGTATTGTAGGTTAGAAATACTTATTATATTTGCTGTGGCATTGTTGAAACCTATTAAAAAAAATTTTTGGGTCAATCCATATTCATTAAGAATTATCCTTATTGTCGCATATATGTTTTGTGTCGTATTGGCTTCATCCATTTTCCGTAATGCAATCAATCTCTTATGCATTATCTAGTGTTGATCAATCCAATGAGATGTAATCACCATGTAGGAGCTTTCACCCCATCTATTAGTTCAAATATCATAACAGATGGAGATACATGTATCAAGATTAGCGAAAATAGCTTGTAGTTGTGCCTTACCCCTCCGGTACATCTTTAAACAATGTCGTTTCATTGTCAAAGCACTCCATTTAACAGCTTGTGGCTATAGAGTTTCTCGATGGCAATAGACAAGATTTGCATTTTTGCTGGCATTAAAATGTAAATGCAACCTGCTTATCATTTGTACTAAAGAATCACGTTATGGTTTCTCCTTGAATTGCCATAGCCTTGCTTCTTTCTTCAAACCGGACCGTGATTTTTGTTGATGCAACTGATCCATACCATACTCATTGGGATGATTCGACTTGAGACGTTTAGAAAAATTATCGTATCCATCTCCCTTGGAAAAGGCATAGTTTGCGTTGCAATAATTGCAATATGCCCTAGTCTTCCTAACTGACCCTTCAACTTTCTTAAAATGTTTAATAAACATATTAGACTTATATAGTCGAGATGGCTTGGTGGATGGGTTAGCCACAATGGAAGGGTGTATTTCTTTACCTAAATAGCCATAATCCTCAATTTCATGTTGTGGTAGTGGTTCCACTTCTAGATCTTAGGAGTTATTGTCGTCATCCTCTTATTGATAGTGAACAGGATTGGACATCTTGAAACCTGGTGAACCATAGGGAATTGGTCAGGTGTGAATTCAAGGTTAGACACCTGGGGCTCATTAAAGTCATAGCAGTCAATATCCTCGTCTCTATTAGTAGTGGGCTCTTGCTAACACTCAGACAACTTCTCCTTTAATTTGCCTTTCTTTCTAGATTCTTTCGATGAATCACCAAAAAAAAAAAAAAAAAAAGAAGCCATTAATTTTTTCTACAACGACTAGGTAGTAATGTGGGGGTTATAGTAGAGGAATTGGAAATTTAAGAACAAACACGAGAAATAAGTATGAGTGGTAACCTTCTCATACAAGATAGTAAAAAAAAAAAAAAAAAGAATATCAAACACATGAATGTTTGATATTTTTCAAATGCAAAAAGTTTGATATTTACAAAATAAATCTTTGAAAGTGGTTCCAACACAAGAATGTTTCATATTTTTTTTCATACAAACTCGTCAATTTATAGCCTTCGTTACATGCATAAAATTTATGGGTAATTTGTTTATTGTTCCAAATCAACTTGTGAGATTCCTGACATCGCAACAATTTTCAACACGTTGTATTCAGTTTTAGCCGAATTTGATATTTTTCCACTATTCAATTTTTTTGCAAGCTAATGTGTGCAATTTTTTTACATTAACAGCTTCACAATTCATGCACGTAATGATATTTCATATTTGCAAACGTATTTGGTTCATAAACCCAGACTAATCACCGGTTTTCAACGACAAATTGGCCGGTCCTCCAACGATTGTAATCATCACACACGAGCCAATTCTTGGGTGTGGAACTGATAGGGATAGTTTGGGGTGAGTCACAGTTCATACCTGCTCTGTGATGACCTTTAGTGTAAAAGGACTAATGGAAAGAGGAGTGTGATGATTACTTTTTGTAAAGATTAAATTAGTATGGAAGAACCAATGTGATAAGGAGTGAGAGGGTTGCTTGTTGAAACAACTTGGGGTGCTAAGTAACCTACTTCATTGCACAAATAACTATTACGTCATCCATATCCATTAAGATTTCCACAAAATATCTAGAGATAAAGATGCTCTAAGTGGGCTTTTGTGATTGACTTTTTCCTCTCCTTCAAACTCCACGAACATATATTTTTTAGGATAAATTATAAGAGAAGTATCAACATTTTGATGTAAATTAATTTAAAGTACTCATGTTTTAAGTAGTTAAAAAGATGTATCAACATTTTGAAAAGTGAATCAAATGCGGGTATCGATATTTTAGAAATTTCATTTAAGATTCAACGTTTAGATCAATTTTCAATTAATATTCCTAAAATTTCCTCAGTGATCAATTATTTATAGGAGTATTCACGGTTCAGTTAACCGGTTCGTGGCCTTATTTTTTTTATCATAATTGTAATGATCGGATTTTCAATATCTTGATCCTAAATCAACCTATTATGAATGATTAACCGTCTTAACGGTTAACTGTTTTTTTCGATTTTTAACCGTTTAACATAATAGTTATGCAAATTTTTCAATTAACCATATTTTTCAATATGTTTGTAAAAAAAATTAGAGTATTTTTTTGTATAATTATATTAAAAACTATAAATTAAGAATGTAAGATATGCAAAATAGTTGTTAATATATATCGGTGTCATCAAGATAATCATCATAATAGCATTTTACTCATGTATTTTTATCAACCTTGATCGATTGAGCTCAATATAAAATCTCAATCAAACACCACTATTCCAATTTTCAAACATATATGCATTTGTTTCTTCTTATCTGAATCATTTATTTCAACATAATTCATATTGATAATACTAAAAAAAAATTATATGGATATATTATAAATTATATATATTTATAATTATAGATCGGTTAACTGAATCTATTGGTTTTTAGTATCTAAAAATCGAAAACCAAAAAAATTAAAAATGTTAATCCTAAACCGAAACCAATGGATTGGTTTACCCTTTTTTTTGGATTGATTTTCCAATTTCGGTTCGATTATCCTAAACATTCAGTTTTTTGCACACCTTTAATTATTTATACCTTATTTGATTTATTTTATAAAATGTTAATTCATCTTTTTAACCACTTAAAATATTGATACATTTAATGTATTTATTCCCGAATCATTGAAATCCCTTTTGAATTATTAAAAATATTGATACCTTAAATAAATCTATCCCAAATATATATATTTCAACATAGTTTACCTATATTTTGTATCTTATTAATGCAAGTAATTTACTTTTGATTTATTTTCAAATTTAAATTTTATAGCTTGATAATCTGGGATATAATGTGACAAGAATAACATGGGAACTAATTTTATTAGGTCAAAATGGCTTTATGAGATTGAGCTACTAAGACGGATGATGGGCCACGATCATTTCTAATATATCATTAAAGCGTGGTCTCATCTTGATTTTTTATTCCTGCTGTCGGCAAGCCTTTCCAGTACGATATCGTGTCGGTAGAGCAATGTCCAACGAGTCCCATCTCCAACCTCCAACCTCCAACCTCCATCTCCATCTCCATCTCCATCTCCATCTCCATTCACAACCAGCCGCAACAACACGCGTCACCGATATATACGCATAACCGTAAACATGGCCCACCGTTCATCCATGTAGCAAAAGAAAAATTATAAATAGAAATAACTAAAAAGCAAAATAATTATAGGAGGAAAATGAATAAAGAGAATACAAAGTAGATATAGAAGGAGTAGAAAAAGAAGGATAAAACTATAGTTTTTTCTTATTCTTATAGGAAACAAATAAAAATGAAGTTAATAATATAATCTTTTTGTTTCAATAACACACTATGAAAGTATATATAATCCAAAAAAATTTTATTTTAAGGTGAAATATATTTTTTTATTAAGTTTCTCTTTATTCCCTCTAAATCAAGGACAACTTTTTTTTTCTTTTTTTTATTTCTTTTAGATTGCAAGAAAAAAATTTTTCTTTTGCTTTTCATTTTTTTTAAATGAAAAAAATATTATCGAAGGTTTCATTTTCATTTTCATTGTTTTTGTCTTATATCATCCTTTTCCCTCTAAAAGATGGTGCTTCTTAGTGAAACTAGTGATATTGTTTTTGTTATGCAAAAATCTTTTGAAATGAAATAAACAAGAATAAAGGGAATGAAATAGAATAAAATTGAATGAATAATAGAATAACAAATCTTTGGATACATTCATGGAATTGAATGAATGGGTATAAAATGAAATTTATTAAACATATCTTTAACATTAAATATAAATAAGATAAAAGTAAACTAAATTAAAGAGTATTAAAATAAAGTAAGATGAAATCGCAATTCCAACATTGGGATAGCAGAATCAAAATTATCGTTAAAGCCAAATTATTGATTCTAAGAAATTATTAATTTATTTTTCAAAAATGCTCTCAAACATGAGAAAAGGGGTGGGATCTAAAATTGCAATTCTATTATGACTATTGCATACTAAAGTCAATGTAAGAAGATTATTTGAATGATGGTGAAATTCAATAAAAAAAGAGTAAATTATATCTAAATGTAAAAATATTTAGAGTAAATTCATTTAAGATATCAACTATTTATAAGGTTGAAAAGAGGAATAAAAGTTTTGGAATAAATTATTGTAATAAATCAATGCTTCAAGTGGTTAAGAAGAGATATTAACATTTTGAAAAATAATTAAATAAGATATTAATAATGTACTATCTATAAAATTTAAAGATATTTAATTGAAACTCACAAAACGTTTATACCTTATTTAATTTATTTTTTAAAATATTTATTTTTTTAATTATTCAAAATATTGATAATTTAAATAAATTTATCCTAATTTTTTTATTATTGTTAAATACTTATGATTTAAAAAAAAGTATGTGTAATTTTATTTTATTTTAGTTTTAGGCAATCATTTAAAAGGCTTAATTTTATCTTTGATCCTTATAAAAACACAAGGGAGTCCCATCATCCTCTTTCTACACACTCGCCAAAAGCACTATCCTGCAAAAATCCGATCATCTCACAACAATCAACCGTCCATTGAAAACAAAAAATGCCGTACTACACTCACAACGACGAGGACGACCTCGACTTCGACGAGTTCGATCCAACTCCCTACGGTGGCGGTTACGACATAAACTTAACCTACGGCCGACCCCTCGAGCCTTCCCCTGAAATTTGCTACCCATCCTCCTCCGACCAGGACGACTACGATCGCCCACACTTCTCCGACAGCTACAGCGAGCCATCTGCTTATTCCGAGGATGCTCTCAACACCGAGTATTCCAGCTACGTTCGCCCCAAGCCCCGACCGGGCGGATACGGTGGCAGTGGTGGGATGAGACCCGAAGGCCAAGGTCCCGCATCTGGATATGGTGGGAGGCATGAACAGGAGTACGGATCTGGGTACGTGAGACACACTTTTTTACGATCACGAGTTAATTGTATGATTCTACGTGTTTGTGATTTTATGAAACTTTTCTTGTTTAAAATGGGATGGACATGACATGTTAGTAAGGTTTAATCTTTCTAGGTGTTCGATTGTGATTGATGATTGTAGTATCGGAAATGGGTTTGTTTTGATTAGGTTGATTTGTTCGTGATTTGAACGGACGATTTGGGGTCAATTGGTTTGATTTATATTTGTAATGTTTATATCAAACCATGGATTGCATTTATCAGAATAGAATGGAGATATAAAATCATATGTTAGATCGATCAGATATGAATATCATGTCAGATCAGGAAGGGACAATCATCAAACATTTTAAACAAATCCAGAAATGAAGCGAGCGCTGTTGTTTTTTTACTCCCTTGTAGAAATTTGTATTGGATTTAATGATAATTAGTATACCAATGGCTTCAATCAATTTTGCCTTATCCTGATTTCTCAGTTTTCTGTTCTGGTGTTCCTTTTTTTCTGTTGATCTCTCGTGCACACGTAACATTTATGGGAATATCAATTTTTTGGTATTAAATTGGGTTTAAAATGATTTTATTGTATGTTGATGTGACTTTTAGACCTGATTATGAGCGGCCTAGCCCAGAGTATGGATCCGGATACGGTGGCAGGACTGAATATGAGAAGCCTTCAAAATATGGATCAGAATATGGTGGCGGGAGTGAATACAAGAAGCCCTCGGAATATGGTGGCAGGACTGAGTATGAGAAGCCTTCAGAATATGGATCAGAATATGGTGGCAGGACTGAATACAAGAAGCCCTCGGAATATGGTGGCAGGACTGAGCATGAGCAACCCTCTGAGTATGGATCCGGCCATGGTGGCAGGACTGAGTACGAGAAGCCATCGGAGTATGGATCTGGATATGGTGGCAGGACTGAGTATGAGAAGCCATCGGAGTATGAATCCGGATATGGTGGCAGGACTGAGTACAAGAAGCCATCAGAGTATGGATCCAGATATGGTGGCAAGACCGGGTACGAGAAGCCCTCTGAGTATGGATCCGGCTACGGTGGCAGGACGGAGTACGAGAAGCCATCGGAGTATGGATCCGGATATGGTGGCAAGACTGAGTACGAGAAGCCCTCTGAGTATGGATCCGGCTACGGTGGCAGGACCGAGTACGAGAAGCCATCGGAGTATGGATCCGGATATGGTGGCAAAACCGAGTACGAAAAGCCCTCTGAGTATGGATCCGCCTACGGTGGCAGAACCGAGTACGAGAAGCCATCGGAGTATGGATCCGGATATGGCGGAAAGACCGAGTACGAAAAGCCCTCTGAGTATGGATCTGGCTACGGTGGCAGGACAGAGTATGAGAAGCCCTCTGAGTATGGATCTGGCTATGGTGGCAGGACCGAGTACGAGAAGCCATCGGAATATGGATCTGGATATGGTGGCAGGACCGAGCACGAGAAGCCATCGGAATATGGATCTGGATATGGTGGCAGGACTGAATATGAAAAGCCTAGCTCCGAATATGGAACTGGATATGGTGGCAGTAGTGAATATGAGAGACCTTCTGAACATGGATCCAGCTATGGAAGAAAGCAGAGCTATGGAAAAGAGCAAGGAGGGGGATTTGGTGGTGGATATGACAAGCCCAGCTATGGGCAATCTGAGGAGGGTGAATACAGGAAGCCTAGTTATGGGAGAAGAAATGATGATGATGAGGAGAGGCCCAGGTATGGGAGGCGGGATGATGATGAAGAAGACAAGCCTAAGTATGGGTATGGTGAGGAGAGCTATGGCCGCAAGAAATATGTGAGTCTTACTTTTATTAGCCCCTCATGCTTCACAGAGACGATATGGTTATACATTTTGAGCATTTACAAGTCACCATGCTTTTACTTGCTTATGTTTCACTTGTTGTTGCATCCTTACCTCCTTTTGTATTATCTTGTTTACTTGTTAGAATACATTTGAATGCCTCTAGATTCTTTGTACTTTGTCATGCCATATTATTTGAAAATTTGTCATCCTAAGAATGCTGTCACATTATTTTTCCAGCAAATAAACACGTGCCACATACGACATCATGTTATTACCGTATTGAAGTTCCTGCTGTGGTTGTTTTGACAATAACTCTGTGAATTGCAGGGAGATGATAATCCTGATGAAGATGAGGAGAAGAAGCACCGCCGCCACCACCACCACCACCGCAAAAGCTACGATGATGAGTGAACAAGATGCACTGTCTTCTCAGTTGAACCAACCCCCTATCTTGCTACTGAATAAAAAGGTTCAAGCGTATGTCTTTCTGAAACTATCTTTCTTGTTCTCTAAAAACTTTACATGCCATATATATATGTATGTGTGGCAGTGTGAGTATGTCTCACTGTTTGTGTTGTCTTTGTTATAAATAAATAGCCAACCTGCTGGGTTTGGTACGTTTGTGACTTTTGTATGTTTCCTGTTTAAATGTAGTTTGCATTATGTGTCATGTAATCTTGAGTGATTGATTATAGGTTTGTTTGGAAATGTGCAGTTGGTCCGGTTATAGTCCTTGTGGCTTTTGAATTTAACCTGTAATATAATGTCTGTTTGGATCCAGACCCTTGTGTTATTCCATAGGAGTAGGAAAAGAATCGTCTACGGGTTAATCTCATTGAATAAATAAAGCTATAATAAAATTGATTGAATAAATAACATTGTAATAAAATTGTTATTTCTGATGAATGAAATAAAGTTATAATAGGATGTTATTTATTTAAATAAGAATATTTTGAAAAAAAAATAACTTAAGTATTAAACTGCTATTCAATATTTTTCATTATAGCGATTGACGGTTACGGTAATCAAATTGCTATTGCAGTTTTATGAAATCAAGATTTTTATAAAATAATTGTTGCGTGTAAATTGCAAATGAACATGATCTATGATTGCATGGACCCGAATTTGGCATTTATGTGTTGAACCTGAATCCGACATTGCTACGGACCTAGTAATGAGGTGTAGTTTATGTGTAACTGCCAAAGACCCTCACATTTGTATGATACCGTGGGTAAATTCATGGTTCCTGAAGTTTAAGGTTTTTAATAGAAATATACTTAAAAAAATTTTTGTGACAATTATTCTATCCTACTTGGCTTTTTTTTTTTTTTTTTCCCCCAATGACTTTCCCTTCTCTCTCCCCCTTTCCTACATTGCTCTTCTTCTTCAAATTCCTCTCTCTCCTTGCTGTCACCTTCCACCACCACACACTCCCCCTCCCCTTCCCCTGTGTCCTCTCTTTTCTTCCCACATACACCATCAACAACCGCCCTTGTGCAACCAATATTCATTGTAGCTCAACCAAATTCCTAGAAAATCACACACAAGAAATCGAACACACATACCGGCCCAAACTCAATCAACAACCATCAATTCGGCCATTCTCATCACACAAACTAAAGCCCGCCTACAATATGCCACCATCTCAAATATGCATCATCACCACCAAACCTCGATCTCCATCTTTGCCTGCGGAACAACTAAAACACGAACCCGAGCTCAATCACACACCCTACCTTAATCGAGACAAGCCTCACATATGCCGCCACCATTCGGCCACCTCCAAAACACACAACAATGACCGCAGCTCTGGCTCAAACAACACAGACAAATTGACACCCCAAACCAAAACCATGAAAACTCAACGTAGAACCCACAACAACGATCGAACTTAATACCATCTACACCGCCTAAATGACAACAATCAACATCAAGCATCTCATTAGTAGTTGGATAGCATCTCATTAGTAGTTGGATAGCAAAATGAATGGAATCTATCTAGAATTCGGGTATTTTCTCCGTATAAAATTTTTTTAAGGTATATTTTTGTTACAAATCAAAAGGTTAAGATACCGTAAATGAAGCTTGTCTGATTAAGAGAGGATAGATTGCAATGTTGGAGGGGGAAAAAGGAAAAACCTCACAATAAAGTAGTTATTTACTTATAATGAATTTATAACTTTATAAAATTTAAATAGACAATGTTACTATAAAAAAAAATTTAAATTTTGATTAGACAAAATCAAAAAAAGAGATGAAACTTTATCTTTACAAGAAATATAAAATACATTAGAAGTTGATAATATCAATGCTTTTTAAGGGTAAGCTTTGTTTTATGACTACTAAAGATACTATATGATTTGTATAAAAATTTGGAAACCAAAAATAGAGAAAGAAATCATATGAAGAGAAATAATTTGTGTTCTATTTATTTATTTATTTATTTTTCAAGCAAAACTAACCTGAATGTACAAACTAATATGTATTGAAAATTTGCTCAAATGAATCTTTCCACTAGAGTATGCGATCCTTATCTCAATAGCATTGGAATCTAATATCGGCCTCCAAAGGTTTTTAATTAGACATCATGATGGGTTGGATTTCACCCGAGTACTAATTCCACTTGGCATCATTGGTTCTCGAATCAGGAACCGACTTATGATAGGTGGTTCAGACCTTCCAATAGAATCACCAAGTCTAGGAGGTTTAGGTGGAAAATGCCTCGAACCTGTTAGTTTAAGCGGGTCATGAACTGTTAGGTCAAGCCTTGATAGGTCCTACTTGCCTACCTTAAAAAAAAAAAAAAAAAAAAAAAAAAAAAAAGCCGCAAACTTGCCTACCTTTTGTAGAGCAACATCCGTCAATTAATCTATGCCCAAAGTTTGGGCACATTAAAAAATAGTTGCCAAGAATCAGCAACATTGGAGCAATGTTGTGGCTACACATCTTTGTATTATAAGCAAAAGCAACATATGCATGTAAATAATGCATTCATCTTTATAAAATTTGAAAGACAATATGCAAAATAATTATAGTCGGATCGATTTTTAAAAAGCAACGGAAGTTTCACTAAAGTAAAATTATACTCCCAACCATCTTACAGCTATGTTCTCATGAGTAATTAATCCATGCTTGCATGCAAAAGGGAGAGATGGGTAAGAGCACACAAGTAATTGACAATTCGTGTAAAAAAATGGAAGAGAAGTATCTCCTATACAGAAGAATATAGGTTGTTAACAATTAAAACTAAAAAACATTACCTTTTTCTTTTGGTAAATTAAAGTATATTAAACAGATGAGAAAGTTATGTGTAGCTACTAAAAATAAGGTAAGGATTGCAACTTTATACTAATACAAAAGTTACAAAAACATCTAGTTACAAAATAAATAATCGTCATCATTTGATAGCAACTATAACTTATAACACTTTCATTTTTGCCCAAGTTTCTAAAATCTAAATAAAAATTTAACATAAAAATAGAAGTAGACTAAATATGGATCATAATATCATTCTTCCTCTATGCAAAACTTAGGTAATCATGACTTGTGCTATATGTTATCTTGATTTAAGTATCCACAAGCAATATATAATACATTCAAGACTCCAGCGTCCATGACCACAAATGAAATTTGTTTAGTTGACACAAAACAAGACTAAGTAGGTTTTCCAAACTTTCAATTGTTTGAAGAAGAGCTAATTCATCAACAAAATAATAAACAAGAGAAGCTTTAAAAGAATTGATAGTTTTCTAATTGTTTGGCGAGATTTGTAAGGGGTAAAAAAAGACGATTCATGGCTTCGGCAGAATAGGAACAAACCCGTGAGACTTGTTGGTTCCCAAGAACTGAGAATCGACCTAATCTTTACTAGTATGGTTATGGTTTTACCAAAATGGGACCTATGTACTTGTACCTGAACTGACTTGCAACGATGTTTATTTTTACTAGCGAGCCTAAAAATTGCAAAAAAGAAAAAAACCAAAATATTTCTAGAACCATATTGCATTAAATAGTGCTATTAATATTATGTGCTTACGCTAACTAACAACTACCATTACACAAAAATATAATAACCTTGTGACCAGTATGAGTTCAATGGCACATACTACGTTGACAAAGTTGATTAACATGTAAAACTTTACATTTTTATTTTATTTAGCTAGAATAATTTTATCCATTTTGTTAAGCTTTTATTGCTA
Organism: Combretum micranthum; assembly: GCA_024138025.1. Taxonomy (NCBI): domain Eukaryota; kingdom Viridiplantae; phylum Streptophyta; class Magnoliopsida; order Myrtales; family Combretaceae; genus Combretum; species Combretum micranthum. The sequence continues at coordinate 180,926 of JAMXBD010000245.1, read as the reverse complement.
AATATTTACTTGAAAATAATGGAACTTACTCTTTTGAGATTGATGTAAATTTGATATCTTTTTAAACAAGATTTAATATTTTGTAAGGTTTTCTTTAGGATTCTTTTAAGAAACATATCTTTTTAAATAAGATTTGATACCTTATAGGATTTTTTTTAGGATTCTTTTAGGGTTTTAGATGTGTGTGTATATATATATTTGTCTCCTTTTAAGAATTAAAGACTTTCTATCAATAAAAGACATAAAAAATTTTGAGTTTTCAATTTATTTGCAATTCTTCAATCGCACACACTACATGAGGTGATATTAGGGCCAAATCTGATTTGATGGCTAGTAACACAAATAGAGATCCGATTATTAACACTCAAGACAAGGGACTTACTTGGGTCAAGTCGCGACCTACTACAGCTATCTCTTTTTTGACCTACCACCTGGTATTTTATTGCATAACCTACCACACCTATTTTTTTTTTTTATCTATCATACCTGATACTTTTAGAAGTCATTCGTACACGACTTGACTCAAGTATTCTCACTTGACACGGTGCTCAGGGTGGAGAAAACTAGCGAGCAACCTTAATAGATCTGGTTATAACCATAATTTATGATTTTTTTCCATCTTAAACCAAACCCTTAAATAACAATTTGGTTTGAATTAGAAAATTTCTAAAATTTTAATAATGGTTTGGTTCCGTTCTGATTACGAATTAAATAAAAATTTTAATTAAAAATTTTCTTTGTTCTAATTTTTTTTTACATTTATATGGATATTCAAAAATTTAAATTACTTTATAAATTTTACAATGCAAAACATAATAAAATATTTTATAAATTCATCATACTTAGAATTCGTAATCCTTTATACAATCATTAAATCACAATCAATTATCCCTTAACATAATACATTCACTAACTAATACATAGCAAGCTATAATCTATAATTTTTCATAAAATCAACAAATCAATCATCTACCAACAAAAGGTCATCTATGAATAAAAATGTTCTATTGATAGAATTCATTGAACAATTAATACATAGTATAAATTATAATGAAACATACAAATTATATAGTCCACAAAGTTAAAACTATTTAAAAAATAATATTACTATACCAATGAAAGAATATACATCACAAACCTAAAAGAAATTTTTGAAAAGGAATCAAGTTAATATTACTTAATAATCATCAAATAATAAATATCATAATGAATTGATAAGAACATGTATAGTATTTAATCAATCATCATAAATATATATATATATATATAGATACAAGTAAATTATAATTATTATAGACAATTTGGTTCAATTTTATGGATTGATTTGACTTACCTTTTTAAACTAACCATAAATTCATAGATTTATTAGGATTGAGAATTTTTTAAACCAAATTATTTTAAAACCATATTTTCGAATTGGTTTGGTTCGATTACGATTCACTTCAATTCGATTGGTTTTTTTCCCCACCCGTAAGGTAGGGGCTAGTATCGGGATTGAGGTAATTATGCCGATAACTTTAGGGTTAATATGGAGGCTGAAAAAAGTGTGAGAATAATGATTTCAAGTTAAAGGTAGATGTTCCATATTTTAGCAGGAATTTAGGGATTGAGGATTTCATAAACTAGATTGTGGATATAGATAGATTCTTCAAGTACGTGGAAATGCTTGAGAAGAGGAGGATAAGATTGGTGGCTTACATGTTAAAGGTTGTTACATCTACATGGTGGGAGAGATTGTAGAGTAGGAAGATTTGTGAAGAGAAAGCACCTGTTAGAGTATGGTACAGGATGAAGCAGTAGCTGAAAGGGGAGTTTCTTCATCCTGGTCATGAACATATTCTATTCTAACAATATCAATGATGTCATTAAGGATAAAAATCTATTCGTGAGTATACTACATTTTTATGTGGTTTGCTCAAAGGAATAACTTGTAAGAAAGTGAAGGTCAATAGGCCGCTCAGTATTTAGACTAGTTGAAGCTGTAGATTCGTGATGAAACCAGTGTTCAGGTTATGAGGAACTTGAGTGAAGAGAAATAAGGCCATAAGGGCTGAGTTGATGTTGCAAGAAAAAGGGAAATTCGACTCTAATTGTAGGATTTATCGCGAGAGTTAGAGTGGTAAGTATCAAAATACTATCGATAGAGGGAAGGTTGTCTAGGACACCTCGCCACGTGTTGATAAATCAAAAGGGGAGAGGTCGTTTGGAAAGTCTAAGCCAATGGATGACAAAGAGGGGTAGAAAACACCTAATCCTTACGCTAAACCTAAGCCTTTCAATGGCAAGTGCCTTAGGTAGTTGGAGTATAAGCACAAGTCCAATGATTGTCCTCAATGTCAACCAGTAAATTTAGTTGAGAGGCAAGCCGAGGAGGATAAAAATATTATGTGTGAACCTGATGATGATGGTGGTGAGTATGAAGAAAAAGAGGACGGGCAATCCTACATAGTGAGGAAGCTTATGTTCATACCTAAGTAAGAAAAGGATAACCAACGCTACAGATTGTTTCGAACTAGATGCATAGTTGACAATTAGTGATTTGATTTGATCATCGATAGTAGTAGTTGTGAAAATATCATTAGCAAAGGCATAGTAGAGGCTTTTAAACTTTTGTTGGAGTCATAATCATAACCTTACATACTTGGGTGAATTAAAGTTGCAGAGAATATTTAGATGAAAGAGCAGTGCATGTTACCCTTCTCTATAAGCCAATATAGAGATGAGACATATTGTAATGTCATTGACATGGATGCTTATCATATTCTATTTGGTATACCTTGGCATTTTGATCAAAATGCGTAGCATTTAAGGAGAGATAAAGTGTATAGGTTAGAGAAGGAGGGAGTGAAGTTTACTTTGACTTCGATACAAGGGGTAAACCATCCTAGAGCTTCTAAAGTGGAAGAACGAGATTTCCTTACTAGTTACATTTTAGAATGCTTATGTGGTGGCATTACCTGACAGCATGGGTGCATCCAAGACATTTATTTATTTTATTCCATTATCTAAGAGATTTAATGTGGCAAATATTTATCATTTGATGAGCCAATTTATTTTGATTCCATTCTAAACTAGAGATCGAGTTTGTTTGTTTTTTTTTTTTTTTTTTTAAGTTAGGGGATGGTGTGGATTTGATCACTTTTTACACAAAATTTAATATATTATAGGATTTTCTTTAGGATTTTTTTTATTAAATATATCTTTTTAAACAAGATTTGATATCTTGTAGGATTCTTTTAGGGTTTTAGATATATATTTTCTTATGTCTCTTTTTAAGAATCCAAAACTTTCTATCAACAATAGATATAAAAATTTTATGTTTTCAATTCTTTTGTATTTTCTTTGCAATTCTTCAGTCACATACTCTGCATCAGAGATCAATTGTATAAAAGCTAGAGAGATGAATCAATGATGGAACTCTAACTATGGTGTTATGTGGTCTAAATTTGTTGTCACATTTGATTAACTTTTGTTCTATCTCATTTGCAAGTCACTATCTAATTTATTTGTTCTGTTGAATGCAGAATATAAAAAGATGTTATAAATACATCCTGCCATTGCCTTATAATCTTTTGAATGCTTTTGATATTGTAGGGAAGATGGCCTGTTCGGATTGTCAAATTTTTATTGGTATCGGATCTTTATCGGATCATCATCTGTAATTCACCAGTATCATATCTGTATTGGTTCAGTATTAGTTTGGTTTGGTCAGTTTATGAGTAAAACTGTCAGTTTTTCATCAATATCATATCAGTATTGGTTCAAGATCGGTTTATTTTGAAAATGATGCGAGAATGATGCGAAACTAGTGTACCCAAACAGGCTCTATTTGCTTCTTTCGTCTTGATGATGAAACAAATGCTTTGTTTTTCTTCATTTTTATCCCGCACATATGATAGTATAAAGATTGTTTTCTTAGTTTTATCTCTCATAATACGATCGTGTAAAGATTGAACGGTTATAACTAAGAGATTAGATGTCTTATTTTATTTAGTTATAAATAATGTGCTTCTATGAAAACATGTTTAGTAGATGGTTACCACTTGACAATAAAGGTCCTAAAAATTGTTATTTATCTTAATATGGAATAATTTGAAATAATTTCTTATTTATGATTTTAATGAAACTTAATTATTTATTTAAGATCAAATTAAAAATAATTATCTATATATAATAAAAAAATCATGTCTTAAAAACATTATATATAAAAATCATATATCATGCGTATATATTATGATCAAATAACACGATACCCATACATATCCGTATGGATATCACGTTTTGTAACTGTGGTAACTTTACAAACATAAAATATGAAACTGAAAAGCAAAACGAATGGCAGAAACAAAAAAGTTAAAAGAGGAGAGGAGAGAGGAGAGGAAAGAGCAAAGAAAAAACAAAGAAGAGGGAGGAGAGACGTCAGACTGGAGTCAAAAAGGGGAGAGAGAAAGAGAAAAAGAGAGAGAGAAAGAGACAGAGAAAGAGAGATGTGATGCATCACAGGCAAAGGTTGAGAATTGTGCCATTCCTATACCCCGACTCTGTAGTGCGATTTACATAAAAAAAAAAAATAATAATAAATATATCATGTTTATTAAATTTGATATAGGTACATATTAAAACATTAAATTGCGATGTAACTTTTGCTATCATGTTTTAGATATGTGATATTGATATGGGATTTTGGTAGTTAATTTTGTTTTACTTAAATATTGTTAATTTAAAAAAAAATACACAAATGTTTCACCCGAATAATTTTAACATTTGAATGTTGGACCGTATTTATAAATATTTATTAATAATAAATAATTACATCCGGTTCATCAATTATCAATCAGATAATTATCAAAATCAACAACCCCCCACATGTGAAAGACCCATTCTAAGTTGAGGAAATCCACATCTAATGTTTTCCAGTCCACATATCACATTGAATATGCCATGGGCAACATTAAAGAATTAAGACTATTACTCCTATTCTTCGTCACTAGACTCGCTACTACTCAATTATATTATATGGAGACTCCTATTAAATATTTAAATTATTTATATGTCTTTTTCCTTTTTGTTTGAAATGGTCATGTGTCATATCATATATATATCATATCCTCACTAAGAATTAATAAATGCAGCTCCAACGTACCGGATAAGCTTCAATTTGCATGAGCAACTTGCGGGCAAAACGTATAGAAGATATAAGCTAGGTCCTTGTCTAGCGACTTGGTCTTGGTTTATAGTAAACTTATAGGTCCCATGATATATATATTTGCAAATGATGCTTTTGTCAAGTAAACACGATGTCATGGGTTGTCGATGTGTTTGACCTCATTCCATGCTGGAATAACATTAATTCTACTAAGAGAAAAAAAATCCAATAAAAAAATGGAGAAATTGCATGGATACCCTCTAAAATTATTTTAAAATTCTACTAACCCCTTTGATTTAAAGAGTTTTGGTGTGGTGCATTTGGTTCATTGGTTTAGCCTTCATTTAGTATCTGTTTTATATTTGTTTCAATTAGACTATTTACCAAAAATAAATACAGATGAAAAATAAGCATAGTTACTTATAAATAGACATTACAAATCATATATAGATAAGATTCAGATGCAGTTCAAATACAAATAAGATATAGACAAAAAAACAGATCCTTAAAAATGTAAGGAGTATTGAGCTGTGGTAGGCCAGATCCTTAAAAATGTAAGGAGTGTTGAGCTGTGGTAGGCCAGATCCTTAAAATGTAAGGAGTGTTGAGCTGTGGTAGGCCATAAATGCGAACTGTGCTAGCGGAGTTATGCTAGGTAAGGTTTTTGGGCCATACAAAAGTTCATTTAGCTAGTTAAATATTTCAGTAAAAATTCGGGTAGTGTCCATAACATGAGTCTCTATTTTAAAAGGTCTTGATGTTGACATTTTCAAAAAGTAGAAGTATTTATATAATTTGGTCTAAATAATAAGTTTAGGTTTCAAAAGTTCAAATGTTTGATTTTTCAAAAAGTAAGAATTCTTGACATTTAAAAAGATTTCCGATGGTATTCATATAATTTATCCGAAGTAAAAACATTTTGGGCCCTTTTCCTTTTCAAATGGTACTCTATTTATATCCTCCCTTGAATCGATCATGCGTCGATCCTCTACTATGTGTAGAAAATTAGAAATAGGTACCATAGATCTAGTTTGACCGACTCATTAAGAACCGTTGGATCATGAGATCCAATGTGTTCAGTGGTAACTAATGCATTATTGGCAGATTTGTTGATGAGTATTTAGATCTAATGGTTTCAGCTCACAATCCTAGGACTTGCCGAATTAGGTACAGTTTTTTATTTTAATACTCTTATGCTTTAAATTTAATAACTCAGAGCCTGAAAAACATATAGTTCTAGCCTATTAATTTACAAAATTAATATGAATTTGTTTATGTAGTAATCTGGTTAAGTTTTACCTTTTAACAATTTGCTAAACTCGGAACCATTGTGTATTTGTATGTATAGAGAATTTAACCAGTGAATTAATTAATACGAAATAAAGAAACAGTAACTTATTATTAATCACATAAGTCCATTACAAGTTATAAGTTTAAGATTATTATAATATTGTTCGTTGACTAAGTTCTCTTACTCTAACACTGAGTCCTGATTTATTGAGGATTTTTACTAAATTAAGGTCCGTAAAAGGAATGTGTCATAAGGAAAGTTACAAGATTAACTAATAAGTCAATTATTTAGTCTAAGTCAACTAATAGTCTTTAATTTCCATTTGTCAAATTACACGTTATATTTTAATTTGCTGATTTAATCAAGTTATTTAAGTTGATGCTTTCAAAGATGGTTTGAAGTAATCGTTTAGGCTAGACCAATTTGATTTAATTGGACCAAAGGTTGGACTAATTTCCTTCACAAGTTAAGGGGCATACAAAATTATTCATTTTATCTGTCCCTTATTTATAACTATTACATGAAAATTTTCAATTTAATTGGATTAATTAAAACGACTTATCAAACCAATTTTGATTGATCGGTTTATGAGCCAAACTGGATTGGCAAGAAAGTTGGATTGGCTAGAAATATTTTATTATAATATTATCCCAACTTATCATTATTTATATCTACCATCACCTTTTTATAAGTACCTAACTTTATTGGAGAATAAATAAAATCAACTTAAAATGGGGTTATAAATGAGTTAAGCTGGGTGAGTTTAGTTTAAACTAGTTTAATAAAAGAGTTGACATCAAACACAAAATTAAACTCATTTATTGAAACGAATTAAATCTAAGCTACTATTTAGACTCACCAGATTGTAAACAAGCTCATTAATTAAATTGCAAGAAGCCTCTTTAATAAGGTCATGATCTTTATGATATATATTATATAGCTTTATTTATATGTATGATATATATCACTATATCATATGCTATCTGAATATGCTTACGAATTGAGTTTAAAAGTAAAAATCCTTAATGAGCTTCAACTTAGTAATGTTTTAAACTAGCTAAATTTAAACCTTAAAAAACATGACTCGAGTAGTTTGCTGTCCTAGACTTAATTAGGTTCTTCAAAACTTTTTAATTCCTTTGGGGCTTAAATAGTTATACTTTTTTATGGATTTCTAAATGAAGTAGTAATCTACTGCGTTATACATTTAAAATTACCATTAGATCAAATTTTGCAAAAAAACTCGTTTATGATGAATTTTAGCTACCAAAAAACGAATCAAATGGCGATTTTGTTCAATAACGGGTTGAATATTCATATGAACATGAAGAACACATGAAAAACATTTAACCAATTTTTCAAAAAATTACATGAATACTGACACCTGAACGTCAATTCCAACAAATATCAAGAATTGAACATATCTAAATTAAGAACATGCTTTGCATATTAATTAAACATCCTTTAAGGATTGTTTTTGAAATACCTAAATTAACGTTACAAGACCAATAACAATCATCATCATATCAGCATCAACATCAGCATCATCATAAGATGATGATGATGATGATATAAATGGATAATAATAAATTAATTCAAATAATAAAAACTCAATTAAAAAATATGATGAATTATTTAGAAGGAATAAAATAGCAAAACAATTAAAATTTATTTAAATTACAAGAACAAATAAAATAAAATAAAAATAAGGATAATAGTTAAATTATACAACGACAAGATGTTAAGGAAGGGCAAGGAGGTCATTTAAGCTTATAAGTTCCTAAGTGAATACAATTTCCAAGGGCATGAAAGTAATTTCAATTATAAACATAAAAAAAAAATACATTTAAGACTCCATTCACTCATATATAAGCCTTAATTTTTCTCTCTTCTTCTTCTTCTTCTTCTTCTTCTTATTATTATTATTATTATTATTATTATTATTATTATATTTCAAGACTTCTTAGAGAAGTCAAGTTCTCTCTAAACAGTCACCAAAACTTCTTAAAGAAAATAACTCTTTCTCTTAATTAGGCATTAGTTAAACTTCTTCTACAAGTCTTAAAGGAGGAAAATGTTATAATCACATCCTAAATGTTCTAATCCTGAAATCTATTATACTAACTTCATAATTAATTATAGGAACAAAAAAGGATAAAGGAGGATTAGAAGGAGAGTGAGAAGCTTCTCTAACAAAATCGCCTTTTGTAGTAGTTGTTGTATGTGCTATTGAGTTTTTCCTTTTAGGTAAGTTTTCTAATCTTTATTTTGTTGTGATTATGTGATCTAATGATTTAGGATTGAATGTTGTGATGATATAGTTTACTCATGGATTGATGATTTGATGAATAAATGATGAATGATTAAAGATTGTTGTTATGAACATAAGCTAAGAATTATGAATAATTGAGATGTAAAATCTAAATAAAATATCAAATGAATTTATTTTGGATGAAATTTATAGGAATGGTAGTTTAATGTATCTCTATTTAAACCAAAAAAATTTGTGATTTTTAAAATACATTGACGATTTTTAAAAATTAAATTACAAGATAGCAAAAATAGAGCAAAACAAGGTTTGGCCAATAGTTATGGCATCAATGTCTAAGGCTGAACCTGTCCACATTTCTTTTCCTTTTGGTGAGAGTATAACGATTTAAAAACTTAAGAAGTTCATTTTAACATGGTATAAAGAATCGGTCAAGAACTATCCTCAATTTGGTGAAAACCATTGGGTCGTTAGTGCCATTTCCCTATTCCAACTAGATTTGAAGTTTTTTATTTTTAAATCATATTGAACCAATTCAATTGGGTTAAACCAACTTAGAAACATGTAAAACAATGAGTTATGAAGTTTATATAAAAATTTGAGATTAAGAACCTATCTAAAAGTAGGTGAACTAGTCTAATTAATTTAGGTTGTGCCCTGAAATTCAATAAAAAATGAGATGTTAGAAATAAAACGAACTTGATTATAATCAAATAAATATGAGATAAATATAAATAATATTGTTTCATATTAAAATATGGATTTTAAATTGAATAATTATATAACTTGATTTTATGAATTTATTTAATAATAATAGGTAATAATAATGCATTGTAATGTTGAATAGACCTTATGAGAAACTAGTTTAGGTTACTTGAGATATTTTTAGTATAATTGGACTACTTAGGATATAAATGGACTATTTAATCCTTAAATCAGTTATTTTACTTAATAAAAGTCTATCAGTATAATTATAAGATATGTTGCTAAAGATATCACCTAAAGGACCTAATTACTATATGATGAGTTTAGATGGTTGGACTAAGTGTGAAATGAACTTAAATAAATGATAAGTAATTTAGTACTAATTTTGCTTATGAACTTGGTATTGATTTTACATATTAATATTTGAAATGGAATAAAGTAAAATCACCATAAGAGTAGGTGATCTGTGTGTGTACATATATATATATATATATATATATATATATAACTTCAATTTAATTAATAATCAAACTATTATGAATGAATGAAATGGTGACTTAAATCTTATTTGAGATATGTTCCTTGTATGGATACTTATTCTCAAGTTTACCTATCATATGATTTATGGAGAAATACCTACTTTAGTTTACGTACGTAGTGACTAGAGTGTTGCTTGTTATGATAGGCATTTCAAAATGAATTAATACTTAAAGACAACTTAATTAATTACTTGAGTGTGCTTGTATTGTTTGATACAGTTTGGGGAGTGACAATCTTACATAGTGATGCCAGCATGATAGCTTGACCTGAGGTCATCAATAGTAGCTCCGAAGGTAATTAATAGGGTGAATGGTAGTAGGGCAATATTTATTTATATTGATGAGAAGTTGTAACAAGTGGTCTAATGTAATGGGCTTGGTTACATTACTTATTCACAAATAAATTGGTATGGATAAAGATGAGTAACGATTGTGATCCTTAGACAATGCTACTTGCTTAGAATTTCTTCAAGAGGATATAGATAACCAAGCTACCTATATCAATCCTTTGAGAAATTGTTACTACTTGGGACCCTCAAATTCTCATAGCATATTGCTAGAGTGTGAGTGCTTAATTGTTGTTTTGCTCTATCCAATTAAAAATCTAGATGGTTGGCTATTACATTTGCATTATAATAAGTGTGTGTAATCATATCGTGTGTGCTTGTATTGTTGTTGTATTGGCTTTAGCTCATTCCTTCTTTTTTCATGTTATGAAGATGATTTGATTTGGATGCTTTGGATATATGGTATATGGGTTGAATGTTGATGAGACTGGACGAGCTGGATGTTTAGATATATTGGATAATGTTTTGTTAGCAATATGAGTGTTTACTATTTATATTGTAAGGTTTCTAATGTATTACAGTGAGATTATTTTATTGTTGCTTACAAAACTTAATTAATGATTTCTCAATCTAAAATTTGTTAGAAACTTACTTAATTAAGAATGGTCTCTATGTATACTGCTTAAGTGTTATATGTGACAGAATTGTAAGCACTATAGACCTATTTAATGTGACGATTTTTATTCATCATATTTTCCATTATTTGGTATCTTTACACTATCCGATGGACATGTTTACCAACAAAAATTACCAAAAGATGAAAATAAAAGTACTTGTATGCCCCAGTATTCAATAAATCCATAAAAAGTTGGATTTATTTACCAGTTACTCATTCATTCTTACAAAATTACAATTAAATTTTTTTCCATATATTTTCAACATTTTTTTAACTTCAAAGTACTTGAAGTTTTGCATCTCAATTTTTACATGGCAATCATCTTCTTTGTTATAATTATAAAGTAGAAACAAATAATATATAGATAAGATCGATATCAAAGTGTCAGATTTTTTTTTTTTTAGCCATCCAAAGCGTTAGAGTCTAAATGGATACATAATAGATATAAAATAAGATATACAAGGGGGAAAAAACATAGAGACAATCCAAACATTTGAGTATTTGAGGTATCAAACACAATCATTAATTTCAAGAAGTGTGCTAGAAATTCCAGAAAAATACATTATTAAATAACTCCATCCGATACTTCATCAAATTATTCCAACCTGGATTATCACATATGCATAACATATATCACGAAATTTAGCTCTTAAACCTATGATCGTCAAGAGGATCAGCAAATCTAACAAAAACCAGGCAATTAAATGTAGCACACGACAAAATCACTCCCCTAAACACTAGCTAGGTAACCGTAAGATACAGGGGTTCAAACTCCAGCCATCAATTTAAATCCATCATCTCTGACTTAAAAACTTTCTATAACTCCTAATTGTCAATTGTCAAGTAGCCAATTGAAAATGGCCAAAAAAAAAAAACGACAATTAAAAAGTTATCAAATTTAACAACTTTTTTGCGAAAATAGTATTTGTTTTAAAATTAATTACTAAAATAGAATATAATCAAATTTAATTACAAAAACCAACCTCCCATTTTTTAATTTTAATGTGTTGCCTATGTTAAATCTGTAAGTTATCATTAGAATCCACAGTTCTTAAATGCAAGTTACCGTTGGAACTCTCAATTCTCAAATGAGAGTTATCATTGAACTCTCAATTCCTAAATGCTTAACATATTAAAATTAAAAAAAAAAAACGCATGTATTAATTACTATTTTAATGATCTATTTTGATAATTAATTTCTCATAAATCTTATTTTAGTAATTTTTTTTAGGAGTTCTAGACTAAACTTAGATGTAATATACACCATGCTATGATGAATAAATCCACACCTAATGCTCGCCAATCGACATGTCTCATTGAAAATGCCATTAACAACATCAAAAAATTAAGACTATAACTCGTACACCTACCTTACAAGAGTCTTGAGTAACCTTATACTATTGCACTAACTCAAGCTAAAGCTGATCAACCTCTTCAAACCTTTTAAAAAATAATAAAAAAATCAAGTAAACACAACCTATAGTTACCACTCCCATTGGATTAACTAGAGATTAACTTTTAACTAAAAAAAAAAAAAATCAACAGAGACTTACGTATTTCTCCTATAAGCACACGTCGCAGGGATTGCACCACTAATGTGGGATTCTCAAGCTTCCTTAAATCCTTAAATTTTCCAAGAAAATACCATGCATTGGCTACTATTTTAACGGAAAAATTGGAACATTTTATCTTTCCTTTTTTTTTTTTTTTTTTTGTGAAATTTGAAGATTGAGCCTTAATTTTTCTCTAAGGATGGCCCCATTTAGTGGTATATGGAGGGGAAGGTGTCCATACATTAGAAGTATCTAGAAGATTTAAGTATATATTGTGACATTAGGTGGTCTTATAAACGAAGTTATAATTAAGTTATTTTGGTGACATGTGATACTTTTTTAGATGGTTAAGATGAGACTAGTTATATCATTAGATTATACCAATAATGAGCTCGGAATGAGATCACTAGTTGGGTTTTTGTGCTGGGATTTGCAGACTTTTATTTTAGGTTAAGTTATGTATACATGTGCGTGCGTGCGTGCTTGCTCGCTCTAGGAATTTGAACTATCCTAGATCTTCGAATTTCAATATTGTCTTGTTCGTCCCACCTTAAATGAGAAAAATACTTTAATATTTATTTCATTTATGATGCATTTGGTTAACAATTTTATAATTAGTGGTTTTTTTAAAAGAAAAAATTTATTTATAAAGAATAGCAATTTCTCCGGAGAAGGAAATAAATATGAATTTCTTATATATTTCACGTTATATATAATAGATATTAGTTACGGTAGGGGAAAAAAAAATAAAGCTATTTCGTGATATTAAAGATGAAATATCAAACCCACTCTTATCAACTAGATGCAACATTAGTATGAAAGCCTATATTAAAATTCTACCTGCCATATGTGTGATTGATGTAATGTAGATTACTAGCTAGGTTTTTACATCTTAAAGAACTAAACTTAAAACTCGAAAAATCTAAAAATCTTGCATGCTAATATGATGTTAAGGGCGTGAAAGATCGGTAGATTTTAATCTTATGATGTTTTGTGCGCTGTGTAGCTGGTTGCCAGATCATTAGAATGAAAGTCCCACGATCACGACGTGACCATTTTCTTCAATTTTCCTGATGTTTTCTTACCTACTTGCCCGTACATTCTTTCTTGTGCGTAATTAAAAATGTGAGGGTCATGTCATGGTGTTAAAGAATCCGAGAATAACGTAACCGCCACCTAATCGAGGGGCCATTGAGACTTCGATCATCAATCTTGCCCGCAAGTTGCTTCTGCTCCCACTCGATGTATCGACCTGTCAAACATTGGATGTCGTCTTTTATGTGTTTGTTTTCTCATCTTTCGATTATTTGGTTTCATCTTTTTTTTTTTTTTTTTTTACATAGAATATTTATTAAAAATGGATTTTGATAAAAAACAGATATTTTTACTTATAAACCTATCAATAAGACTATATACTAATAAAAAATAGATATGATACTGATATAATATAAATATCGATATATATATATATAATGATAAAAAACAGACAACCCTAATTATTGTCTTGCCCCGTGCACCAAATCCTCTTTAACAATCCCCAAAAAATTCTCTTTTTGCCCGTACCCAACTTTAATAGATACTTAAAAAAATTCATTTTCTCTTGTTTACTTTCTCTTTCCAAATTTTTTTATTTTCTCTTCTGTAATTATAATAGAAGGATCTGAACTTGGCACATCTTACTTAAAAAATTGAAGCTAATTCTACTAGATTATGAGGTTATTAACCAAGTCATCTATTATTATTATTATAATAAAAATACCGACCCGCTCAAATAAAAATTGCACATAATTAATTATCAATATACTAACACAAGATTGTGTCTATAAGACGTGTTTCTATATTTAACACATGAATAACATATATATGATGCGACTCATGTGTCAATGCCTGGTCACATCTTATTTGGGCAATTCACTAACAAACTGCACAATTATAATGAGTACATTAGTGAATCGCATTTTTAAGATGTAATTCTAAAATGAGATTTATTAAGAAAATGAGTGAAGCATATTTCTAAGATACGGTTTAATGCTATACAATTTTTGCTAAATGGCAATTTCAAAGGACTAACTATTTAATAAAATTATAAGTCGATTGGTGAACATGTCATTTCATATTGGTTATTTTGTAATTAAAATAATCTTATTTGTATTTAGGGATTTTTTTTTAAGTTGCTGGACACCTTTTTCATCCTGTTATTATTATTATTATCTAGATATATAGATTTTGTTTTTAATTTTGTTATGTCCTAAATTCGGAAAATGTCTATTTAGTCCATCCCATGCCTTCCAAAAATTATGGAAAGTACGTTCATGTTTTAGATAAATATGGGTAAAGCCATATTCAGACAAATATCCTAATATCAAATTGGAACATGTCTAATTCAAGGTAAATTTAATCGATACAATAGTAAAATGAAAATTTTTGTTATATACCCAAGAGCATATACCTTTGTGATTGAGGTATTACTCTAAGGGAACCTTTATTTATTTATCTTTTTCCTTCTCCTTACAAATCGTCTAGGTAAGTATAAACTACCATTTTTAACTCGTATGGACATTTGCTATACACGAAAAATAAAAAAAAAAATAAATAAATCATTTGATTTCCATTTGTTTAGTCACTAAAACAGGGCTCAAGAAAAGAAAATTATATACATTTAAGAAAAATTTCAAAAGCTCGAATTTTCAAAAAAAAAAAAAAACTCACATTTATAGTATTTAGACACAATTTCAATTTACTTGAAAAACCGTTATTTTCAATGCATATATTTCTATTTTTGTAAATCAAAATTGTGTTTTCCAGATACGATTTTAAGCATCATATGTGGCATTATTTTCCCAGAAAGGGATTATCAAAATTCTTTTCCAAAAATGTATATTTTATTTTTTTTCCTTTTTCCCTCATAAATCTGGTATTAACTACTAACTAATTAACGGGAATGCCTTTATTTTTACATTTATTTTTTCCAATCCACCCGTATTTGTAATAAAATAACGACACAGCTTGTCAGTTTCCTGATACTGTTATCCAATAATTTCGGAAAACTGAATTATTTTATCAAATGAAGTTTGATAATTTATCAACTTTTACTTATAAAAAGCAAACATGACAACCATAATTTCCTAAAAACACGCAGACACAACACACGCTTTTATTTCTTGATGCCAACATTCTTTTCTTTTGTTTTTTTTTTGTTTTTTTTCCCTGATATCTTCTTCTTCCTATTTGGCTTCTATCATTCTTTTGTAATACATTCAGCTTACCTTGTTGAACTGTGAAATGCAAAGAGTCTACAAAAACTTCTTCTCACACCTGTTCCTCTTCTTCCTCTTCCGTACATGTTTATGTGAATTGTAAAAAAGGAAGAAGAAGAAGGAAAAGAAGGAGAAGGGTTGTGATTTGATCCAACCGAAAATGAAATTCGGGAAAGATTTTGCAAGCCAAATGGTCCCAGAATGGCAAGATGCTTATATGAATTACGACCAACTCAAGATGTTGTTGCAGGACATTTCGATTATTAAACAAAAACTCGCACCACTTCCACAAGAAGCCGCGGCAGCAGCCGCGGGGTTAGGCCCACAAAGAGCAGCAGTAGCCCCGGGTGGAGGTTTGAATAGAAGGGTCTCTCTTTATAGAGCCTTTAGTGGCCTGACAAGCCGGCATAGAGGTTTTTCAACAAAGAAAGTTGAAGATGAAGTCATACTTGTAGGTATGGCAAATGACCATGATTCATCAGATGGTCATTGCCAGACATTGTTCCTTAGGTCGTCCGAGGAAGGTGGCGAGTCTGAGGTGCTGTTTTTCAAAAGGCTTGATGATGAGTTCAACAAAGTGGTGGATTTTTATAGGAAAAAGGTCAAGGAAGCGGTGGATGAAGCAGATGAGTTGAGTAGACAGATGAATGCTTTGATTGCTCTTCGAATTAAGGTTGAGAAGCCGGTTGTTGAATTCGATGACGGAAGTGTTCATCTTGGAAATGTAGATAGTTCTAAATCATTCTCGGCTTCAAGGAATGACACCTTTAGGCGAAAAAGTCCAGGTATGACAAAAGTTTTTAGCATTATATGAATGGAGGTTGCGCTGGTTTTATGCAGGCGAAGATTGGTCTTTATTTTATTGCTGGAAAGGTATAGAGTTCATGCAACATTTTAATCATATCAGGGATTCTAACATCCGGCTGTTTTCTAGGACCGAGGCGAATGGATGTCATTCAGGAAGTTGAGATGTCAAAGGAAGGGGAAGATAATAAGGTTAGAACCAGAGAAGAGAAAAAGCAAAAGGGGAAGGCAGAAGGTTCGGGTTTTAGACCAGCTCCTGTTGAGATTCTAGATCAAGTCAAGATTAATATTGAGCCTGAAACACCAGTTTCCACTGTCAAAGGTGTCCTCAACATGAACTCAAACTCAGACCAGTCTTTCAGCTCAGCAGAGCTAAAGAAGGCAGAGGAAATAATTGCAAATGCCTTTTCCGAGTTTTACAATAAGCTTCGGGTGCTAAAAGGCTACTGGTGATTACAGTTTCTTTGTTCTAAAAGCATCGATGACAGAGGTCCTTTTTCTTGCATGTTCATTCTTTAACAAGTTTATGGTTTTGACAGCTACTTAAATCAATTGGCATTCTCCAAAATAATGAAGAAATACGACAAGGTATCATTTGTGATGTCACCACGGGTACCGGTTTTTCTCCTAGTTCTGTAGTTCAGCTTTACTAAATGCAGAATTGCAGGTCAGTGGAAGGAGTGCTTCAAAGACCTACCTAAAAATGGTAGATGATTCCTATCTTGGCAACTCAGAAGAGGTTGGTTTTTATATGATTCGGGATAATCATGTTTCAGACCATGTGAATTTGGTTCTTATGCACAAAAGCTATGCAGATCACAGGGATGATGGGGATAGTTGAAGCTGTATATACCAAGCACTTTGCAAATGGAAATCACAAGAAAGGGATGCAAGCTCTTCGGCCGATAGCTAGAAGAGAGAAACATAGGATTACATTCCTTTTAGGTAAGACATCTCCATAAAAATAATTTGGCATCCTAAAAGACAAACATTTATGAGCTTGGTACTTCTGATTCACCCAAACTTCTCATGTTTTCCATCTAGGTTGCTTGTTTGGCTGCTCATTAGCGCTGGCAGCAGCCATTGTGGTAGTTGTACATGCATCAAATATACTTCAAAAAGACGGTCGCACTCAGTACATGGATAATATATTTCCTCTATACAGGTAAATTTGCAGTGACCATGGCATATTTCAGTTCAAACAGAAGTATGCCGAGAGTTTATAATGAGAGTTTACCTTCAGCTTCTTAACTACCCAAAATTGGAATATTGTGCAGCTTATTTGGTTTGATTGTCCTGCATATGATCATGTACGCTGGAAATGTATACTTTTGGAAGCGTTATCACATCAATTATCCATTTATATTTGGCTTCAAGCAAGGGACAGAGTTGGGTTACCGGGAAGTCTACCTCCTTGGTTTTGGTCTTGCAGTTTTGACCTTGTCTGCTGCTTTGTCACATCTGGATATGGAAATGGACCCCGGAACGAATAGCTTTGTGGTTTGGATTGAATTGGTTCCTCTAGAGCTACTCTTGGTAATGTTTCATTGACTTTGATCAGTGCAAACTTGTTCTCTCAACGTGCCCTTCCTTTTTTCTTTTCCTCAGTTTAATCAGAACTAATTGGAATATGATAAATTTGTGACATATTATGTTTTTGCAGGTTGTGTTATTTATCGTATTCTGTCCCTTCAACATTATATACCGTTCAAGTCGCTTCTTCTTTATTGTTTGTTTATTTCACTGTATTTGTGCTCCTTTCTACAAGGTAAAAGCATTTCTAGATCCTAATGTTAAAATAATTAGTCACATACCTTAGGAGTAATGATTTAGTAACTGATGTTGTGCTGCTTGTGTAGGTGAGGCTGCCAGATTTCTTCTTGGGAGATCAACTGACCAGCCAGGTTAGTTTATTACTTAATTGGAACTTCAACTCGCAGAGCATATTTAGATGCACTTGGTTTGCATTTCTCCATGTATCAACAAAATGAGAAATCCGTGTGTCCCCCCATCTTTCATGGCTTGTTCCTATATAATTAACGTGTACAGAAAGTTTTTCCTCATTCCGAATAAAAAAAGTTTGAATAAGCATATCTGCTGATTTTCACTGAAGTGTCATTCGGATAAGTTTTCTTTTCTTTTTCCATTTCCTCAGGTTCAGGGCTTCAGATATCTGCAATTCTACGTATGCTACTTCGGTTGGGGAGACTTTGCAAAGAGGAGTCACGAGTGTGCCGAAAGTAAAATTTTTGAAATATTTACCTTTGTAATCGCAGTCCTCCCATACTGGTTCCGTCTTCTTCAGGTAATATGAAGGAGCAACACAGGTTCTTTTTGCTATAGGACTGCTAGTTTCACCTCTTATAGCTTAGTCTGGTCCTGCGTTGTCTTCACGACTTACATACATTGATACCTTTTCCTGCACTTCTCATTTGTTTAGTCAATACTTGATCCTGGTTAAAGTCATTTTCGTTCATAAGACTCACCATTTCTCATCTTTCAGTGCGTCAGGCGGTTAATTGAAGAAAAGGATGTACATCAACTATACAATGGGCTTAAATACTTCTCTACTATTATTGCTGTTATCATGAGATTGATGTTCGAAGTCAGGAAGGGGGTTTATTGGCAGATAATGGCTGCAATTACTTCAACTATCACCACAGTCTTCAATACCTATTGGGATGTTGTCATGGATTGGGGCCTTCTACGAAAAAACTCAAAAAACCCCTGGCTTAGAGACAAACTCGCTGTCCCTCACCATAAAATTTACTACATAGCCATGGTAATATAATACCTCCCTTTCTATTTGTAACTGCTAGCTCAGAGTAAAACCGGGACAAAGGAAATGCAACTATCTCTACTTTTTACAACTCAATACTCCTACTTTTAGAGCTTAACACTATAAAACTTTAGATACCAAATTGCCTAAAGTTGAAAGTAGAATACTTGTATTGTCCTTATCCCGAGTGAAACCTTTTATAACTATCATCTGCCTAATGTTGCCATATAATTTTGTACTGAGAATTTCTAACCGAAGTATTGATGATACAACTGCAGGTTGTGAATGTTCTTCTAAGACTTGCATGGACGCAATCAGTTCTTGGTTTCAGAGAAACACCTTTCTTGCATAGAACAGCACTGACTGCCATTGTTTCTAGTTTAGAAATAATCCGTCGTGGAATCTGGAACTTTTTCAGGTATGCAAATTTTCTTTGCTTAATGTTTCCGCAGGGAATCATCTGTTGACAATTGAGACTTATCAGCTTAAGTGAAAACAGAGGCATTCATAGGTACATTACCATCTAGGCATTGGCAGAGAGTATCTAGGCCATTAAACTATATTAGATAGAACACTAAATTTCAATGAAGCAAAATCAAATTTATACCTATATCGAAGTCTAGGTACCATTGTCAATTCACAGTTCTGCATTCTTGATTTGTTAAATTGTCAAGTTTCAAAATCTTACTCCTTTTTTCAATTCTAATGGATGGGTTTTGCGATACACCTTTGGAGCAGGATAGAAAATGAACACTTGAACAATGTGGGCAAGTTTAGAGCATTCAAGTCAGTACCCCTACCATTCCAACATGTTGGAGAAAGTGCCTGAACACTCAAGAAGAGAAGTGTAAATCAAAACATGATGATCAATTGTTCCGTGCTCATCATATCTTTTTCCCTGTAACTTGATGAATTAGAGTGTTTATCCCTCCATTCTTTTTTTTTGGGATGGGTTGGGGTGGTGTGGGGGTTGTGTTCAGAAAATTAAGTGTTTTTGTTTACATTTACAGATGATTCATTTTTGGTTAGGTCAGAAAAGAAAACAAAACTAAACAGATGAAAGAAGAAAGTAATACAAGGACAACGTTGTACAGCCATTTCCAATGTAGATGAATTTTACTAGAGGCCCAATTTCACCCATATGTTTGCCACCCTGCTTGTCTCTAAATGTTATGTGCTGAAAAGGGTGTATAAAACACAATGACTAGTTAATTTTTTTTTTTTCTAAATGAAGGATTGTGTCACCTTTGTATGATAAAACTGATTCGCAAAAATCCTGGCTGTTAACTTACAACAAAACGTGGTGATTAAAAGAACTGTTAGTTTTTTGGGGAAAATGATATGGTTGTACCATGTTAAGAAGCAGTATTTACAAAACCTGAAAAACATTGTAGAATTGATGGTTCAATGTTAGATTCAATCGTCCAACCTGTAGACAAGTCAAGAGAATGTGTCAAGAAGTGTTTTGAAATGGAAAAGTAGGAGCTGGAGCTACAAAAACCTATAAGAATTCAAAACATAGCTTCAAGACCAATGACATCTAACACTTCCTTTTAGGGTTAATACACTTAAATTTTTGGTAATAAGGCCATTTGGGGTTGCGCATTGCCATTCATCAATTTGAAGAATCAAAAGTGACTTTGGGTCACACATTTGGAATAACTATTTTGGCAATCTCAAGCAAATGCCAAAGACAGTAATTTTTAGCAGAAAGTACTATTACCATCACTGGTGAGAGGAAAAATTAAAACTAATCCATTCATTAAGAAGAGTAGTATTAATACTATCAAGGACTCCTACAGTCTAGTCAAAGGGATGGTTAGTTAATCATTTTACCATTATATGTTAAGCCTTTTAGTGTGTGATAACGGTTAGTTATGAACTGAGAATCTAACTTGTTTAAAAAATATGTAACAGTTTTAATTTATCTATAAAAAAATCTCTTAAAGGATCTCAACTTATCTATAAAAATGCCATCTCTTTTTCATTCAAGAATAAGCAACTTCGTTTTGCTTTCACTGGGAAATGTTTTCTTCTTTATATCCTTTGTACAGCTGCCAAAGTAGCTTATTTATCTCTCAACATACGCAGATGCTTAAATTAATTATATAAAATTTTTGGATTTGAGCCTTGTATCATGTGATAAGGTCTAAAGAGTTCAGTCCATGTTTTGAAATGACTGATATGAGATTAGGCATGACAAGCTTAAGGTAAGGATTTTGGACTGATCTATCCGCTTTTGGCTTTTATGAAGCTCATGCATCTAAAAAAAGCTTTTTATAGGCTTAACTCAAGACAAGCCCATCTCAACTAATGACACACCATACAATCTGATGAATGTGGCCAACAACCAAAGTTTATAAATACTCCAAGAGTTCCTCATTTAATATATTTAAAGATTGTTATCTTTGAGATGAAACGGGATTTCAAATTGTGGCGTTGATACTATAATCTTCACCTGTCACATATGCATTCAAGTGCTAAATTTTTACTCCTCCTCCCTACCTCCTCTCTTACTAAGTCATCATTATATGTCATTGCGAAGTTACTCCTCTTAAGTCACATAAATGTAAGCCAAACGCTATACGCACATGATTATTGCAATTGGATCCACTCATCTACAGTAAGTATTATCTTACTATCAGGTACTATACCTGTGATACAGATGTTAAAAAATAATCAATAGAATTTATTAACCATACAAAAGTTTTTTTTTTTTGGCCAAATACAAAAGATTTTTAAAAAGCATATATTAATCAAATTGGTATACCTTTACATAACATCGAAATAATTTTTCTTTACTACTTTTAATATATGTATATCTAATTGTTTAAAATAATTATCCTGGTAATAGTATCAGGCTTAGCACTTCTTGTTGTCTCAATACTTCCATGATATTTGATTTGTAATTTGATAGATAGGTAGTTTTTATGTGAACAGAGATGGCTTTTATTGGATAATGTTTGGGTATCTCCTCTTTCTTTCTCTCACGTTCCTTTCTTCCCCACTTTCTCTTTCCCCTGTTTTAATATATGTGATGAAATCAACTCAATTGGAAAAAAAAAAAAAAATTATTATATTATGTTAAATAGTTATGCAATAACTTTTTTATAATTGAAATTTAAAATAACTATCATAAAAGTTTTTAATGTTTTCATTTAATTTCATAACTTAAAATTTTAGACCATTTGATCCCATAATTAATCAGCCAAAAAAACTGGAATAAAAATGCATCATTTTCTAAGAAGATTTTATCACGAATTCGTTGATTCTATATAACTTATATAGATGTTTTTTTTTTTTTTTTTTTCCTTTCAATGAAATTATGGTTAATTTTTTACCTAATATTTTTCTGTAAATGATAACCTTATCCACTTGTATGGCTGATAAAAATAAATTAATTTATCATCTTTCGCTGACTGGCTGTATATGCACACTAGTAGAAATTCTAATAACACCATCGAGATTGCCGCCCAAATCCTTACATATGGCATGAACCTAACTTTCAGAAGCTCTTATTATGGACGAAAGCATTTCGATTTTCTCTTTTCTTCTCAAGCCTTTGAAACATTTTCAAAGTTTTATCCTTTCGTCGCTGGGGTATTTGTAGATTTGCGATTTTAATTAGGAATTGATCATAACACATGCGATAGAGCTAGTAATTTTTCGAGCATTCCATTAGTTTAGTTAGTACGGATAGTGTTCGCAATTGCTGACATAGCATGATACGATAATGGTCTGTTTGTTTTGGCTTTTTTCGGGCAGATACAGACACTTTTTCAAACTTTTTGCTAACAAATTATTTATCAAGAAATAGATATAGATACAAAAAAGTTGACAGTTCTCATCAAAAGATCAAAAAGAATAAATATAAATAAAATTTAGATGTAAATCGGATATATTTACACATATCATTTTAAAAAAGATACAGATACAGATGAAAAACAGACAATCCAAACGGACATGAGATACAACACAATATGATTATTTATTTGGATAGTTTGTTTTTTATCGGTATTTGTATCATATTTATTTTATATCAGTATTTAATCTGTTTGATCGGTTTATGAGAAAAAAAAATATATTTTTCATCTGTATTTAATTTTATAAAACAGTATATTTGGAGATAATAAAAAGATAAAGTCAAAACGATAAAAAGATGACAAAACAAACAAACACAAAACCCAATAATAATAGTTTGGGAGGGGGTGGAAGCACAAGATATGATATAAAGATACAGTTATTATATGAATGAAAAGGATTATCTTAGAACTTAATTATTTATTTTTTTTTATCTATATAATAAAAAGTAAACCAAGAAGTAAATAATCCACTGTCAAAATTACAATGCAAGATGACCCATCAAACACATAACCCCTAGCCATATCCACTCCAAATCCAAAAAAGAACATAAAAAAGAAGGTTATATAATGAAAGAGTTGCTCAAATCAAATTGTCTTAGGTATTTTGATAAGAAAGTCCTTTCAATTTAGCTCACTCTCTAACCCACATATAGAGTTATGCCATTATGTTCTTAAAGACCCACTCACCCATGAAATATGTTGAAGACTTGGACTGGCCTAACGATGCTATATAATTTTCAACAATTAGGATGAAACACATACAGATATATAGAATTAATAATATTCTTAATAATAATTCCACAAAATTGCTACCTTCCACATTTGTGGAGTTCATCACAATGAGGGAAGAACTCCTTTGACATTTTTCAAACTATGACATTATTTCCACTCCAAAAAAGATCCATTGATTATTACATACGTGAATGTGTAAGCAATGGATAACTGCTAATCAAATTTTATTAGGTGGCAATAGTATATTCTAAAGACAATTACTTATCATTATGGTCTACCTAGCTATGATTGGTTTGTACCCGCTCTGCGTACATACACATAGCATTTAATACCCAACGAATTCCTTTTTCTTCTCTTTCTCTCTAATCTAAGATATAAAAGATTAGATTCAATCATCCTCATCCTTTCGATTGGCATCCTTTTTATTATGTGACATGGAAGGGGAATTCGAAATTGAATTCTCATCAGTCCCCCACTTGCACTCTCCTCATCTTTCATAGAATAGAAATATGAAATCGATAACGGGTTGCAGGTAGAGCTTGCTTTTCGAAGACCTTTGATTGTCCTCATAGCAGCTAGTGTACTTCGGTAGATGTCTTTAGTTTCCTCTCCCAACGTTGTTGGTGTCTCTACTTCACATCTACTTCAGAGGTATCCATGATCGGCTGTTTAAGAAGCCCATGTCTGGCCAAGGATGATGATTCAACAACTTCAGCCTCGGACGGAAAGAGGAGTTCGAGATTCGCCTCGCTCTCATGGACTAGTCTTGTGAGGGGTTCGGTTGTGAAAAATGGCTGGTGTAGCGCAAGCTGTGTAAATGGTAGTTGCAACAAGCCTCCCGTGCGCTTGTCGTATTTCTTCAAGATTTTAACCAAACCTGGTGAACAAACACACAAACATGGAGTTCCACAAAAGCTGCAACTAAAACTAAAAACATTGTTGATATATGAGAAACTAGTTGATGTTTCTGCTTCATATGCGATGATGACTTAATGTTCACACTGACCTGCAAAGTTTAAGGAGCTGTAGTTTTTCAAAAGCACCATTTCTCCATGAATGGTAACGAAGTCCTTTCGAATATCCATCAACTCTTCACTAAATTCAGTGTCTGATGTTAACTCTACATCTTTCTTTATTTTCTCCCTAATCTGCTCAATTCTTTCCTTCAATTCCTACCATCGTAACAACACCATATTAACATTTTCTTATTTTAGGTTCTAGAAACAGGGTAAATGCTGCGCATGATATCAGAACTTCGGTAGAATATACAATTAGGCAATAGGTACCTAAACTTTGAAATTGATTGACTTAATACATAAAGGAACATTTTGTGCATGTCAATGATAGTTTCATGATATTGGTTAAAAATGCTAAGTAAAATGATGATGTTAACTAATTTGATGGATATACTATTAACAAGTATAAAAAATACTTTCAGATACTGAATTGATCGGTTTTAAAGTTCAAACACTTAATTGTATATTTTAGCAAAATGTAAATATCATTTGTGATATTATCCCGTAAAAATACTAAGAGCAGTAAAGTAACATTTTTGTGAGGATTTTATATAGGCCACTATTGTAATATGAAGAAATTTGCTGTGGTGGGTATGTACTAACCATGGAGTTGCCACTGTAAATTGACAACTATAACAATTATTCATAATCCTTCTTTAATTTACAATACCCACTGCTTAATTGTTTTGCAAGCATCAAACATTAAAATTACTTATACATCATCCAAAACTTAATGCAGCTTTTGCACTTGCATAAGAGACCAATGTTTAAGATATATGAGGCCAAGACACAATGACATAAAAGACAACCTTCAGTAACAAGACGATAGGAACATAGCATTTAAAGACAACATAAATAATAAAATGAAGAAGAATTACCTGAAACCTTATGATGAACTCTTCCTCCTTATCGATATAGAAATCATTGAACTTCTCAAGCTCTTCATTCAAAATCCCACACTTGAACAATGTGGGCAAGTTTAGAGCATCCAAGTCAGTACCCCTACCATTCCAACATGTTGGAGAAAGTGCCTGAACACTCAAGAAGAGAAGTGTAAATCAAAACATGATGATCAATTGTTCCGTGCTCATCATATCTTTTTCCCTGTAACTTGATGAATTAGAGTGTTTATCCCTCCATTCTTTTTTTTTGGGATGGGTTGGGTGGTGTGGGGGGTTGTGTTCAGAAAATTAAGTGTTTTTGTTTACATTTACAGATGATTCATTTTTGGTTAGGTCAGAAAAGAAAACAAAACTAAACAGATGAAAGAAGAAAGATAATACAAGTACAACGTTGTACAGCCATTTCCAATGTAGATGAATTTTACTAGAGGCCCAATTTCACCCATATGTTTTGCCACCCAGCTTGTCTCTAAATGTTATGTGCTGAAAAGGGTGTATAAAACACAATGACTAGTTAATTTTTTTTTTTTTTTCTAAATGAAGGATTGTGTCACCTTTGTATGATAAAACTGATTCGCAAAAATCCTGGCTGTTAACTTACAACAAAACGTGGTGATTAAAAGAACTGTTAGTTTTTTGGGGAAAATGATATGGTTGTACCATGTTAAGAAGCAGTATTTACAAAACCTGAAAAACATTGTAGAGTTGATGGTTCAATGTTAGATTCAATCGTCCAACCCGTAGACAAGTCAAGAGAACGTTGTCAAGAAGTGTTTTGAAATGGAAAAGTAGGAGCTGGAGCTACAAAAACCTATAAGAATTCAAAACATAGCTTCAAGACCAATGACATCTAACACTTCCTTTTAGGGTTAATACACTTAGATTTTTGGTAATAAGGCCATTTGGGATTGCCCATTGCCATTCATCAATTTGAAGAATCAAAAGTGACTTTGGGTCACACATTTGGAATAACTAATTTTGGCAATCTCAAGCAAATGCCAAAGACAGTAATTTTTAGCAGAAAGTACTATTACCATCACTGGTGAGAGGAAAAATTTAAACTAATCCATTCATTAAGAAGAGTAGTATTAATACTATCAAGGACTCCTAAAGTCTAGTCAAAGGGATGGTTAGTTAATCATTTTACCATTATATGTTAAGCCTTTTAGTGTTGTGATAACGGTTAGTTATGAACTGAGAAGTCTAACTTGTTTAATAAAATATGAGTAAGAGAGTTTAATTTATCTATAAAAAAATCTCTTAAAGGATCTCAACTTATCTATAAAAACGCCCTCTCTTTTTCATTCAAGAATAAGCAACTTCGTTTTGCTTTCACTGGGAAATGTTTTCTTCTTTATATCCTTTGTACAGCTGCCAAAGTAGTTTATTTATCTCTCAACATACGCAGATGCTTAAATTAATTATATAAAATTTTTGGATTTGACCCTCGTATCATGTGATAAGGTCTAAAGAGTTCAGTCCATGTTTTGAAATGACTGATAGGAGATTAGGCATGACAAACTTAAGGTAAGGATTGTTGGACTGATCTATCCGTTTTTGGCCTTTATGAAGCTCATGCATCTAAAAAAGGCTTTTTATAGGCTTAACTCAAGACAAGCCCATCTCAACTAATGACACACCATACAATATGATGAATGTGGCCAACAACCAAAGTTTATATATACTCCAAGAGTTTTCATCATTTAATATATTTAAAGATTGTTATCTTTGAGATGAAACGGGATTTCAAATTGTGGCGTTGATACTACATAACTCCTTCACCTGTTACATATGCATTCAAGTGCTCTAAAATTATTTACTCCTCCTCCCTACCTTCTTTTACTAAGTCATCATTATATGTCATTGCGAAGTTACTCCTCTTAAGTCACATAAAATGTAAGCCAAACGCTATACGCACATGATTATTGCAACTGGATCCACTCATCTACACTAAGTATTATCTTACTATCAAGTACTATACCTATGATACAGATGTTAAAAAATAATCAATAGAATTTATTAACCATACAAAAGATTTTTTTTGTTTGGGCCAAATACAAAAGATTATTTAAAAAGCATATATTTTTAATCATATTGGTATATACCTTTACATAACCATAGAAATAATTTTTATTTACTACTTTTAATATATATGTATATCTAATTGTTTAAAATAATTATTCTGGTAATAGTATCAGGCTTAGCACTTGTTGTTGTCTTAATAATTCCATGATTTATTGACTTGTAATTTGATAGATAGGTAGTTTTTATGTGAACAGAGATGGCTTTTATTGGATAATGTTTGGGTATCTCCTCTTTCTTTCTCTCACGTTCCCTTTCTTCCCCACTTTCTCTTCCCCCTTTTTTAATGTTTTCGTTTAATTTCATAACTTAAAATTTTATGCCATTGATCCCATTATTAATCAGCCAAAAAAAATTGGAATAAAAATGCATCATTTTCTAAGAAGATTTTATCACGAATTCGTTGATTCTATATAACTTATATAGATGCTTTTTTTCATTTTTCTTTCAATGAAATTATGGTTAATTTTTTGTCTTGTTGGATTATGATGGATCATATAACTTTATATTTATATGTGTATATTAGATAGGCTTACACCTAATATTTTTCTATAAATGATAACCGCATCCACTTGTGTGGCTGATAAAAATAAATTAATTTATGACCTTTTTTCATCCATAATGTGGACGTCTGGGTCGCGGGCTCGCTGTATACGCACACTTAGTAGAGATCCTAATTATACCATCGAGACTTGCAGCCCTAATCCTTACATATGGCATGAACCAAACTTTCAGCAGCTCTTAC
The DNA here is from genome assembly GCA_024138025.1 of Combretum micranthum. Lineage (NCBI taxonomy): Eukaryota > Viridiplantae > Streptophyta > Magnoliopsida > Myrtales > Combretaceae > Combretum > Combretum micranthum. Next base: position 152,280 of record JAMXBD010000245.1, on the reverse strand, counting down.
TATGGACGAAGGCATTTCGATTTTCTCTTTTGTTCTTAAGCCTTTGAAACATTTTCAAATTTTAATCCTTTCGTCCCTGGGGTATTTGCAGATTTGCAATTTGGGTTTGTTTGTTTGGCTTTTTCCGGCAGATACAGATACTTTTTTTAAATTTTTTTATAACAAATTATCTATCAAGAAATAGATATAGATAAAAAAAAAAAGAAAAAGTTGGCAGTTTTCATCAAAAGATCAAATAGATTAAATATAAATAAAATATATATGCAAATCGGATATATTTACACATATTATTTTGAAAAAGATATAAATACAAATGAAAAACAAACCATCCAAACAGACCCGGGTAGTGTTTGCAATTGCTGACATTAGTTTTTCGAGCGTTCCATTAGTTTCGTTACTCCAAGTAGTGTTTGCAATTGCTGACATTGCATGATACCATAATATGAGATATAGTACAATATGATTATTTGTTTGGATAGTTTGTTTTTCATCATTATCTATATCATATTTGTTTTATATCAGTATTTACTATTTGATCGGTTTATAAGTAAAAATGTTTATTTTTCCATCAGTATTTAATTTATCAAACAATCTGTTTAAAAATAATAAAAAGATAAAATCAAAACAATAAAAAGATGACAAAACAAGAAGACCCAAAAACCCAATAATAATAGGGAGGAAAAAAAGCACAAGATATGACATGACATGAAATAATATGGTATAAAGATACAATTATTATATGAATAAATAGGATTACCTTAGAACTTAATTTATTATATTTTATCCATATAATAAAAAATAAACCCAAGAAGTTAATAATCCAAAGTGTCAAAATTACGATGTACGTTGACCCATCAAACACATAACCCCTAGCCATATCCACTCCTAATTCGTGTTCATATTCTAGTTGTAAGTTAATAATCTAAGTCTATGTAGATTGAGGCGGTTGAGATATTTATATACATTATTTTAGATGAGACAGACTAGTTGTAGGATCAATCAATTTCCACCGGGCAATGAAAAAGGAGAAGACTTAAATGATATGGACGAGCACGACATCGTCATTTATATATATGTATGTATGTATGTATGTATAGTTTATTTATCAAACAGCTCTTACTAATAAACATGTGATAAAATAAAAAATGATTAAAGTAGGGTTGAATTGTGATTTCACTCTTTTAAAACGCTACCAAATCCAAATATAGAAAAGAAAATAAAATCTAGGATCACAATCTCATTTCAGACTATCTTCACTTATCATTGAATTCTTTTAAAGTAATCATGCCTTCGGAAGTAAGAACAAGTTCCCTATCTTTAGGATTAGTAGGCTTTTGATGATAAAGCTCCAACGATTACTGTCGCAAAGGTGAAGAAGTGGGGAAATGTCCCACGTAGGCTAGATGAGATAAAAAAGGTTATATAATGAAAGAGTTGCTCAAATCAAATTGTCTTAGATATTTTGATAAGAAAGTCCTTTCAATTTAGCTCTCTCTTTAACCCACGTATAGAATTATGCCATTATGCTCTTAAAGACCCACTCACTCATGAAATATGTTGAAGACTTGGACCGGCATAACGATGCTATATAATTTTCAACAATTAAGATGAAACACATACAGATATACAGAATTAATAATATTCTCAATAATAATTCCACAAAATTGCTACCTTCTACATTTGTGGTGTTCATCACAATGGGGGAAGAACTCCTTTGACATTGTTCAAACTATGTCATTATTCCACTCCAAAAAAGATTCATTTCACAAAATTGCTACCTTCTACGTTTGTGGAGTTTATCACAATGAGGGAAGAACTCCTTTGACATTGTTCAAACTATGTCATTATTTCCACTCCAAAAAAGATCCATTGATTATTACATACGTGAATGTGTAAGCAATGGATAACTGCTAATCAAATTTTATTAGGTGGCAATAGTATATTCTAAAGACAATTACTTATCATTATGGTCTACCTAGCTATGATTGGTTTGTATCCGCTCTGCGTACATACACATAGCATTTAATACCCAACGAATTCCTTTTTCTTCTCTTTCTCTCTAATCTAAGATATAAAAGATTAGATTCAACCATCCTCATCCTTTCGATTGGCATCCTTTTTATTATGTGACATGGAAGGGGAATTCGAAATTGAATTCTCATCAGTCACCCCACTTGCACTTTCCTCATCTTTCATAGAATAGAAATATGAAATCGATAACGGGTTGCAGGTAGAGCTTGCTTTTCGAAGACCTTTGATTGTCCTCATAGCAGCTAGTGTACTTCGGTAGATGTCTTTAGTTTCCTCTCCCAACGTTGTTGGTGTCTCTAACTTTATATCTACTTCAGAGGTATCCATGATCGGCTGTTTAAGAAGCCCATGTCTGGCCAAGGATGATGATTCAACAACTTCAGCCTCGGACGGAAAGAGGAGTTCGAGATTCGCCTCGCTTTCATGGACTAGTCTTGTGAGGGGTTCGGTTGTGAAAAATGGCTGGTGTAGTGCAAGCTGTGTAAATGGTAGTTGCAACAAGCCTCCCGTGCGCTTGTCGTATTTCTTCAAGATTTTAACCAAACCTGGTGAACAAACACACAAACATGGAGTTCCACAAAAGCTGCAACTAAAACTAAAAACATTGTTGATATATGAGAAACTAGTTGATGTTTCTGCTTCATATGCGATGATGACTTAATGTTCACACTTACCTGCAAAGTTTAAGGAGCTGTAGTTTTTCAAAAGCACCATTTCTCCATGAATGGTAACGAAGTCCTTTCGAATATCCATCAACTCTTCACTAAATTCAGTGTCTGATGTTAACTCTACATCTTTCTTTATTTTCTCCCTAATCTGCTCAATTCTTTCCTTCAATTCCTACCATCGTAACAACACCATATTAACATTTTCTTATTTTAGGTTCTAGAAACAAGTTAAATGCTGCGCATGATATCAGAACTTCGGTAGAATATACAATTAGGTAATAGGTACCTAAACTTTGAAATTGATCGACTTAATACATAAAAGAACATTTTGTGTATGTCAATGATAGTTTCATGATATTGGTTAAAAATGCTAAGTAAGATGATGATGTTAACTAATTTGATGGATATACTATTAACATGTATAAAAAATACTTTCAGATACTGAATTGATCGGTTTTAAAATTCAAACACTTAATTGTATATTTTGATAAAATGTAAATATCATTTGTGATATTATCCTGTAAAAATACTAAGAGCAGTAAAGTAACATTTTTGTGAGGATTTTATATAGGCCACTATCGTAATATGAAGAAATTTGCTGTGGTGGGTATGTACTAACCATGGAGTTGCCACTGTAAATTGACAACTATAACAATTATTCATAATCCTTCTTTAATTTACAATACCCACTGCTTAATTGTTTTGCAAGCATCAAACATTAAAATTACCTATACATCATCCAAAACCTTAATGCAGCTTTTGCACTTGCATAAGAGACCAATGTCTAAGATATACGACACCAAGACACAGTGACATAAAAGACAACCTTCAGTAACAAGACGACAAGAACATAGCATTTAAAGACAACACAAATAATAAAATGAAGAAGAATTACCTGAAACCTTATGATGAACTCTTCCTCCTTATCGATATAGAAATCATTGAACTTCTCAAGCTCTTCATTCAAAATGCCAACAAACCAATCCTGGAGATCGAGCAGAGGTGGCCCGCAGGCGTTGTTGTGTGGAACAGTATCATTTTGATGATGATCCTCTCGGTTTGAGTAAGAAGAGGAAGAATCAACGGTGGATGGTAAGTTCTTGAGAAGTTTCTTCAAAGGCTTGTAGCAGAGGAATTTGTCCCTCCACTCAGGCAAAGTCTCTCAAGATGTGTCCTGAACTCCTTACCAAATTTCATAGGTTATTGTATTTCAGCTATGTGTCTGAAATTCTAATGTTTGTGAAGATTGGTAGGACTTGGATGACTCAAAGGAAAGATGGGCTTGAGGGAAGAGAGAAAGTGTGTGTGCGTGTGGAAGAATATGGAATCTAATGAAGTGAATGTGATCACTGATAAGGACATGAGAGTGTAGGGATAGATATTAAAATGGATAAAGATGCAAAGACCGACGCAAACAGCTAGAGTCTTGTCATTCTTTTAGCGGGATCGGTTCTATACGTTATTTAACTCCTTAAATTTACACTCGTTCATAATTATATTCCTTAAAATATTATTAATTATATTTATTTTAATTATTTTAATAGTTTATTGGTAAAAATTCCTGACACAAACATTTTTCTTTTGTCTTTGCTTCCCTAGGCGTACTTTCTATGAAAAGGTTGCATTCCTGTTGATGAGACTAATCAATTGCTGTTTTGGCTTCTTTTCATAATTTGGAATTATTCCAATTGCAAAATCATTTCTCTAATACAAAGGAGAAACGTGCCATTTCGTTTAATTTATATCTGTCGTTCTGAGACTTAAAAGTAAGCCAGAAGAGCAATAAGAAAACATTGATCTTCCCACCAACTAAAAACAAAGGATATCCTGAGGAAATAATTATGTCTTCCATTAGCCTCTTTTGATTTTTCAATGCTTTTTGGTATTTAATCATTAGCATTAAAGTTTGATAATGCTTGAGCTTACTCCCAGCATAAAATTTATGAAAATTATGATAAGCTTGGCATAGTTATATAGATATATATTGAAATTATTATTTAGGTGTTTCCAAGAATATAAATTATTCGATTTTTTAAATACTCTTTATAATAAATAATATTTTATTTTCACACCGCCCTTTATTATTTTTACGTATTTTTATATATTGCAACCAAATATATAAAACTAAGTCATTTTCAAAAAAATATTTTCAATCAAAAACATTTTTATTTGACAAACTTTCCTTAACCAGAAAGGGAAAGGAAGGAACTAGGGGAAGAAATGTTTAAATTCTACTGTTTGATTTGTGAAAGAAAATGGAATGATTAGTTTTCATGGGCCTATATATATATATATATATATATATATTCCTTCTAAAATGGGGAGAAAAGAGACAGGAAAGGAGAAAAAATATATCTATTCTTTCTTTTTATTTTTTAAATTATTTTTTGTGGTATATTAGTAATTTTAGTTTATCCATCATTTTATCATTAGCAATAATCACTATTCCTTCTATTTTTATTCTTCTTTCAATCAAAGATATTGAAAGCAAACAAACACTTTTATTATTCCTTCTCCTTATTTTCTTTCGTTCCTTCCTTATTCACTCTTCATTCCAAACAAAATGTATAACAAAAGGGGCTAAATATAATGAAATATACCAACCTTATAAATGGATGACATTTAAGGATGATGTTGTTTAAATATATGTGGTCCTAAATTAAGGATCTGTTTGACAAGAAACAGACCAAACACAAATCTAATACAAATGACAAAAAAAATTTTACTCATAAAAAGATCAAACAGACCAAATACAGATCAGATACAGGTAACAAACAAACATAGATACAAATACAGATAAAAAAAAGATCATCCAAGCATACTCAAAAGAGCCGATTTTACGGAAAAACTAGAGTCGGTAATTATCTTTTTGTTGAAGATTTAAAAAGGAACAATATAGTCCTAGCTATCATCATTGAGAATTATGATAAAGAATGCTGTTAAGAAGGATTCAATGGAAGCTTTCACATTGTCAAAGTTCTAATTGATTTCACCAAATCCACTTAAAGCTCGATTGGATTAATGATGGGGATAAAAGAAGTTTGAACCTCATAACTGGGAACCTAGGTACGTCCTGGCATAACTTGGCCAATAATTATCTTCAACTGTGCTGTGGCATTATCAAAATTGATGAACAGTCTCGACGAGAAGACGCCATCCAAGGCAAATGAGCAAGAAAATTTTAATTGTGTTCGTAATCTTTTCTTAGTTCCCCGGTCAGAATTTTTCACAAGTGTATCAATACAATAAAATGGGTTTTGATGGATCATTATTACGCTTCAGCCCAGTCCATATCTAAGTATAACCTTTCCCTAAATACTTTCTTCTTTCTTTTTACTCTCCCTCTTTTACTCAAGTCACATACACATTCTAAAGCTTTTTCCTCTAATGCAAAAGCTAGGATTGTCACTTGCTCATCCTTGGGCATTTTATAGAAATTAGAGAAATGCTCTGTTTTGAACATCCATCCTAAAACACCTATTCCATTAAACTTTAGAATCTCAAGCTTGATTCCTTTCAAAATGGAGTCATGAACATTATCATTGGAAAGTGATGAGTCCACTTTGTTTGACCCTTGTGATAACATACCTTGAGTCCAACTCCCCATATTTTGCAAGCTCGATGCAATAATTTGCTTCACTTCATCTCCATATTTTGCAATCTTTCCAATTTTTCTTCTATTGGCATATTTCTTGTTTCAAGAGCTATTATTAAGAAAACAATAATCAAAACAAGATGATCAAGAAGACAAGAGCACCAGAATGATGGATCCTTATCACTCTTCAGCTCAGTCCACAAGCTAAGTATAAGCTTTCCCAAAATCCTTTGTTCTTTCTTTTTGCTCTGCCTTTCTGACTTAGGTCACATACAAAAACCCTGACGTTCTTTGTTTACTCTTAGTGTTTCTACTATGAAGTTACTAATGAACCTCTCATGTATTTTTTGCAAGTGATGAATGCGATGGTGTGATTGAGTACACCAAACCATGAGTCCCAACAGACATAAATACTTTCAGAGTCAAAGATGGTTTTCCTTTTTCATTTCATTTATTTGTATGCATCTTATGTACAAGTAAGATCTACCTAGATTTGTTATTTCTATTATGTAACTTTAACTATTGCTAGTTAGAGTATTGTAACCACTTAAGTTGTCTTTTGGATCTCTATTCTCTAGTTGTAACAATATGCAATACTAATAAACATAGAATAACAATTATATTTTAGTAACTAAATTGAGGTTTTATTTTTCCCATAAGAATAGATTTAATTCAAGGGAAACATGCATACAAGGAAAAAGATAGATGAAGAGTTGGGGTACAAAATCCAAATCAAATGAAGAGACACAACTCCTTTATTCTCTACAACCACCATGTCCCACATAGGGATTTAAAATATACCAAACCGGAGAGTAAAATAAATCCCATAAGAGGGATAACATGGGATGAAAACAATAAAGAAAAGATAAATATTTTTTTTTTTTAAAAAAAAAGAATCAATTATTGTAAATTTATAAAACAATATCTACTCAACTTCCACAATCTTGATATGGACCAGATTTATGAATGTAGAATTGTGGTAGTGGAAATGTGTACATAATATCAAGGATCAATGATGGTATTGATAATAGAAAAAGTTACATATGAAATTAATAGTAATAAATCTCCAAATATTATAGTCAACAGTGGTAGATTTACTAATTTAGAATGATAGAGGACATAAAAAGGTTTTGAAAGAGATGTGGCTAGGCAACCATAGCCTACCCGCTATACGAGGGTTTTTTAGGAGGCTTTGAAGGAACCAAATACAATGTAGGAGTTCATTTTTGCAAGGACTAAAAAAATACATTATATTTATGGTAGTCTCCACATCATCAAAAGCTTATATGATTCATTTAAAGCTCACTCATCCTCTAAAACATAACCAAGTTATGGCCTTTCAAATTCCAATAACAATTATAGTCATTTTCGATACAACAGCAATATGTTGTACTAGGAACAATTAAAAATCCATGAATTCAAAAGTGAACTATCCAAGATTTCATCCAAATGAATTCTAAAGATATTGACCAACAAATATCTATTTAACTTTACTTTCAAGGGAATAGGTATATCAAGCAATGGTAAAATCCTTAGGCCTTAGTTATAAGATTTTGGTCTTGAGTCAAGATTGGATGGTTAAAAAGACTTTACCATAGATTTGATATAGTAGGTTTAGAATAAAGATTATTAGAATTGATCACTAACACGCATCCTTTCTTGGATATACAATACTCAAAGAAGCTCATTTTGGTTTAAATCCAAGAAGATCTCATGAAGGGATCTATTGAGAAAACAACTCAAATCAACCATTGATCTTGAATGCAATTTGCTAGAGGCAATCACTAGTCGAATTCTACAAATACTCAAGATTCATCTACATTTAGATAATTCACAATAAGAAAATTAAGTTTTTATAAGTAAACCTCAGTACTTAAGAATCAAAGATAAGAATTTGTTTAATTCTTGCTTAATATTTTAAGAACAACGAATTTGATGCTTCTATGTTACTTTGCATATCAAAACCTCATTGAAACCCCTGCCACCACTTATTGGATTTATTTAATACTTACATTATATTCTAAGTTTTACCATGTCAATTTTAATTTTTGCACATATAGCGCATGTGCACATCTATTAATATGGAGTCTATTTGGATTGTTCGATTTTAATATGTGTTTCATTTGTATCTAATTTATATCTAGTCTATTTAATTTGTTTATGAATAAATATATCTATTTTTTATAAATAGTTTATTTGAAAACGATAAAAATATGATATCAAAATGGCCAGAGAATGACAAATCAAACCGAAGTGCATGTGTGTGTACATATATTCAAATTGAAAGGGATCGGTCTGAAAAAAAAAATAGATATATAGACAATCGCAACGCATTAAAGTATGGTCGTTAGCCATGAATCAATATACAACGGCCGACAGCCCCATGCCTTTTATATTTATTTAGAAGATCGACCTTTGGTAATGCGTAAAAGACATCAAGGGACTGCCTCCCATCGCAACCTGTTGAATAAATTCCATATCTTCTTTGATGACTCCAAAACTGAAGAGATTCCAAACGAAGATGACCCCAACAACGTGGCCGGATATAATCTTGTTTCCTTTGTTTATTCGAGATTTCCTTTCGCTTTGATTGATTACTAAATTTATTTCAAAAGTGTCCCGACAGTTTTAATATCTAGGTAAAAAACATAAATGCATTCATTACTTATGAAGTCTGGAATTATTTTCTTAAACACAAAGTGAGACCCGTTAATGGTGCTTGTAGCGTATTAAATGGATGAGAATTTACTCAAAATGTTGTCAGATCAAAACATGCTGTACTAGTGTGAGGAGTGCTATACAAAAAAATGATATATACCCAAAAAATCAACATATTTTTTTATTTGATTACAAGCAAAGTGAGGATTTGAACCTAATTAATTATATATTGGAAAAGTGGTGTTAATATCATTAGGTTATTGTCGAGGTTGATAATAATAATAGGATAAATATCATATTTGGTATTTCAATTTTATTAATTCGTGGAATCAACTACTTGAAGTTTAAAAATGTTAATTTACTTCAAAATATTTTAAATTCATTTGTAATATGTAGATAAAGTAATTAATTGTAAAAATAAGTGAGTTTAATTAGTATTTATAAAATTTAACAATATTAAGGTAATCAATTGCAAAAGTGGATTAAACTTAGAGCCATATTGATAAGTTTATATAGTTAATTATAAAAATAGGTAAAAATCAAGTATTAAATGTGACATTTATCTAATATAATATTAACGGTAAAAAAAAAAAAAAAGCAAGATCCTAATACAATAAAAAAAAATAGCATAAATCATGAAGTAATAAAATTGTAAAATATAATAATGGCATAAGGTGATTATCCATGACAGAGTGGTATTATTTAGAACGGTTAATGGTTAGTGTCGCAAATACCTACAATAGTGTATCTTATTTTAAATAGGGGTAATGCCAAAAATAATATCTAAATCTTAACGAAAATGTTAATTAGGTATCTGAATTTTAAAAAATCAAATTTCATATCCAATTAGACTATTCGTGTCCTTGATCACTATCCTATTTAACATTATTAAACATTGCTTAATATGTGACACTACTTAAAGAGCTAATAAAGAGAGAGATGACATATAGAAGCACAAAAAGTCCAATTGGATATGAAATTGGAATTTTTTAAAGTTTATCTAATTACATTTTCATCAAAGTTAAGTACTAAATTAAGCATTTTCCTTTTTAAATATTATATGATTATATATATCCATCTATTATAATGAAGTCAAAAATGTTTTCAATTGCACTCAATATTTCTAAAATATATATTTATTTTTTGATATCACTTTCTCGTCTCTCCCACCGCTTTTCTTCCGCCCACTATTAAGTTTTTACAAAATCTTTCGCTGCTTATAACTCCCACTGCCACATATTTCTCCTTTCCATAGTAGAAACAACAATTTCTATAGTCAAATTAGTTTTTCTACAGGTAACTTATCATTTGATTCATTTCAACAACTTATCGTTTGTTTCAATGGAAAAAAGGAGGTCCATTAATTTTCTCATAGGCTGGCCTGTTTGGATTGTAGGGCTTTTATTTATATTGGATCTGTATTAAATTAGTATGGATTCAATTTGATCGATTTATGAGTAAAACTATCAGTTTCTCATCGATATCATATCTGTGTCGATTCAATATCAATTTAGTTTGAAAACCAAAGCAAAATTATGTTGTACGTGGTATCCAAACAAAGCCGTATTGGTACCACGGTACTAGGTAATTACATAAATAGTCCGGAAGTGTTAGTTGGCGGCGAATATATTGCTAGTGCCATTGATCCTTTCACATGTTGATGCCCAAAACCTATCTATTCCATGGGACGAGATGTTTGGAACTCACTGTTGCCATAAACATCTTGCGTCAGACTAACTACAGTGGCAAATAACAAGTTATATTTATATGGATAAATTCATTGAAGTATTAATGTGTGAACATAAATTTATTTAAGGCATCCATATTTCAAGAAGTTAAAAAAAAATTAATATTTTAGGATAATTTATTTAAGATATCAATGTTGTAAGTAATTAAAAAAAGAGTTAAGCTATCAATGCTTTACGAATTGAATCAAATAAGTTATTAATGATTTACTATAAAAAAATTAAAAAAATAATTGAAAACTTACACCAATGTTGGTACCTTCATTGAACTTTGCAAAATATTGATATCTTATTTTATGTATTTTGTAAAACATTGATTCTCTTTTTTAACTAAAAACTTGATATCTTAAATGAAGTTATTATCAAACATTGATATCTTATGATATAATTTACCCAATTTATATATAATGCTTTTTTTTATTTTGTCACTTATAATTGCATTGGCAATTCACGAGTTATATATGTATCGTGTTTTTACTTTTTATTTATTATTATTTCTTTAACTTTTGTTTCGTTGCTTACTTCATTGACATTTGACATCAACATTAATTTGCTTGAGGATTTCGTCACTGTATTGGTGAAATTGTTGTTCTTTAGGTATGGCATTGATTATAAAATTAAGGCTATAAATTCACAGACCGATGATCATTTGAACTAACCCTCGTGGAAGAGGAACCGCGCCTGAAAATTTATTGAAATGTACCAAATTTCCATAAGGTTTAATTAAAACAATAATATAATATAAATTATAGTTAAATTTTGAACCATTAATTTTAGATAAATAGTTTATGACAAATGATAAGTTATTTATTCAGTTTACATCAACAAGAATTAATTTAATTAATAAATATTGACTTAATAATAATAAGTGACTAAATATTTAAAATCTTTTTTAGGTTCAATTTTTAAAATGTTAAATATAATAACTATACGTAATTAAATACAATTGTGAGTTAAGTTAACTAAATTAGAAGCTAAGGGTAAATGACAAACTAAGAGTATTTTAGTAATTAACTTGACTTATTAACTAATTTCATATTACATAAGTCTTGAATTTCTCTCCTCTCTTTTTTTTTCTTCAAAAAAAGTCTCTTTATTTTCTTCTATAAGCTACTTCTCTTCATAACTTATTGAACAAGTTACATTCTCTCAAACTTGTTCTAGAGGTTACTCTCTCTCAATCTTCTTCTATAAGTTACCGTTTCTCTCTTTAAAAACCCAAACATAATACATACTTCTCTCTTTGAAATTCCACATCTAATCTAACAAGAAAACAATGAAAAATAAACTAAAAAATGAAATGAGATTGGGAAAGGGTATAAGCTTCTACAACTTGCATGCAAGAGTAGAAGTAATAGTTTACAATTTTGTTTGGTTTGCTATCCTTTAGTTAAGTAAGTTCTAATTTTATTAACAAGTATGGGTATAGATTTGATGTTTGATGAAGAGTCAAAGGTCAGTCTAGACCTTCTTAAAAAATTAATTACCAAAATAAAAGACATGATAAATTAATTATCAAAATAGACCATCAAATTCACATCGCAAGTAGAAGATACAAATTTGGTTTTGTAGATATTGTGCATATAGGACATGTGAATCTTGTCACAAAATATTATAGCATGATTTGCATACCCAACATACGAGTCATGTTGTGCAATATGATTGGCATGTTAGGTATATGAATCATGGCGTAATATTTATGACATTATTCTCATGTCCTACATGCGCAATATGTACAAAACGAATTATCATGTTCTTAGATGTCAATTTAGTAGTCTATTTTGGTAATTATTTTATCATGTGTCCTATTTTAGTAATTAATTAAAAAAAGTCTATTTTTACGAAAAGTCGTTTGATGAAGATTCATATGTTGCTGAAGTGTTTGGGTATTACGTCCATATTTAGTTTTGATTTTGATGATTAGATTGTGTATGAATATATGAATATGTGTTGGATCAATACATGCATGTATGAAGATGATCTTAAAATAAGTTGATAGATAATTAATGTTGACTATGCAAGAATATATATAATATATAATGTCGGAATTATATAAATAAATACATGATTTTTAATATGATTCGTTAATTACATAAAATGATTGTGTTAATTTGGTTGATTAAATTATAGATTTGGATTGAAACAATAATATGATGAAAATAATGATTCATATATATAATGTTTGATCTAATATGTCATAGTGATGATGAAGTTGATTTAATATTGAAATTTATAATTATATGTATATAATAATATATGTTCAATGATGTAGAAGAATATATGTGTATTCATGATATAGAATAATGTATAATTCATAATAATATAAGAGTTGAAATTGGTTTGTATTTGAGTTTAAGTTTTTGAAAATTTTCCAAAAACTAATTTGTATGTTCATGAAGATCTTCAAATCTTCAACCTTATAATCAAAGTAATCTTCATGAAAGTTCAAGTTAGATCTCTAATTCAAGTCAAATTCAACCTAAAAAGTGTCTTTCATCAATGTTTTTTATTTTGATTATTGTTGAAAATTTATAACTCATAAATTAATATGGTACCAACATGAAATCAATATCATAAAAATAAATTTTCATTTTGACACTTAATATTGGAAACTTGCTTCGATCATGTTGAATGAACCTTAATTATGAAAACTTATTTGTGTGCTTTAATTTTAGTATTATTTAAAAATAATTATACATTAATATAATAATATTAAAAATAAGTTAATTTTCTAAATATTGAGTAAATAAAGAAAAAGAGAAAAGAACTTAAACCAGTTAAAAATTAAACGGTTTAATAAATAGCGTATAAACCTATTCCCACCTAATCCTCTAGAATTGGTTTGTAAAATAATACTTAATAGTTAATTGAACATATAATAATTGGAATTTAACTTTATATAATTATATCCTAAGTAAGTAATTAACTAAACAGATGTAATTAATAATTGTTTCAAGGATTTATAAAGTATCAAAGGATAATTAATTAACTAATATAAAATAACTTGGTTAATTGAATTAAAATAGAAGATCAATAAGAGCTTTATCTTTCTTTCTCTAGTTTTACGTACCTGTGACATTGATTCTTCAACGAATAAATATTTTCTATATCAAGTTCCAAGTACGCAATGACTTGCATGTTGCTTATTAGGGTAAGTATCTTAAAATAAACTAATACTAAACATGGCCTAATTAATTGCTTAAATGTGATTTCCATTGTTTAATCCAGTTTGAGGAGTGACAACCTTACATGGTAGTATCAGCATGGTAGTTAAGCTACGAGTAGTTGATAGGGCAAACAGTATTATGATAATGTCTATCTGGATCAAAGAGAAGTAATATAGTATAGTTCATATTTATGAGACTAGTTGAATTATGTTATATTATGGACTATAAAAGGTAGAGATGAGTAACGACTATGACCCTAAATAGGACTTCTTCCTATAATTTCTTCTATGAGATATAGGTATTCAGGCTATCTATATCAACCCTTTAGCAGTTGTTGTTACTCAAAACTCCTAGATTCCTATAGCGTGTTACCGAAGTGTGACTGCTCCATCTTTGTTTTACTACAGTTAAGTTAAAGTCTAAATGATTGGTTTTTGCATTTACATTATAATAAGTGCGTGTAATCATATTATATGTTCTTATATTGTTATAGTTCTAAGCTTCGGTTCAATCCTACTTTTATAGGTTATGGAGATAATTTGATCTAGATGTTGTGGTTTTATGGTTTATGAGCTAGATATTGGTGAGAGACTAAACGAGTTGAACATTTAGATACGATGAATATTGTAATGTTATCTTTCGAGAGTTAATAATTGTATTATAAGAATTTTCTTTATATTGTTAAGAGACTACTTATCTTTATTTTTTGTTGCAATTCATTTAATTATTAACCTTAATTAAGAATTTCTTGATCTAAAATTTGTTAGAAACTCACTTAATTAGGGATAACCTTTACGCATAACACTTAAGTGTTATGCGTGGAGGAACGATTGGCACTGTAGACACTATTTGGGGTGTGACAGTTTTAAGTGATATCAAAGCAATTCAACAACCAAAGTGATGGGAGCACGGCTATTAGAAGATCAAGGATAGATCCACTTATAATGCCACCTGGACCAGCTTCAAGGAATTGAGCTAAAAGATTCAAGGAAGCACTCAACGAGTTGATTCAAGAAGTACAAGAGAAGGAGATGCATTTACACAACATCCAAGATGAAGATTGGATCAAGACTTGTTGTATGCGAACTGTCCTAAGCTGGTTCCCTACGTCGCCAGCCTTCAATCAAGCACTGTCACCCTTCATGCAAACAGCCAGCGTTGAAAACGCTATTATCATGCAGCGTTCACCTATACGCTGACACTAAGCCACCAGCTTTCGTCGAGTACACCGTCGCTATAGAAGATAGGCCGCCGGCTTTCAGCCGGCATTGAAACCTTAATTGCTCTCGGTTTTTATTTTAAAAACTCTACACTGTGTCTAAGCCGTCAGCGTACTTATATTATTTGCCAGCATACTTTCACGCGGATTTTTAATTTATTATGTGTCTTTTGGTTTTCTTTTGCATAGTTATATATGCTCTTAGGGTTTGTGTGAACGAGACAGAATACATTTGAATGAAAATAGAGAATTTCTCTTTGGTTCTTAACCAAACTTCTTCTGAACTTATCGGATCTAATCCGTGGAGTTCAATTTTCGACTTAACAATCGAAATCTCCATATTTGATTGTGATGTCTATACCTTATACCAAGGTTCTTGTCTCATTATAGACAATGGGTCGCAGTTTCCATACAAGCACAAACGGTATTGGGATTGAAATCAAACAGATTGATAACGAGTTTCATCAATTGATTGGCGTGGTTCATATCAATTAGGTATTAGAGCCTAAGGTTTTGTTTAAGGTTTGTCTATCCTTTCTTTTAATTAAAGTTTTGATCTTTAGGGTTTATAAGTTCCTGTTCTTTGAGTTTTTGTTAGATCTTGATTGTTTTGCCGATTTGACCTAGTTCATAGTGGTGTTTAAAAAAAAAAGAAATTTGCACAAAAAAAAGAAAAGAAATTGGTGCAAAAAAAAATATTGAGTGAATTCTTGAAAGAAAATTGTTAAAAGTCTCATTGTTTAGTTTGGTAAAAACATAGTTTGTTGATTCATCTCAGAGATTACCCTTGATAAGCTTAGATGGAATTCTTTTGGTTAAGTCTTGTTGTTGGAAATAGTTCTTAAAGAACCAAAAGAGGAATTTAGAGGAAGGAACGGTATCTTCTTTGCAAGAAAACACGAGTGGATTGAGTGAATCATTTGTAGAGTGAAACACGTGAGGGAGCGATTTGTCAGGACTATTTTACTTCTGACCTTGTTTTCTGCAAGAAAGAAATATGTTGCAAAATGAATCAACTTAAGGAGAAAAGGGAGGAGTCGATACAAAGCTCATCCTGGATGCATTGACGACACAGATCGATAAAATGTTTAGAGAGAGAATGGAAGAATTTCATGAGAAGATTGAGAAAAGCTTAAACAAACAAGGCACTACCAGTAAAAGAGAGAAAGACTTCTAGGAGAGGAATATGGGTTCAGGAAGAGAAGTATGAAGGTGTGGATTTGATGAGGAATTTGACTAAGGTTCTAATGATAATAATAGAAGATATGATAGGTTTAAGGAGCTAAGAACCGAAAGGATGACTACCTAGGAAACATTAAGATGAAAATTCTGCCCTTTCAAGGGAGGAATGATCCTGAAGCATATCTAGAGTGGGAAAAGAAGGTTGAATTGGTCTTTGAATGTCATGATTATTGCAAACTCAAAAAGGTTAAACTTGCTATGATGGAGTTTTCAGATTATGCCATCGTTTGGTGGGACTAATTGGTGTTGAATAGAAGAAGGAATAAGGAGCCACCAATAGAGACATGGGAAAAGATGAAAATGATCATGAGAAATCGATTTCTACCAAGCTATTTCTATAGAGACATGTACGACAAATTACAAAATCTTCGTCAAGGGAATAGGAGTATGGAGGAGTATCACAAGGAAATGGAAGTTACAATGATTAGGGCAAATGTAGAGGATGACCGTGTGGCCACTATGGCAAGATTTTTGGCAGGGTTGAATTAGGAAATCCAGAATATAATGGAATTGCAGCACTATGTTGAGTTGGAAGATATGGTACATATGGCCTTTAAAGTTGAGAACCAACTCAATAGGAAGGGAGGTGGTTCCACGTTTTACATATGGATTGGGCTCATCTAGTTACAAGTCTAATAACTAGAAGAAGGAGGAGAAGCAGCCCATTTCAGAGCCAAAATCTGAACAGAAGCAAGAGATAATCAGCCATGAAAATCAAGGTAAATCTGATTATTTTACTCCAAGAAATCTTGATATAAAATGTTTTAAATGCCAAGGCAAGTGTCACATTGCTAGCCAATGTCCTAACAAAGGCATCATGATCATACTTGGTCATGGTGAGTATGAGACTGAAGAGGATAATAAGGATGATGAGGATATGCCACCATTGGAGGATATTGGTGATGAAGAACCTGCTGTAGGTAAATTAATGGCTATGGTGAAGCATGCTTAAGTGCACATGTAAAAGAAGAGGCTGATGTACGGAGAGAAAACATTTTTCATTCTCAATGCTATTGGAGACAATATTTGCAGCTTGATTATTGATAGGGGAAGTTATACAAGTGTTGTCAGTGCATTCCTTGTAGACAAACTGGGGATCAAGACCACTAAACATGCTAGTCCTTATAAGCTGCAGTGGCTGAATGATAGTGGTGAGACCAAGATAACTAAACAGGCTAAGGTTACTTTTCGCATTAGGAGGTATGAAGATGAAGTGTTGTGTGACGTCATACCAATGCAAGCTTGTCATTTATTGTTAGGAAGGCCATGGCAATTCAACAAGAGGGCGATTCATGATCGCTTTTCAAACAAATATGCACTTGTTCACCATGGCAAGAGCTATAGTCTTAAGCCCATGACTCCTAAAGAAGTATATGATGATCAAATGCAATTACAACAGTCTATAGGGAAACATAAGGAGAGTGACACACTGAAAGAGAAAGAGAGAACAAAAGAAAAAGAAAATGAAAAAGAGAAGAAGGCTGGAAAGAGTGAGAGAGGCTAAGTCAAAAGGGGATCAGCTTTGGTGGTGAGAGAAAAGGAGAGTACAGCCTTGCAAAAAGAGAGTTGTGAAGCAAAAGTGAGTATGGCAAGGAGAGCGTTAGTGATGAAGCAATCCTTGTTGTTGTTGGTTTTTAAAGAAACTTGTTTAAACACTAACGAACTTCCTAATTCTTTGCCTAGTGTTGTTGTTTCTATATTGCAAGATTTTGAAGATGTCTTTCCTGATGAAATTCCCAAGGGATTACCACCTATTCGTGGTATTGAACATCAAATTGATTTTATACCCGAAGCATCTATTCCAAACAAACCAGCTTATAGAAGTAACCTTGAGGAGACTAAGGAGTTTCAAAGGCAGATTCAAGAATTGATGGAAATGGGGTATATGAGGTAAAGCATGAGCCCTTGTGCAGTTCCAGTAATTTTGGTGCCTAAGAAGGATGGGTCATAGAGAATGTGTGTTAATTGCAAAGCCATCAATAACATCACAGTAAAGTATCGACATCCCATTCCTCGCTTAGATGACATGTTAGATAAGTTATATGGTTCAAGTGGCTTTTCTAAGATTGATTTGAAAAGTGGATATCACCAAATTAGAATGAAGGAAGATGATGATTGGAAAGCTGCCTTTAAGACTAAATATGCTTTATATGAATGGTTAGTTATGCCAAAGGGCTTAACTAATACACCAAGCACTTTCATGAGGCTTATGAACCATGTTTTGTGAGTCTTTATTGGAAAATTTGTGATTGTCTATTTTGATGATATCCTTATTTACAGCAAAAATTTAGATGACCATATAATTCATTTGAGGGCTATTTTGGAAGTGCTTCGATGCTAACCTCAAAAAGTGCACTTTTTACATAGAGAGACTTATGTTTATTGGTTTAGTTGTGAGTGCACAGGGAATACAGGTGGTTGAAGAGAAGATTCGTGCGATTCAAGAATGGCCAAGTCCAACCAATGTGAATAGTATTCGCAGTTTCCATGGATTAGCTAGTTTCTATCGAAGATTTGTGAAGGACTTCAGCAGCATTGCTGCACCACTCATTGAAGTCATCAAGAAAAATGTGGGGTTTTGATGGGGAGAGCAACAAGAAAATGCATTCCAATTGCTTAAGGAGAAACTAACTCACGCTCCGTTACTTGCATTACCTACCTTTGCTAAAACCTTTGAGATTGAGTGTGATGCTTCAAGGTTAGGTGTTAGAGCAGTTCTTATGCAGGATAGGAGACCAGTTGCATACTTTAGTGAGAAGCTAAGTGGGGCAACTTTGAATTACCCTACTTATGATAAGGAGTTGTACGCATTAGTTCGAGCATTGGAGACATGGCAACATTATCTTTGGGCAAAACAGTTTGTGATTCATACGGATCATGAATCATTGAACTACTTGAAGGGCCAACACAAGCTAAACAAGAAGCATACTGATGGGTGGAATTCATAGAGACCTTTCCATATGTCATCCACTATAAGTAAGGTAAGGCGAACGTTGTTGCAGATACACTTTCAAGGAGGTATACTTTTATCTCCACTCTTAGTTCTAAATTACTTGATTCTTAACACATCAAAGATTTTTATGTTAAAGACCAAGATTTTTGTGAAGAGTATGCTTGTTGTGAGAAGGGAGCCAATTGCAAATTCTTTACACATGATGGATTTTTATTTACGGAGAACAAGTTATGTATTCTTAATTGTTCCATCCGAGAGTTGTTAATAAGGGAGTGTCATGGTGGGGGATTAATGGGACACTTTGGTGTAGCTAAGACTTTAGGGGTCTTACAAGAGCATTTCTACTGGCCACACATGAGACGCGATGTTGAGAGAATTTGTGAGCGATGTGTAACCTGTAGGCAAGCTAAGTCTAAGGTTCAACCTCATGGCCTTTACACACTGCTACCTATTCTTACTGAACCATAGGTTGACATTTCTATGGACTTTGTATTAGGATTACCCAGGTCTAGAAATGGTAGGGATTCTATTTTTGTGGTTATTGATCGATTTTCAAAGATGGCACATTTTATTCCTTGCCACAAAACTGATTATGCTTCACATGTTGTTGATTTTGTTCTTTAGGGAGATTGTTCGATTGCATGGTATGCCTAGGACAATTGTTTCTGATAGGGATGCAAAGTTTTTAAGCTATTTTTGGAAGACCTTTTAGTGTAAATTAGAAACTAAATTGTTGTTTTCTACTACTTGTCATCCACAATCTGATAGTCAAACAGAGGTAATAAATAGGACTTTATCTACTATGTTAAGGACTATCATTAAAAAGAACATTAAAACATGGGAAGAATGTTTCCCACATGTTGAGTTTGCTTATAATCGCAACGCACACTCTACCATTAAATTTTCACCTTTTGAGATTGTATATGGATTTAATCCACTGACTCCATTGGATTTATCTCCTTTACCGGTGAATGAGTTTGTGAATTTAGATGGCAAGAAGAAAGTTGAATTTGTTAAGCAGATTCATGAGAAGGTAAGACACAACATTGAGCAACGAACTGAGTAGTATGCAAAACAAGCCAATAAAGGATGGCGATAGGTTGTTTTTTAACCCGGTGATTGGCTTTGGCTTCACATGCGTAAAGAGCGATTTCGGCACAACGGCATTCTAAATTGCGTCCTAAAGGCGATGTACCGTTTCAAGTCCTTGAGCGTATTAATGATAATGCCTACAAGCTCAACTTACCATGTGAGTATACTGTAAGTGTGATTTTCAATGTTATTGATCTAAGTTCGTTTTATGTAGGTGGCGAAGATTTGAGGATAAATCCTCTTTAAGAGGAAGGGAATGATGGGAGCACGGCTATTAAAAGATCAAGGATACATCCACTTATAATGCCACCTAAACCAGCTTCAAGGACTAAAGCTAAAAGATTCAAGGAAGCACTCAACGGGTTGATTCAAGAAGTACAAGAGAAGGAGACGCATTTACACAACATCCAAATGAATCCAAAGCAATCAACATCATTATGGCAAGCTCGGGATTGGATTAAGACTTGTTGTATACGAATTGTCCTAGGCTGGGTCCCTAACCACTGGCCTTCAATCAAGCACTATCGGCCTTCATGCCAACAGCCAGTGTTGAAAATGCTGTTATCGTGCAGCATTCACCTATACACTGGTACTAAGCCGCAGGCTTTCGTCGAGTACGCCGCCGTTGTAGAAGATAGGCCGCCAGCTTTCAACCGGTGTTGAAGCCCTGATTGCTCTTGGCTTTTATTTTAAAAACTCTACACCGTGTCTAAGCTGCCAGCGTACTTATATTATTTGCCAACGTACTTTCACATGGATTTTTAATTTATTATGTGTCTTTTGGTTTTCTTTTGCATAGTTATATATGCTCTTAGGGTTTGTGTGAACGAGACAGAATACATTTGAATGAAAATAGAGAATTTCTCTTTGGTTCTTAAACGAACTTCTTCTGAACTTATTGGATCTAATCTGTGGCGTTCAATTTTTGACTTATCAATCGAAATCTCCATATTCGATTGTGGCGTCTACACTTTATACTAAGGTTCTTGTCTCATTATAGACAACGGGTCGCGGTTTCCATACAAACACAAATGGTTTTGCGATTGAAATCAAACAGATTGATATCGAGTTTCGTCAATTGATTGGCGTGGTTCATATCACAAAGGGGGGGAGTTAAATGTTATACAGGGCAAAGTACCTTAGAGTGGGGTATCTCTTAAGCCTGTTTGGAGCATCTCTAGTCTCTTTCCTATCTGATGTGGTTTTAGATCTATGTAACAAAACTAATAAGGATGCCAATTCAATAGATGGGGAAGAATATGATATCTCTCAAATATAAAGAGGTGGAATTAAAATCATCGAGATGACTTTTAGTGTAATAGCTTGGTGTTCATTAAAACTCTAAAGCTAAGTGTATCTAGTGGAGAGCACTCTCATAATGGGTGATATCCTAGAAAGCGGTCGATACTAAGGACAAAACCATGCAACATTTTGTCAAAGTAGATAATATCTCGATCGGTGGAGTTCTATGTCGTTACGATTATAGACATTTATATTTTGAACAGAAGAAGTTTAGTTTCCTAAGTGTATATGAGGGAAAACAAAGATTATCTTGTAGAGAATTATGTGGACATCTTTGATTTTTATAATAATGTCCCTTTTTATACATTTTTTTTCCTAGAAATTACATGTGTTCTTTTTAAAATTAATATTAAACTTTAAGGTTCGTTTTCACAATTAAAAAGTTACATAAACATCCATGACACCAAAATATCTATATTATAACCTTATTAAGTATATGCTTCAGCCATTAAAAATAAAAAATTAGTCGCACCTGAATGCTTGAAAAGGAATAGTGACTTACATTTCTCATAAGTTGAAATAAAATTGTACATGTTTGCATTGGTGCCATGCAATCAAATTAAAAGCATACTATTTTATACTCTCTATATTACTCTTTATTAAGCCCATTGTTCTACTATTTGTTGGTTGTATATTGGACTCTCTTGATTGCCTTTGAGGTATATAATTGTTCCAAGTTCTTACTCTCAAAATCATGCATACATATTTTAAAACTTATGATTATTTTATTGTGACTCTTTTATGATCTTTTTTTTTTTCTTTTCTTTTCTTTGAAAACCTACACCTTGATGTGTACTATGGAAAGCTTTTTTTAATGTTCATCTAAATTTGACACGAAAGAACGTCATGATAAAGGTAAGTTAAAAGTTTCAACAATGCAACCTTAACCAACATATAAGATGGATCGATATGATTTTTATTATTTATTCTAATGAAAGAGTGGTGGATGTTATGGACTATTCTCTATTGAAATTTAAGCACATAATGCCTAATTTTGAGCACCCTCTTCCAATATCCAAGCAAAATTAGATTAGACTTAGAACGTCCTTCACCTAAGATAAAAGGGAAGTAGCCTTTCAATAATAAGTGCAAGAGGAGCAAGCAGGATGGCAAGAGAATATTTTGTCTCTACCGGTAAGCCACACTAGCTACTTGGGTAGAAATATTTCCATAAAAGCACAAGCCAAGGTGAAAAAATGCAAAGGCTTTAGTACCACTACCACATAACGAGTTATGCATCGAAAATGGGGACAAGTATACATCATTTGAAAAAGCATATGTAGTCCAAGTATCTCAGTGAACTTCAAAATATAAGTCCATATGAGAATACGTGAAGGGCACAAAAATTACTACACAAAAAGTTACCCATGAAAAAAGGACGACAATTATACATCTTTCACAAAGCATATGAAGTCTAATGCTATATTTTTGGTAACTTTGTTAAAGGTAGAAATCATTAGAAAATGATGAAAAGAAAGGAGTAGAGGTAGAAATGGGTGGAAAGCTTATTTTATATTTAGTAATTTATTATGGAAATTGAATGAAAATAAAAGAAATAGAATTAGTGATTGACAAAAATATCCCTTCTATCGGATTTCTTTTTTTTTTTTTCACTTATGAGGATGGAGTGGGAATTTCATGATATTATTCACATTTTCTACTACTTTCTACCCAATTATAGAGAGAAAAGGATGGAATGCCAAAGTAGAAACAATTCTGCCAATTTCCACCCATTTCCAACGCATTCCTCATATTTCCGTCATACCAAAACATAAAATTACTATAGCTTTCCGCCCATTTCTAAAGGTTTCCATTGCTTTCCAAATTGCCAAACACAGATAAATATCTCATTCGGAATTACAGTGGAAAGCGTTGAAACTCACACCTCAAAATCAAATACTTCTAATTCTTCAAAATTATTTACCTACTTCAAGGAAAAGCAAAAGTTTAATTTATGCAATATGATTACAAGGATCCACTTATCTTATAGTATTGGTAAACATTCTAACTTTGTCAAAAATGAACAAACTTATTTAAATCCTAGTTCCTTACCATATTCTAGGAAATCTTGAATATAACAAATATTCGATTTTACTAACTAGGTAAAATAACGTATTTTACTGAGTTTCACTCACTCTAATGTATGTTTGGACAGACCAATGGAATGAAAACTCATAGAGAAATCATCCTTGAATAGATTATAAGTAGCTTGGCGTAAAGGATCATTTGCACTTCGAAAATTTAGTAATCACTACAATCCTCAAAATATTTTCAAATTGTAAGCATTATTTTAGATGAGTACCCCTTACAGCTACTATTTTCAATTGGTTTCCACAATATAGCCGTGAATATTTCGTCCATTGAAACTGCAAGCCCTTGGGAGGCCGGAACTTGTTTTTAAAGTCTTTTTGGGCACGTTACATAATAAAAGTGTGTGTAAAGGATGGGATGTTGATATTGTATATTAAAGAGTCACCTGGTAAAATGGTTATCGAACCTAGCCCTTCAGAAATTAAATTAAAAATAATGGGAAAATTCCGAACCACCGGCTGGTTAAAATTCGCAGCTTAAGGATCAGATGAATCAGCACCACTAGTTCCGGGTTGGATACTTTAGACTTAGCGAATACCATCATAGTAGCCTCACAACTTTGTGATTACCAATGTATGGTGCAAATATTGCAATTAATGCACTAATAGTTATGAAAATGACCATGAAAAATTAGAAAACGTAAGATTGTTGGGCAAAGTTTTGATTATACCACAGAAAAGGCTTTGAAAACGTTTTCCATAAAGGAGGCGCATCAAGAAACCCAAAGAGGGGAATTAAATTAAATTAAATTAAATAAGGGAAAATTTCATGTCATTAATTTTGTCGAGACCGGTCATGTCTACTATTTTTGCGGCTCAAATCATCTCCAATCATTATCGTACCACTAAAATAATTAATATTTTATTTATTTTAATTGCTAGAGACTGGACCCTAGAAGCTCCCAAAAAAAAAAAAAAATAAATAAAGTTGGAAAGTTTATTTATGAAATTAATAGTTCATTGAAAAAGAAACAGAGTGTAAAACAGATATTTGGTGAAGAAAATTCAACTCAATAAAAAACAAAGGACAACAGATTGCTGGAGCCGTGGGCGCCCTAAGTCTTAAATGGTCTCCAGAGCCTGCAGAATGTCAGCCTTCACATCTTCGAAGACTTCCACCCCTGTGCTAAATCTAACCAAATTATCCTTGATCCCATACTTTTCCCTCTCTGGCCTGGGCAGATCCCTGTGCCAAAATAGACCGCACACGTAACGCATTAGAAAGGGTAGACAATTTTGTGATTATACACATTTTCATCCAAATTATTCCACCATGACACAGCAAGAACAGATGATGAGTGAGACAGACACAGGTAATTGATGCATACATAAGGACTGCAGTAACTTGCACCATACAATACGTCCCCTTCCGTGCACCTGGACTTTCTATCTTTTAGAATTTAGTGGTTAAATCTCAGAATTAAAAGTCCAAACACTCGTTTTCAATCATAGGATGGATAAAAACACATTGAGTACACATGAGGGAATGTATTTGCAATTTACCCCATATTTAATATTGTAACCTAATCACAGATAATCCTAAGAAGTGCTAAAAGGACAAATTGATTGAGTGCTCAGAACCATAGGAACCAAGAAGAGAAACTATCGTGAATTATAATATAAAGCAGAGAAATGGAGGTAATACCAGTAAGACATCAGTGCAGGTTGATCAACAATGCTCTCACAGCCACCAAAAGAAGGAGCAATGTAGGGAATTTCCAATGCATCAATGAACTTCTTGGTGGTCTCAAAGTCTCCTTTGACCTGCACAATAAGCCAATGATAGCTCAGGATTCTACATTCTACAATATAACTTTTAGTTTTAGTAATGGTGTCCAAGTCACTCTGGATAATGATAATCCGGGATAATCAGCAAACTCACCTCAAAGCTAACAACACCACCAAATCCTTTCATTTGGCGTTTGGCAAGGTGATGTTCAGGATGACTGGGCAAGCCTGGATAATAGACACGCTCAATCTGAAAGGAACATTACTAGAGTTACTTGAGTATATAAAACATTTATAAAAGAGAGAACAGCAGTAAAACTCCAAACAAGAATCCACTCATTCAGAGAATGCAAGAAGAAAATAACATGAGATATTTAATTATCTATCGTAAGATGGACAGTCAACATAAAGGGTATTGTTGTTTTAAATGAGTACTAAGCAGTAAAGTTAAACCGTAAATAAGTTCCGTGTGGAGCTATAGTCACTTAACACAATTTGAATCGGACGATTTATTATTTAAATCCAAAACCCAATGCTCAGAAGAGTCAGTAGATATGCTGCCCTAATATTATATGTCAGTTAAACGCTCAGGCACAGTAGCTCTAAGATAAGCTAAGAGTGCACGAATTCAGTTCTAGAAAATTACATGTCTGAGAATATTGCAATAAACAATAGCTAAGATCCCAGATTCCTTTCACATATAATAAAGGATGATTAGCGCATAAGATACTTTGAACTCATGTAGGAGGAATGGATGATATCAGGTATGATGAGATAAAAGATTGTGAGGGGAAGTTGAAAAGCTCAATGATAATCCTCATTTCTCATTAACTTACAAAAAGCGAGTCTCAGAAGAAAAGCACAGATAACACCAGCTAAAACAATGTCGGAACATTATAAGAGACACATATACATACATAGCATAAAAGGGCATACAAACTTGAGTCATACCTTAGGATGTGCCTCTAAAATTTCGGCCACCCTATGAGCAGTAGAATTTTGCTGCTGTACACGGAGATGCAAAGTCTTCATGCCCCGGGTAATCAGATAAGAGGCAAACTGTTTTTGAAAAGGTGAAAAAAAAAACAAGAAAGTTACTTTTGTGTTCTCTAAACATTTAAACTTGGTCATGTCAACAATAAGGATGGTTAGAGGACAGAATAATGCAGCAGGCGAAATTAATAAGTCAGCACTATCTAAAATGCACCAAAAGTTACTTTAACTATAAATGCAGGATAACGACATGAACATGGTTGTCAAACTCGTGAGTCTACTTGCATGCTTTTATGAGTCTACGAGTTGGTGATGCGATTTCAATTTATCTTGCATACAAAATTGTTATTGCATTTGCTTTAGACTTGCAATTCTACATCGTAGAATAGGTAGAATTCGTAGAAGAACCGATAGTGTCGTAATTTTACACATTTTTGTTCTATTTAAACCTTAAAAAGTAAGTAATTCAATATGTTTAACTTTAGAAACTTTTTTTTGTTGACTCTTGATATTTATCTTAAGATAACTTAATCTTTTTCTTTTTTTTTTTTTTTCCGATTTATTTCCTTTGTTTTTCTTCCCCTTTTTTAAGAGGGTTATTTTATTTAAGGTTATATACTCCAAAGTATTTCAAACGGTGGGAATAAAAAGTAAACAAATGTATAGAGTGCTTTATTTATTTATTTTTTTAATTTTCAATATGTAATTTATTTGTCACAAATTTAATAATTTTTTGTGCAAATATTTAATGAACATGAAAATGTTCATTACTATACAAAATCAGCTACCCACACATGATAATTTGAATAAAATTTGCAATACATCTTAATAATTGCAAATTATGGATTATTGGTAAATGTAAATAATTATTATAATTACCAAGATTACATTAAACATATTAATGAGACCATGTTAATTGTGATGAGTAAAACATAAAAACAATATTTAAATTGTAGTGGACATGAGAGAGATTTAAAGGCATAATACGATCAGTCTTGTGTCTTCATTTTATTATATGTAACTAAAATTAATATTGAATTTCTTTATTTTCATCATTCACTCTTCTAGGTAAAATCTAGAGTTTGACAACCATGAACAAGAATAGTAGTTTTTCCAGTTACACACAATGGTTAGAAAGATATGAAGGCTTGAATGAGCAAATAGCATTCCCTACAAGTATTAGAGGACTATCAACATTTTAGGAGACACCCAAATTTCAATCACCACCCTGTTAAAATAGCTTCTTTTGCTCCACCCCCTTACAGCCTGCTGAAGAACTATTGAATTTTCTGCACAACCAACTATTACAAGAAAATGGGTAGACATGGTAGAATGATGCACAAGCAAAACACTCACCATTCCACAAACATCTACAAAGACATGATATGAAGTGTAAATATGAATAATCTATAGTAGAGTGACTTGAATCTTGATCACTCACCGGGTTGATGGTGCCACCAAATATATGATGCCAATTACGAATTTCATTGATCAATTTCTTTGACCCACTAATACAACCGCCAAGGACCTGCAAATGCATTAAATGAGCACTGATATTTATTTTTTAAATATTTGAATTGTTTAAAGAACAAAAGAATCTAGTATGCTGATCAGAGAATGGAAGCTGACATACATCATTATGGCCCGCAATGTACTTTGTTAAAGAATGGAGAACTAAATCAGCACCTAGGGTCAGTGCTTTCTGGTTTAGAGGTGTTGCAAAGGTGCCATCTATGCAGACCAATGCTCCTTTTCGGTGGCAAAGTTCTGAAACCAACTCAATGTCCACACATCTGAGGAATGGATTGGTGGGAGATTCCGTGAAGAAAAGGGAGACCTATAGAAAAAGGAATGCAACATAACATTTGTCATTGTGATCATAGGACTAACTCCATCAACTTGCAGAAAGTTAAAAAACATAAGGAAGACAGAAGCATTCTGTTGTACTCACATCGCCTTCCTCAAGTGCAGACTCCAGCCCTTTAATGTCTGCGGGGTCGATGACACTGATCTGCAAGATGCAAGTGTATTTGAATGAATACATTACTCCAAAGATCAATTTCCAGAAGACAGCCACAAGAAGAGGTAAAATAATTAGCAACAATGTATTAAGTGTTTTCTCCCCAGTGTATTGTGTAATAAGAAAATAATAATCAAAATTGAGAAATAGACTTTATTTTATTTTCTCCCAGTGAAATGGAAAACTATAGATAAAATTTATATAAAATTTATATATTCAGTTAATGAAACATCTTAAATGAGGCATGAAAGGCCACTTGCTTAGGTTTTCAGCAGGCATTATTTCTCCAAAAAAAAATGCCCCACATACTAGTCAAAATCCGTTTCTATAAAGCATGTGGAACTGCAGATTTCTAATTCCAAGGAATTCATGATGCAGGGATATGTTTGTGCAGGACATGAGCTACTTTGTATGCTGAGAAAAGCAATACCCTACCTTGATTCCCAATTTTGGAAGGTGGGTCTCAATAAATATACGAGTCTTCCTATAGCAATCTGTGGTAGTCACCATGTGCCCACCAGCTGGAACTAATGCGGAAAACAGTACTATACTGGCACACATCCCAGAAGCCATTATCACCGTGGATTCAGCCCTCTCGAGAGCACTGTATCAGGAACGAACTCAAAACATAAATATGAATACAAGTGTTTCAAAAGTGCATGTTTTGTAAGAACCAAAGCAAAGAAGGAAAAAGGATGAAAACCTTATTTTCTTCTCTAGACTTTCTGTCGTTGGATTGCCATACCGTCCATATTCAAAACTTTCACTACGTTTTTCCTGTACCATAATATGAAACATAAATTACTAATTGCCATAAAAGTTCAGACGATAAATTAAATTACATGGAGGCAATTACAAAGTGTCGCAAACATACCTTAAAATCAATGAGCTCATCAGTTTCCTTAAAGAAATAAGCAGAAGTGTTGAAAATGGGTGTTGTAATAGTATCACTAACTATCCTACGTCCTAACCTCTCACCTGCAAGATCATAAAACAGATCATGAAGCTCCCAGTACATCAGTTTCAAATAGAACCGTTATAGTTCACGACAAACACATCTTTCTTGAAAACAACCCGCCAGTAAATAGTGAACAATCAAAACCGCAATAACAATGGAATTGGATCCTTTCCATCTACTTTTTCTCAGTTTCCTTCAATTCACAAATCGATTGTTGAAACTACCACGATTATTTCGATCCACGAAGCCATCTTTCAAATCATAACCAAGAATACAAAATGTTACGAATCTCCTTATTTCTAAATACTTTCTGTGAATTCAATTCACAAAATAATATATAAAAGACTAGAACTTTCTCAGTAGCGAATCATAAGGACACCAAAATACAATAAAGCAGCCAAGAACCGATCCTTTACGAATTCAACCAATAAACTTCGATTCAAGAGAAATTGATTTAAAAAAAAAAAAAAAGAAAGAAAAACAAAAAGAAATGTACCAGCATGGACGGCGAGACTTCCATCGCATTTCAAGAACGCCATTTCCTTCAAATTCAAACCCTCGAGCTGGACATCGTCGAGCCCGGCGACCGGCAATTCCTCCGAGGCGATAACCGAAGGAGGAACCAGCGGCACGGCGGTGGCGGCTGCATCGGCGGCAATGGCCGCCGGCGCAGGGATGCCGGAACCGTGGGAATCATCGTTAGTCCAAGATGCAGCGACGATCTGAGCGACGCCTATGTTGCTGCAGTTGCGGCGGGCCTTGGTGCTGAGCTGGCGGACGAAGTTGGGAGGAAACTTGAGGATGAGGGATGAGAGGCCGTGGACAGAGGTCATAGGGCGGCGGAAGAGGCGGGAAGAGAATCGGGCGGTGCGTGGCGAATCCGATTTGGGGCCGCCGCCGGCGGAGAAGTCCGGATCGGAACGGCACTCGGATACGGCAGAGGAAAAGAAGTGGAGCTTGTGGAAATGAGTGGCGGATACGGCCATTGTTACGACGGCGTTTTCAGCGAATCTTCTCTCTCTTCTTTATGAAGGGCGAAAGGGTTTGTGGTGGGCGTGAATGTGGAGAGGAAGGAGAGCGGTTGACTGGTTATATGATCAGGGGGTTCAGGTTTTGTTGCTTTTCTTAGCTGTTTATTTGTTGTAATAATTTTTTGCTGTTTTAGGACAAAGGAATTAAGATAAAGATAATTATTAGGTCCTTAAATAGATTCAGTTGGACTAGGAATACAATATTTAGGATCTTAATTACAATTTACCGATCGTTTGCTAAACTAAATTTTTCCTTAATCTTTCTTTTAGAATAGGGTTTAGCTAAATCCCACCATATACCTTATTCAACAAAAAAAGGTAGGTTTAAAATAGATATGAAAGTAGGGTTGTAAATGAGCCAAATCGAGCTTTTGAAGATTCAGATTTAACTCCTTAAACATTTATCAAACTTAAGCTTGAACTGAGTATTTTTATCAATCATAAAACTGAGACTTGAATGCAACTTATTTACTAAACAAGCTTTATTTTAAGCTCGAGTTCAGCTCATTTATACATTGAGCTTGAGTCAAGCCGAGATTTTTATTAAATCTATCAAGCTTTTTGTCGAGCTTGAGTTCAAGTCATTTAAATAACCAATTTGTTATTTTTTTAACTTAAAGATACTATATAATAGTTGTTAAAAATATAAAATATATATTAAATAAAAATTAGTTTTGTTATTTTAATTACACAATTATACAACTCATAAATATGTAAACGAGCTTATTCATAAGCTTGTTAGAGGGTTCATTCAGGATCCTACTTGTCAGCTAGTCACAAGCTAGATCACAAACCTTAATTAAAACTCGAACTCGGCTCATTTAGATAAATAAATTTTATTTTAGGCTCAAGCTTGAGCTAAGCTTGAAGCAAGTTGAGTTCGAATAGCCCATGATCAACTCGGCTCAATTGCTGTCCTATATGGAAGGTTATAAGATAGGCTTCGAGTAATTTTCCTTATCTACTCCCACCATGGGATAGACCAAAGATATGATATAATTATATTTGTAACAAAACCTACAAACTAAAATATAGGATGTGGATCATAAAATATATCATACCCAATCTATAAAAATTACTAACAGTAAATATAAAATGATATTATAATTTATACATTCCAAGTTCCATCAAAAGAGTTGGAAAAAAAATCATATGCTATACTTCAGTGTGATTAACCATAAGAAAACCTTTAAACATTTTCAATTTTCATTTCTTTTGTTGAATTCTATTTTCCAATTCTTTTTTTTTTTTCTCATATTCAAATGAAGATTTATAAACTTACTGCAATAAATTTTATGTCATATATGTTAAATGAGTGGATTATGCATTTTAATGCATTGTATTGTTTGTACAAATAGAGGGTATCCCTTATCTATGGATATGGTGTCTGTACAAATTGGGCATATGCCTTATTTATGGATGTGTTCTTTTGTAATTTTTTTTTTAAATACATGCTATTAGATAAATTTCCAGTCATTTTTTACACTAGTAAACTGTTTGTCCCCATGAGACTTAAATGAACATAATATTACTAAAATATAGATAGATTTGTTGTTAATATTAATATCATATAATCTATAATAAAACGATGTGGAGCAGTTTCGAGTGAACGGATACTCTGAGATAGAACAAGAAAAGTTGAATCTGATTAATTCAACTTATAAGACCTTGGAACAATTAGAAAATTACAAAAACGAAACCATTCATTTGTTGGTCTTATAAGGTATAGGTAGTGAGATAGTTTTATATAAGATATACATAGTAAGATAGTTTTATAATATCAATTATCAAGAGGTGATTTTTAAGGGATTTTATAAGGTAGAAAATTTGAAACTTGTAGCTATAGGTTAGAGTATAGGTCGACCTCAAATTTGCTTACCTTATACACGCTCACTCTTCGAATTGGGAAAAAAATTAGGATGAGCATTAAGGATTTAAACGTGATCAGAGACCCCAATTACTAAAGAGTCAAAAGACTATACAATGGAAGGATTCGGAATTCGGATGCTTGATTCTAGGGTCCAAGCGCTGGATGAATCTCATCCATATAATCAAAGTGAACTTTAGCAACCCACTAAGAAATATAGACGCCAAATTAAAAGTGTCCGGACACTAGTACCAAATACCAAATCTGGTAAACTTTATTTTCTGTGCTCCTTTTATTTTTAGCATGAAATTTTATCAGTTATAATTGATATATATATAATAAGCTATATTTCATATGTATAAGTTATAAGTAATAGTTTATATATATATATAATATAAGTAATAAGTTATATAATATATCAATTATATAGATAAGTTTTAAAAATATATAAAAAAATATAAATATATAATCTAGAGATTTGAAATATTAATGCTATGTATTATATATGTTATATATGTAACAAGTAAATAGGATATTGATAAAATATACAAGTAACATAAAAGTTAGAAGTTATATTTTATGTATGTAAATTATATATTCTTTTATGTTTATAAGCTATAAGATATACATATGTGTTATATATGCATAACTTATATCTATATAATATATAAGTTATATATATCATTTTTATGTATAAGTTATGATTTATACACACACACATATATATATGTCTAAAAAAATATAAGTACATAATCTAAATATTATAAATATTGTATAAATGGAATGTATATGTGTTATATATTCATATATTTTACATTTTATAAGTTATATATACATGTTATATGTGTGTGTAGGATGTATGGACTAATACATAATCTATTTATATTTGATAATATCATATATAAATTATATGTTTATATATATTTATATATAATGTATTTGTTATAAATAGCATATGTATGTGTGTGAGTATAATTATATAACTTCTTTTTTTATAATAATCAAATAAGAGTATAATGGTAATTTTAATTTTATTCCCAGTTTAATGGTGCAATTAGTTGATTAAACTAAATGATGTAATATATATTCCTAAATAATAAGACTTTGAATGAAATAAACACCAAAATACACCATTCCTCATCTATTACTAGTAATATCATTTCCAATGCGTAACTTTTCTATTGCCCCTTTATTTTATTCCTCCAAGTAAAAGGGCCGTTAGTGTTTTTCTCCCCCCTTTTCATGCATATATTATATTTATTTGAAGTCATATAAAAGTTAATGAAATTCATAAAAGAAGAAAGTCAATTATATTAGAATTTTAGGTAAATTGTAAATGTACATTTATATATACATATATATATACTGTGAACTTGCCCTTTATATTAAAAAAATTACGCTTTTAGATTTCACTGAAAAAATGTGTTTTGGTCATTGACTATTATTTTTTCCTTAAAAATAAAAAAAATCTTTAATTTTTATTAATCGGAAAAATAATAAAATAGAGAGTCTAAAAACTCGTTTTTCCATTTTTTTCCCCCTTGTCTTCTTCCTTTTTTTAAATTTTTTATAGCACCGGTGTATAAACAACATAAAATATTTGAGCTTTCCCAGACTTTACTTTATACAAGTATATTATTTTGAGAGGAAACAGCAAAGTCCTTTTTTTATATATATTTTTTGGGTAATTAAAAACAGCAACCTCAACCACCGGTACTTTGTCATTATTGTGATCAACACGGTTTGATTTTGTTTTTCAGTCTTTGTGCTTGGAATATAGTAGACGTGGAGGACAGGGACATGTGCTGTTGAATTTAGATCTGGCTTTCCGACAATTTGGAAAAAGAAAAAAATTGGCTACAGTAGAGGGAATGGAAATCACAATGATTAAAAAAGAAAAATACAATGCATTGGTCGCTCGAATCCATTCTACTAGGACAAAGTTTCCGTTTAATTAGATTTTTCAAATATATGACCTCTTTAGTCATACAAACAAGTCAAAGTGAGGCGTCATAGTATTAAACATAACTTCATAGTCGAGTTTAAGATTTTAATCTTGAATCTAACTCAAAAATAATACTACTTAAGTTTGAACTCAACTCAATTAAATATACTCGATTTATTAAAAAATATTTTTATTTTTAACTTAAATAATATTAATAGCAAACCTAATTCCAAATTCGATTAACATGTGTACTCAATTCAATCTCGATAAAAATCAATTGGACTCACAAATTAATTAAGATAAACATCGGTTCAATAAACTACTTAAATAACTCAAACTTGAGATTGACTCGACCCTTATTAATTCAAACTTCAATAAACTTCAAATCAATTTAAATAGTTTGTGAATCTATTTAATCTCTTACAGTGCATTGAAAATTTGTCCAAAATCTTTATGTAGACAAAATATTTATTTAGAATCACAGCGCATCTTATACATAAGATAAATAACAATTATATCCCATGACACTTCATAATATTTCATAAGGGGAATGTTTAAACTTTTTTACGAATTATTTATGATTTTTTTTTGGCCGAAAACGAATTATATATGATTGCTTAGTATACTTTGTGAAATATTAAAAAGAATAAACCTTCTTTTTTGGATTATATATATTAATCAGAATTTAACTATCAACTTTTTTAAAAATGCAATATTTATGCAAAAATTTACAAATATGATGAAAAGAATGACATAGTATAAAGATAAGTATTCTATCATTTTATTCAATATAAAATACAAGTATATCTTGTTTTATTTATTTCATGTGCGCTTAAGCCATTATCTTTGAAATTTATTATTCAAAACAATTAAATATGATATATATATATATATATATATGTTTCTGGATTGTATTCGATTATTTTGCTGCTAGATAAAATGAATTTAAATACTATAAACATCTTTAAAATATTTTTAAAACATAAGATAAAGAAATTCTATGGTCCCATCATTAATTTTGATAGGACCGGTTTCTCTATTATCCAATAGTTCACACCATACTCAATTGTGATCGAATCACTAGTATAGTCAATATTCCAATTACTATATTTATTTTAATTGTTAAATAACTGACTAGACGATCCCAACGACGGGACCGTAAAAACCCCCATAAGATAATCATGTAAAGTTTCAAAGAACACTTCTATTAAGATCTTGGGTTGTATTTGCATGGTTTCAAAGATGAGCTAATGTCTTGTTTGGTAAAGATATATGCACTTGAAATTGAATCAAGATTCCTAGTTCCATTTCCTTTACCATATTTGGATGCACATTTAAAAGCCACAAATGGAATTGTGATTGTTCCATATGGAATTTGATTTCGACCTCATTAATTTTATAGTGTAATTACTTGTTATGTTATCATATATTTATAATTTACATTTATTGATAGGGATATTATGAGAAATACATTTTATAACCATTTCATAATACTTCCAAAAATAGGAATTTATTTATCATTATGGATTTGATTCCATTCCATTCAAATCGTTCATGTATAGCAAATGTGACATAAATGTACATAAAGAAAACTTAGAGAGTGTATTAGAACATTTTTATCTCTAAACTGCTTAATGAGTTACTTAAAATGTTACATCGGCGTATTACACAACTGTCTTTGTTCCTAATACCATGTTTGGTATGTGGAAATGATCTTGAAAGAAAGCTATGATTTCGAGTTCCATTCACATAAGCACGTTTGGATATATTTTTAAAAGTTAGAATCGTAATTCTTGGGAATAATTAATTCTAACTTCAATAGAGAATTCGATTATGTGTTTGAAAAGGTAGAATGGAGACTCCATGTTAAAAAAGCAGATAGTGATTCCATTTCATTATCATTAATGATTATTAATACAATTGCTTTTATTATTCACATTTATTACTAAGGGTATTTAATCTATAAATATCACGTGATTCTATTTCATTTGGATGAATGTATCAACTAAAAGAATCATTTATCATTCCATTATTCATTCTATTAAATTCAATTCTAAATTATTCATAGATACTAAACATAACATAAGTTATTTTTAGAGAGTTATTTAGGTTTTTTTTTTTTTTTTTCATTTTTGTGCATCTTGTGTTATTTTTTTTCAAAACAAAACATATGGCAAGCTTTTTATATGGCAATTTTAACGCGACAGAGGGTTTGGGGGTTTTGGGGGGGGGGGGGGTGGGGGGATGATTGGGGGGTGTGTGTGTGGTGACTGGTGAGTAGGATTGTTTTGTAAAGCAACTCTACACGGAGAAAGAGAGAGTTAAACAACTCTCTAATGAACTTTCTTCAAGCTGAAGAGAGTTTTTTGGCATATGTATCTATTAGAAGGTACTTGTAATAAATATGCTTTAAGTAATTTACTTTTTTATTTATGATGACTTTTTAAAAATATATAAAAATATAATCTAGAGATTTAAAATATAAATGTTATGTATAATATATGTTATATATGTAACAAGTAAAAAGGATATTGAGAAAATATGCAAGTTATATAAAAGTTAGAAGTTATATTTTATATATGTAAGTTATATATTTTTTTTATGTTTATAAGCTATAAGTTATACATATGTGTTATATATGCATAAATTATATCTATATAATATATAAGTTATATATATCATTTTTATGTATAAGTTATGATTTATACACCTATATATAAATGTCTAAAAAAATATAAGTACATAATCTAAATATTGTATCGATGGCAAATAGGTATGGTATTGATAAAATATATAAGTTGTATATATATATATATATGTTATATATACATGTTATATTTGGGTGTGTGGGATGTATGGACTAACACATAATCTATTTATATTTGATACATGTAATATATAAATTATATGTTTATATATATTTACATATAATGTATTTATTATGAATAGTATATGTATGTGCATACGCGTGAGTATGTGTATGAGTATATGAGTATATCTGTATAATTTATTTTTTTATAATAATAAAATAAGGATATAATGGTAATTTTAATTTTATTCCCAATTTAACAGTGGAATTAGTTGATTAAAGTAAATGATGCAATATATATTCCTAAATAATAAAACTTTGAATGAAATAAACATCATAATACATCATTCTTAATCTATTACTAGTAATATGATTACGAATGCATAACTTTTCTATTGTGCCTTTATTTTATCCATCCAAGTAAAAGGGCTTTTAGTGTTTTTTCTTTCCTTTTCAAGCAGGTATTATTTTTATTTTAAGTTATATAAAAGTTAATGAAATTCATAAAAGAAGAAAGTCAATTAAATTAGGATTTTGGGTAATGTATTATGAACTTAACCCTTTATATTAGAAAAGAAAAATTATGCTTTTAGATTTCAAATCACTGAAAAAATGTGTTTTGGTCATTGATTGACTATTATTTTCCCCTTAAAAATAAAAAAAATCTTTAATTGTTTTATTAATTGGAAAAACAATAAAATAGATAGTCTAAGAAGTAAGAACTCGTTTTCCCTTTTTTTTTTTTTTTTTTGTCCCTTCTCTTCTTCCTTTTCTAAAAATTTTTTTATAGGACATGTGGGTAAACAACATAAAATATTTGAGCTTTCCCGGACTTTTACTTTCTTCAAGTATATTATTTTGACAGGAAACGGCAAAGTTTTTTTATTTTTTGGGTAATTAAAAACAGCAACCTCAACCACCGGTGCTTTGTCATTATTGCAATCAACGTTCAACACGGGTTGATTTTGCTTTTCAGTGTTTGTGCTTGGAATATAGTAGACGTGGAGGACAGGGACATGTGCTGTTGAATTCAGACCTAGCATTCCGACAATTTGGAAAAAAAAAAAAAAAAAAAAAAGGCCACTGTAGAGGGAATCGAAATCACGATGATTAAAAGGGAAAAACACAATGCATTGGTCCCTCGAATCTGTTGTATTAGAACAAAGTTTTCGCTTAATTAGATTTTTGAAAACACATGACCTGTTTAAACACAACTCAATGATTAAATTTAAGATTTCAACCTCGAGCCTAACTTAAAAATAATACCATTTAAGTTTGAACCCAACTCAATTAAGTATGTTTATACTTAATTTACTAAAACATATTTTTATTTTTAATTTAAATAATATTAATATCAAACCCAATTCTAAATTCGATTAACATGTGTACTTATTTCAATCTCGATAAAAATCAATTAGGCTCATAAATTAATTAAGATAAACATAAACTTAATAAACTATTTGAATAACTTAAACTCGAAATTGACTCAACTATTATTGATTCAAACATCACTAAACTTCAAACCACCTTAAATAGTTTTGTGAATCTATTTAATCTTTTACATTGCATTGAAAATTTGTCCAAAATCTTTATGTAGACAGATTTGTTGTGATTGAATTTCATTATATTAATCTTATTCACCAAGCTCGGAGTCCCTTTCCTCCCTCTGCCTTGACATTGGCGCTACTCAACGTCTTTGATCATCGCTGCCTATCTTCTTATTTTCACCGGCACCTGATGTTTTATTATCACCACTATTATTCGAATTTGATTTATTTTATACGTGGGAGAGCATATCTTCCTTTTTAAATTTAGTATTAGAGTTATGCCAAAAAAAAATTTAGTATTAGAATTGCAAGAAAAAAATATCTTAGTATAATCACAGTGCATCTTATACCTAAAATAAATAAATAGCAATTATATCCCATGACACTTCATAATATTTCATAAGGGGAACGTTTAAACTTTTTTACGAATTATTTATGATTTTTTTTTTGGCCGAAAACGAATTATATATGATTGCTTAGTATACTTTGTGAAATATTAAAAAGAATAAACCTTTTTTTTTGGATTATATATATTAATCAGAATTTAACTATCAACTTTTTAAAAATGCAATATTTATGCAAAAATTTACAAATATGATGAAAAGAATGACATAATATAAAGATAAGTATTCTATCATTTTATTCAATATAAATTACAAGTATATCTTGTTATATTTATTTCATGTGCGCTTAAGCCATTATCTTTGAAATTTATTATTCAAAACAATTAAATATAATATATATTATATATGTTTTTGGATTGTATTCGATTATTTTGCTGCTAGATAAAATGAATTTAAATACTATAAACATCTTTAAAATATTTTTAAAACATAAGATAAGGAAATTATATGGTCTCATTATTAATTTTTACGGGACTAATCTTGCTATTATCCAATAGTTTACACTACACTCAATCGTGATTGAACCATTAACATAGTCATTATTCCAATTACTATATTTATTTTAACTGTTAGATAATTGACTAGACGGTTCTATCAACAGGACTATAGAAGCTCTTCATAAAATAATCATGTAAAGTTCCAAAGAACACTTTTTTTAAGATCTAGGGTTGTATTTGCATGGTTTCAAAGATGAGCTAATGTTGTGTTTGGTAAAGATATACGCACTTGAAATGGAATTAAGATTCCAGTTCCATTCCCTTTACCATATTTGGATGCACATTTAGAAACCACAAATGGAATTGTGATTGTTCCAAGGGAATTTGATTTCGACTTCATTAATTATATAGCTTATTTACTTGTTATATTGTCATATATTTATGATTTACATTTATTGATAGGGATATTTTGACAAACACACTTTATAGCCATTCCATAATACTTCCAAAAATAGGAATTTTATTTATCATTATGGATTTGATTCCATTCCATTCAAATCGTTTATGTGTAGCAAATGTGACATCAATGTATATAAAGAAAACTTAGAGAGTGTATTAGAGCATTTTTATCTCTAAACTACTTAATGAGTTACTTAAAATGTTACCTCAACATATTATACAACTCTCTTTGTTCCCAATATCGTGTTTGGTATAAGGGAATGATCTTGAAAGAAAGTTGTGATTCCGAGTTTCATTCACATCATCATGTTTAGTGTATTTTTAAAAGTCAAAATCATGATTCTTGAGAATAATTAATTCAAGCTTTAATGGGGAATTCTATTATGTGTTTGAAAAGGTGGAGTGGAGACTCCATGTTAAAAAAGCAGAATAGTAATTCCATTTCATTATCATTAATAATTATTAATGCAATTGCTTTTATTATTCACATTTATTACGAAGGCATTTAATCTATAAATATGGTGTGATTCTATTTCATTTGGGTCAATGTATCAAATAAAAAAAATCATTTATCATTCTATGATTCATTTCATTTAATTCAATTTCAAATGATTCGTACATACTAAACATAACATAAGTTATTTCTAAAGAATTACTTAGGTTTTTTTTTTCTCATTTTTGTGGATCTTGTATTTTTTTTTTTTTCAAAATAAAACATATGGCAAGCTTTTTATATGGCACATTTTAACCAATAAAAATAAGAGAAGGGGAGAATTGTTTCGTAAAGCAACTCTACACGGAGAAAGAGAAAGTTAAACAACTCTCCAATGAACTTTTTTCAAGCTGAAGAGAGTTTCTTGGCATATGTATCTGTTAGAAGCCACTTGTAATAAATATGCTCTTAATAATTTACTCTTTTATTTATGATGACTTTTGATAATATAAATGACTAAATAGTTTTTTTTTTCTTGCCAACAATTGGTTATTTAATATTAATATTAAGCTTTCAAAAAAAAATTGACACACCAAGCAAAATTACTTTGTGTGAAAGGACTAAAACACTTGTAGTATTGGTAATTTAATATATCACACCATACCACATGTAACTTCATAACAAAATTTACTCTTTAAATATATATATATATATATATATGTATTTACTATTTTTATTTTTTACATTAATTTTATTTAACATTTTTTTTCAAGCTTGGGAGACAGGGCTCCCATCAACCCCATTCCTAAGTTAGTTAAATTGAGTTTAATTTACTTAAATAGTTTATCGATTCAAGCTCAAATTTTATATATTTACATTAATGCTATTGCGAGTCTAATTGAGCTCAAATTAAACATAAATGTTAATCCAATTAGACTTGAGTTTGGATTAATACTATTCAATTTACAGTTGCATTTTTTTAAAATAAATTGAATTTACATGAGATGATCAAGTTGAGTTCGATGCCACTTTTAGTTGAACTTGAGCTTAAAATTTTAAATTTGATGGAGATTAACCAAGTTTGAATAGTTAATAGACAAAATTAATAAAAATTCAATTACCAAATTGATATTTTTAAACTTCAAACAATTAATTATAAAAATAGTTAATATTTTTTATAAATACCAAAACTCCTCCTTTAATTCAAAGATCCATGAATTGAGGGAAATGCCATCATACTGCTGAAATATTTTCACAAAAGATTAAATAAAATTTATAGCAAATATCACATAGCCTCTTCTCTAGAATGAAGGGTTGATGCTATATAACTTGTCTACTTCTCACTGGTGCGTTTAAGACTGCCCATTCCTCCTCTTTACCATATCATTTTAATCATTCCTTGTATGTGTTTTCATATTACTACTTTGAGGTCATGTATAGTGCAAGACGTATACTACTTGTACATAACTACTACAACTGGATCCACCCTACTATAACTGCAAATTGTAGACAAGAGAGCAAGTTTCACCACATCTATATGCTTCTCTTCTTCTTCTTCTTCTTTTTATACTAGTGCCGTTTCTTTTTTGTCAAATATGTTGGAACAGTAAGCTCTAAGATCACCTTCTTTATGTTTTGATAAAACTTGTTAAAACACTCTACCACACATTTTAAGGATATCTATGTGTATAAAATATATATTGCATGGTATAATGCTACATGAAGAGAGTAGGATTTGGATTTGAACTTTTTTATTTTCTTTTTTCAATTTCCAAATTGATAGTTGAAAATAGTAAATTACTTAGATTTTTAAAATATCTGATGGTATTATTATAATATTATCTTTTTTCCTATAATATTAATAAATGATAAAACATAACTAAATTCTAAAAAGTAATAAAAATCAAGAAAAAATAAATGGAGGGGGTTTGTTTTGATGATATTTTTCTTGCAATATCAGATTTTTGGTAT
Source organism: Combretum micranthum (assembly GCA_024138025.1). Lineage (NCBI taxonomy): Eukaryota > Viridiplantae > Streptophyta > Magnoliopsida > Myrtales > Combretaceae > Combretum > Combretum micranthum. The sequence goes on along the minus strand of JAMXBD010000245.1, from coordinate 109,916 downwards.
TAATAACCACAAAAAGAGGAGCCTTTTATAAGGGTCCACTGTGCCCCTTTGTTGGGTGACTTAAACAATCATGGCTTAGTACAATGTAATTCAGGCACAACTGGTGGGGGCAAATATTGGAGTTTTGTATGATCATGGGTGGCTTAGCTAAAAGTGGATTGATTTGACACATTTGTAGTCGATTCGGAGACCACTAAAGGACTTGGTACTTTGATCCCACCACTACAATGGAAATAAAAAATATCATAAGTGTTTGTAATGGCCAATAGGCCACGGCAGAAAAATGTGGAACCCAAGAACGCTAAGGTCTAAAATTTTGGATTATAGTTTGATTTTTATTTGTATTTGTACATAACTGAATTTATATCTGATTTGTTTGATCTGCTTATGAATAAATATATATATATTTTTTTTTTGCATTTGTTTCTTAATAATCCAATACAAACAGACATCAAATTAATACCAAATTGGCAAAAAACCAACCGATCAAACAAAGTTGACAAGCAAAACTTGATTCAAAGGCTAATACTACAAAGAAACTGGGAGTACAATTAAACATATGATCTGTTGAACAATGTAATTCAAAAACCTTGATGTAATTAGATGAAGTCTCAACCTATTGAGCATACATAAGTTGAGAACCTCGTATAAATAAATGTGAATCTTACAAACATAAAGTTCTCCATAACAATTTAAATCAAAACTATAGTTGTAATCCAATTAACTCTCTCATTCATTGTAAGTTTTGCCTAGAAGAAAAAACCTAAACAAACGAGTAAACAACTTGATAAAAGGAAACTAGAAAATAGAATTTAAATTAATAAGGCAGTTTAATAAACTTAAAAAAAAAGTAAACTAACAATGGAGGACACCATAAAACTAAATAAAGGAAGCTTAGAGGGTAGCAAATAGCTAAACATTTGGATGCCCAATCTTCAATTGGAACAATTTCTTATTAACTCACAACCCATTTACTTAAGGGAAATAGTTATTCATTTCCTCCTTGTTCTATCTAAAACTACCGTTATGGTGTTTAGTTGACATTTAGATGAGGGAAATGATAATTCATAATGAATTATTATTATGCAAAATAATAAATAATAAAACATATATTCACACACATGAATTGAGATTCTATGGTTTATTTTTAATTTTTTTCATAAATATCTTTGTCTTAAAAATATTACATCTCTTTGTAATAAAAAAAATATGTTATAGGTATTTTATTATTACTCCACAATATATATATATATATATATATTACCATTATAATGGAAACCTAGTACCTTTTACCTGAGAGACCAGGATAATGTCACTAGGTTACTATGTCACTAGTTACTCTAATAATTATTTGTTTTATTTTTTATACTAAGTGAATATTAAATACTATAACAGGCATATAATAGTTATTACTAATTTTTTACATTCCTATTGAATTTGAAATTTAATTCCCCACTTATTCCATGTAGCAAAATGTCTAGCTTTAAAACTTAATTTCACGAGATGCATTTTAATTTTAAATTTTAAACCTTACTTTCAAAGATAGTGTATTGGATAGATCTTATAATGCACCTTGAAACTAGTATTAAGACGTACACTTTTATATACTACTGATAGCATACTGTAAGTTTTCTTGCACTTTTCTATCATATGCATAATATAACTAACATATAATTTCTAAGATATCACAGATAAATATACCGAAGTGTAATAAATAAAATTAAAATCGAATCCAGTTAACATAACTTATAATTTGTTCCCTATTGCCATCAATAAGACCATATTGTGAGTTATTGCTACAAAATAACAATATGTTTTTTGTGGTTTTTCATTTTTTTTTCTTTTCTAAATTTTGATACATTATCATTACATTTACTGCTTATTCACTTCACTAAATAAGTAAAATTGTAATAGAAATTTTATTACTAAGAAATGGAATGGAAATGTAATAAGATTATTCTTTTTAAATTTTTTTATTTAAATTGGGGTTTTTTTAAAAAAAAAGATAAATTTAGCATTAAATTACTATTCATAAGTTTGAGTAAAAAATGACTATTCAGTATTTTATGTAATAAAAATTTCTTATGAAATTGCTATTACTAAACGTCATAAAAGCTATTTATATTGAATAGTTATTGTTATCTATTTTTAAGAGCAATATTGACTTGCAACTTTAGGATAGCCATTTTGAGGATAAGTATAAGATATTTAAATAAAAGAAATAAACTAATCCAACAATTTTATGAGGTACTATAAAATATTTTATTCAAGATAGAGATGAAAGAATAAAGTTATCAAATTTTGAGAATCGAGGTAGCATGCAAGATAAAGATATTTATTCTACTTACTCAGTACTTATTTATCCTGACATGTGACCATTAAAATTATTCTATCCATAATTAAGAAGGACCACTAATTAAAGTATATGAACCTAAAACAGTTTACTAATTTTGGGTTTCTATCTAATTTTATGTCTATCTAATAAGTCAAAGTAAATTAGAGCTGTCTTTATTTCATTTATTTGGTAACTAATTGAATTCAAGTGTTTTAAAAAAACAATAAATAAATAATTAAGAAATAAACCTTAATTACTCCTGTACAAATTATAGAAACCCAACACTAATACACATGAATATTAGGTAAAAATTGCAACCATCCCTAAATCATAAATCTGACTGATGCTTTGGTGGTTTGGTAGATTCCATTTATGGTGCGCAAGTGGGGCTTAATGTTGGAGTTGGACCATCTTAACTGGTCCCAAGTTTGGAAGCATTATAGTCAAGTGGGGTTTGTTTAGGATCCCATGATTGGTGACCGACCAAAATTGGTGAATGATGCGGTTGATCTTTTATAATAAATTTGGGCTGAGGTGTCGGCTTTCATAAAAAAAGCTGTCTTCGTAATTCTCAAATCCCGACTTGTCTGTTGTATGAGTGCCCTTCTTCCCTGTAAGTGCCTTTACGGGCGCAGCAAAGTACAAGATCAATAATTTATTAGAACACCGGTCGTCGCGTAATGTACTTCGAATTGTTTTCTTGATTTACAATTAGCATTGAGACATGAAATAAGATTTAATGTTGTCGATACTGTCTGTGCTCCACCAAAATATAATTATGCCATCGTTGCCTTAAGCTTGAAGTTTTTCTAGGTTGTTTGGATACTGCCAGAATCCTTATATGGTTTTAATTAGCCCTTGAATATTGTATGATTATCGGCCTAAACCTATACCCTAAAATTTGCATAAAACTCTTTAACCTTTCAAGATTAAGAAATTAAAATGAATAGTGCCGTATTGCCAAGTAAGTTATTGTCGAACTTGGATTTTTTATTTTTGGTTTTATTTATTTTAATTCGATCCATATTAAATCCTAACTCATTTAATACGAACCCTCGACTAAGAATTAAAATAAATTTAATTTTTTTTAAAACATTTTGGAGTCACAAAATAGAAAAAAAATTATAAGTTAAGATTAATAGATTAGTTGATCTTAACTTAGCTATTAGTTTGCAAAAAAATTGATTTAAAACCAAATTTAATGAACAAAAATTTTTTAGATTTGACGGCTACCCTATTAAAACCATATAGTTGCCACTTGAAATTTATAAATTAAAATGTTATCCTTTTAATGTTAAAAAATTTACTAACATACAAGCTATGATATTTGCAATTTATCATTAAAATGTATGATAAATAATAAATCAATTCAATATTTATAAAAATAAAAACACATGTTTTTTATTTCTTATGTTACCCCAGAGGTGACTATGTGCCCGCTAATTAGGATCAAATAACACATGGTTCTTTTTATGAAAACTTTAGTGGGTTGGTATTTTTTTTAACAAATTTAGTGGGTTGGCATTTTTTTTCAACTTTTAGAACTCTTTTCATTTTAAGTTTATTAAATTTTTTTGAAAAAAAAAAAGATTTTATTTCTTTTACTTGAAAAGGTAATCCTAATTTTAAAAAAAATTCCAATTTATAATTTTTTTAAAGAAAAACAATTTGTCTAAGTGCAAAAAATATTTTATAAAAGAAAGAAAAAGTCTTTTCCTCTATTTGTTGTTTTATTATATTTTTCAATATAAACACCGGCAAGTTCCATCATCCTCAAATATTATATATATATATATATATATTCATACTACTATCATATATTAAAGAATTCAAGAAGAGGCTTACTTGTGGGCAAAAATTGGAAATGCGACAGCGGTTTTTTACTATTTTAAGTGGTTAGAGTTGTGTAGCATGAGCTAACGAATGGAAGACCTGCAACAACAAATGCTCAAGAATGACGATCAAGCTCCAAAACAAGGGTAGTCAACGATGGTGAATAGGACTCTCTTAAAATGAAGAGCACTCCAATGGAAAGCTTATGACTTTAAAAAGCTTTTTAAAGTAATGGTTCATTTTGATTCCTACCAGAAAAGAAGAACTTCTAGAGAGAAGTTCTGAACACTAAGAACCTTATCTAGAGAGAAAAACTCTTTCATTTTTTTTTTTATGTTGAACTCTTTTGTGTTGTTTCCATTGATATATGCCAAGTATTTATAGATATTCAACATGCTTACCTACCTGCTCACTTACCTCTCACTTACCTGCTCACTACCCGCTAACCTACTCGGCGACATCATCTAACCAGTAAGAACAAGTCATGTAGCATGCATGGGAGAAAGAAAAAATAAAAATAAAAAGAGCAATTTACCTCATCGCAGTCAAACCCAGGTCGCCTCTATGTGTGTGTGCACGCTTTATCATTGGGTTGTTGCCTTTTGCCTTGATTTTAATTTGCATGAAAGTTGCATTTAAGGCTTTAAGAATTGACCCAATTAAATAGATCAATTCACATGGCCCATTCATTTATGTTCGAAAGAAATTTATAATTAAAATTAATATTATATCAAGCCCATAGTACTTTTATTATTTTTTTTAATTTTTATGTTATTTCTATTATATATATGTATATTTTTTATTTCATTATAATTTTTTATTTTTATTAATAATCCGTAGGCTTAATATAATATTAATTTTTACTATAAATTGAAATGGATAAATATGAGGTGTCTACGGTCTTCAAGTAATTTTTCAATTAAACATGTAAATTTTTCGTGCGTTGATATAGTGTATTTAATTAAAATAGAGGTAATGCCTAATTTAGTACTTGAACTTTAACAAAAAGATGTATTTAAACTTAAAAAAATCTAATTTTATACTCAATTAAACTTTTCGTACATTTAAACACTATCTTACGTAGCACTATTAAATCATTGTCTGACACATGTTAATTACTTTAAGAGATAATAAAAAGTGAAAAAATATTTAAGGATACGAAAAGTTCAATTAGATATGAAATTAGACTTTTTAAGGTTCATATAACTAATTGACATTTTCATCAAAATTTATGTATCAAATTAGACATTTTTGCATTAAAATATTGTACATTTACATATTACTATTTCAACCAGTATTGTCAAGCCTAGACTGGCTCAGCTGATTCAACCTGGTTAAACCAGAACGACAATGAAAATGGGCTAGTCTGCATCTTTAGCCCCCTTTTGAAAGAACTGGAAGACCCGAATAGCCCAGCTGGTCCAACCGCCACTCGTGCAACCCCACTAGGTCTAAAGGATCACATTGGAGGCCCAAGATAAAAAATTGTAGATGGAGAAATCATTCCCACATAAACTTACCCAATAAATAACTAGCTCAATACCAATACTTTACCATGTCATCTTATGTGATATATTTTATAGTAAAATAGCAATTCTCGTGAAGTCCATGAGGGACTACTATTTTGAATCAGGTAGTTGCATCTGGGATATGCAAGTATACTAATTTCGACAATTATAACAGATTCACTATTAGAAAATTGACCTTTAGAGATAAAAATTTTGTAATAGAAAATTTTTGTCTCTAAAAATGTAAATCATAAACAAATTTGTGACAAATTTTTTTATGAAAAAAAATTATAACATATTTTGCAATTCATAAGTGTTTTTCAATAGAATCTGCCACAGATTACAAACTAATTTACGATAGAATTTTTCTTTTTGCAAATTTGTCTCTGGTTTTAGTAGGAAATATAACACTTTATCATTATCTTTTGTCTTTTCAAATTTTGTTGCATATTTATCTCTAATCTAAATTAATATATATAAATATACATATATCATTAAGTATATATTGATAATATTCTTATGATTATACGTATCATGTATAATACATCTACATGTATAGTATATTATATGGAGTTATAGTATAGATATTAATTAATTCTCAATAAAATATATTATAAGTTTAACTAATATTATATATATTTTGTATTATATTTTATTTTTATTGAATTGATTATTATATAATATATTAGTATATTATAAATTATACATAGTATTTAAAATTTATTATGGATTATTTTTATCTTATATGTTATTTTTATATTTGTTATTATTTTTCTACATAATAAAATATTATATAAGAATTGTATAATGTAGTACTTAATAAAATAGTGCATAAGAACAATATAATATATAAGAAATAACATAAACTTGATGTATTAAATTTTATAAATATTTTATATATAATTATAGACGATATAAAAATGTATAAGATAATATTTAAAAACATTAAATATTTTAATATATAAAATCAAACAAATAATGTAAAATTTATTCTGAGTAATTTATTTATATATTATTAAATATATATTTGAATATTGATATTATTTATATTTTATATAATTTATATTTATAAGTTTTATATGAGATCTTATGTGTAATAACAAACTTTATAAAAATGATATGATATATTACTTTATATGATATGATTCTCAATTATATAAGATATAAATATAAAATAATATAAAAAATATAAACTAATATATATATATGCATATATCATTAAATATATATTCATATTATGTGTATAATAAATTACTTAAATATAGTATATGTTTAATAATAAAATGTATAATTTAAAATAATTAAAATAAAATGTAGATCTACAATATATATGAACACACATATATAAGTACATAAATCTTATAAAATTATTTAAACCATAATTATTACCAAGAAATTATTAAAAAAGCTAAACTGTAACTAAAAAAAATTAAACCAATCAAGTTAGTATTCATTAAACTACGTTAAAAAAATGTGATATTTTTAAAATAGAAAGAGATTGAACTTTAATAATGAAGAAAGTAGTTGGTTTATTGTTTGTGGCTCGTTCAAATTATTAAGTTAAATATGCTCATTACAAAGCATTCATGATAGGTGATCCCCTATGAAGGATAAAACCAATTGTTCTATCTTACCAAATGAAAAATGTTAAATAAATTAGAATTGTAATAAGAGTAATACATTATTTAGATAACATATAACTAAATAAAAAATTTAATTATAATTAATAACTTAATCTCAAAAACAAACATAAATTTGTGACAAAATGTTTAATTAATAATTTTTTGTAATTTATAAAGATAATATACTACTTAAAATATAACATATTTAATAATTAAATATATAATATAAAATATAAACTTACTATATATATATGAACATATATAATTAAATCTTATATTTTCTTTAAATAAATATAAATTATTAATGAAAAAGTCCATCAAATTAGTAAAATATAAATATAATATCAAAATTAGTTAAATTAGTTAGTTTTTATGCATAAAAAATACATTAAATATTTTATATAACAAATTTTTAGAAGTTTGACATATTTCAAATATAAAGTGGTCAAACTTTATTTATGAAGACATTAATTGGTTTATTGGTTAGAAATTTATAAGAACCGTAAAGTTAAGTGCGCTTAATGTGGAGCACTTCATGATGGGGTAACCTAAATCTCAAAATAGAAACAGATTTGTGACAGAATTTATTTATAGGTATATATAATTTTTTTATTTAATATAACCAAAGACAAATTTGCAACATAATTTTTTAAATTTATTATTTTTGTTTTGTTTTCTATAATGAATTAAAGATAGAATTTGTTATTATCAGAGGTAGAAATTTTATTGCAAATTTGCGATGGATAAAAAGTCAGTCTTTAAAAGAATTAGCGATGATGATTTTTTATGTAAAATTAGCGACGGAATATCTATCTTTGAAAGTCTTCAGAGATAGAATTTCCCTTTTTTAAAAACATAATTTTCTAACTCTAAAACTAAAATTTCTTGTAGTGATTGTTATTTTCTTTTATCTGTTTAACCACTAATAAATGATGATACAAGAACCCATACCATGAAGCTTCTATTCCTCCCACCAACACATTATCTTAAGTTTCAAATAAAATTGAGGCAACATCAAGAAATAATGACATAGGTGTAGTTGCAAATTGGAAAATGAAGGCGACACCAAAATCATTTGAAATTTTAGAGAGAGCTCGAGCTGCACTTGCTTCTACTAAGCATGCATCTACTGATGCGCAACTATAGAATGTCAATATGGAACAACAAAACTTTAAGGTAAGAACTTCATAATAGTGCTTAGGAGCATATGTTTAGTAACCTTCCTGTCAAGTCATATAGCACACAACTTGTCATGTTTGCAAGATAAATTTAGACAAATTAAATCTATGCAAGGTGAAATCTATCATGATAGGATTAAAAGGGAAATCAAACATGCTTGCTTTTAAATGAAAAAAAAGGAAAAATGCGAAAACACTCCCTAAATTGTAGAAGAGGAATAGATTGATCTCTTTAACTTTAAAAGTGTGGTTTTTGACTCTCTGAATTATAACAATTTGCAATTAAGGACACCATGTCCCTTTCCCCATGCAAAAAATGACACCTGCAATAGCACAATTTTTGTACTTTTTTGATAGAAAAGTACAAAATGTTCTTAATTATAAATTGTTTATTGTTTAGGAGGTCAAAAGTCACACTTTTAAAGTTTAGGGGATATTTTTACATTTAATCTTTAAAAAAAAGGAGAGAAAAAGTATATAATTTAAAAAATACTTAAGTTTTAATTTATTTAACCATATAATTTAATGTAATTATATGTTTCTTATTTTCTTGAAATTGAAATATGAGTTATATTTATATTTTTATTGACCCCAATTCAACCCCCTGTTGAACTTGATTCAACCTCTCGATCTTGACCTCCTAGCATCTCTAGGTTAAACTTTGATCCAAATATGACAATACTGATTTTGTAAAGACCCGTTCCTCTAAATCCCGAGACTTAGAGTACCGAATCCCCAACCACATATAATGTTTTCACATTATATGTAAGGTTGTTCTAAAACTAACAGTTTATGAAAATTGTTTGATCAAAACCACTATACTTTGTAAAGAACTTTTTAAACAAAACAAGATTGCTAACAAAAGCAATCTATACATACATTTGCATTATATAAACATCGTTTAGTGCCAATACAAGACACTACAGAATTTACATGTTTTCTTAAAACATACTAATCCTAGAGGATCTTAAGGTCATTATAAAAAAAAAAAGGTTTAACTAACAAGCCTTCTATACATAGCTTTTCCTTAGCAAAAAGTCTTCCAAAAGCCCAGGGTAATCGGATCCTATTCGTCCCACTCATCCAGAAATCTTTCGAAATCGGACCCATAGCCCAAGTCATCATAAAACTCGTCTTCAATACCTGCAAAGCAGCAAAAGTGAGCCAGAGGCCCAGTACACAATAACCAATGCAAAACAATTCATCAAGTCAATGTAATGCATCATTAGGCGGTGATTATCTTTATTACACTTTCTTTCACAAACAACAAGAGGGTATTCAAACCCCGGTCACGCTTCGGGAATTCAGGGATCCTGAGTAACAGCAGCTGCTCAGGGGGTTGATATAAGCAGTCCGAATACTTATATCTCCTATATTTATTTCATGAAGATAATAGCTTCATTTAGGGTTTAAAAGCCGTTGCCCGACTCTACTTAAACTCAGTCCATAACATGAGCCTAGTTCACAAGTTCCCATAAACTTTGAACTAAATCATGGTATTTCCCCCTAAGTTTAAGCAAACGTTACTCAGATACTATTCCCCCCTATCGGCTACCCACTTAACCAAAAAGAATCGCTATTGCATCATAGCGTACCATTGCATCATGACTTGGTTAAGCGCCTAACTAAGATATCATTGCATCATGACAGGTTTGCTGCTCCTCGGACCAGATTAAACAGCGAAATAGACATCCAATTCATTCAAATATTAAGCCAAATCAATTTAGGTCAAATTAGGAATGCCTAGTCCTAGCAAACATCAAATAAGTTATTGCGTACTTGAACCTGTTAGTATATAACTAGGATCTCTCGGTGATGAACTAACCGAAGAATCCTTAACTGTAATAAAAATATCACAATAATCAATAAATAAACAATTATAGATCTCATTTCTCACAATTATACACATATTATATCTATATATCACAATTAATCAAAGAAATCAAAATTGAATACAAAGTCATAAATAAGCATTTAAAGGTCCTATTATATCACAAATCGCTTAATAAATACTTAATTGCTCAAATAACAAACTTTGGAAAATTTTAGAAAAAGTTTTAAAATTCAAAAGTACAGGGGATAGGCCGGCAGCTAAAGCCAGCGGCTTTGAGTTGGTGCTCGATACTCTGAAAATTAACACTGTTAGCGCTGGCAGTGTTCGAGGGTACGCCGTCAGCCTTTTTATCCTACGCCGCCGGCCTTGAGCCGGTGTAGAATCCAAAACCCAAAATTTCAAAAACGTCCAGAGAGGTCTAAGCCGTCCGCTTACCTAGATACGCGGGCAGCTTTGACACATACGCCGACGGCCTTGATTCCCGCTGCCAGCGTACAATATGAAGGAAAGAACGCCGGCTAACTTTTCCAGCGAAAGCCCGCGGCTTTCAGCCAGCCTTAAGAAATTTGAATCCAACGCTGCCTCTAAGCCGGCGGCATTGAATTCCCAGGTGCCGGCGTACGTTCTAAAAACAGGCTTAAACGAAAAATCTCAAATCCCCTGTTTTTTCCACTTTGTAAAATTCAATCTTAAAACACTTCAAAACCTTCCTTAACCACAATTCCAACTTCGCATACTCACTCCTATCTATACTACTCAATCCTAGCGATTCACAACAAGAAATCAACACAATTAAACACTTCAAATCCCACTTCAATCCATTCTAAATTTCCCTACACAATTCCTCTTCACATCCTCCCAACACTTCATATCACTTCTATAATGCATAAACAAACTCACACACCCACAAAACTCATTCCTAGCTCATCTCAATACATAAATAAGCAATTTAGATAACACTAACTCATTCATTCAAGAACTCATACAACACCACAAGAAAGGAAAACAAAACAACAATCACAATTAAATCCACTCACATGTAAATGCTTTGCCTTAGAGAGAATTTGATTTCCAAAGCTTGCTATTGCTCTTAGTCTAAACTTGGAATTGGAAATGGAGATGGAAATGGAAGAAGAAGAGAAAAAGAAAGAAAAAGAAAATTCGGATAAAAAAGAGCTGCCCCCAAAAAGTAGTTCAATTAAGCTTAATTTGACTTTAACACATTCCAAATTTACCCTCTAAGGCATATACAACTTTAATTTGTAATTTAGGTGAATTTGAGTCTCATTTGGGCTTCATTTGGGGCAATAATGCTATCTTAATTAAAGAAATAAAATTCTATTACTAATCTTATAGAAAACCAAGATTAATTTTATAAATATAACTTAACTAACATCTTAATGTATAAAAGACATAATTAATAATTTCATTACACATACACATTAATACATATAAAACAAAGATATTAATTTCAATATATACATGCAAAATAATACATTTTAGAGTACTAGCAACACAACCATGCTCATTCAATTCAACAATTAAAATAAATAATTAAACACATGAAATTTAAATAGAATTTATATCTAGGTCATTTTAGATTTCAACTAACTTTGTTTGTTGTTGCTATTTTTAGTTACATTTTCTAGCCAATCACATATTGAAAATGTGTATATACATATGCTTTTCTAAAATCATTTAAGCCAAGTGTATATATACATATATATACATATACATCTTTCCCCTCCCTTAAGGTTTTCTTCTCTACGAAAATCTAGGGTGGTGGCATCGTATTTTGGCAGTTCACCCCAACTTTATTGATGTTGTCATAATTTTTACTATGCAACTCTTCAATAACAGCTGTGATTAGATCTAAAGGTTTATAATTGGTTCTCCAATCAACAAAGGTTGTCTTAATTGAGATATGAAGGTTTGTAATTAGTTCTCTATTCACACAAAGGATGTCTTATTTTTTGTTTGTTTGTCATCCCATTATGGGATCTTTCTCAACCAAAGTGATAGATTGCATTCCGCGATTGTGCTAGAATTTTTTTCATGGTCATTGTAACCTATTTTTATTTAAGAAATGTGTCCGTTTTCAAATTGGATTCCCATTTCTTTTAATGTATTTTTCTAGTATTATATGTATTTGTATGTCGATGTGCTTCAACAAATGAAATTCATTTCCCTTACACATAAAAAAAAAAATCATTTACGCCATGTAGCATTAACATGATGCTAACATGGTCATTTCAATAGACTAAGTATTAAATAAGTTTAAAATTGAACAAATTTGTAATTTTAGACAATTAACTAGTTAAATAAAATTAAATTATCTTAAAGAAACTTAAGTCTTTTGCTTATCTCCTTTGTGCCTTTATTCTCTTTAACTATAGAACGCTAATTATCTACCACATTCTAAACAGTAAACATCATCTACTAGCCACCTCATCTAAAACCTTATCCTATCTAACTTCCATATTTAGAACTAATCATTGCTATCATGGAAAAAATATCCTAACAGGTAATGCACACCATGTGTATATACATATAGTGATTAATTACTGATTATATTTTGATATATAGATTAGATAATATGCAGTTTCTAAATACCTATCATTCATGATTTATGAATATAGTTATATATAAAAAAATTATATTTACTTATTTATCACATATATATTATATAATACGTGTATTATTATCCACTAAAGTCTTTTATCTGGATCATGAGTTTTTGTTGGTGGTATTGAGATGGATGGAGTCCAAGTTTGGGGTCATCAGCAATGATTATGCGAGTCATACCATGGGCGACTGTTGGGGGGACTGGCATAGCTAGAAGGGGCTCATTGGGCCTTGGCTCCAGCGGAATAAATTGTCTCTGGTATTTAATAATAAAAAAGGAACCCCTAGGTTTGTGGGGTCCAACCCACCATAAATTAATATTACTGCACCGCATGTTACAAGATCAAAGGGAATTAAAATATATAAAAGTGGGCTAGATATCTGACTGTTAAAGATTATGATATATGATTTAAAAATAAAAGATATTTGTTAAAATAAATATAATAATTAAAATATTAATTATTTTTAATAATTTGATCATGATTAATTATATAAGAGCTATTGAATGCCGACGAGATCACGTAATAAAGGAGACCCTCGCTTACTTTTCAATTTTGCATCTGATCGTGGGCGAGTGGAAATGTTGAAATTTATCTAATCCTTGGTGGCGGCGCCGGCGGCCCATTTCCATACGCCATTTTGGATTTACTTGTAAAGTCATTTGAAAGTGAAGTTTTATATGAATTATAAAGAAAAGATTGAACTTTATATGATCTTTTGTTAAAAAAAAAATAAATCCTTAAGATCATAAAAGATCCGAACTGTTACCGGAAAACGTGGCACCTGAAAATATATTAAAAAAAGAACAACTAGAAAAAAAAAAACCACTAGAGGATAAGGATGTACAAAAAAATCGAATGTTTAAGATAATTGAACGAAACCGAAAAATCAATCCGAAAAAAGGGTTAACCGATCCATCGGTTTCAGTTTAGGATTAGCATTTTCAATTTTTTCAGTTTTCGGTTTCGGTTTCGGTTTTTAGATTCTAGAAACCGATGGATTTGGTTAATCGATCCATAATTTATAAAATATATTTATATATACCCATATATTATTTTTTAGTGTTATCGATATGAATTATATTAAAGTGAATGATTTAGATAAAAGAAACAAAATACATATAGGTTTGAAAATTTAGAATGGTGATATTTGATTGAGATTTTGTATTGAGTTTAATTGATCAAAGTTGATAAAAACACATGAGTAAAAGGTTATTATGATGATTTTTTGATGACACGATATATATTAACAATTATTTTACATGTGTTACATTCTTAATTTATAGTTTTTAATATAATTATACAAAAAAATACTCTAATTATTTTTATGGACATATTAAAAAGTATGGTTAATTGTAAAATTTGCATAACTATTATGTTAAACAGTTAAAAATCGAAAACCGAAAAAATTAACTAAAAAAAAAGTTAACCGTTAAGACAGTTAACCGATCATAATGGATCGGTTTAGGATCAGGATATTAAAAATCCGATTGTTATGATTAGAATCAAAAAATAAGATCATGGATTGGTTAATCGAACTGTAAACACCCCTATTAGAGGAGATGTGGGTGTTGTTGACGTAATCACTATCACTGTATTAGCAACTCCACGACTAGCTTTTATCCTCGTCTACCCCTTAATTTATTATAAAACTAATATGATGTCATTCTTAATGAAGCTTCATGTGAATGTCGTGTCATTTTACCGCCAGCCTTTTACGACCATATTTCTTGACCCAGTCAGTCTCCCCCAGAGGTCGGTAGGGGTCACCGTCATTCCACTCTAAAACTGAACTCGGGCCAGCGGTTCCTTGGTTTCAAAATTGATAATGATTTATTATCAGCACAACTTAATTCCACACTTACATATAATCATAATTCCATGTTTAGCAAGAATCGCAGGTTTGACAGAGCGGTGAAGTATGGTCAATAATACTGATGACTGATGGGTCATTGACTGAAGACAAGGCGGATGGCTCACGGCAAGGAACCTTGTTTCTATTTATTTTTTTATTCTGAACCAAGTAACATGAAAAATATAATTCACGTTTTTTTTTTCTCTTAATTTTGAGTAATTGTGGATGTAGCAAGTAATTGAATTTTATTTATGTACTATTTCCATTGATGTGTCTTAAATTAAATGAATTTAGAATATTGTATATGAGGCAAAACAATAAATGTGGTGGCACGTGATTGATTAAAAAAATGTTATGTCGATTTATTGTTTGGACTCCCCTACATAAACATGTTTCTTTTTTTTTTTTAATTTATCTTTTACATATGTCACAATAAACAAAAAAATTAAAATATTATGACAAATTCTATGATCCTATCGTTAATTTTGATGGGACTAGTCTCGTCACGATCTAATTGCTTATACCATAACCAATTGTGGTCGAATAAGTAAAACAGTTAATATTCCAATTACTATATTTATTTTAACTATTAAATGGTTAATTGGACGGATCACAGAAATTCCCAAAATAATAATAGAATAGGAAACAAAAAAAAAATTAAAGTTACTTCAAGACCTTTTACGAAAAGCTTTTGGTTAAATTAAAAAGGCTATAAAAGGAAGAGGATTTAATAAACTTGACATAGCATTTAGAGATTTTAGATTGGGTTCTTACTCCTTACTATTGTACATGGCCTAACAAAGTTGACTAAGATAGTAATGTTATCATGTAGAATTTCAATTAAGTATTGAAACTAACACTAAAAATGTTTAGGTGTTTAAATGCAAAATTCCATCAAACACAATATTATCCAAAAATTAAAACACGACTAGGAATCATAATTACTAAATTATGGATGAAGTGAATAAGTTTCTAAAACCATACAAGACCAATAGGATTTTTATCTAGAAGATTAGTTTTGACTCATATGAAAGATAGGATTGTGAGAATAATATAGATAATTGACTGTGGACTTAACTCTAAAATTTTCATATAGAGACATATATAATTGAGATTTAATTATAGAAACTAAACCCTAAGATAAAGGAATAAATAAAAATGCTTTACAAGTGTTAAATTTAAAATCTCCACCATAAACTTGGTATATAGTTTAGAAAGATCTTGTTGCAAAAATGATAATAAATAAAAAAATAATTTTCAGATCTAAATTTATATAACAAAGGATATATGCTTAAATAGGTCTTTTAATAACTTGAAGGAATAAATTATAAATGAGTAGATAAAGGAAGATCTTTTTCCTTTTTTTTGGCCACTGATAAAAGGAAGATTTAAAAATCAGTTTTTAAATCTAAATTTATACTTAACAAAAGATACATGCTTAGAAAAGTGATAAAATTTATGGCAAAAAAAAAAAAAAAGATAAGATAAAATTTTCTTTTAATAATTGTAGGAATGAAATATTAATTGAGTAGATAAAAAAAAAAAGATTTTCAAAGAAAACCTCAACTTCATGGTTGATCAGGTGGCTATGGTGGTTACTAGATCACTATAGGCACTTGTAACAATCAACCACTTCTATTTGCTAATAACAAGTTAATCCGGTGTACATAAATTTCTAAAATACTCTCCTAAATAACCCTAAAAAATAATTGTTTTGTTGTTTTGTGCTTTCCCTGAGGTTGATAGCATTTTTGTATAGGTGGATCATATATCGAGTATTTGATGAAGTGAAAAAAGTAGCTAATAAATACATGGAAAAATGGGATAAAGATTTGCAGTGATAGTCAAGCTCCTTCTTCGGCACAGAGCAAGCCAGCAAACAAAAAAAACACCACTTTCGATGTTGATCGAGATCTTCTAAACAAATCCAATCGATTAGACCCTCAAAATGACAAAATTTCTGTTTTGGAAAAGTTTTAGATGTGTTACAACCTTTTATAGACAATTCTAATTTGTATGCCACCTATGGCATTTTATTTGTCCTTTTATTTACTTTGTATTTATAAATTTTAGGACGTTTATATTTTTGACAATTTTCCACTTCTAATTTGGCAACTTTTGAACTTGCTTATAAGTATATGCCCAAAGGCAAAGAAGATCGGTTTATCATCAATAATACAAATTTGAGCCGTCTTACTCTATTATTTTTTCAAATTTCGAATTCTTTATAGAATGTTCAATTTTGGATACTATTCATCTAGTTTTTCATAGAATCAACAGGTAATTGAAGATCGCACTTTAATATTCATACTCAAATCAACGGTTTGTGATAATTTTTATAATTGTTTTGTTGCATTGGTATTCATGACATCCTTTGAAGAGGTGGATATTTGAAATAAAATGCTACTAATTTAGGTAATTAGGCCAAGACACCTTCATGTTATGATACACTGTTGTGAAATGAGGTAATAGGCCAAAGTAATGATAATTATTTAGTTTATGGTATTGGCAGGTGGAATCTAGGCACTGACATGTCTTTAGCTTGGAATCATGAGATCTTATGGCCCTCACATGTTAATGATTTTAAGTAATAGATTATATAGGCTCTTACATGTTGTTTTTAATTATAGCTGTGTAGTATTGGAGTTTTGAGTAACTTTAAATCTTGACATGTTGGGAGTTTGAGTTGCTTTAAATCTTGAGATGTTGAGATGCTGAGGTTGTATTGTCCGTTTATACCTAAAGTTATATCATTAATGATTTGTTTCTTACAACTAATAAAAGTAAGCTTGTATATTATTAATTGATGTATGTATCTGTATGTGTAGTATGTAAATTTCACTTTCCCTCACCCCTCTTTATGGAAATCTTTTTCATGAAATTTAATGGTTTGGACTTAAAGACTTGAGAGAATAAGATCTGAGTTTTGTATGAACATATTAGGTGACTAGTACACACCATAGACTACTCATGCCTCCAAGTCCGAGGCATGACACTAGATCAAACTGATAATTGATAGTCCAAGACAATAATTAAACTCCATACTTTCCACTTAAAGTTTTTAAACCCAGAAAGCTAACTCATCAAAATTTCTCTTTTTTAACTTTTGTGTTGATGATTGCTGTTAATCTTAGTACATCTGAATAAGAAAAACCCATATTGCTTAGAATTTAGGGTATTTTACTCTTTATAATAAACAACGTTCTTGGCTGCAAACATTGTCTGGAGGGCCGACATGCACTCGGATAGAGCCAATGAAGCCAAATAATGTGCAATAGCTGCGTAAGCTTAGGCTATTTCACTTTGCAAATCCGAGGTTGTACCTTGAAAGAATCGAAGATTCGGCTCCAAAAGCATCAACTGAAACGCAATGGCCCTGTCATATATTTGCCTTAACAAATCTCAAGTGTAATATATCACCCATGATACCTACCAAATGCAGCCATATCAGTTTGACAACATTTAATTGTGTATGTTTTTCTTTGCCATTGAAAACCTTGTTGAAAATTTTGCATATGACCCATTCCTTCTATAAAATAGAAGAAAAATATCCTGTTTAATTGAATTTCATATAGAGGAAAGGTTGGAGCGTTTACCAATCTCAACAAAAGTTTTCTTCATACATACCAACTAAAACTTTTTCTTCCGATATGTCTCCTTATCTTTGTATGTGGCTTTCCAACCACCAGTAGCCTCCATATTTCTTCTCACACCAATAGGGTACCTTCTATATCTCTCGGACGGAAGAAGTACCATAATTTCCACCCATGTTATCTCTCACTTCATTAAGAAAACTTCAAACAAAGTTAGTAGCTTAGGATGTTCCATGCTTCCTTCAATACATAGACGGTTTAGAGAAATATAAGGCTAGGACAGGTAAAGAAAAAGTAAGATGCAAAAGGTAATCAGACCCTTGCTAGGCCATACAGATGGTTCGCTCTTGTTAAATCAACTTCAGCAATGGCTAAGGCCTGGAAGTCGAGGTTGCAAGTTTTTGGGGTTAGATAGTCAGTGATTCGTTCCTCATCAGTTGGGTGGAGCCAAAATCCTGGAGACAGTTCTAGCTTATCGTCTTAGTGATGCTTTAGTTGTTCATTTTAGATATGTTTGGATTGCCTAATTTCTATATATATTGTAATTATATCAGATCTGTATCTATAATTTTTTTGTATTATATTTATATTATATTTATGTTATATTTGTATTGTATCTGTTTGATTTGTTATAACTAAAACTGTTAGTTTTTCATTAATATCAGTTTCTTAATAAATATTTATTTAAAAAAAAAAAACATAATACCAAAATGTTCAGAGTATGATGAAACAAACAAACCTAATTCTCAAAGGTAGCTTCTAAACTAGATGAACTTATTGAAACTACAAGAATAATTGTTTTTGAATCTGAGTGCAATTGGAGCAATATGTCTCTCTTCTTCTGTCTTTGTGCCAGGAAAGAAGCATGCTTCCTAAGGCAACATCGTGGATCGTTTCGAGCTTCTCTTTTTACCAAATTTTAATTTCAGGGTTTATTCGGGTTTGCGGTTTCTCCAATCACATTATTTATATATTTCAATGTAAGATAATATTATATAAGATAATATTAAAATCACTACTTAAAACTTTACATGTGTTTTCAACCATAATCCAAAAGCATAGAATTGTTAAACGTCCTAAGATAACATACGACCAATACCCATTTACAAGTTAAAGGGAAGGTGATAAATTTTATAAATAAGAATTCAATGAGCACCATGTATAACAATATTATCCGTATAACATTAATAAGATAACAAAAATTCAAAAATAACTTAATATTATATTTTTTCACATGAGGAAATTATAAATAGTGCAAATATAGGTAAGGAAACCAATTGGAATAACTAAGCATCGTTCCATCTATATTTATCTTTAGTAATGTCCTTCCTTGTTATGATGCAGGAAGATTGGTGTACTAATAAATAATGATAGCACTAAAAAAAGAAGATTGAAAAATAATAAGGAAAGATGAAGAAAATTATAATATAAAGAAGAAGAGTAATCTTACTAAAGAGGGAAGATAAGTAATTTATAAGGAAGAATTCACTCAAATTCAAACCCTAAATATATCCAAACCTTGGCTTTAAAGATATTTACATTAGAATTGGTATTTTGTTGTTGTATATGTTTTGTGATGACTTACACCGAAAAAATTGCATATAAGAAGACTATTTATAAGGTGTCTTTAACATGGTTTGATAGCACTTTCTAGTACATACTTTAGAAATATCTTAACCAATATATCTAGAGAAATCTCAACTAATAATTATAGATAAATCCAACCTAACACATTTAGAAAAATCCTACCAACAACAACTAGAAATTTCTGAACCAAAGTATGAATATGTGCTATAAATTTAAGCTACATTAATTATATTCTCAATTATAATTCTAAATAAGAACTATAGTTAATAGAATAATAATAATAATAAGAAACTAGCAGAACGTGGTGAAAAGAAGAATTCTTCTAGTGCTCTTAATTATAAGTATAGTGCTTTAGTCATCGTCCTTGTAGAAAATATTGATTAAATTAAGTTTTATTTTGTTTTCTATTTACTTGTTCACGTAAGTTGTTTTGTTGTCACATATAGTGTAGGCTGATTTTTTTCCTTGTGTTGTACAACTGTCTTGATAAGGGCAAATATAGATAGCTTTGTTTCCTCTTTTAGATATTATCGAAAAGCCATTGTTTGCTACCTTCTTTTCTGTGCAGTTAGTTTCTACTTTTTTAGTACATCATGAACATTTTACGCCCTAATTGACGTAAGAATCTTAGGTGAATTAGCTTCTTTCCTTTAGTTTTCACATGATATCAGAGCTGTGAAGCTATGATTTCAAATCTTTTTTGTTTGAGCGCTATGTCTGCTTTAAGTAATACTTCAATGGATTCGGTTGTCAATACAAGTATTTCTTATCCCTACTATCTCTCTAGGTCAGATAATCCTAATATGTCTATAGGAAACCTAATTTTTGATGGCATGAACTACTTAGGGTGGAGTAGGTCATTGAAATTAGGTTTGGGGGCAAAAATGAAGCTAGGTTTTGTGGATGGTACTATTACTAAACCGATGGATAATTCACTTGATTTGATTCGATGGAATAAGGCATATTATATGATTCGTTGTTGGATAATCAATTTGATAACTCCGAACTTATCCCAAGGGTTCCTTTATTCTCATTCAACCAAAAAACTTTGGGATGATATTAAGGAACAATATGGAGTATCAAATGGTCCTTTGGTTTTCCAATGCAATTTGAAATATGCAATTTGAAGCAACATAATCAGTCTATTGGAGTTTATTACAATAAAATAAAAAGGTATCGGGATGAGTTGATTCAAGTGCATTCGTATCCTCAATGTTCATCTGGTATACTAGAGTATTGTGCTTATGATTTGCAGTTTCGTATGCAAGAATTTGAGTTGAGTAGTAAGGTGATTCAATTTTTGATGAGACTAAATGAAATGTATGAAGGAGTACATAATCAGATCTTGTCAATGGATCCAATGCCATTAGTGAGTAGGCTTTTTATTTAGTCCAACAAGTAGAAAAACAGAGACAAGTCACATCTATTGTTAATCCGAGTGTTGATGCATCAGCTTTTGCTATGAAAGGGAAAACGGGTTATTTGCATTTTGATAAGAAGAAGATGCATTCTCGTGTTATGTGTAACTATTGTAAACAAGAAGGACACAACATTGATAGTTGTTTTCAACTTAATGGCTATCTCGAGTGGTTTAAAGGCAAATGTGTTATGAAAGGAAAGAGAATGGCTAGTGTTAATAATGCTCACAGTATTCATTTCAATAATGGTTCAGGGGAGGTTTTTCCTTCAAAATATGCTACTCCATTTGATCATACTGATAGCCAATGTCAGGTGGTTGATTTGCAGTCTTCTGAACAATTAGTTGATCAACATTTGCTGCAGAGCATGTGTATTGAAGTGATGAAAATGATGAAGTCAAGGGGAGTTCAGTGCAAGGAAGTGATAGCTGACAGTATGGCTCTCACAGCTGATGTACACTTTGCAGGTAACAATAGTCTTAGTTTACATTCTCTAAGTAATAGTAGGCATTTATGGGTGTTAGACACTGGAGATACAAATCATATGACCCCTCATTTGAGTATCCTTTTTTAATATACAACATCTTACCCAGCCAATTATGGTAAAATTACCAGATGGAACTTCCATTACTGTTACTAAAGTAGGTTCAGTTCATATAACTGACCTATGCATTTTGCATCATGTCCTGTATGTACCTTCCTTTACTCAGAACTTGCTTTCCATCCAAACACTAACTGAAAAATAGAAACTTATGGCCATCTTTTATGCTTCTAAATGTCTTTTGTAGGACTTGAAAACTAAGCTACAAGTGGCAGTAGCTAATGTTGTGAATAGGCTTTATGTACTTAGTTCAACTTGTGTTTCGTCAAATTGTTTGTCTTCCAATAATATTCCATATAACACACATTCTTCCTTGATGTCTAGTGTAGATCCTTACCTAGTCCATGCTCGTCTTGGGCATAGTTTTGTCTCCTAATTGTGTCATCTTGATATGTGTAAATTTATTGACTTTCGTAATTTCCTTTGTAAAATGTGTCAAGAAGCCAAATTTTATAAGCTTCCTTTTAGTAGAAGCTCTAGTATATCCAAGTCTATTTTTGAACTCGTTCATGTTGATGTATGGGGTCCGTATCATGTTCAATCTATCACTGGTTCAAGGTATTTTTTGACTATTGTTAATGACTATTCAAATTGTACATGGATAGATATGCTTGCTTACAAGAATCAAGTGTTTTGGATACTGAAGACTTACTTGGCATATGTTAAAAATCATTTTGCTTGTTCAAAGTATACCAAAATAGACAATGGAAAGGAATTTTTATCACAAGAATGTCAGATTGTACATGGATAGATATGCTTGCTTACAAGAATCAAGTGTTTTGGATACTGAAGACTTACTTGGCATATGTTAAAAATCATTTTGCTTGTTCAAAGTATACCAAAATAGACAATGGAAAGGAATTTTTATCACAAGAATGTCAGAGTTTGTTTCAAGATTAGGGTATCTTACATCAACGTGCAATGACTTATACATCACCGCAAAATGGGTGTATTCAACATAAACATCAACATCTCTTGGACATTTCAAGAGCCTTGCACATTCATGCCAATTTTCCACTAGAGTTTTGGAGTAAATGTGTCTTGATGGAAACTTATTTGATTAATAGGATGCCAATGGAAAATCTAGGATGGAAAAGTCCTTATGAGTTGCTTTTTGGCAAAACACCATCATATCAACACTTAAGAGTGATAGGGTGTTTATGTTATGTTGCTCAACTACTTGTCTTGAGCAAACTAGAACCTAGAGGAGTACAGTGTGTTTTGCTTAGATAAGCAAATGGCAGAAAAGGTTACTAACTTTTTGATCTTGTTCATCAAAAAATCCTTGAATCACATGATGTAGTCTTCTTTGAAGATCATTTTCCTTTTCATGAACAGAATCATTCCTTTTCATTTTTGTCTAATACTCCTGGTTAGATTAATATACCTATACGTCCTTCTATCTTTATTTTGAGTCTATGTCTGATGTGTCAGAATCTAATAATAGTACTTCCAATACTTTAGCTGATCATTCCATAGAAATTCCGATTTGTCGTTCCATACGCATACAGTCAACACCTAGATGGTTAAACGAATTTGTACATAAACACAACACATCATTCCTGTAGTCTCTCAACCAGGTTCTTTTCCTACTTCTTCATCACATACATATCCACTATTTGAGATATATACCTTTCATACCTATCCTACTAAATTTGTAGCTTCTTTAGCTAATGTTTTACAAACTCATGAACCTTGTAATTACTTAGAAGCATCTAAATCTCAGGATTGGATTGTTGCTATGCAAAAGGAGTTAGATGCTCTTGAATCTAATGAAACTTGGGAACTAATTGATTTGTCTAAAGGAAAAAGCTATTAGGTACAAATGGGTTTATAAAACTAAATATAAACCGGATGGCACTTTTGAAAGACTTAAAGCTAGATTAGTTGCAAAGGGTTTTACTCAAGTAGAAGGAGTAGTCATGATACATTCTCCCTTGTTGCTAAGCTAGATACTGTGCGTTTATTGTTTGCTATTACTGCTGTTTGTCAGTGGGCTTTACATCAAATTGACGTAAACAATGCCTTCCTCCGTGGCCATTTGAATGAGGAATTGTATATGAAACCACCCGAGGGTTATAACAAAGCCATGCCAAATCAAGTTTGTCATCTTAGGAAGTCTCTTTATGGATTGAGACAAGCTTCTCGACAGTGGAACATTGAAATTTCTCAATTTTTTTGTTTGTCTTGGTTTTTCTCAATCCACACATGATCACTCTTTGTTCACACATAATGATAAAACTTCGGGTTGCGTATTTGTGTTGTTGTATCTTAATGATATGATCTTGATTGGATCAAAGTCTAATTTTATAGCTTATGTTAAGAAGAGGCTTTATGAGCAATTCACCATTAAGGATTTGGGTCTTGCTCGGTTTTTCCTTGGTTTAGAAATTTATCGCACAGATCAAGGTATCCTTCTTAATTAACACAAATTTTTATTAGATGTTCTACATGATGCTGGGCTTATTGGTTGTAAGCCAGCTCATTTTCCTTTACCACAAAGAATTATTGTAGATGATCATACTGGTGATTTGCTTCTTGATCCATCCTTTTACCGTAAGTTAATTGGGCATTTATTATATGTTACTTTGATATGACCGGATATTACTTTTGTAGTTCATAGGTTAAAGTCAGTTTTTATCTACTCCTCACACACCTTATTTGGATGTTGTCCTTCATCTTTTGCTTTATTTGAAAGGTACTATAACTTTGGGTCTTTTCTATGCAGCTGATATTTCCTTAGAGCTGATGGGATATTCAGATGTGGATTGGGGATCTAGTAGTATCAATAGGAAGTCTATATCTGGTTATTGTATCTTCCTTGGCAAATCCTTGATTACATGGAAATGAAAAAGGCAGCCTATTGTTTCTACATCGACCACCGAAGCTGAATATCGAGCTTTAGCGTTTACTTGCAAGGAATTGTTGTGGCTTTCCTATATTTTGAGAGATCTTTACGTACCTCCTTCTTTGCTTGTGCGCTTATTATGTGATAACAAATCAACATTGCAGATGATTCACAATCCTTGTATGCATGGTCGAACAAAGCATTCACATCGATGTTCTTTTCGTTCGAGATCATTTAGCTTCTGGTTTTCTTCGCCCAATTTATGTGCCTTCTTCTCATTAGCTAGCAGATATTTTCACTAAATATTTAGGTACTCGGATTTCTGTTTACTTGTTCACATGAGTTGTTTTGTTGTCACGTGCAGTGCAGGTTGCTTTCTTTTCCTTGTGTTGTACAGCTGTATTTATAAGGGTAGATATAGATAACTTTGTTTCCTCTTTTAGATATTATCGAAAAACCATTCTTCGCTATCCTCATTTCTATGCAGTTAGTTTCTACTTTTCTTGCTGCTCATCATGAACATTTTACACGCTAATTGATCGTAAGAATCTTAAGTGAATCAGCTTCTTTCCTTTAGTTTTCACGGATACCAATAATACAAACAAAATAAGTTGGTTTTTTCGGCCAAACAAGCACCATTTAGTGGACTTGTGATTGGATTAACAAGGAAATAGGTAAAGAAACACTATAGATCATTAAAGAGTTATTTGTATGACCGATCTAAATACGACTTGCTTTCCCAAAGCATCTAGGTTTATAAAATTGACTTCAGATGCAACGTGGAGTTCTAATGGAGTTTTAAGTACCATTTGCAAGAATACACTTTTTAGTAATCAATATACAACGAGGCCAAGAAAGAGGGGGGAAAAACTATCAATATATAGCCGACGTGGATTTCTTGCAGTTTCCATGAGAATGTATACATACATACATATATAAATATATATATTAAGGCTTGAAGATTGAAGTATGTTTTTAATTATTAAACTTTATATATATATATATATATATTTATCTAATTACGTAACTTAGAAGTTTATAGAGAAAAATAATAATTATTGATATTTTAAATTTTATTTTGGTGTGACATTTGAGTTTACAAAATTAAGCATTCCCTTATTTCACCTGCTAGTTAAGCATTAACTTCTTCAAAAATTGAATTTTGGAAAGATAATCGTAAAAGTTTTATGCATTTATCTAATTTTATACACAATGCTGAAAAAGATTTATATATTAAATGTACAATTATTTTTATATGTTTTAGTCACTTGCATTACTTCATATTTTTATCGTTTCAATTAATAATTTTATAAATAATTATTTCCACATGCTATGGTATGCTAGTACTAATAAGGTGGGATTTGTATGATATTGATTTCACTAAACAAGTCTCTTTCCTAACTACCCAATTTGAATTTCTTTTTGTGTCTTCCATTTCGACTCTCTTTTTCCTTTAACTATCAGTATTATTTTATTTATTGAATGTGATGGTCTGTTCAGTAATTAATTTTTTTTTTATTTTTAAGGCACCCACAATATGAGCGCAGTTTCAACTTATAAAATTTAAACAAATTACAATTACCTACCTATTCAGCCTATAATAAAGCACCATTATCATTCAGCATGAGTAATGGTATATTTGATAAACATATTATCTCAGTTATTCAATTCCTTTACGAATATATAGAGCCAACAGACCAAACAGACCAAACAGACCATTGGAATGAGAACGTGAGTGTAATCGTGGCCGTATCAAATATATAGGATTTTTTTTTTTCAGAGAACAAGAGACTTTATTCATTGATAGGATAAGAAAGTACAAATTAATCACAAACATGAAAAATAAGAGTTTGGGATAACAAACCCTAACTAATTAGGTCACATCTCTTATACTAAAAAAAGATATAAAAATTCCTTGAACGCAAAAAGTTCTACCATGAGAGCAAAGATTCGGTACTCTGATAAGAGAAAATACTTGCATAGGAGTAAAGCACTAAAAAGAATAAAATGAAAAATACAAAGACCCAAATCAAGGGAACTTTTGATGGAAAAAATAGCTTCTTTTCACTTTGAGAACTTTCCTTGTTCGAGACTAATAATTGTCCTAAGGCCCTTAATAATTGTGCTTTCTTGATCATATTTTATATGATATTTAGTTGATCTATTAAAGAAAAATGATACTTATTGGACGAATTATTCATTTCAGGGCTAAAAAAGAATTAATTGAGCTTTTTAAAGGATTGATAATGAAAATGAGTAAAGATTTGATGAGGTTTGGAGCTTTTATTGCAAAGTCAAAAGTACATTACCAGAAGTACATGACCAATGTACAATCACTAGAGCACAAAGCAAGGAAAAATTAAGTTTCCAGAGTACATGACCAAAGTACACGAGTCATGTACGTTGGGGTTGTGTACGATAAATGAGCGAGAATTTATGCATTTGTTCTAGTGTACACAACTCATGTACACGAGTCGTGTATAGATCGTGTATGTTTGGCAATATATATATAGCTCTGTTTCATTATTTAAAGAGATTATGATATGTATTCAGTTTCTAAGCCCTAAAGGACGTGTCTTAGAGAACTTTTCAAGGAATAATTGGTGCGCAAACATCCATAGTCACAAACGATTACTTTGAAGAGTTTTATCAATCATACTATCTATAAACTCTTCTAGATTGCTTGTTTTCATTATTTATTCCATGGAGGAGTAGTTATTGTATGCCTTAGGCTTTGTGAAAGCCTAAACTACATATGCATTGAATTTTTGTTGATTAGCCTATGGTTGATATCTTGAGTTTATTCATGTGATATTATTGTTCTTGCAATAATTTATGGCCAAGATTATTGTATGTTTTGTTCTTATTAGTTAGAAAGACATTTCAACTAATAGGATAGATCATCCAGGAATAAAGAATTTGCATGTCTCAGTTACACATAAGGAGACTTCGAATTTCTACAATAAATATCCAATCTTAGTTAGGGTTCGTGACTTTCATGTAATTTCATGTTGGCATTAGTGAAGGAAGACATTCTCACTATCTTATGTAAGATTATGAATCAATTAACTTGAAGAGAGTAATTGATTTAATAAGAAAACCCCACTTTTCAAGACTCAACTAACCACTAATTAACTCCTATAGTAAGAATTATGGTTTATGGTGGATCAAAACTAAGGACGTCGTTTGTGAATTCATTTAAAAACCAAGAAAAGTGCTCATATCTTTAGTTAGGGTCCTTTAGTTGTTAGTGTTGGTCACATTTTAATAATCGAGAAGGGAGGTTGAATTGATTATTACTAAGAATGTAAATTTTAGCCTTTTAAAATTTTATCTCCTTCGGTTGAAAACATGATAACAAGTTAAGTAAATAATTTGAACAAAATATATAAAATAAATTACAAGAATTTAAAAAGAGAAGGGATAGAAAATCAAGCAGTGATGTATAGTGGTTTCGCCTGTGTGTTAGTCCACTCTTTCAGCTTTAAGCTAAAGATCTCGTTATCCATACGGGTTTGTTCCACTATATCCAACCAAATCAAATTACAAAATAATATAATTCTCTCTGCTCGATTCTCACAGCTTTCCTTAAGCTAACAATCGATATTACAGAGCCTAATCTTATAATCAAACTAACAAACAAGAAGGCAACTACACGTTCCTTTTTTTTTTACAAAGAAATAAGATGATCAAATGTAAAGGATGCAGCAAATAAATATATGCACAAAGTTTTTGTTCAAAATAAGCAGCGAGTAATATTATGTAGCAACAGCATGTGTTTCTCTTTTTTTGTTCAGCTCTCTCTCTCTCTATTATATATATATAATATATATCTTCTTTTTTTGTCTCGTAATATTATTAAGGATCGTCTTTCCTTCTTATCTTGTTTTTCAATGTTCAAATCATTGTAGATGAGCTTGAATGTTATCTTCTATTGTGGTTTGTTCTAAAAAATCTCGGATATAATATTTTGTTCCTTATCTCTTCGGTTCAAAATTGATGTTGCTCATAACTTATCTTCTCCACTGGTTCTTGATATATCGCTGATAACTCGTCAAAGTATTTCTATGATTTGAAATTTTGAACAAAAATTGAATAAGTTCCATGTTGATTTGAATAAGGTCCTAAAGAAATCGTGATATTCTTCTTGAAAAAATTACAAAAATTAAATCTATTCTTCAAAAGATCTGTTGTAAATTGTTAGATAAGATCTCCATAAAAATCTCGGATAATATTTTGATCTCTATCTTGAATTCAAAAATTTGAACAATGGTTGAAGCTTCTGTATATTGTTCCGATTTTGATATGATTCACTTCGTAAGAGAAAAAAGATCCTTAAAAATAGATGTCTTGATCTATAAAAGCACTTTCCTTGGATAAGTAAGAAATCCCTTTGGATATAAACCAACTTAAACATATGAGTATATTGCCCAAATATACTCATTTCCTCGAAGCTAAGTCTCTGAAATAATGATTAAAACTGATTTAATGTAAACTTGAATCATCCACGGTAAATTCGATTGAAACTATAATGATGTCAACAGTTGTAGAAACCTTCTGTAAAACCTTATGTGTTTTTCAACAATTGCAAAGACTTTCTGTAAAACTTTCTGTGTTTTTGTTAAAACCTTGTCCTTAAAACATCCTTTATGATAACTTCTGGATAAGCTGTTAAATATTCTTGCTTGGTTCTTTGTGATGTAGAACTCATGAAAATACTTATGTATGTTTTTCTTAGTCTAGAAAAACTCAAAACTCATTCCATACAATTTAATTCATCATCCATCATGAAACAAATAAGGTTCTGTAAAAGGTTCTGTGATAGACTTATATTCACAATTTGCACACTTAAAAAATAATTAGTTTACTTCTATTTTGTTATCATCAAAACATTCTTTTAGGAATAACATCTCTCCCTTTTTTATGATAACAAAACCTTCTTTTTTTTTTTTAATAAACATTATTAAGCATAAGCATTCATGAACATCATATAAACATATATCAAGTGTTACATATAAACACATATCAAGCATTATATAACCGTCATATAAGCACATCATTTTCTCCCCCTTTTTGTTATCATAAGAAAAAAAAAAACACGGAAGTAGAAATTGCATTAGAAAAGTTCAACAAAGTTCATCACAGGTCTGATGTAACAAGAGTAATAGAAAAAAAATCATACAAACTATTTCTTTTTAAATCCCTTAGTGGATTTTCTAGCACACATTTTTTTGCCTCGACTATAAATTTGAGGAAAAGGTAATCGGGTAAAGGAAGACACCAAAATTGGGTAGGTGCTTTAGAAGCAGGATTCATTGGTGAAGATAGATAATTTTGTGTGTCTTTTAGCACATCTAAAGGAATAAAAGGAATAAGACTGAGGTTGTCATGAGTTGGTTAATAAGAAGCATTGGGAAAAGATTGGAGACTTCTAACTAATGTGTCAATTGAAACAGCTTTTGGGATGACATCTGGAGAAGGAGGAATGATGCGTTGGATCTTTAAGTTTTAAATTTATAATCTCATTAATTCTAGACCCACACAAGACAGTGCACCTATCGTCTAATATAGAAATTAACTCAGATATCATCTAGGGATCTATGTGCAACTACTAGTAATAACCCGTTAACAATTATCTAGCCGAATCAGTTGTGAGGTAAATAATAAACTTTCCACTAATTCTAATTAAAAGCAAGCCCAAAAACCTTAGATGAAAGATATGCACAAATTTCTCAACATTAACCAATTCACAAACAATTCCCTTAGTTTTGATCAACCCTAGCCTCTTTCATCTTTAAAGATAGATTCAATTGAATGAAACTTAATCTTGAACTATCGGGTTTCTTAATTAGATTAATTACTCTCTTCAAGTTAATTAACTCTTAACCCTAATTGGAAAAGTGAGAATTGCTTCCTTCACAATTATCAAATTAGAATAGCATGAAGATTATGAACTCTAATTGATAGAAAGTTGGAAAAACCCTATTTCTAGGTGGATTACTCAACTTCTTTACACATGAGAGATCAAACCCGTTAATTGAAATCTTCTGTCAAATTAGCAAGAATCAAGTTTGTAATAACTTAGGCCTAAAAATCATCACAAACAACAGTATAAATCATGAAGCAAACTCAAAATCAAACTTCATTCAATTAATAAACAAGTCAATACATGAAGGTTAAGGTTTCCCAAAACCTAGGGCATACATAACTACTCTTTTATGAAGAGATTAACAACAATAATAAGTACAATGGAAGAAAGAGAAAAGATCATAATGATAAAACCCTTCTGTAGAAGTGATTGTTGTGAATCTCTAAGTTGTAGCATGAATTCTTCTTCAAAAAGCTCTCTAAAATGTGTTCTAAGGTTTTTGGGTGCAAATACAAGTGAATGAAAATATGTTCTTTCAAAACAGGGAGCGGGTATATATATATTAGTATGTACATGACCCCTACATGACCCGTGTACATTAGGGTAGTGTACTCATTAACTTCACGCGTTTTTCCTTTTTTGGCACATGTACACGACCTATTGTACACAACTGGTGTATGTGGGGTTGTGTATCTTGAAACTTCGAATTTTTCTTCAATTTTTCTCCAAAAGTACACTAGTAGTATAAAAATACTAGTGTATGGCCAGCAACTTCACAAAAGGCTCCAAAATCTTGGCTTCTTTCATTAATAATTCTTTGAAAAGCCAAATTGTTCCATGATTGTCCCTGAAACACAAAATAAGTTCAATAATAATCCTTTTCTTCAATAAATCAATTAAATAGCATACGAAATATGCTCAATAATGCACCAATAATAAGGGTCTTAGGACACTTATCAAGGAACTCATGCAAATCTATCCGAAGAGGAAATAAAGTTTGCTTGATTTGAAGATTTATTGTCATTAGCAAAAAATCTCTTGATTCCTTATGAAATATAATCATTGAGCGAAAGTTCGAATGATTCAAACTTTTTGTCTACAAGATTTGTAAGAAAACTTGTAAGCTGTGTTTTTGAAGACTCTTTAGGACCTTCAAACTCGTGAAAAGAATCCTCATCTTAACTATCAAAACTTGAGTTAACTTTTGCCCCTTCATTAATTTTGAAATCTCCGCCTATCATGGGAACATGTTTTTCTTTCTTCTTCTTCTTAGACATGGGTTCCTTTCTAGATCTGTGTTGTGGATTCTTGTCATTCTTTCTAACTTCTGGATTTTCCTCTGTGTTGTCACTTAACTCCTCCTCAAATTGTCCTATCACAGATTTCCAATCAATGTGTTTCATGTACTTCTTATGTAAGTAGATTGCTCCAATAGCAAAGTACCAGAACTTCTTGTAGGGTCTAATTTTCATATGATTTAAACTTTTTTCACCAATTCTTTTTTAACTAATGGGAAACTTAACCTTTTTCAGAAACTTGATTTTCTTATACTTGAAAATTTCCATCAATAGACTCCCATAAATCCTAAATTCCTCGTCTTTCCAAAGTCAACGAATATTCCTTTTTCCTAAATCAATTTAGATTTTTTTTTATCATTGCTAGAATTATCAAGCCATCCTCCTTTGTCACTGTTGTAGTACTTCCCTTTCATGGAATTATACATTCTCTTATAGCCTTATGTAAAATTCTTACCAGCAATTCAAACTCATGGACAAAAACATCATCATCAGGAAAAGTTCCCACCTCCATTTAAGATCAAGAAAAGGTCATTTCTTTTTAAAGAAACATAGGCATTATCATCTTGAAAATCTTTAAGACCGAAACAACTAACTAAATCATCACGACTTATATCAAGATTAATTCCTTGAACAATTGATCTTAAACTACTTCTATCAATATATGTTAAATTTCTATAAAACTTTTCCACCATTTCATCAACCACTTCTACAGTTAAACTACAGAGCTTTCGACACCCATAAATCCTTAAGGACGATACCTGTAATTAATTCTATATTAGAACATATGTATGCTTGCTTTTGATAGATCATAGGATTACAATGAGTTTTATTTTATTATTTTGATACGATCAAAAGAGCAGACATAAGAGATCTTGGAGTGTCAATACCAAAATGTTGAATCCTTTGACACCTTTGTTAGCACTAGCTTCAAAATCTTCTAAAAATAAGCTTATAACCTTAGAGTGCTTAAGAGATAAAAATGAAAAAAGAGATGATAAAATGGTTGTTGGGTTTTATTGGGTTTTAAAATTGAAAGGAGAAATTAAAAGAAGTGAGAAGATGATGGGATGTTGGAAGGCGACTAACAATGACAACCGCCCCTAGAATTTTCTCTAATTAGGATTTACCTTGAAGAGGAGAGTGGAGAGAGAGGAGAAAAGTAGATGTTTTATACAACTTCATCAAATATATAGGATTGAAATTACCATTTTGCTTTCAATACTATTCTACTCTACTCCATTTCACTCAAAAAAATCCCATTTCAAACAATTTTTACGTATTGATCAGGACATAACTATTTTAAAACTCATAATTCAGAGGAACTAAAACTAAGACAGCAGCATTGAAAATAAAAAAGAAAAATAAAAATAGAGATCAAGAGAGAAATTAAGGATGCAGAATACAGGAAAACAGTCTCATGTATGGTGTCATCACATACTGACGATATTTTTCATGTGTTACACTCAATTAAAGATTTTTTTTAAAACACATTGATCAAGGGTTTACCCACCGTTTACTCAGCAAAGTTTACAAGTGAGACCAAGGACAAAGAAAAAGACATATCACAAGCAGAGCCACTCCTTAACAATCCAAAAAAGTAAAGTAACAGAAAAGAGAAGAGCATACGACGTTGGTACTCGGTAAATCAAGATACAAACATTAATTCAGTACATGGTTTCTTTACTTGTAATTAAGAGGTGAAATCAAGTGATGATGATCAGCGTCTCGATAGTGCCACACCAGACAAAAGGATAAGGAATATGAACAACACAACTCCTCCAAATGATCCGACCAATGAACCCGATATGCGCTCACAGAATGAATCGAATTGTTAGCAGATTCCGAACCAGTTGGTCTTAGCATTGCCCTTATGTGCCAAGTACACGATGGCTGCTGATGCCGATGCTCCCGCCGTTAATAGTCCCAGCATTACCTTTTCACAGTAATCACAGTTCAACAATGTTTGAAATAATAAAATTAAGGTCAAGGTTTTTGCTTGTTTCGTGAAATTCCGCGTCATCATGTAATTAATTAATTAAGGTAGAAAATATTCATTAAATTACACATGATTTATAATCATATTTGAGCATGCTGTAGTTGTGGTAATGAGTGGTTTATAAGAAAACCATCATACATTTATTATAAATACTATTATATATTCTAACTTAATAGATAGTTACCCACACGTATATACAATAATACACTTTTAATACCTAGTAATTTTTTCTTAAATAATACAAATGGATTGAGTTGAGTAACCTAGCATGAATAAGAGTTTACAGTAACTTCTATGATTCTGTTAAAGGGACCATTTGGTTAATAATTTGACTAGTAATATGTGTGTGTATATATATATATATATAGTAATTTATCCATTTAGTATTTCAGTAGATACATATATAATTAGATATGATTTAAGTCGTAAATTAGCCAACATGACCAATCCCATTAAAATACATGCTGGTACCATAAATTTTTTCATAGTTTAATTCTATTTCTTTTTATTCTCTCTCTTTAAGGGAAAGCATTATATGGGAATTTATTGGATTAAGTTGTCTAAGTCTTATTATCAATTTTTGTCCATATGTGGTACTTTTGTTGATATATTATATTCTCGTCCAAATGTATATATGGTATTCGCTTCCAAATATGATACCTTGAGAGCAAGTATCAATTTTGGTCCAAATGTGGAATCTTTGAATTGTGCCAATAACATCCAAGTGCTATATGCCTTCATATAACAGCTTAAGTGACTTCTATTTGCTATTTTTTCATTGTATAACCACCTAATAATTATACTTTTCTAAATTATGTGTGTGTATATAAAGATGTGACACCAAACCTCTTAAATCGTCTTGATATTATATAATGCCATTAAATTATTTAATTTTACCTCTGTACCTTGCTTCAACCGAACCATGCATGTTATGCGTCTTTTTACTTCACTAGACTGAGTCATGCAAAATTTCCTAGTTAAGATATGTAGATAAAATGTTTCTTCAAGTAAAAAAATAAAAAAAAATTATAAATGAAATTATATAATGGGATCTTACCGTATCAAAGATGACCAAAATAACTCTAATCTTCTGAGATTTGCTCCTTATGATATGGAATATGGAGAAGGGAAGGGAAAGAACCAGATAGGCGCTAACAACTGAATTAGCAATGACAAAAAGCCTGTTGAAACATGAAAATTTTGAGTGTCGTTTTTCACATCATCAAGTAGATATATGCCAATTGGTCATAATTATAATTGCCATCTTATGAGCAGGAGAAGCATAAAATTATAATAAGATCCGCTGTTTGGTAAAAGATTGTTAGTTATCTTGTGTTTCGCTATCCGAATACTAAAATTAATTACATTTGGAAAGCTTACTGTTTTAGTGAATTGTTAGGGGAATAGACCACTATAAAATTACTATATTCAGAATGATGAGGAATTATTAATGAAATTATATAAAATATTAGCAGAAGAGACTCGCTTTTTAATTTTAGTCACTAGCATGACTCACCTGTTATCTCCCTCTGCTATCGCTTTTTTAACTAGTGTTATTATAATCTCCAAGTATGAAAAAGTGATCTAGCTATTATTCTCTAGTATTGTTTGATGAATAGTAATGTAAATGTTTTCCTTGTAGTCCAATCCGAATTATTAGAATATAATGATGAATTGGATAGGCATACATTGTAAATAAATGGATTATCTCAATTTACTTTATTTTAATTTTTGTTAATCTACCCCGCCTTAAGATGTTGCTCTATGTAATTAATTATTAATATTCTAAATAAAAAAGTGATGAAATCATAATAATATCACAAGACCTTATAGGAATTTGAACCATGTCAAAAGTGCATGGGAACACGCACACATACATATTGGCAAATATTAAGAAAAGACATATCAAGAAGATCCACGGTTATTTGATCAATAAAGACTTACATGAACGTGGGAAGATCTTTGAATTCGGCCCTGAACCTAATAAACTGAGTGAAAAATGGGAGTGTCTCATTAGTTGTGCCCATGGCAATAGCACTTCCAAGAGTGCAACCAAAGGCAGCAATCCTAAGTATAAAATCCAGAATGGACACCACCTTGTTTATCCCATTTCCTCGAGTGAAACCTCGGGAGTCCGAGGGCGCATCAGCCCCTTCAATAGCTCCTAACTTACTCATGTTTCTCAATAATCTTAACACTTTGAATTAGGGTTTTGGAAGAGACTTTTGATTTAGTATACTTTCTAATTAATGACTAGCCAGCGAAGTCCCTGGGCTATTTATATGCATGAACAGCTAAGGAAAGCAGATTGATTGGTTGAATTATAGATAAGTTTGCATGTGGTGTTGAGCTATGAGTTAGTGTAACACGACCGGACTGACTAAAGTCAAAAGCTATTGGATAGCTAGCATTTCATTAATTTAAAGTCATCTGCCCGTACTTGCCCAATTATAAATATACGAAGATGATGAGAAAGTTCAATTATGGGTCCTTCTATATTCCAACTCCACCACATTTGACCCCAAAAAGGAGAGTAAGAGTGAACACAATACTAAAAAGTTCGTAAGTGTATGTTGGAGCATATATACTTTGCCACAAAGTTGGAGATTTCGATGCATGGGGGCAGGTGATAGTTTGACTAAATCCCATCCAGCTAATTAACATTAATCTTTGAGACAAAGGAATGTTGAGTAGGTACATACCGTCCTTGATGCTTAGCTTAGCCGTGGAAACGAGCTTGCATTAGGGTTAAACTTACTAACTAATCCAATATTTACTTCTTTTTTTTTATTCCTTAGCGAAAAATCAATTTTATTAATTATTCGAGTTCAAGGAATTACAAACGAATGGCAGACATCAATTATTTATCCAATAAATTATTCAATTGATCTAATGGAAATAAATTTGTATAATAGAAATGCATTGGTGTAATAATTCTTGCTTGATCACGCTATAATAACAGGCACAGCAAACTAAAGGATCTGTTTGGATGATCTGTTTTTTATTTGTATTTGTATCAAAGCAATATGTGTAAATATATCCGATTTGCATCTATTTATTATCTATATTTGATCTTTTCATAAGAATTATCAACTTTTTTTTTAATCTATATCTATTTCATGATAAACAATTTATTATAAAAAAGTATACGTATCTGCCCTAAAAAGCTAGTCAAGCAAACCCTAAACTAGAAACTTGGCTTTAAACATGCTAATAACTTGATTTGACATTGAATCAAGTAATAAGATTTAAGAAGTCAAGTATAAAGTTGTAAATGTTGAGGAGCTTACGAGGTACACAAATTTGGATCTTATTAAGCTCAATTAGTAGTTTAAGTTCAAACTTCAATTAATGCTTGTATGTATGCTTATTTAGCTCATGAGTTTTTATATTATGTATAAATAATATCAAAAAATATTTTTATTTAATATATTTGTATATATACATACACATTCTATGGTAGGTATCTTTTTTCTTTTTTTTTTTGCTTTAATAAAAATCAAGATATGAAAAAATTGTTGTGATGTATAATTTTAAAAGCTTTTCTATTATTATTATTTTTTTTATATTTTGCAACAGGCACAATTAATGTTTCCAATGGATGTGATTGCATGTTTATTGAAGGGTAAACGTCACGAATGGTACCTGAATTTTGACAAAATATGTAATTAGATACCTAAACTTTAAAAATGATAAATTTAGTACCTGAATTTTGAAATAAATTAATTCAGTGTCTAAAAGAACTTTGCATGTACGCTAACTAATATTATGAATGTACTATTAGTGTCCATGAAAAGTTTTTTTAGATATTAAATTAATCAATTTCAAAATTTGAGTATCTAATTACATATTTTGTCAAAGTTCACATATCACTTAGGTACTGTCAAATTGAGCTCAAACTTAATGATATTCAACTTAACTAGTGTTGGGTTTGGGTTCAACTTATATGGGCCCATAATATAGTGAAAAAATAAAACCCTAGATATATAAAGAGTCTTTTTTCATTATTGTCTTAGGGCAAGGAAAAGAGAAGAGAGAAAAAACAGAATATACACACTCCTCAGTCTAGAGAGAGATCTAGGGAGAGGATTTGTTGTGAATCCACCGGGTTGTGGTGTGATTGAGAGAGGCACTAGTACAAACTAGTGAAGATTGTGTTAGTATTCCATTATTGTGTTAGTGGAGTTTTTTTCGTAAGGCGGTGGTCCCGTGGTTTTTCCCCACATTAGGGTTTTCCACGTTAAATGACGGTGTTTATCGTCTATTTGATTTCATTGTATTTGTTAATCAATTAAGCAAGAAGAAAAAGAACGATATTTTCTTAATAAAGTGGTAAAGGAGCGATCTTTTCCTAACAAAGTGGTATCAAAGCATCTGGGTTTCAAAAAGAAATTAGTTTTTTTTTTTTTTTTTTTTGCTGTACAGGGTTAAGGTTTCTTCATTTCAGAAATGGCTGAACCTTCAGGTATGATGATCAAACTAAATTCATCTAACCATTCAATTTGGAAATCTATGATGGCAAATCTTTTGTATTGTAAAGATCTGTATTTGCCATTGGGGGGTGATACTACAAAACCCCAGGATAAATCTGCTGCAGAATGGGCGATGTTACATAGGAAGACTATTGGTTACATCCGACAGTGGGTTAATCAGAGTATATCATCATGTGGCTCAAGAGACTAGGGCTGATGTCCTGTGGAAGAAGTTAGAATCCCTGTATAAAAGGCAAACTGCCTTGAACAAAACTTCTTTGATTAGAAGAGTTGTTAATTTGAAATACAGGGAGGGTTCTAATACGACTGAGCACTTCAATGATTTTCAAGGGCTTGTAAATCAACTGATAGCAATGAAGCTTATGCTAGAGGATGAGATCCAAGCACTTCTGTTGCTGAGTTCCTTACCAGAAAGTTGAGAGACCCTAGTAGTATCAATGAGTAATTCTGCTCCAGATGGGACCTTGACACTTGCCATGGTCAAGGATAGTTTGATCAATGAAGAGGCTAGAAGGAAGGACCTGTGTATTGGTTCAGACTCAAGGGCACTTGTTGTTGATAAATCTGAAAGGAGAGGTAGAAGCAAGCATAGAGGTGATAAATCTGATAGATCTGACAAGTCCAAGGGAAGATCTAAGTCAAGGGGTAAGAAAAACCTTAAATGTTTTTATTGTGACAAGCCATGGCATTTTAAGAAAGATTACAGACTGTGGAAGAAAAAGCAAGGAAAGGATAAGGGCGATAACTCAGATGAGGATGCCATTGCTGCAACAGCAGATGGTGAGGTTGTGGTTACATAGGATGATGGATGTATTAGTTTTGCAGGTCATGACAGTGACTGGGTTGTGGATTTTGGTGCCTCCTTCCATGTGACAACACATGGTGAGTTTTTTCTCATCCTATATTGCTGGTGATTATGGCAATGTTAGGATAAGAAATAATGAAACTTCAAAGATTATTAGCATTAATGTTGCATTGCAAAATAATACAGGTTGTAGACTCATTCTCAAGGATGTGAGACATGTACCAGACATCCGCCTGAATCTGATCTCTGCAAGAAAGTTAGATGATGAAGGCTACCACCGTCAGTTTGGAGATGGGAAATGGAAGCTCACCAAAGGCTTCTTGATTATAGCCAATGGAAGGAAATGTAATACCTTTTACTTAATACCTGCAAAGTTAAGTAAAGGAGATCTGAATTTGATAGATGATGCTACTGTGGAGCTATGACACAAACGGCTCGGTCACATGAGTGAAAAGGGCCTCCAGATGCTTATGAAGAGGCAACTTCTACCCGATTTCAAAGGTACTCCATTAAAACCTTGCACTGACTGTCTTACTGGTAAGCAACATAGAGTTGCATTTCAGAGAAATCCACCTAGCAGGAGATCTCATATACTAGATTTGGTTCACACTAAGGTGTGTTATATGAAGGATTTGACTATAGGTGGTGTCATGTATTTTGTTACATTCATTGATAATTGCTCTAGGAAGCTTTGGACTTATGCCTTGAAGTCTAAAGATAAGGTGTTATCTGTTTTTAAATAGTTTCATTCTAGAGTAGAGAGGGAAACTGACAAGAAGCTGATTTGTGTCAGGGTTGATAATGGTGGAGAGTACAGAGGGCCATTTGAGCAGTATTGTACAGATCATGGGATAAAACTGGAGAAGACAATTCCTAAGACCCCACAGCAGAATGCTGTTTCAGAGAGGATGGATTGCACCATCACTGAGATAGTGAAGTGCATGTTATCTCATGCCAAGCTACTTAAGTCATTTTGGGGCGAGGCCATGAGGACAGCTGTGGATGTGATAAATCTATCTCCCTTATATGCTCTAGATGGAGATATACTACAGAAGGTAAGGAAAGGTAAGGACAGGTAAAGACATTTCATATAATCATTTACGTGTCTTTGGTTACAGGGCGTTTGTGCATATACCAAAGGATAGGAGGGCAAAGCTTGATGCTAACTCCAAGCAGTGCATTTTTCTTGGGGATGCACATGATGAGTATGGGTACAGGTTGTGAGATCCTGTTGACAGGAAGGTCATTAGAAGCAGAGATGTAGTCTTTCTGGAAGACCAGACAGTTGAAGACATCAAGAAGGTTGATACGTCATTATCCTCAGGCCAGATTCCTACAAATGTAGATCCTGCACCTTCTATAGATACAACAGATGAAAGGACTGTAGAAGACACAATGGAAGAGATCTAAGAGCCTCGACAACAGGTTGAGTTGAGGAGATCTTCAAGAGACAGAAGACCATCTGTTAGGTGTGGTTCAGGTGAGTATGTGATGCTCACTGATGGGGGAGAGCCTGAATGTTATGCGGAAGCAATGACTCATAACAAGAAGAAAGAATGGGTTAAAGCCATGCAAGAGGAAATCAATTCCTTGCATGGGAACAAGACTTATGAGTTAAGTTAGTTGCCTAAGGGCAAAAGACCCCTTAGTAACCAATGGGTTTACAGACTGAAAATAGATGAGAACAGCTCATAATTGAGGTACAAAGCAAGATTGGTTGTGAAAGGGTTCGGTCTGAAGAAGAGGGTTGATTTTGAAGAGATATTCTCACTTGTGGTGAAGATGTCATCCGTCAGAGTAGTGATTAGTATTGCAGCTAGTCTGGATCTGGAGATAGAGTAGATGGATGTGAAGACAACATTCCTTCATAGTGATTTGGAGGAGGAGATATACATGGAGCAGCCTGAGGGTTTCAAGATTAAGGGGAAGGAGAATCTTGTATGCAAGTTGAAGAAAAGTTTGTATGGGTAAACAAGCTCCAAGGCAGTGGTACAAGAAGTTTGACTCTTTTATGCTTGATCAGGGTTACACCAGGACTGCCACAGATCATTATGTCTTCGTCAAACAGTTTTCTAGTGGTGAGTTCATCATACTTTTGATTTATGTTGATAATATGTTGATCATTGGAAGGGATGCCAAGAAAATCAGAGATTTGAAGACTGCTTTGAGTAAATCTTTCTCTATGAAAGATTTAGGACCTGTTGGCCACATACTGGGAATGAAAATCATTAGAGATAGGAAGAGCCAGAAGTTGTGGTTGTCACAGGAGAGGTATATTGAGAAGGTGCTAGAGAGATTCTACATGAGCAAGGCAAAACCTGTTTGCTCTCCACTTGTTGGACATTTTAAACCGAGTTCACTTCAGTATCCTAAAAGTGAGGTAGACAAAGAGGAGATGAAAAGGGTCCCATATGCTTCAACTGTGGGGAGTCTAATGTATGCTATGGTATGCACTAGACCTGATATTGCTCATGCTATTGGTGTTGTGAGCCAGTATCTCTCAAATCCAGGAAAGGAGGACTGGTCTAAACTGAAGTGGATTCTCATATATCTCAGAGGCACTTCCAGGTTTTGTCTACAGTTTAGTGGTAGCAATAAGCTTGTGTTATAGGGTTTTTCAGATGCTGATATGGCAAGAGATTTGGATTCCATGAAGTCCACTTCACATATAGGTCTATATCCAAGGGGATCCTAAGTATAGGGTATATACTTAGATGAAAGGGTGTGTAATTCAAGAAGATTTGATAATATCGACTTATACAAGGGTTGGATCGCCACCTATATTGATTGTTGAAGCCGTACACATGTCACTCTTTCCATATGAGTTGGAGGAGGAGTTTGTTGGGTTTGGGTCCAACTTATATGGGCCCATAATATAGTAAAAAAATAATACCCTAGATATATAAAGAGTCTTTTTTTATTGTTGTCTTAGGCCAAGGAAAAGAGAAGAGAGAAAAAACACAATATACACACTCCTAATTCTACAGAGAGATCTAGAGAGAGGATTTGTTGTGAATCTACCGGGTTGTGGTGTGATTGAGAGAGCCACTAGTACAAACTAGTGAAGATTGTGTTTGTATTTCATTATTGTGTTAGAGGAGTTTTTTTCGTTCGGTGGCAATCCCGTGGTTTTTCCCTATATTAGAGTTTTCCACGTTAAATCCTAGTGTTTATTGTCTATTTGATTTCATTGTATTTGCTAATCAATTAGGCAAGAAGAAAAAGAGCGATCTTTTCTTAACAAAGTGGTAAAGAAGCGATATTTCCTTGAACAAAGTGGTAAATGAGCGATCTTTTCCTAACAACTAGTTTCCAAAGTTAATCAAGTTTGAGTTTTGCCATCTTGATTAAGCTCAAATCAGGCTTATATGCTAGACAAGTTCGAGTGAAATTTGGATATTAATAAACACTCATAAGGGTTAAGAACTTATCTTTCACTTACTGTATCAATAGCTCTTGAGTGAACAACTCCTAAGCTATATGCACAAACCTTTGATGAAACATCTAGAAGTAATATACACATTTTATCCTGACTTTATATTGCACTTATGAATGTATTTTTGAACTTTTGATGAGAAATTGCTGAAATTTTGACATAAAGGTAATATCAAGTGTGTATTTTAAGCAAAATGTTTGAAGAACTTAAGATAAGTGGATGTTCATGCAATGTTTAGATAGTATAAATGTAATTCTAGGGATGTAAAAAAGTGAGGACTACACATGAATTACTCAAGATTGCCTCAATGTTTACTTAAGTTGATTGCTGTTGAAT
Source organism: Combretum micranthum (assembly GCA_024138025.1). Lineage (NCBI taxonomy): Eukaryota > Viridiplantae > Streptophyta > Magnoliopsida > Myrtales > Combretaceae > Combretum > Combretum micranthum. The sequence goes on along the minus strand of JAMXBD010000245.1, from coordinate 66,847 downwards.
TGACTTCAAGCTCTAACTAATTCAGTAGTTTATTAAATTAAGGTCAAATTGAATATTTGGATCGAGTAGCTTATGAGTTTAATCAAATTTAAGTTGGTTTATTACCATATTTTAATTAAAAAATGTTTTAATAAAAATCAAGTTAAGATGACTTAGTCGAATTCAAATAATTAAGTTTAAATTCAAAGTTGATACTACATCATTATCATATCAACTGGATTCAACTCATTCGCAATCTCATCCAATAAACTTCTTGATTTAAACAAAACCCACTACCTTCAAGAATTTCAAGCCCACCGACACTACACTATGCAATTCACTATCATGCAAAGTCCAAGTTCGGTGAAGATGCCAGTCGCCACGGTACAATCATTGAGAAGACTTAGAAGATGAAAAGCCCACCTCTCGTGCAAATCGAAGCCCATTTGAAGAAACTCATATTTCCACAATTCCACTCCACAAGATGCATTGAATTCGCCGTCTAGTTGAATTCCCAAGGCCCCAAAGGTTAAAAAGACTTGAAAAGCAATTACAAATGATGTAAAACAGCTCATCATGTCCTACCCAAGGGGCATCATCTGCGTTTTCAAGTGAAACATATGGGGTCCAAATTCCCCCTTCTCCCAATGTAATGGGAAAAAAAATTGCCGAGAAGATAGAATAAGGCATGAATTTTGATTAAGTTGTTTTTCTTTCATTTTCATTTATATTAAATTCATATTTCATCTTACTTTTTATGTACTTTTATTTGCACTAAATTGAATAAAATTTGATGGGATTAAGACATGATTTGATCAAATAATTTTATTATCAATATTGTATATATTATTATTTATTTATTTGAATGTTTTTATTATTAGAAATTCAAGTTGGATGAATATTTCATTAAAATGTGACCTATTTATAAATGAAAATCTGAAAGACTCTGGGGAGAATGAATTTTTTTTTTTTATTATGAAAATTGAACTAGATTAAATCTAATTATAATTTGAATATATGCATATCGATACGATTCACCCTCTTGATGCAATTCAAATTAGTTATTTTCACATAGGATATCAGGTACCTAATATTCAGGGTCTGTTTGGAATGTTTGATTTTTATCTGTATCGTATCTGTATTTGATTTGTATTTGTAATCTATCTATATTATATCTACATGATAGTTGTTTGATCAATTTATGAGTAAAACTGTCAGTTTTTCTCCAGTATATGTTTTTTAAAAAATATTTATTTAAAAATGATAAAAATGATCATAATAGGTTGAAAAAAATACACCCAAAAACAAGATTGATAGGGATGCAACCGGGGCGGGTTAGGGATGGGTTTTTTGAAACCCGAACCCGACCCGAGTCCTTAATGGGTGTCCCAGAACCCGAGAAAAACCCTATCGGGTTTTTTTTTGTCAATCCCAAAACCCGACCCGCTAGGATTTAAGGAACCCATAACCCGACCCGGCTCCAAGATTTTTAATTTTTTTCTTTAAAAAAAAATAATCAAAGAAAGAATTTTGTTTTAAGTTATTAATGATACAAACACTTATATTGAAAGAATGAATTTTAGACAATAATATCATATAAAATGATGCAAACACTTTATTTCTACTTACTTTCACATATATATAATATAAATGGGATCCTTGCTTTAATAACTTAATATTTTTAATTTTTTAATATTTTGAATTTATACCGGGTCGGGTTTTCCCAACGGGTTACATAATAAACCCAAAACCCGACCCTATAACTTATCGGGTTTTTTTTTTAATCCCAAAACCCGTCCCAAAACCCTATAGGGTTTGACCCTATAGGGTTTTTAGCGGGTTGGGCGGTCGGGTACCCTATAACGACCCGCCCCGCTTGCATCCCTAAAGATTGAGACTAAGATTGGGACAGGGGTAAGAGCGCCCACGGCTATAGCGCGTACGCAAGAATCAATGCAACAAAGCAATCTGCAAGTGTGACCGCAATGGAAACTTTATTGTGTGCATATGGATAATCTAAAGTAGGCATAGAAATCTAACATATTAAAGAGAAGGAAAAGAGTATACATGAGGCAGTGATTTTCGTCCTTAATATAAGTCACCCAACTCATTGTTTTGTGGTTGCGTTTCTTGGAGTACTATTATCAATATGCTGATATTTCTGCTGTCATCTTGCCAGATCTACTTGGATGGTCTGTTTTTCATCTATATCTGTATCTTTTTGAAAATGATACGTATAAATATGTCTAATATATATTTTATTTATATTTGATCTTTTGATGAGAACTGTCAATTTTTTTTTTTTTTTTTATCTATGTCTATTTCTTGATAAATAATTTATTAGAAAAAAGTTTGAAAAACAGTGTCTGTATCTACCGGAAAAAGCCAAACAAACAGACCCATACGGATATGCTTTATAAAAAAGTGAAACCGCATGTGGTATTGTATTTCTAATTGACACGCCCTCAATAAACAGTATTACCAAAGATAGGTAATCTAGAAACTCTCTCTCTCTCTCTCTTTTTCCCTTCCAAAAGGAGGATAGCTTGGCGTGCAGTCATTGTGATTATGGCAGCAATTATGAGAAGGGCATTTTAGTGTCACCAGGAGAATCGTCTTTTTTTGAATTTGAAATACTTTACCCATTTGTTTCTATCATATATGGCATTGAAGATCCTGAGGATTCGATTTAACCACGTTACTGTAGTTCATGTTGTGGTTTGTCCACTTGAAGGGTTGTTGTGATTCTCAAAATCAGGGGATTTTTAATTTATTTCTTGTAATGTTTCCAATCAATGGAAGCTTGTTGCACTTATTGCTCTAACTTTCATTAGGATTTCACCAATCTGTCTGTCGTTTCCCCCTTCACTTTTAAAGAGAGAGGGAACATCGAAAGCTGTTAAGCCCCGGCCCTACTACACGGAGCTCTATTGCATCTTTGTTAATGACATTCCCCTATTGCATGAAGCTTTCTTAGTTTCCGATCTAGATGCAATATCTATTGATTTATATTAGATTATGGTAGACGTGTAGCAACAACTGATGAACACCTAATGAATAAAAAAATAATAATCCTAAAATCACTTATAACACCGATGTCACATTTGGTATATCGAAATATAATAAGTTTGGAAAGAAATAGCAATTATTTTGTTTTACAATTAAAAGTATATTTTGAAAAAAATATATTTTTCAATGAGAAATAGCAATTCTTTTGATGAAAGGAAGACATAGAGATCTCTTATCAGTTCTATGTTATATGGAATAGATATTCTTAATTATAGAACTTTTTTATAAATCAAACGAGATAATAGCTATCCTATAGTAATAAAAGCAGAATGCCAATCAAATGCAGTGTGAGTGACATTTTTAATTTGATTTCTTCATATCTTGACCCATCAAATTGGTTTAATGGGCATCGCATGGACGTATGTGGTGTTTGGTCTGTTGAAAGTATTTAGCTTTGAAATGGAGAAAAGAAAAGAAAAGGTAGGAATCTGATAGACGCCCACCGCCCCCAGAGCAATCAAGATAGGTAAAAGAAAACCAGCTTTTGATGAAATATCATACTTCCTAAAATTAAAAAGCTAAACTTATGAAAGAGACCAAGAGAATGGTGCATCTGTCTAGCCAAAGATGAAAACAACATGTGACTCCTATTTACTACGATGCAATAATCCCCGGAGATAATAAATGAAAGGGTCTATTATAACAGCTTCGGAGAACCCCACAATGAAACATGCATGTGCTGTTATCCTACGATGTCGATTTCTAGGATGGGGACTTAGATTAATGGTTGTTTCTCCCCAGATCGGTGACTGAAATGACAGCTAGAGGGTTGCCCTCCATAGAGCCAGAACCACCAAGCATAGGGGCAACCCTGAATGGACTTCTTTTATGCCCCCCTTGTTCATAAAATAATTGCAGAAAATTTATTCCAAGGATAGCAATAGAAAAATAAAATCATGCAGTGTAAATGCTTCCTTCACTGCATAGAGAGTTTTAATAGAATTTGAGCTTTTCTTGTGTCTAGAGAACAATTATCCCTCAATTCGGAAAGGTAATTTTATCAAAAGCTAAAATGGGAAATATGGCGAGATTATTACATTTTCAATGCATACATAAGAAACCGCAATAATGTTTAAAGTAACACACACACACACAAACACAAAAGTACAAGTATAATAAATTATTAAGTTATATTAAAGGAAGAGTGTATTTTAAAGGCATATTTCTCTTATATGGCATTTGAATTTTGGTAAAATATACAATTAGATATATGAATTTTGAAATTTATCAATTTAGTTGTTAAATTATAATATTGATCAATTTAATATCTTAAAAAAAATTCATGTGTATTAATAGTATCTTCATCGTATTGGCTAAAAATGCAATGTTGGATGACGATGCTAACCAATTTGATGGAGGTACCATCGACATGCATAGAAAAATTTTTCATATATTAAATTAATCAATTTTAAAGTTTATATATTTAATTAAATCCACTGTGGAACTTTAGGTACCATTACATTAACCTTTTTGAAATTATTTAGGTGATATATCTTAAAAGAAACCATTAACTACTCTTTTGTCATTCAATTATAATTTATTTAAATGTTAAATTTGTGGAATGTATCATAATTTTATTTATTATTTCTTCAATTAAGGAGTAATTGCGTGCATATTCCCTCAATTAACTATTTGGGTCTGTTTGGTTCGTCGTTTCTATGTCATTTTGATATCTTATTTTTATCGTTTTTAAACAGATTATTTGTTAAGAACAAATACAGATAAAAAATAGATATTTTTACTCATAAACAAATCAAATACATCAGATACAAAAGAAATGCATAGACAGATTAGATGCAGACAAAATTAGACAATCCATACAGACCTATATATATATATAGACTAGACATTGACATATGAATAATTTGCTTGTGTATAAAAGATGTTGCTATGTTGTTTCGTTTATCGTTCATTTCTTCAACCAGGGTCACCAAACTGCTTACCAAGATACAGCTAAAACTCATAACCTTCTCTAAATTTGTTGGGTCAGTAGACATGACCCCTACGTCATGGATTTATATTATGAATGGGAGTCAGTGAATCTAGAATAGGCCTAGGTAATCTTCCATATAGATAGACACATTTAAGTTGCCACAAAATAAAAAAAGGTGTGTTTTCCGGCATAATTTTCTGTTCGGGTGTGCTTATATATATGCGCATACATATATATTATGATCAATCAAAATGAATTTGGATTGTGTGCGTTATCTTCTATTCAAATCAATATCTCCAATTTTAAAATTAATAGGTCATGTTAGACTCTTTAACTATTTTATATATTATTGTAATATAATCGTTATATATTTTACTTTTCAATCTTACTTATTGATTGCATATCATAGCATATAATTAAAGAAACATAAGCTTAAATACATCTATGCATCTTTATTGTTAATCATGGAAACTTATATGACCACTATTGCTATATTTTTATTGTTTATAAAAAAATTAGTGTAAAAAAATTCAATGACTTCAATTACAGATAAAATAGATCTAAACGATTAATAATCTAATAGGATTAGTGCCATTATAATCAATTATCACGAAATTCTAGAATTTTTCGTTAACCATTTTAGAGTTCAACCACCTACAATATCTTCATCATTATAAAATGGAATTTTTCGTTAATCGTTTTAGAGTTCAACCACCTGCAATATCTCCATTATTATAAAATCCGCGCATAATGCGGGGGTATCATGTGTAGTTTTTTTTTTTTTTTTTCCTTATATGGTGTCTTTCTCTTCCTTATTCTTTTCTGAGACAGTAAAAATTGTTTTATCTCATCAAGTCTCTTGTGTGTATGTGCTGAATCCACCTCGGCTATCTGTCCTTGCAGCACTAGCATGAGTTATTACACCGGTGAAGCTGCCAAAAATATTCAATAGATAATATACATCACATATATATGATCAATTATATTTTAACACATAAATAAAATAATGAATGATTTTCTAATTTAATTGTTATCATACAACCATGTTTTAGAAAATCATTGATTGTTACTTATCATTTGTATAGTACTCGTGGCGTGTAAATACCTACTGAAGCCTTTTCCCGGGAAGCTTAGGTATAAATTTTGACACATGATTAATTTTTTTTTTTAAATTGTTACTATTGCTGTTACTTAACAAAATCACATTATTACTTGTTCACTGGTTAATTGAGTTTATATGGTGTTACTATTTATGAGTTTACATTCTTTTATACAAAATATAAACTACCTATTAAGAATAGGTATTTGAATATTATTATCATCTACACGTATTAGTTGGTATATAATATTTTTAAAAATCTAAACTGTGCAACATGTAAATGGTCGATAAAACAAATCCATGTGCTTATTTAATACTGTCAATTCACGATTCGACATTATATGATGACCCTTTCTCTATCATGCCACAACTGCCGGACTTTGTATCGCTATCACCTGTTAGTATTTAGTCTACTTGAGTTTTTCAGGAAAAAAAAGATATGATCTTAGATTATTTTGAATATTACGACAGTCAAACTAATTGATATTGGTGGTATGACACTTATCTATATATATTGTAGGTGTATGAGTCCTTGTTGGTAGTCGTTACGCACGCGTCCTATGGATTTTATGTCTGATATGTGACTTCGGATTGCTGATGAGAAAATGACACTTGATGACGTGATGATTTAGAGAGAATGACGGGGAAGGAGGAACATGCAGCCTTAGTGTCTCAAATGCATAAATGATAGGTAAGTGAGCTTGAGTAGACCTCCGGCGTCAACCTTACAGTTCTTCAGTAGTCGGAGTAGAAATCACTTGAGTTGCTTTACTTGATCTTCCTGTACATAGCATCTTTTGTAGAATATTGTTTGTCTTCTCTCTCTCCAAAAGTTGGAAATGAAGAGGAATAACTGAGTATTTATAGGCACTTGGCATGAATGACGACCGTTAGATTACCCTAGTGATTGATGGATGAGATGGAGTAAGCTCAATTCATATTTATCCTGAATGAGTTCCTCATGGGCCAAGGCCAGTAGTCATCTCCTGTGTGCATGAGCCTGCCTAAGAAAGGTTGGATGTGGCAGACTGGTTTAATGATCCTTGTTCGAAGCCCACCAAGCCAAATCTCCCCAAGCCATCCCAATGATTAAACTGGACTCGTCAGACCCTGTCACCTAACCCACAAATCGAGCCTAAATAAATAGTATTTATATTTATATTTTTAAAGCCCCGTTACATTTTGCCCCTTGACCAAAATTCTTGGGTAGAATTCAAGTATTTTGAGCATTGCTTGCATCTATGCATAGCTTGATCAATACTCGACGCATAATGCTGCTAAGTACTCTTATAAAGTTGAAAACTTCATTTGTTGTAGATGAGTCAACTCACTCTATTGCATATAGTTGTATTATAGTGCACGAATTTGCTACACCACTTCAATTGTGTGCATCACCTTATGTTTAATGAATGATATTGCCTCCATGAAGCCATATGATATTTATATTAGTTCATCCATTTCTTTCACATGTATAAATGATTTGGTGATTCCTTCCATGAGTGTCTAGTCAGATACATGCATCATAAATTTGCAATGACAGTGTCAATCATACTTGCTAGATAGATCTTTTTTCTTTTTTCTGCACTTAGATTTTTTTTTTAGCAATTGCTAAAAAAAAAATCTTCACAATATCTTGTTAAATCTTCAAATATCTTGTCAAATCTCCACAATATCTTCTTAAATCTTTAAATATCTTGTCAAATCTCCAAAATTTTTTTGTCAAATCTTCAAGTATCTTATCAAATCTCCATATTATCTTGTCAAATCTCTGCATTATCTTGTCAAATTTTCAAATATCTTAATGCATATCTTCTCTGTATTGGATAGTTTTCATAATATCTTTTGATATCTATCTCTCTGGTTCATCATCTTAGCTACTTATATGTACATACACTTGTCTTTTTTTCTTGCTTTCATCAAGCAGCCTCAAACAGAAAACATAGGTGTGGTTCATCCTTCATCTTCTTCCATTAACTTTTCTTCTTTCTTATTTTTTTTTTAAATATCATCTTCCTTTTCTTTCTAGGATTTTAGTTCGATCTTGGCATAGCATAATCTGGAGTACGTGTGTACATGAAGGAGGCCTGTGTTCAATCCATTCATCTCTACTCAGTGAAGTTCCTTTAATGGTTTGAGATTGATCCCAACATGAATCTCGCGTAGATCTTTGCCAGCAAATTTGCATAACACACGACATATGACTTAGCCTTGGTACATTGGTGAGTATAGCTCCTGTCTTTAGCCACATTGTTGTCACTGTCTATGGTAACTGCTCCAAATTTGTATTATGATCCATAAAAAGAAGCTGTGTCATGTAAAATTGTTATTATTATTTTTCATTATCCTTTCGATGTTATGATCACTTTGGCTTTTATTTTAATTCCTATTCTCCCATGGTATTGTATTATGTGCATGCATAATGGCTTCACAATGTAATATAGTATATATATATATCTATAAGATCACCATATCGAGCAATGTAGTTGCACATGGTTTATTTTCCTTGATAATCTTGATAGTCTTGATGGTCTTGTGAACCTTGGTAATTTTATATTCTTAATGATCTTGATAATATTGAACTTGAAAATATTTTATTTCATGTACATGATTTTTGATACGCTTGAATCTGGTGGTCTTTGGTAAACTAGATGATAATCTTGCCAACTCTTGATCAATCTTGATACACTAAATAATTTTGACAACCATAATGATCTTTGTGCTCTTGATAATTTTGATATTTGACAATAATTTTGATATACTTACTAGTCTTGTTACCTAAGATAATTATTTTTATTGCATTATCTCATCAAAGTGTTAATAGAGATTGATGGCAGGGAAGCATAGGCAAATTCAACCAATTTCAATCGTCAAAGCAAGAGAGATAGGAAGCATGTAAGGCTCCAGTGTCCAAATAGCCAGACAGAAGGAGACCAAAGCTAGGTGAGCACCAACTATTGAAGTTATCCAACAAAGAGAATTGCTGGTGCGCCAAGATGGTAATCTACCATAAATTCAGCTGGCACCACACCAGTGGACAGACAACACTATTTTTGAAGATACATTCTGGGACAAAGCTTCTTGCCCCAAGTTATGTACAACTCTCCCTATTGATGGTGACTTCCGATTAATCAAGCTCGAGCCGCGCACCGATTCCAAGAGCACCATTATTGGGGGAGGAGGAGGAGGGGTTTCAGTGCTACATTCATGAACAAGCGGAAGGGGCTACCACTTTTCAGTACACACTTTGCATTTCTCAAGGAGCCGCTACCTGGATGGAGCGATTAGGTAGACTACATCACTGACCAACTGGAATACGTGAAGCTTCTGAAACAAGCCAAAGTCTATGGCATCATCATCACCTCTACTCTCTTATGGCTCTTTAGCACAAACAAAATGGAAGTATGGCATGGCATCATCTCTTGCTGGAGTACCCAGACTGATACATTTATCACTACATGGGGTGAGATATCACCAACTCTTGAAGACATGGTCATACTTCTAAACCTGGAATGTGGGCTAAGTAATGCTGCTGTAACTACAACTTCACGTGAAGAGCGCCACCTTGAAGTATCTTTACGAGCGACTCTAAAGCTCGCCCGTGGTGCTAAGAAGAAAGCTTGTTTCTCTGCCTGAATAACACACTTCTTTGAAAAGAGGAGAAAGAACATACCCCAAGTAGTGGGACCAGCTCGTGGAAAAGAGTAAGTATGTTCATATTATTTCCCTGTACTTGACTTCTCTAACTAACATGTTTCTCTCTTGGTTCTTTGATGTATAGGTATGAACTTGCAACCTTTGGTACATTTTGGTTGTCACTATTCGTGTTCCTTGGTGGGTTAGAAGAAGGTGTAAGTCCTCGACTTTTTGCTTTAGCTGTATGCATCGCATAAGGTCAATGCTTTACACTAGCTCCCTTCTACCTAGGGTCCTTACATCAATGCCTTGACCTGTACCACCAAGCTTTTGTTTGTTCTAAGGGTAGATATGTGAACGTAAAGCATGTGGACTTACTTTTCTTACAGCTATTCTTCTGCGAGCGGTTCTGGAAGTACCTTGCACAACCGACCATCAACATGGATTTGAATCTTGTTGCTCCTCAGGCATGGGAGTGGATTGGAGTAAAGGTCAATCGGCCACTTCTTTAGCTCATTAATGTCAAAAAGGAGCTTATGTTTCGACCTTTTGTAGAGCCTCTTGAAGGTTATCAAGACGGTGGCAGGCTTTATCCTCCAAGCTCTGAAGGCGAGGTTATCTTAGTTGATAACCATTATAAGCTGGATAAAAGTCAAGCTAGGGTCATGCTTTGGTGCATCCTAGGGGGCCTGCCATCTTTGCTTGATAAAGGAGATTTGAATGGGCGATTCTTGGAGCAAAGGGTGATGGTATACTCCCCTCACAGAGTGGCATGCCAATTTGGCTTTGATCAAGGAGTGTCGCGTCTTCTCAACATTGCACAGAGTTTCGATTCCTATTGCCAATCAATCTCGCCAAGTGACTTCAAATGCATCCATCCTACGGTACGACAGCTATTCTTTCCTTCTGTAAAGCGTCGTGGAGTTGCTTTTGCTCGTTGGCTGACATATTGGTCGAATTGTATAGCCATCTTCTGTGACTATGCCTTTGCATCTGTGGGCAATATGTTGCAAGCCCTACTCATATATCACTATGAATTCTATCTCAAGCTACCACGTAACAGATATCACAGGTCCAACGGTAGTATACAAGTACTTGAAGAGCCTGCGTTGAACAACTTAGAGCCTTCCGCTGATGTGCCTCCTTCAAAATCAAAGAGTAATCATCTACCACCTTAGCTAGTGGATTCTAGACTGAGAAAGCATGCACTCATTGAGGAGGTAATGAATCTTCTTACATGTAACTTGTTGTTGCTATACTTCTTCATTATCTAACACTTTCTTTATTTGCCTTTTTCAGGTTGACACAAACTCTCTTCTAAGTTCACATCAATCAAGTGGTGTTGTTATGCCCATGATAGTATCAGATGATGACAAATATGGCTTAGACAAGATTGATTAAGAACCATCTCCAAACCCTTGTGGTGACAATGAAAGTAATGCTAGCAATACTAAAGAGCTCAATCTTAAAGATGATGAGAATACTCCTGATAAGAGAATCAAAAGTGCACTTATGTCAATGCTCCTATTGAGGTCTATCCTCCCCCAGTTGCTAACGTGTCTTGTGAAGACATGGTAGCAACTTCAGAAGACCATGTTACATTAGAGGAGATGACTTCTTTTCATGGCTTTACTGTGTCGTCTCATTTGATAGCACCCTTACAGAATCTTAATGCCATGGATAGGGAATTTCGGTTCAGCTCTCCTATGTTGGGGACAGAGGTCGTGACTGCAATGGTAAAGATGAATGGTGAAGCCATGCTACTGATGGACAGACGTTGGAGTTCTTTATCAATCGCAGAACTTGGGAAACTTATCAAATGTGTTGAAGGGGCTCGCATGTTGCAGTTTAAAGTTGATAGCTTATGGCCTGTTGCTGATAAGGCCAAGAGATTGTTGAATTATAGGGATGCTAAGGGGCATCATGACACGTTGATGGTGATGTTACAGGAGCTCAAAAAAGAGATTGCAGTAGCAGAGGCTAAGATGAACACTACATCAGGAGATGAAGACCTGGATTGCATCATGGGCTTAGATTGCCAACCTTAGTTCAGACTTGCTATTATTATCTTGTTTCCATTTTTTTTATTGAACAACATGATGGCACATCTTATTCTAAGATGAATAGAGTGCTTTTCTTGATTTTTCAAACTCCTTTGTCGGTGTTGCCATTTACTTGCTTGATTGCTCACATCTATGTATATCAAAATGTCACTTAGGCTATTAGTAGTATGCGCTTGCACTTAGGAAGCAATGTTTTCACTTAGCAGTAGCGATTCATGGAGTGAAAATGTATCACTCTTATGTCACGCATCGGAGTAGTGCTCCCACTTGCTAGCAACAATAGTATGATTACTAGGGTAATAGATCGATCACGCTTTGAGCAGCGATAATAATACGTGCCTTATAGGCTTGCCACCCTAATAATCAGGTTTAATTGTTAAGAGGGTATTTCCTAATACTTAACCACTCATTGCATTTTCTAAAACATTTGCATTATGTTAGATGTGACATCGTATTATCATGCATAGGTAAGATACCATGCTATCATGCGCCTGGGAGATAATGCTTCTACCAATCAACACTGTAGGTAATGCATGTCATTACGTGCTCGGGAGACAATGCTCTTACCAAACAGCTGCAATGTTTAAGATATTATGATTTTAATTAACTATTATGAATATGAGGCGTGCTCAGACTCAGTGATCTAAGGGATCTCTTAAAGCATTTTAATACATTAGAGTAAAGCTCTTACTTGCCAATGATAGTATTTAAATGATTCTTTTAAGAAAGTATTCAATCGCGCTTAAGTAGCAATTGTGACATTTATCGCCTAAGATCAAAATCTCTGGTTTTGTTAGTCAAGGGGTATTTCCCACTACTTGACTGCTTAGTATGAGTTATTAGGGAAGTTGCCTTTGTTAAATGCAATGGCTTGTAACGCTCTTGGGAGTTAATATTCTTACCAGTCAACGATACACAAGCTTATCATGTCGTCATGCTCCTATGAGTCAATGCTCTAGCAAGTCGACAACGACTATTAAATTACCCCTTATAGACTTTGTGTTGCGAAGTCCTAAATCTCTTATGGACTATAAGATGATCATCATGTACAATGCAAGCTTGGGGGTTAATGGAAGCCATTCGTTGCTTAGGCTTGAAGGCGATGCCAAGGCGTTGCCTGGGCTTGAAGGAGTAGAAGTTGTGATGCCCAAGAGTTTCTTAGGCTTGAAGGCATGGAGACCGTGATCCCACGGCAATGCCTAGGCTTAAATGCATAGAAGTCATGATGCCACGACATTGCTTGGGCTTAAAGGCATGGAAGCCATGATGCTAGGGAGTTTCCTGGGCTTGAAGGCATAGAAGCCATGTTGCCAGGGCATTGCCTGGGCTTGAAGGCATGGAAGCCTTGATGCTAGGGCATTGCCTAGACTTAAACACATGGAAGTCTAGCACAATATGAGAAGGGACACATGATGATGATAATCCATCTAGCTAGATTCTCACATTTTCAAATTCAAATGCTAGTTATTTTTCGGTTGCAACCCGTGTGGTAGAAGCGTTTGCTCATTCACCCTTTCCAGTGTATCCACCTTAGAAAGTAGGAGTATTGGCAGCCATCCTTAGTATGAGATGAACGAGTGCATCCGAGATTTAGTTCAAGACCTAAGTGTTCTCTTATATTGTTTGCATCATCTGTTCATTGCTAAACTGTATGGCATGCATTATTTGTGCATTGTCAAAAATGATGCCTTGCTATCGACAGTAAGATTAGTGTTGACGTTAAGGTGGATGTCTTCCAATGTCAGCCTATCTGGTTCAATCATGTTGGGTTTGGCTTACCAACATCTTCATTCGTATTGTCATCAATGTTAGTTTGCTTTCTTCTTGAGGTTGCCATCACGATTGTGTCCAAATCCTCAATCCCCAGTGGAGTCGCCAAAATGTAGATGTATGGGTCCTTGGTGGTAATAGTCAAGAACATGTCACGTGGATCTCACGTCTGACACATGACTTCGGAGTGTTGCTGAGGAAACAATACTTGATGAAGGGATGGCTTGGAGAGAATGATAAGGGAGAAGGAACAAGCAGTCTCAGTGTCTCAAATGCATAAGTGACAGGTAAGAAAGCTTGAGTAAACCTCGTGCGTCAACCTTACAGTTCTGGAGCAGTTGGAGTAGAAATCACTTGAGTTTCCTTGCTTGATCTTCCTATACAAAGCATCTTTTGTGGAATGTTGTTTGTCTTCTCTATCTAAAAATTGGAAATGAGGAGGAGTAACTGAGTATTTATAGGCACTTGACATGAATGACGACCGACAAATCACCCCGGTGTCTCAATTTATATTTATCTTGAATGAGCTCCCTATGGATCAAGGCCAATAGTCATCTCTTGTGTGTATGAGCCTACCTGAGAAAGGTTGGATACGACAGACCGGTCCAACGATCCCTCTTCCAAACCCACTAAGTCAAATCTCTCCAAGCCATCCCAATGATTAAACTGGACTCGTTAGGCCTATCACCTAGCCTACGAATCAAGCCCAAATAAATAGTATTTATGTTTATATTTTTAGAGCCCCATTACACACACACACACACACACACACACATATATATATATATATATATGGGGGCAAACTAATATAATCGATCACCATGATCTTCATATTAAACAAATTAATATAGAAGTAGACATATTATGGTGAAATCGTAATATTAATGTTATGATGGTTGGAGTGATTAAGGAAAAAAAAGATTTGAAATCAATAATGGGGGATTAACAAATATGTTAAGTTTATTAGTGATGAATTTGTATAGAAGGTGGTATATTTATCCTAATACATTCATTCTAAATTTCGACTATACTTTATTTAAGCACATCCCCTAAGCAAAGTCGGTAATCAAATTTTTTCCCTTTCATTTTCAATCTTTCCAGCATCTTGCGTACCCAAACAAGAGACACAAAAGCGTTTGCCATGTCTCCATTTTAACGTATTTCATTTTGATCATGCACCCTAACAAATGTAGAGCCAAGAAAATTGACATTAAAGGTTAATATTTTAGTGGTCAAATTTAGAGCCCAAGTTTGACATATGAATTTCTGGTTGATCATCCTCGAAAAGAAAGATAGTTTCGAGCACGAATGAAATGGTTTATATATATATGTGTGTGTATCTATTTATGAGCACAATCAAGAGATGTAAGATGTTCTTTTCTTCACTTTTATAACTTAAATCATATTGCTATCTTTTTTGTTTTTGTCTTTCCAATAGATAGATTGGATAAAGAAATTTACCTCCTAATACATGTCCAAATGAACTCGGTATCATGGCGTTAAAATGTGTTTTATCGTATAGAAGAAAATGCAAATAACTTTACAAGCTTTGGTCTTGAAATTGACATACTCATCAACTTTAAAATTCAAATGTTCTAAGCATGCCCGTAAAATTTTATAAATTGATAAATAAACGTCAAAAGATGAAAATAACATATTAAACTTTGATCTTTATGTTAAAGCATCCCTTCTTTCAAGCTTATCTAATGGTATTTTAAGAACATGTCGATCACATGGCACACCTATGCTTATGCACCCCTTAGCTAAGTTTTGACTATTAGTCAAAGACTAACTTGGTATGAGTTGAAGTATTTTCTCTTTTTTTTTGAATAATTTTTTTCCTAAAAATAACGGTGTAATTTGATTTGTTAATGTATAACAAGATAGTAAATGTAGAGCTTGGCGTAAGTTAGGACTCAATTTGTCCTAAGCATTGTTCGTAAGTTTAATTATGGTTGCAAACGAGTCAAGTTGAGATAAATATAGTGTTGGGCTTGAGTTCGAGCTTGATTCAAAATCAAAACTTGAACTTAGGGTCAGTTTGGATTGTCTAATTTTAATCCGTATCTTATTTGCATATGTATCTTATCTGTTTATGAGTAAAATTATCTATTTTTCACCTATATTTGTTTTTTAAAAAAATATTTGTTTGAAAACTACAAAAATAACGTATCAAAATGATTAGAGAAAAATGAAACAAGCAGAGCTATAGTTTGAGCTTAGTTGAGATTAAAATTTTAAACTTAAACTCAGCATGAAGTGACACTGAACAAGCTCAAGGTTGATTCAATTAAGCCCGATTGAGTTTGATTTATTAAAAATGTTTTTTATTCTAATTAATGTAATACTAAAACCTAAATTCTGCTTGAGTTTAACTCCATAAACTACTTAAACTAGAACTCAACTTAATTATTCTCAAATCAAACTTGAGTAAAAATCAAGTTAAACTCGAGTAATTTATAAACCAGATTATACTCATGGATTAAATTGCCTTCGGCACTATTCACATGTCGACCGTCCTAGTGAACTACAACTAGTCTAGCATGGTTAGGTTCGTGGCTAGTCTTTTCTTAGGTCAATCTTGCCCTGACCGACTGCCCCCCTCCCCGTCTTCTAGACTAAGCTTGGATGTTTTCTTTCGTCTTATTCTTTTGGTCTTTATTCCTCGATTTGTATCATCTAACCATGTTGTAAGTTCGCACGCTTTGAAATCGGTCTTCTTGGTGCTTATGGGGGTTTACCATTTCAAAACCCGGTCTTTTAACTGTATTATGAATCCACTGTTTCAAAATCTAATATCTTAAGGCTACTAAACGGATCACAATTTCAAAAATCAAATGCTGAAATCTTACTCCAAACGCCTCATGTTTTGTTATCAGCTCAATATATATATGAATTGACCTATACCGCGGGTTGTCGGTTGCATTATAAATTTTGGTGCCCCTATGATATGACACACGCACATGTATTGCATTTGTTATGCATTTTATCAGTTGTTCGTATGTCAAATTGTTGCA
Source organism: Combretum micranthum (assembly GCA_024138025.1). Lineage (NCBI taxonomy): Eukaryota > Viridiplantae > Streptophyta > Magnoliopsida > Myrtales > Combretaceae > Combretum > Combretum micranthum. The sequence goes on along the minus strand of JAMXBD010000245.1, from coordinate 50,284 downwards.
TGCTGGATTTTCGTTTGAATAATTTTTTCACGTAAACATGAAATGGACATGAAAGAACAGGAGTTCGTAGAACATGCGGCAAACCCTAGCAGCTTTCCGGTTCAGAAAGTAAAAGTCATCGACACATCAACACGAAGTCACAATCTGACGAGTTGCTGAACCTTCATCATGGAAAAAATGTAAAAACTTTAAATGAGAATTTCAATTAGTTTCCAAACTTTAATTAATCAATTTACTACCCAATTGTGAAAAGGTCCCTTTTGATATCTAAATTTCAGCAAAATTGACAGTTAAATATCTGAATTTTTAAGAAATCTAATTTTATACCTAACTAAACTTTTCGTACCCTTTTTTAACTATTTGAGTTTTTAAAAGGTCAATTCCATAGCTAATTAAACTTTTTGTGTATCTTTTCACTACGTATACTCTTTTATTGTTTTTTGAAGTAGTTGACACGTGTCAGATAATGATTGAATAGGTAGCATTTATGGACACGAAAAATTCAATAAGGTATGAAATAAACTTTTTAAAAGCTGAGATACTTAGTTATCAATTTCATCAAAATTTAAGTACCAAAAAAAGCATTTTCCCTTTGAAAATTTAATGATGTATTGTCTTTTATACGTTTGAAAATAGAGCAAATAAAAACAAAAAATTCAATCAGATATTAAATTACCCATTTTAAAGTCTAGATACTAAATAAAAATTTCATATAATATTTTAGATATTAAATTTAACATCTAACATCTAACATTTTATCAATTCTGTATGCAAGGTTTGGATAACCTGAATTTTAGAAAAAAAAAAATCCCCGGAGGAAAACAAAGTATCTAACGATTGATATTCTTGGTAATTATTCTCTTCAAGGCATCTTTAGGAAACCCATCATTTTTACACACCTACATACACCACATGGCTTCATGAATCACATTCACCCTTTACCGTCATACGAACTACACTGTCCCAAGAAGTACGTGTACTTGTCGGTTCGAAGTACTACAAAATGAAAAGGAAAGCTATAAATCATTTTAAAATTTAAATCACATCTAAGAAAATTATAACTAAATTCGTAATTAGTGTATATTACAATATTAATTTGATAAAATCTCAAGTTAATAATTACAACATGTCAGCTGAACATGGTCCCATGGACCCGTGTGTGTCGGACAGCCCCTACTATATATTTACCTGCAAGTTTCTCCTCTCTTTTCTACATACACACACCACACACCATCATTCCCAGGTTAATATCTAGCTAGCACACTTTTCCTGCCCTTCTTTTTGTTCTTAGATTCCTATAATTGTTGGTTCTGCAGGGAAAAAAGATGGCTTTACTAGGAATCATGGTGGCTGGATTGTTCCTTTCGATGGTTTCATCTGTCCAAGGTTCGTACTATGGCGGGTGGACGAATGCTCATGCGACCTTCTATGGAGGAAGTGATGCTTCTGGCACAATGGGTACGTAGTAATGCTAGCCATTCCCTTGTGGTTTCCTGCAACACAGCATTTCGTGAGGAATTATACTATGTAGTTTATACACAAAATTTGTGTAGATTCATCCCCCGTGTCATGGTTCAGAAAGACTTTACAAGAAGTGATACACGTGTATTTCCACACCAATGTATAAAATTTCAACAAGCATTTGCAATTATTTAGGAGTACATAATATAAAATTTTTTAGGATAAATATCACGAACGGATCATCAACTTCGAAATTGATCAATGTAAAACCTAAATTTTGAATTTGATCAATTCGATACCCAAAAAAGCTTTTCGTGCTCACCAACAGTACCTTCGTTATATTAGTTAAAAATATCACGTTTGATAATAATTTCAGTCAATTTAATGAACATACTATTGGTGTACATGAAAAATTAATTTTAGATATTAAATTTATCAATTTTAAAGTTTAGGTATCTAATTACATATTTTACTAATATTTTGGTATCATTCATAATATTAACCTAAATTTTTATATATTTATATTTACCACTAAACTTTATACGTGGCGTATTACTTCCAATGAATCATGCTTTGGTGAAATATTGGCATCTTTTATTTTAGTTTGATTTTGATTTTGATTTTGATTAGGTGGAGCTTGTGGCTATGGGAATCTGTACAGCCAAGGGTACGGTACCAACACGGCAGCACTAAGCACAGCACTGTTTAACAATGGTTTGAGCTGTGGTGCGTGCTATGAGCTCCGCTGCGTCAACGATCCACAGTGGTGTCTGCCGGGGGCCATAGTGGTCACCGCCACCAATTTTTGCCCTCCTGGTGGTTGGTGTGACCCTCCGCAGGAGCATTTCGATCTTTCTCAGCCGGTCTTTCAGCACATTGCTCAGTACAGAGCCGGAATTGTTCCGGTTGCCTACCGAAGGTAATGGCCATGGAAAAACGAGTAAAAATTTAATATCTGAGAATATATAAATATGTATATATACATATATCCTAAAATAAAAATCAAAGTATCAAAATTTTATTAATAAATGTATTTGTCACTAATTATTAGATAAGCATCTAAAGTCAAAGCATAAAAAGTACGAACAGCATATACCTTACCAAATGCAAAATTGAAGGTACGATAAGAAGAAGAAAAAAAAAAAAAGTAACTCCAGAGTTTCCGAAACACTAATTTTGGTTCCAATAGTTTATAAAATAGGTCTCTCCACAGTGAAAGTAAAAATTACGTTAACTACTTTAAAAATTTTAATTTATTATCTAAATTTTACTCATTTTTACAATTATTATCTAAACCTAAAGTTTACTTAGTTTTACAATTAATTACTTACTATAAATGAAGTTGAAAATTTGGTAAATAATAAATTAATATTTTGAAATTTTACGCAATCAATTATACAAATAGGTAAAATTTAGACACCAAATTAAGTATTTACTCGTAAAATAACCTAATAAGCTATTGCTATTGTTGGATCTCTAAAAAACAGGCCATGCAAAAATTCAAGGATAAATTGTTACTACTGTATCTTTTTATATTGCATTGGGTGCTTTTGCCATTTTTTATCTTTCAAATTGACCATTTATATGCTTAATCTTAATTTGTTGTGTCTTCAAACTTTATTATTTCATTAAGACTGTCATCATATATGATGGTATAAAAATGAATTTTGAAATGGGATAGATTAACTTCAATTTCTATTTTTTTCCCGATTGTATAAAGTAAAATTATTTGGTCAAGGGGAAAAAAACTTATTTTTCTTTTTAATAAAAAAATTAAAAATATTAAATCTAAACGCTTGTATAAAATGGAAAAAGATCGAACTCTTAATTTTATTAGTTTTTTAGTTTGTTAATATTTTTCATACTTAATATGTCCACTTATTTTTTTAACTTTTTAAATATTTTCTAAGAAAAAATTATATAAAAACTAAAAAAAATTAATTTCTAAGATCAGGAAATTTAAATGCTCAAACTTTAGATCCAAAAAAAGTATATATTTGCAACATTCCAAATTTAATTAAAGCAACTGTAATCATTCAAGTCCGTACTTGACATGGAAGTGTTTTCAAATGGGAAAACATACAAAAAGGCCAAAAACAAAAAAAAAAGAAATGGAAAAACAAAAAGTAGATAACGACATGCACCCACACTTCTTCAAATTTATTAATGAGGTTATTGTTAGATCATTTGCAAAGTAGGAAATGGTATCAGTAAATTTTATATCATATCCTGGAAGAAAAGACCGATTACTAATCCGAGTTGGAGGTCAAAAACATCATGATTAGTTACCACGGTAACTCGATAGCAAAGTTGAAACAGTAAATAGAATTTCTTTCATGACACATATAAATGACACAAAATTCATAAATTAAACATAGACATATAAAGAAAAAAAAAATATTGGATCAAATAAACTAAATTTCATAAATCTTTTTTCATGCCCATTGCAGTTGGTAATTAATATTTTCCTAGTAACAATAATATTAATATTGTTTTCACATTACAGAGTGAGATGCAGGAGAAGTGGAGGAATAAGGTTCACAATAAACGGACACTCTTACTTCAATTAGTACTGATAACTAATGTTGGTGGGGCTGGTGATATTCATGCTGTAGCGATTAAAGGCTCAAGAACTAGATGGCAGCCTATGTCCCGCAACTGGGGCCAAAACTGGCAGAGCAACGCCTACCTTAACGGACAGTCTCTCTCTTTTCTTGTCACCGCCAGCGACGGTCGATCCGTTTTGTCCTACAACGTCGCACCGCCTAGTTGGTCCTTCGGCCAGACCTACGTTGGAAGACAATTCCGATACTAACATCTTCCCCTAGCAAAAGCTTCTGAAATTATTTATATACATAATGTTTAGTATCGAAATTAGACTATATATGTATAAGATGAGATAATCTATATTACTTTTGGAGTGAGATGAAACCATAACTAATATTACTTTTGTACTGTTAGAAAATAATTAATTGAAGAGAAAATACTCTTCAATGCTTTATTATTATTATTACTACTGCTACTACTACTACCACTACTATTACTTTACTCCTTTTTCTTTTTCTCTTTTCGATGGCCATCTGGGTCAATGTAATTGGTGCCAAATGTAATGAGAAATCTATGGAAGTGAATATTTGATAATGCAGAGAAATGTGTCTTTGATAATATGTCTTTTATACAATGTTTGGTTGTGTTGTATAAACTGGCAAATTGTTTTTTTTTTTTTCTATAGGTGTAAAGATTGCATTCACTATAGTTCGTTTTATGATTTGTCCCTTTTCTTCCATATTTGCGTGTGTTTTTCTTCATTATGGCATTATCCTCGTTCGCTTTCAAATGATGTTTATCAAAAAACTTATACTGATAAGAAACCGACAGTTTTATTCATAAATGATCAAACTAAACCGATATTAATATGATACAAATAAGTTATTGATACTAATCCGATAAAAATATAATACTACAAAAATCTAACAATCCAAACAGGTCGAGTTAAGGGGTAAACAAATCAAGTTTTATTCAACATCTCCTCAAGCTTAATCTAATAATAGTTAGGTCAAGTTCAAGTTACTTGAATTTTTTTTAGTCGGGTCTAAATTTCATGATATTTGATTTGATTATTTACTAGTGGACCCAATCAAGTTAGAAAAACAAGTTTAAATATCAATCAACTCGAGTTAAATTTAAAATACTAATATTTTTTAATTAAAGAAAAGGATTCTTTTAGATAAATTATCAAATCTATATGAGTTTAATCAAATCAGGATCGAACATGTTAAATAAAATTTAAACTCAAAATTCTAAATTCAATAGAATTTTAACTCCAAAATTTAGAATAAAAGCATAAATCAAACTCAATTATATATCATTCTTCTTAAACTCGTTTATAACTATACTGAAGCTAGAAAGAAGCAGTACTATATAGTTTGACATGGAGCAGAAACGTATTTTTTCTTTTTGAAATACTTAGACATGTTATATTAGAGAAAAAGAGGGGAAGGATAAAAAAATAAAAAAGAATAAAAAATAAATAAAAGAAGCCTTTGTCGGCACAATGGGGTAGGACAATAAGAAGAATTACAGCCATATCCCCACTATTAAAAGATTAAAAGAGAGAGAGAGAGAGAAAAGGAAGAAGAAGAAGAAATATAGTCTTACAAAACCTCATGGACGAGATGTTTGATGGATTATTGTACAACCAGAATAAGAACGTCCCATCTCATTGCAATCTCTTCGTTTCCCGTTCACTTCGCCGTAATTGCAATTCCATTATAGTCTTATTCTTTATAAATAGCTATTACGACTTTTAGTTTACTGAATAGCGATTCCATAATGAATCTCTATTATGCAAAATATTGAATAATCATTTTTATTCAAACATATGAATATCAATTCAATATTAGAACTATTTTTCCTCCTAAAATACCACCATTTAAATAAAAAATTGATAAAGACCTATTATAGCTCCATTTTATTCCTCCGTAATAGAAATTTCATTATAACCTTATTCATTCAGCGAAGTAAAAGGACCATAAAATTCAAAATATGTAAGCAAAACATAAAAAAAAGTAGAGCTCGCTATATAGGGATAAGTTTGACCTTCTATCCCAATGGTATTTAAGACTAAGGTAAATTACAACAAAATCATGTCAAATTTACTTTATGTATGATAATCTCTTTATTAGTAAGGAAAGTACATCTACTTTTATAAATTGAGAAGAATATGTTTCTAGATTATGTCTACGTGTATAAATTTATTAATATATAATAAGCCTTTGCCTCTAATTAATAATATTTATAAAAAATCAAAATCATCTTACTATGGTTGGATTTGTATGAGGCTTGGAAATGATTGATAAAGTATAATGTTCATGAGTAGATGGTCGTACCCTTAGGTTTCAAAGACACATCTAACATGCTAATGAGATTTAGAAATCTTGTTTTGAGGGAATTCATTGGTAAGAATGTGATAACTTGTTTTGATGACATTCAAGTATAGAGTCGTGATTTAGATTGTTATGGGAAGCATCTAAGACAATACTTGTAGTTCTAAGAGCTAAGCAATTGTATTGGAATAGAAAGAAGTGAATATTCAACCAAAGAATAATAATAGCTACATGACTTACTATATTAGAAGAAAGAGTTAAACAAACCAAAAAGGATCGAGGCGACTCTATAGTAGTTAGGGGTCTATTTGGCAAGAAACAAATTAGATATAGATGACAATCAGACAATTTTACTTATAAAAAGACCAAACAGATCAGATACAGAAGACAAATATATACAAATAAAAAACATACCATTTAAACAGACCCAACCAACTAATTATAACCAAAATTAGAAGCTTTTATGGACTTAGATCTTTTCTATATGAGATTTCTAAGAGACCCTATAATATCGTGACCCTATTGGGAGAGCTTACAAAGAAGATTATAGAATATGATGCCGTATGAAGATGCAACAAGTTTTGAATTTAAGTGTGATTCATGGGGACTTAGTAGTAGAGCTTTTCTAATCCAAGAGAAGCAATTATTGCTTAGTTTGGTGAGAAGCTCAATGGAGCGGTGCTTAACTATTTAATCTATGAAAACGAACTTTAATCTTTCAATTAAGCTCTTACCATGTGGTAGCACCGGTTTGCATCTACAGGAGTATATTATCTATATTGATCATGAGTCTCCAATGTATCTAAAGAGATAGTAAAACTATCTTAAGTATTGCTTATGTTATTAAGTCTAAGAAGGGGAGTGTATCTGGAACCGTACCTCCAAGGGCTTTGAGCTAATAGTGAACTATTCATATTCATCATTTTTATATACAGTTTTCAATTATACTTCTAAAAATTTTGCCATCCGTAAAAGGTTATAATATTTAATTTCATATATTCTATTGCCATTTCTATGTGTATATTATAATATCTGTTATATATAAACATTATTAATATATAAATGTAAACTTTTGGTCACTTTTCAATTTATATACGAAGGTCTTGTCACAATAGTTTGTACAAAATTAACCTCTTTAATTCACGATGGCAATTACTTTTATAATGATTTAGCTTATACCTTTTTTGGTTTTTATCCAAATTCACTTAAAAAATTTAATATAATAATTCATTGTAATTGATGAGAATTGGCATTTAAATGAAAATTCTCCAATTACATTTAACACTTTTACATATGATTCCTTTTTAGTGTTTAAAATATTAGCAAGCTAATGTCAAAAATGGTGTCTCAACTTTCGTAAAAAGTTTAATCAGGTACCTGATATTTGATTTGAATTATTTGATATGAAACAAGTTTTTGTAAATATTTTTCCAATTAAAGTTTTTTTGAACAATTTAATACTGAAATAAGTTTTTATGTACATTTTTCTTACTTAAAGTAAATACAATTAGGTCGGAAAAGTGTACATGAAAATTTGCTTCTAGTACCATTTTTGGTATTATCCCAATATTGTCTTGTATTTTTTTCGTGCTTATTGAAAATTCTTCTACCTTTTGATTATATATATGTATGTATCTTATCATTGAATAAAAAGATTAAAAGAGAAAGATAAAGAAGTACGCAATTATTTTAAAAGTAAATATTAGCATACACTTTATATTAGAGTGTAACACATGTATACCAACTCTACAAATAAAAATTATCTAATAAAATGATATAATTTTTATAATCAAAATACCAACACAAAGTTATATCTAAGACATGAGATTTTGGTTTTAATATATAAATCACATGTGCGATTTACTATAAATAGAAACTAAAATTATTTTTAACATGTGATTTACTATAAAATTAAAAGTTTCACTATTTTGCCAAAAATCATCATGCAAGACATACAACATTCACGAAAAAATGTACAATCGCATCTTATATACACCATTTTGCATAGGTATTTTGGTAATTATTTTATGTAATTGATAGTTATGTAAATAACTTTCCAATGAATTGTTAAACTAAAAATTTTCTCCTCTATTTCTTATTTGTAGCAATCAATACTCTTTCGTGTGGTTTTTCTTTCTTCTTTTATAATGAAAGTGTTGTTAGTTTGAATCTAGTAGAGATTAGATATGAAGAATCTAGGTTTGAAATTTAATGGCAGTGGACCCGCTAAGCGGAAGCACACTTAGTGGCACAATGGATTTGGGCCCAACACGACCATTTTGATGCTCAAGTCAGTGATCATATTGAGAGGTAGGCAAATTATAGGTATAGAGAATGGTGTTTGCGACATTACCCATCCCATGAAGAGGAGAGAAGTACATAGTTGGTTGATCCTGGCAATTGGGTGCATTGTGGGATCATGAGATAGTGGCAAGTGGCATGCGGTTAGTGATAGTTGTGGATGTGAGGTATACCCATTAATCCACTTTCGAAGTCATATAGTTAGAGAACCACGTATTTTTAGGATCTACCAATATATTGCAATCTAGAGATTTAATATATATTTTAGGGTTTAAGGTTTATATAAAATAGAAATTAAAGATATGAATGATCAATTCTTTGATATGATACACCAAGAAAAGAATCGACTTAATTGTTTCTATCAATTGATATGACACATGATTAAAGACATAACAAAGAATAATCTTGAGGAAGAAAACTCATATTATTCAAAAGAGACAATTAATCACAATTAATGTTAAGGATAACAAAAGTAGATTGATCATGCTAAAAACCCTAATGATCATTATATACTCCCATAATTCGAGTAAAGCTAATAATGGAACATAAAAGTCAAAACAAATGTAAAAGGAAACTTAAAATAAGCAACTAAAGCTGGACAGGACAACATGTTGCTTCACATGGCCGTGCTTCAAGGAGTGTACTCCTCTTATCTCATAATCAGACTTTGAAACAGTCTACATCACGATCGTCGGATCCTAGTCACAATCGTAGGTGTGACCATGCATTAGGCCGAGTGGGCTCTGTTATCCTTTGTTTTCTCCTTTCTTTGGTATTGACGTGCTCATAGTTTCGCCCATGAGCATGCCTTTTGTTACAATGCAAGTGTGAGGTTAGAAAAATCCCACATGGAAAATATGAACTTATATAAAGGGTTATAAGAGGAAAAACCGATTAACCTAATACCATAAGGTATTAGATTATAGATGGTGTCAAGCCATTTGTGTACTTCTTCACAAAGCTCATTTAAAGAATTTCTCCCTTTAAAGGCTTCCTCTCTCCTAAAAATTGGTATCAAGCCAAATGTTTGGTTTTTTTTCTCCACAATAACAACAATGAAGTATGATATTCCATTATTGGATTTGGATACAAGCGGTTCTCACACAGATGGATTTGGATGATGTTCTATTAGGATTTGATAAAATGCCTACATCATGGTCACCGGAAGAAAAGCAACATAAGGATTGAAAAGCCTTTTCTCAAATTCATCTTCATTTCAAATTAGATATTATATGATGTGTTAAAGAAGAAGACAACTGTTGGGTTATGCTGAAATTGGAGTAATTGTGTATGGCAAAGAGTTTGACTAGTAAATTGCATTTGAAGCAGCGACTATATTCATACCGTTTGACTGAAGGCGAGTCTCTAAAAGATCACTTGACCATCTTTAAAGAAATTGTTTCTAATTGGAAAATTTATAGGTTAAGTATGATGAGGATGATTTAGCTTTAATTTTATTATGTTCGCTACCTCTTCTTATTTGAATTTTAGAGACACAATTTTATATAGTTGTGATTCTCTCACCATGGAGGAAGTTTATGGAGCTTTTGCTTCTTTTGAGAAGATGAAACGTTTAGTGGTTAGACTTGAGCCTCAGACAGTAGGGCTTGTCACTCATGGCAAGAGTCAAAAACACAATTCTTGTGGTAATTCAAGAGGAAGATCAAAATCATCAAATAGGGATAAGGTCTGCAAGTACTACAAGAAGAAAGAACATGTAAATCTAAATGTTACAAGTTACAGAACAAAAATAAGAGAGCTGCTGAAAATGAAAAAGGAAACAACTAGAAAAATAGCTGAAGCAGATTAGTTGAAGACCATAGTGGTAGAGAACTTCTTGTTACTTCTAATGATGATTCGGACCAGTTTGAGAGTGGATTCTAGATTTTAGTTGTACTTTTCATGTGATCCCAATCGGAACTAGTTTTCAATATATAAAATGTATCCAAAGGTGTTATCCTGTAGGTAATAATGCTTCTTGCATGGTTGCAGGTATTGGTACCATCAAAATCAAAATATTTGATGATATTATTAGGACTTTGGTGATGTGAGACATGTCCTGATTTGAAGAGAAATTTGATTTATTTGAGTACTCTTGATACAAAGGGTACAAATATACTAGTGAAAGTGGAGTTTTGAAGATCAATAAGGGATCACTTGTGGTGATGAAGGAATAGAAAAGGAATGCTAACATATATGTTTTGCAGTGTTTTGCGGTTGCAAATGATGTAGTCATCACTTCTTCTTCTTTGTCAGATGAAGATGCTACTAGACTTTACCATATGCGTCTAGGGCATATGAGTGAAGTCGGTATAGCTGAATTGAGTAGAAGAGGACTTCTTGATAGGAAAGACATCAGTAAATTGAATTTTTGTGAACACTGCAAAAGAGATACAGATTCACCATAGGTACTCACAATATAAAGGGTACTCTTGATTATATCCATTCTAATCTTAGGGGGGCATCTAGAGTGCCTTCAAATGGAGGTGTTGTTTACATGCTGACCATCATTGATGATTTCTTCTAAAGAGTTTATATATTTTTCTTGAAACAAAAGAATGATGTTCTAACCACATTTAAGTTACGGAAGACAATGATTGAGAAACAAACTGGGAAACAGGTAAAGCATCTTTGCACTAATAACGGTTTAGAGTTATGTTCTAATGATTTTAATGTTCTGTGTAAGTCAAAGGAAATTATGAGGTATCTAATAGTTCTTGGTACACCTTAACAAAATGGGGTAGCAAAACGGATTAATAGAAGTATTATAAAGAAAGTCAAATTTATGCTTTCTAATGCTTAATTACCGAAGTCATTTTAGGTTGAAGCAGCTTCTATAGCATGTTACTTGATTAATAAGTCTCCATCAACTGCAGTTGAGAAGAAGACTCCATAAGAGGTATGATCTGTACTCTTGTAAATTATTATGAGTTGAAAATTTTTTGCTGTCCTATATATGTTTAGTTTGACAATAGGAAACTTAAGCTTAGATCTCTTAAATGTATATTCCTTGGTTTTAAACTAGTGTTAAGGGATAAAGTTGTGGTATCCTGAATTGAAGAAAGTCATTATCAATAGAGATGTGATTTTTGATGAAATATGTTGCATGACTTGTCTTCTAATATTCCATCTGATAAAGCACAACAGGAATCAAATATGCAGGTGGAGTTTGAGATTAGTTTAGGTTCTACACCAAAGCTTAGTTCTCAGCCTGTTACTATACCACATAGCTATAGTATTCCATTGCTAAAGACAAACTAGAAAGAAGTTAGGCCTCCTGAGAGATATGTAGAAGCTATTTGGTAGCTTATGCTCTGAATGTTGCAGAAGACATAGATTCTAATATGGATTTATCTACTTACTCAAGACTGTTACTTGTGATGATTCTAGTAAGTAGATGATTACTATGCAGGAGGAGATGGAATCTATTTAAAAGAATTCTACATGGGATTTGGTGAAGCTTCCTAAAGGGAAAAAGATTGATCGGTGTAAATGGGTATTCAAAAAGAAAGAAGGAACACCAGGAGTTAAGAACCTAGATACAAAGTAAACTTGTTGCAAAGGACTACAATAAGATACTAGGTATTGATTTTACTGATGTTTTCCCCTATTGTAAAACATAGCTCGATTAGAGCATTGTTAGGTATTGTAGCTTTGCAAGATCTTGAGTTGGAATAGTTAGATGTGAAGACAACTTTATTATATGGAGAACTTAATGAAGATATCTACATGCAACAGCTAGAGGCTTTATAGCCTCAGAAAAGGAGGATCATGTTTGAATGTTAAGGAAATCGCTTTATGCTTCAAGTAATCACCCAAACAGTGGTATAAGAGGTTTGACTCATTTATAACTTCTCATGATTTCAGGAGAAGTAATTTTGATAGTGTTTCTATTTTAAGAAATGTGATGATGGGTCTTTTATATATCTATTCTTTATGTTGATGACATATTGATAGCAGCTAAGGATAGAGGAAGATTGAAAAGATTAAACTTCAATTAAGCAGAGATTTTGAGATAAAGACTTGGGAGTAGCAAAGAAGATACTTGAATGGAAATTATAAGGAATAGAAAAGTAGGTTTGTTGCAACTAAGTCAGAGTGGTATATTGAGAAAATCCTTTTGGGTTTAACATGAAGAATCCTAAGTCTGTTAGTACTTCTTTAGTGGCTCATTTCAGAATTTTGTCTACTTTGTCTCCACGGTCAAATAATGAGATTGACTATATGTCAAGAGTTCCATATTCTAATGCTATAGGATCTCTTATGTATGCTATGATGTGCACACGCCCTGATTTGTCATATACTGTAAGTATAAATGGCAAATCTTGGTAGGGAACACTGGAAAGCTTATCAATGAATTTGTAGATACCTAAGAGCAACTACTAATATTTGTCTACAATTTGATAGAACTAGAGATAATTTTTGGATTTGTTGATTCTGATTTTGCAAGAGATTTGGATAAGAGAAGATATCCCATAGGGTATGTTTTTACTCTTGGTAGTTGTACTATCAGTTGAAAGCCACATTTCAGGCTACAATTGCTCTATCCATTATTGAAGCTGAATATATGGCTATTATAGAAGCTTTTAAAGAAGCTATTTAGCTGAAAGGGTTATTGATGAACTCGATGATGATTGAAGGCTACTACAGTTTATTGTGATGGTCATAGTGCAATTTACCTCACCAAGGATAAAATGTATCATGAGAGGACAAAGCACATTGATGTCAGGTATCACTTTGTTCATGATATGATTGCTAATAGTGATATTGCGATGAGCAAGGTCAGTATTCAAGGTAATCGTGCTTATGTGATGATCGAGACACTTCCTATAGCCAAGTTTAAGCATGTCTAGGCTTGTTTAGTATTTGTTGCTAATTGATTCCCATTTGGGGTTTGTGGAAGAGGGGAAGAATGTTTTGTTGTTTGTGTTGAAGATTCGAATTTGTGTTGATTTTTGCTCCTAAATTCTGTTAAGATAGGGATTGTTGGATGTGTGACCCAATTTTAGTCAAAGTAGCCAGCTCTGGATCAAGGCTGCCATCTTTCAAGTCTACACGCTGGCCTTGGATTTCATTCATTTTGGAATTAATTTGCAAGAGCAAACTTTTGTGAAGGCGGCTCAAAGTCTCCGGCCTTCATGCTATATGCTGCAGGCGTACTCGTTAAAGCTGCAAGCCTTTGGCTAGTGTTGAAGCCCAAACACCTAATTTTTAGCTGCTGGCCTTAAGCCGATCTACACATACATATATACATGTTATGTGTTGTTTTTAAGGTCTGTATGATTCCAAATTGATTTAGATCTCTTGTATACACATTATTTGTACTCCATTCTTTAATACTAGTAAATTTATCTCTCCTCTACTTATGGTTTTTTCTGTAAGGGTTTCCACGTAAATCTTGTGTGTGCTTTTCTTTATCTTTTTTTTTTTCCATTATTTGTTAGATCTATTTATAACTAACAATTAATATCAAAGTTGATGGTTCGACTGGAAAACTCTCATGGTTGAATAGCTTTGTGGTGTGACTTTTTTGTGTAACCCTTTATGTATAGTAAGTAGGTGGGGAGCAAACTAATCACAAAGCGGGTTTAGTGAGTCGATATGATAAGCTCTTGTTAAGGGTGAGTATGGCAAGCCTATTATGAAGACTCACACTTGAAGGGAAGATTTGTTAGAGTGTAAGTGTGAAGTTGGTAAAAATCATATAGGAAATATGAGACTTATGTGAAAAGTTTATAAGAGGGAAGGCCCATTAACCTAATACCTTAAGGTTTTGGATTATAGATGATATTAAGCCCATTTGTATATTCCTTTACGAAGCTCATTTGAAGAATTTCTTTCCTTTAAAGGCTTCCTCCTCTCCTAACACCTTCAAGCATTAGCATGGGCACGAGCGTGCGTCAAGTTATACAAGCCTCTATAGCTTCATTTGCTTACTCAACTTCAATCACCACCTTGGGTTTGAGCGTGAACTCAATATTGACGAGCTTTCCTTCAAGTCTTGCCTTTTCTTTATGCTTAAACACACTAGATTATGCCCAATAATAAAGTGAAGCATATATCCTAGTAAATACTTCTTCTCACCTTCATATAATTCACCCATAATACTTCGTTGAGCAAAGTTCATCAATCCTTTAGTTTTAAAATGAGTTATTGGTCCAAATGAACCATGGTTCCTATTAGAAAGTGCTAAGTCCGTTCGAGGAGAATCTACCGAGAGACATTGGTAAGGTGAGAGATTGCTGAAAGGGCCAATCAAATGTTAAGTTGGAGCAGAGGGTATTCAAGTAGGTCTCCAAGCCATTGTTATCATTCATAGGTGCTAACTTAAAGTGGTCAGCCCAATTAGCTGATGGGTTGGATTCAATTTAGGAGGCTCTTATTCCATATTAGATCATCAATAGAAAGATATCACATTTAAATTGATATACACAAAATCAAATTACCTAATTAATAGGTTATGTTATTTTAGGCAAAAGCATCTTAATTTACTATGCATAAGTTCCTTAATGAATATAAATTTCTATTAACTTTGTAGGCAAATGAGGACTTTTGGATAGCTTGTTAACTGTGCCTAGCATATATAGAATGTATTTTTTTCATATGTATTCCCTAGAATTTTATTTCATTTTTTGAATTATTTGATTAATTATTTGTTATATCATAATTTTATTAATATACTACTTTATATATTTTTTGCACATGCATCACAATGTGCATATGCTAGTGTGACCTTATATTCCAAAACACACGATATATTATAGATCCCGAGTAATTATTTCAATTAAGATATTTTACTTAACATAAGTAATGTAAATGACATCTTGTATAATGAAATAAAATGTTGGTAATGATAGAATATGTTTATTAAAATAATTATTTGAGACATGCATCGATTTGTGGTCGTTCAAAAATATCAAACTGGATAATTGAATCCCAATAAAGTTAAGGGTTAATTACAAAAACATAATCTATTTTTTGATCAATTTGCAAACACATGACGTATGTCTTTTTAATAATTAGGTGACCCGAGTTTTATTCAAAAGCATCAATATTATTTAGTAATTTTAAAGTGACACGTTTCAATATTTTATTGGTTGAAAAAATTAATTTTACATTTTTTCAATTTTATAATTTTCAGAAAATAACTTTTAATATTTTGTTTATTATTATTTTTATTACATTAATTTTTTTAGACCAATAAGACTCTAATATATTCCTTATAATAAAATTAATAACAATGACACGTTTTTTAAATAAAAGTTGGGTCACGTAATTATAAAAAACGATAATACAGATGATGTGTTTGAAAATTACTCGAAACACGAATTATGTTTTTGTAATTAACCGTAAAAATTAATACATGTAGCATAATAACCTCTAAATTCAATTGGATAATAAAAATAATAATTAACTCAATAACCAATTCAAATTTTGGTTACAAATGCAAAATTTAATAAAATCCTTGGCCTTAGCTTACATATTTTCCCCTTATCCCATTCACTCCTCATGCATAAAAATACAAACTTTAGCATCCAATTGTAATTATTAAACAGATGAAAATTTATTGCTCCTTAAATTGTTGTCTATTCATGCCAATCAATATTTACCATCTGCCATAAAATCATAATTATTAATTGCTTTATTAAACCTGTTAAGATGGCTAATCACATATAGAACTAAGCCAAATTATATTCTTGCATTCGTGCATGATTGCATCTTATTCTCAATCATTGTTTATTCAAATATATATATTGTTTGTTCTTCTTTAGTTCATAGTAACTTGTGCACAGATCGTTAATTCACGTGTGCAAGAATTCATTTTTACCATGTCGATTGTCGGCAGATATTTTCCAATGGGTAATTTCGTATGCTGCTTTTAGGTAGTTTGTCTTATCGTACTCAATCCCACATGATGGGCTTTTATGTACTTGTGTTTCCTCTGACATCAGGCCCCGCTTCTCCCTAGCTCTATCTTTTTCTGCAGGCCAAGTTGCATATTTCTTTGTCGATCTATATTTTAAATTTCTATGGCTTATTTGCAAAATACATCAATAGGCACACACACAATATATATATATATATATTTGTATAAATGGAAAAATACGGTTGAATTTATCTATATGAAAAGTATTAGTTTTAAGAACTTAATTGATCAGCAACAGTTATGAAAACTTATATGATTCACTTCAAATATAGATAGCATAAATAAAATTTGAGAAGAATCAAATGCATCCTTATTTGATTATTATATAGCTACTTCTCTATTAATCAATTTTCATAAAATGTCTAGTGAGAAGAATAAGACTGTTATAAAACTATTTCATTGACTAAGAAAGTAGCATGTGAACTATCAATATCGTCAACGAAAGTTAATCCATTCAATTTAATCTAGTCTAACCTAATCTAACTACAAGAGCGATTCAGTTCAATGACAATTTAATCCTAATTCGATTAGGTTCCACCTAGATTATTGACTTTCTAACATGTTTGGATCAAACCCGAGACCTAGTCTAATAACATTTACAGACCACATTCATTATTTTTTATTATAATTTTTCTTTTTACCATCTCTTCTAATTTATTTTGACAGAACATGATTTGTATTTTATTTAGAATCACATGGCAGTTTCTTAGTGGGTGGTAAGATGACTAAATTAAATTAATTAATAAAGTAACATCTTATATGTTAACTTAAATAAATCAATTAAAAATAAAATAGCAGGAAGTAAAAAAAGAAGTTACAGAATTATTAAAAAAAAATGACAAAAGAAGACGAAGAAGAAAAGCCCTGTCGTGTCACCTCTAGTCCTAAAAGTGGCCAGCTACAGCCATGAACAATGATGAGGATTCTATTTTTATAAATCGGCAATTTTTTTTCCCTCATTTGTTAGCTGCTCTATAATTTTTTAATTTATTTAAATAACCAACATTATTACATTAATTTGATTATTTAACCACCAAGAAGCTACCACGTGTCTCTAAATGAAATTGGCAAAAAATTATATAAGACATGCCAGTTGGTTTTTTAAGTCAAAATTACAACTTACTTATTTGCAAATATTTACATTAATTTAATTATTCCCCTTCTCATTTCATTCGTTAAACAAATAATATAGCAGCTCCAAGACGAGAAAAGACATAAAACATGAATGATACATAAACTTGTATAAGATACTGATGATTATTTTTTATTACTATTATACATATTAAAAATTTATTAATATTTATACATCATAGGTTAGCGTCTACGACCGACACTCCAACATGTAATGACCGTGCTCCTGTCGACTCTCACCACTGTCAACTCAGAAATTACATACACCTATGGCGAAAAGATCAGTCGGCCATAAAACAGGGGATGTCACGCACCTCCAGACATCCCTCCATATATGCAGCCAGCAAAGCATAGATGATGTTGGCGGTTGATCTGCCTACTAACTTGGCAGTTGGCACACTAAGGTATTTTAAAAAAAAAAAAAAAAAAGGTACGGATATGTTGTTTTGTTAATTGTCCATGTAGTTGTAATAGGGGTCGCAAAAAAAAAAAACCGATCGAACCAAGAAATCGAACAGAAATCGAAAAACTAATTCGAAATATATGATTGACCAGTTTATCGGTTTCGGTTTAGGTTCATGATTTTAATTTTGTTCGGTTTTTAGTTTCGGTTTCGGTTTGTAACCATGAAAAACTGACAGTTAACGGTTAACCGATATCTATAAATATATAATATTATATATAATTAATTTTTTTTAAATACAAAAGGCTAAGGTGTTAAATGTTAAAACCCAAATGCAATCACTATTAATTTTCATCGTATTCTTTTTCTTTTTGGTAAATCACTTTCCAATTCCAGTTTCCACCTTCGTCTTCCATCTTCCGTCTTCCGTCTTCCATCTTCATCTAGTCATCGACTCATTGTCTTCACTAGTTGTCGTTGTCTTTGCCGATCGTCGTCATCTTCGTTGGTCATCATTGTGTTTGTATTGTTCTCCTTTTGTAGCTATCATGCCTTTGAAAGGGTGAAGCTCTAAAAGATATAAGGCTAAGGTGTTTCGCTGCGCTCTCTAACCACTTTCATTTCTTTTTTATTAGTGTAACTATTTTGTATGAGTTCATACACATTTATTTTGGGATTTTACAATTAAAAAGAGAATTTTGCTTGAAAATAGGATATATTTCATAATAGAACAAGTTTTAATAGCATGTAACTTTGGTTTAATTTTTTATTAACCAACTAGAAATATGGTTAATTGCAACTTTTAGTTAATCATTATGCTAAATGGTTAAAAACAAAAAATATTAACCTAATAAAATAGTTAACCGTTAAGACAGTTAACCGCTAATAATGACTAGTTTAGGTTTGGCATTTTAAAAAACCGATTCTAAAGGTTAGGTTTAAAAATTGGGGTCATGGACTGATTAACCAGTCTGTGCCCATCCTTAAGTTGTACAACCTTATATTAAAGAAAAAATAATATTCATTATTGGCATGTAAGAAGCTATAAAATTTTAACATTTTAAGAATAAAATTGATAGTTTTTGAAACAATTACCAACACGATTTAATTATGTTATATAAATCGAAATTTTATTATATTTACACACCACATTATATAATATATAACTCGTAATTCTCGATGAATCTTTTTTTGTTGAAATATATGTATCTTTGTGTATCAATCTTTGTACATTAGAACACGCTTTGTAAGCTCTAATTGATTTCTGTATTTTAAGCTCATATGATGGGTATGTGAGTAGCATGTATACATCAGTATATAAATACTCTTGTAACAAAATGGTTAGTTAGATTAGACGAAAAAAAATTTCTTTTATTCCATTTAATTTCTCGCAACTAGAAACTCTTCGACGATCTTTATTCTTCTATTGACCACAATTTCTTCGCTTAATATTAGTAAGTAGAAGTTGGATTTTACTCAATCTATATACTTACACTGTGTTTGGCAACCTTTTGGAAAACAGAAAACACCAGAAAATGATGGAAAAAAAAACAAGCAGATGTGTTTCCTCCGTTTTCTGCTCAAATTTAAGAAGAAAGTTTTGTAAGACAAGAATAGAAATATTTCCGTTGTTTTCTACCACTTTTCACCATTTTCTGCTACTTTTCACTACTTTCTTCTCTTACCAAACACTCACTTTCCGTTAATTTCAATAGCTTGTTGCTGTTTCCGTAGCTTACTGTCACTTTTCACTAGTGCCAAACACAATGTTAGATTTCTTTCATGGTATTAGAGCAGGGAATTGTGTGATTCTTTGTCAACTTTTTGCTTATGCATTTTCTAGGGATCGTTTAGGTTTTCTTTTTTTGAAATCACATAGTAAAGTCAAATAATTCCTTTACCCCTTTGAGTAATTCTCTTATGTTGTTGGTTTGACATACATTAATCTATTATACTTTTCTTATTTAGATAATCTTGATACTTTGATCACAAATATAGTTCTTAATAAATCTAATTTTCTGACATGGAGTAGATTGATTCGATTAGCACTTAGTGTATACGTGGAATTGAATTGGTGGATTCACTGTGATTATATGATTCAATGTTGACCATTAAATTCTATAAATAAGGATTTATCTAAGGTTTTCATGTATTCTCGATAAGCAAAGAGAATTATGGCAAGATATATATAATTGGTTTGATCAAAATAACAAACCTTTGTCCCATTAACTATAATATGAGTTATCTTTAGATAAACAAGTAATTTTGAATGCGACAACCTACTTCAATAGATTAAAGAAGTTGTGGGATGAAATATTAAACTTGTTTGAGATACCTAAATATGTTTGTGGAGCATACAAAAGTTGTTCATGTGATTTATAGAATGAGCTACTGGAAATAGACAACATAATCAAATTAGTGCATTTTCTTATGGGATTGAATGAGCCTTTAGACAATGTGTGGAGTCACGTTTTGTCCAATGTTCCATTACCTTACATGAGTAGAGCATATTACTTTGTGAGTCATTTAAAAAAAAAAAAAACAAAACAAAAACACATGCCAAAATGTTGATAGGTGAAAAAAAAGAGGAACATGTTGCTTTTCATGTGTGAAATCAACAAAGAATGAGTAGCACAAAAATGAAGGAAAAGAAAGGGAAACAAGGTTTAAAGTTGCTTTGTACAATTGTACGAAGAAGGTCATC
Source organism: Combretum micranthum (assembly GCA_024138025.1). Lineage (NCBI taxonomy): Eukaryota > Viridiplantae > Streptophyta > Magnoliopsida > Myrtales > Combretaceae > Combretum > Combretum micranthum. The sequence continues at coordinate 29,471 of JAMXBD010000245.1, read as the reverse complement.
ATGATAGACCATTGATTTCAATAAGTGGAATTTCCTATTAGTTACAAAGGTCCCATGGAGAAAAGAAATGTATGTATGACTACTATTAGCTAATTTGATGCTAGATTTGATACATCTTTTGATAAAGGATCAAAAGGATACACTATAAATCATACTATTGCTAATGAAGGTGTACTCATTGATAGAATATGTCAATAGGTTTTGAAGGCATTATGAGATAAACTAAATCAAGAAGAGCAGCAAAATCATGTGATTGTTAATTTTGCAAGCAATTACAATACTTTAGCTTCAAGTGATATTGATTTAAATAATTATATCATTAACATAGGCAAGTCTAATCACATAAGTCATTTTGAAAGCCATTTTGTTGAAAAACATACACTACATACACTTAGTGATCTGATCAAGATAAAGTTACTAGATATCATACAAAGTTTGCACATTTTTTAGTAACATTCCCTTAATATCCACCATCACACACTCGTAAATGTTCTTTTAGTTCTTGAGTTTCAATTTAATTTATTGTCTAAACTACTTCATTAAACCAACTTGCAAGCTTTATTTTCTTAGAACTTGCTAATTACAGGAACAAAATATAAATTTCATGTTGCAAAATTTGATATATTGAATGAAATTTATGTGATAAAGCCAAATGAACTTGTACTAGCAAGTGCTCTTTGGTCTTCTACTTCTAAGTCTAGTTTTAATGACTTTAGTAGTTTTACTCACAATGTTTTGGAATAAAGTCAAATTTGGTATCTAAATTTTGAACAAAGACTCAATTTGGTACCTAAACTTTAAAATGATCAATTTAATATCTAATTAAAGTTTTTGTAGCTATTTTTACTGTCTCGATAACACTGTTTGCTATGCTTCTTGAAGTGGAATAAACAGCCTATCAGTGATGAATGATACTAGAAGCATTAATACAAATTTGATTATATGTTACCTCTTTTGTGTCTACAAACAAAACAAATGGTATTGAGGATATAATAAAAATAGCTAGAAAATTTTGGTTAAATATTAAATTAACCACTTTAAACTTTAGATACTAAATTAAATTTTTGTGAAGAGTTTAGATACCAAATTTGACATTTGTCATAATGTTTTAGTAAACAATCATTTGTCTTTACATTTGATACATGATCGTCCGGACATAAATCTTAGTCTAAATTGCACCATATACTAGATAATTAACAATATTGTTGGTCAGATTTTCATTGTAATTCTTATATGCTTGCTAAGCTCATTGTTCGCCTTTTAAATCTAGTACATCTACATGTGAAAATCCTTTTGATTTATTATATATGGGTATATAAGCTCCTTATAACACACCATCTCTCTCTAAAGCAAAGTTTTCTTTTCACAATTGTAGATGATTTAATATGATGTACTTGGACTTATTTGATGACACATAGATATCAAACACTTCCATTACTTAAAAAATTCTTAGCTTTTGTTAAGAATCATTTCTTTAGTACACCAAAATTCATTATATCCAATAATGGCAAGAAATTATTATCACATGAGTGCTAGGAATTGTTTAAGAAATTTCGTATGATTCATCAAAAGAGTGTCTTTTACAATCAGAACATAATAGTAGAAAGAAAATAAAACATTTGATTCACACTATAAGGTCACTTAGAGTACATGCTTGTTTGCCTAAAAAATTTTCGAGAGAGTGCCTTTTAGCAATTACTAGTCTTTTTAATAAAATATTATCTCAAACATTACAGTGGAAAAATCCTTATGAATTATTCTCTCATAAACCACCTCCATTGAATCATGTAAGGGTCATAGCTTGTCTTTGTTATGTATCTACAAGTGCTCATAAATGAGGTAAATTTAATAATAGAGGTAGATGATGTGTATTTATAGGCTATATGTTTGGACAAAAAGGACACAAGCCGTATGATCTTGAGTCACATGAAGTTTCTATTAGTCACGATGTTATATTCTATGAAAATCAATTTCCTTCCAAGTTTGCATCATTTGATTTTATCACATCTGGTGACTATGCTACTTTGTATCATTCTTTTCAAGATCTAATCATGAGTTTTCTATTTAATTCCTTATACACATGATTGTCTTCCTAGTGTCTTACCTTCCAATGGAACTACCACAAATTCTTATAATGTACAGGTCAAAACACTTCTCACATACTCTATTCATCCACTTCAAAAATTCAATAGAATAAAGAAAAACACCTACATGGTTATTCGATTTTTTTCATTTAGTTAATTCAAATATATTAGTCGGTGCAAATTGTTCCTTTGTTAGCTTATCATCTACATGTCCTTTATTTAATCTATGTTTTTTTAGCAATATTCAAAGGAGTCTATTGTTTCACTTTCTAATGTGTTTGTAATAATTAAAGAACCTCAAACATATTATGAAGCTAAAATTGATCCTAGGTAGTTTGATGTTATATATGAGCTTTGGAGTATAATAATGCTTGGGAGCTTACAAGTTTTCCACCAATGAAGAAAGTTATAAGGTGTAAATGTGCGTAAATGCTAAACATAAACCAAATGGATAAATAGAAAGATTTAAAACTTATTTGGTAGCGGAGGTTATAATCAGGTTGAAGGAGTTGATTATATGCACTCATTCTCACTTATGGCGAAACTAACAACTGTTGAAGTTGTTTTAGTAGTATTAGCCATGCATAATTGGCATGTACATCGAATTAATGTCGATAACATTTTCCTTCATGGATACATGGATGAAGAAGTTTACAAGAAACCACTTGAAGGTTATATGACAAAAGAACCAAGACAAGTTTGTAGATTGTAAGGTCTTTATACGAGTTAAAGCAAGTGTCAAGGCAATGGAACAAGGAATTTTCATAAGTTCGTGGTCATTAGGTTATTTAATCCAATCATGGGAATTCTCTATTTGTTGAGTAAATTCATTTGGTTTTATGGTTGTTCTTGTCTGCATCGAAGACAATCTTATAGTATGGAATAATTTGGATAATATAGCTATTGTAGGGGCATCACTTGATGGTGCATTCACTACAAAGGTTTGAGCAATGTTCGATACTTTTTGGGAATTGTGATCCTTTGTACATCTAAAGTTTTTTATTGTGTTAATGCGATTTTTCTTTGAATATTTTAGAAGATTTTTGTTTAACTAGTTCTAAAATAGTTAAGTCACCATTTCCTTCTAACCTTCGGCTTAATTATACTTTAGTTAATTTATTGGTAGATTCATCTACTTATCATTGAATTACATGAGAATTGTTATATCTCACAATTACAAAACTAGATTTGCCTTTCCCTATCTAACAACTTAGTCAATTTGCTGCATCATCATGAATACCACATTTGCAAGCTACTCTACGTGTCCTTTAATATATTTAAAAGGATCTATCAATCGTAGGCTATTCTTTTTTTCATCGAGAGATCTTTCTTTGAAGGGTAATGTTGATACTGATTGAAGCTCTTATTGCCTTAATGGAAAGCCTCTCATAGGTCATAGCATTTTGATTAAACTCTTTAGTATCTTGGAAACCTAAGAAAAAACTAATTGTTGCAACATCCTCAACTGAAGCAAAGTATAGGTTGATTGCAACAGCTACAAAATAATTTTTGTTGGTATCTTTTCTTATTTGAGATCTTGGTGTTACAATTGAACCTACGATCATTCTCTTGTTTAATAGCTAATCTGTCAAACCAATAGCAAAAAACCCATGCTTTCATGCACCTACCAAACACATAAGTTTATATGTTGATTTCATGTGAGCCCATATAGCATCAAGTTTTCTTCAACTTATTTATGTTGCTTCTTCTTTGCAATTGGCAAATTTTCTAGTCAAGGTTGTCATTGATACGCAATTACATGTTGCATTTTACAAGTTGAGACTTACCCTATATCTTATTTGAGGGGGAAGGGGTATTGAAATATATGGATATTAGCATATCAGACTTTATATATGAAAATAGGCCATGTACATTTGAACTGATATTTGCATTTTAAGCTCACATGACCAGATATAAATACTCTTGTAATGGAATGGTTAGTAAGATTAGACGATATAAAATTTATTTAATTTGAATTTCTCTCCATTGAAAACTCTTCAACGATCTTAGTTCTTTATTTAATCGCAATCACTTTGTTCAACATCATTAAGTAGAAATTAAATTCTATTTCAATTTGAATACTTAAAAAAAATTCATTTCTCAAATTTTTAACCAAGCCTTCAAAAACTACAAATTTTTACGTTTTTAATTTTATCATGTATATGAAAATTACAAAAGTTTTTGCAAAGAAGGCTATTTTAATGTGCTTCTCCACAAAGATAGGATTGTTAGGGGTCATGAAATGAATGCAAGCAATTAACCATACAATATGGAAAATTAGAAAAGCAGGATAATTTCCCTTGTTTAAATCAACAGTGTTTGTCTCTAGTTAAGTATGCACTGGTTGAAAAAAAAAAAAGTAAAGTAGATCAACCCTTGAGTTGTTTCTCTATAAAGATACGATTAAGATTGAACTAACATATCTAGGTAGTCCAAGATACAATGTGCAAAGTATGTAATCACACTTATGTTTGACATGCAGATATATATTAATGTTAATTGAGTAAGAGATCCTACACTCAGATTAAATGCGTAAATATTTTGGAGTGCACAAATTGTCTAAAGTTTCCCATTATGTCTTAATTATATTACATTTTTACTTTAAAATAAACAAGAAGTCCCTATAAAAGATTGGGTTGTGTCTAGAAGACCTATAAGGATATTTATTCTAAGCAAGGATATTATAATACAATTTTTAAACTTTTAAGCTAGAAATTGAATAGATAAACATGAGAGTTAATCAAACTTTATGAATAAAAGATCTACTTCAAATGGTTAAGCATGTATCATGCAAATTCTGTGCTTTATACATAATCTCAAAGTAATTATGAGTAGATGACACTAAATGGAATGACTTGGAAAAAATGATGAGAAAAAGGAACAAACACTCTTAATATACCAAGTGCATAAATAACAAAAAAGGAAATTTGAGGGAGTCTTATGCGTCAACCTTTTAAGTCTTGAGCAAGCCTGATATTTGCCTAATTTGTTTGTTCGGTTTTAAGAGTAGAAATTACTTTATAGAATTATCATTCTTTAATCCCTATAAAAGTGACAAATGGAGAGGAGAGATTAAGTACTTATAGCAATTTGGAGTGAATAATCATTAGATCATTTTAGTAACTGACAAACGAGATGGAATAAGCTTATTTCATGGTTATCCTAAAATGAGTTTATTATGGGCAAAGACGAATAGTCTTCCTTCGACATGCACGAACTACTTAGGTAGATTAGCCTAATGACTCCTATTCTGAACTCACTAAGTTATGAGTGGAGCTCAACGCTCTTTGTTACTTGACCCAAGAATTAAGCTCAAAATATTAGATGATGACTTTTAGCCCTTTACAAGGTTATTCTCATGATACTAAGAAACCTTGGTACTTTACTTCGTTGTTATCAGACTTGATTCTTTTGTAGGTTACAAGTAATATAGTATATGACTAGGAATAAACATGTACAAAGATGTTTATAACTGAATTAAGATAAGGTTTATTGCTTTCTTAAATTTGAGTGTTGGGTATTTCTTGTTCTTAATTAAAATCATAGTGATGCATGAGCCCATAACTGCTAGAAATAGTTTGCTATTCACTTTAGACTTTTCTATCACTTGTAGCCAAGTAAACATGAGTTTTTCAAGTATGCATCAAATGCTCAACTAGGATAAATCTTTATCTGACAAAGAGTATATCAATCAATTGTCATTTGAAAATGCTGCAATCTATCATAGCTCCTTTCAATAGGGGTGGGCACAGATCGATTTGGTTCGGTTTTTCCTAAAACCAAACTAAACCATAATTTACGGTTTAGTTTTTTTCCATCCCAAACCAAACAAACCATTAAGTAACGATTTGGTTCGGATTATAAATTTTTTAAACCATTAAATAACGGTTTGGTTTGGTTTGTATTACGATTTAAATCAAAATTCTAACTAAAAATTTTCCTTGTTCTAGTTTTTTTACATTTATGTAGATACTTAAATATTTACATCATTTTAAAAAAATTGATATTATAAACCATGATAAAATACTTTATAAATTCATCATACTTTTAATCTATAGTTCTCTATAAAATCAATTATCCACTAATAAAATACATTCACTAACCAATACATAGTAAGTCATAATTTATGATGTTTAATAGAACTATCATGTCAATTATTTACCAATAATTTAGCTAAACTAAAAAATCATCTATTAACAAAATTCATCAATGAATAAAATGATAAGCTAACAAAATATATTAAAAAATTAATACATAATAAAACTTTATAACTGAATAAATAAATTTTATACTTTACAAAGTTAAAAGCTATAAAAAAAAGTTCATAATCAACAAAAAATTACATGTCATGAGTTTAAAAAAAATTAAAAAAGAAGAAGTTGATTTTAATTAATATTTACCAAATAATAAATATCAAATAAAATTATATAGACATATAGTAAAATATTATTATATTTTTCTAAAACGGTTTGGTTCTGTTTTATGGATTGGTTTGGTTTACCTTCCAAACCAAACCATAAATTTATGGATTCGTTCGGATTGGAAAATTTTCAAACCAAACCATTAAAAAACCATTTTCGGTTTGGATTGGTTTGGTTCGGTTGGTTTTTTTGCCCGTCCTACCTTTTAATGCAAGAGCAGTTGAAAAGTACTTCATGATGTCCCTAAACAACTAATTGTTCAATAAGATTACATTTGTTTTTAATTAATAATCAAGAGGGAATTACATATCACAGCATGTGAAATGACTAGAAAAAAATAAATAAATAAAGAGAGAGGAAAAAAATAACAATAAAGCAACTATTACAATAGTTTGTAATTATGATTTTTTTTAACTCATATGTGTGCAATTAAAAGGCCTATATGTAGTGTCAACATCTCTTTGTAAATAATGATGGATATTTTAATAATTATAGCTCATAAAAAAAACACAAAATAAACCTATGTCCTCCTCGTCAAGTTGCGAGATAAGAGCAAATGAAAATGTGCTCATCAATATCAATTATAAATGGTTAACCCACTTATCTCTTATAGATTAGGAGTTTTAAAAGAAATACCTGCTAGGGACCGATAAGAATTTAGAGATTAACAAATATTTTTAAAGCAGAATTTGGATGTACATGGAATTGTGGTGGGAGTTTGGGCGATACATAAGAGGCGATCCTGTCACTTTGTTCATAGGTCTGAGGTAATGGTTTCTTCTATTTTTATTTATAAAATTATTATTTTTTTGTTATGAAATCCTTAGTATATTGGTTATGATAAGTGGATGGTAAGAGATAGAAATTAGAGAAAGATCTAGCTTTTATTTTAGAAAGTTAAATAAAAGGAGTTTTGATTATGTTTTGTGGTTAAATTGACTATGAAATTCTAAGGTTATGAAATTTTGATGAAGGAAGGACTAAGTTGATCTTTTAATTTATAGATCTTAGGTCATGGATAATGTGTGATTAAATTAAAGAAGTAGCTAATTGAAATTTTATTTGAGATTACAAAGTGTTATAGAAGATTGTTGATAGCTACAATGATTTTCTTATGTGGTGTATTAAAGTATTACTAGATAATAATTGAGGAATTCAAGTAACTTTATGAATTGGACAAATTCATTCATGAATTTTATTTGAAAAATAAAATTAGTCATGAAAATGCCAATTGTACTTCATATTGAAACTTTATCATGCTTTGGTACTGTGATTCAAGCTTATAAATTACTGGTCATAAGTAATTGATAAGATAAAAGAAATTTCCATGAATTGTTCTCATAATGGAAAGGTGTTTTAAAGAAAGGCATTTTGATTCCTCTTGATATGGAAAAGTATGGTAGGAAAAGAAATAATAAAACACACACACACGCACGCACACGCACACACACACACATATATATATATATATATATATTGTGGATAAAGGAAAGTTAAGATTAGGAAAAAAAAGTTAATTGGTGATGAAAGAGCTAGCTATTTAATAATAATAATGCTTACTCATATTGAATATTAAATCTATTTTAAATACATATCAATTAGATTTAATTTTCAAAACCCATCTAAATATATTAATGCTCACTATTCAAAATTACTTTAACATGGTATATTTATTAATTACAATAAAATAGCTTAAACTAAAAACTGTTCATAATAATAATGGTAATAGGGTATCAGCTAAATTATAATTGTAATTAATTCCAAAATTAGCTTATATTACTTATAACACCTTAAATGACATAGCCACCAAAAATATTAATAATAATCTTAAACAAATATATGAGTAATAGTAACACATGTGTATGTATATAAGTAAATAAAATAGTGAATAAGCAATAATAATAGAATAAATATATACTTATATATGGACATATATAATAAAATTAATGCTAACAACTAAATAATGTACATAGTATATGGGTAAATCATACTAAAAGGTATCAATGTTTGGGGGTAAGTTCATTTAAAGTATCAATTTAAGGTATTAACATTTCAAGTGGTTTAAAAAAGGTATCAACATTTTGTAAAATGGTCAAATAAGGTATCAACATTTTGTAAAGTTCATTTAAGGTATCAACGTTTCGATTAATTTTCAATTAAGTTTTTAAAGTTTTCATTAATGGTCAATTGTCAATAACTTATTTGACTCACTTTATAAAATATTGATACCTCTTTTTAACCACTTGAAACGTTAATACCTTAAATAAATTTGTTCCTAAATGTTGATTCATCTTTTAAACTAGTTGAAACGTTGATACTTTAAATGAATTTACTTCCAAACGTTGATACATTTCATTATAATTTACCCTACACGTATAAGTAATAATTGAAAGAAGTAAGTAATCATAACAACAATATATAATTATATACATAGGTAAAGACATTAAATAGTTTTTAATAGCTGAATAGTAATAGATGTATAATTAAATCAGTCATGGGGATTAGCTAATAACTTGTATTATAATATAATTAATTATTTATTAATAATAATACCATATTTTGAATTTAGAGCTAGCAACCTTACACCTCAATGCTAAACAAGAGATAATAATTAGTGACTATAGTTTTAGGTTAGAATCTTAAAATCACTAAGTACGAGTTGTGACATATGTGTTGTGTGGTGTATCAGGTTGTGATGTTGATGTTTATGTCGATTCAACAGTTTTGGAAATTTGGGATACAAGTTCGTAGTGATATACTTGTTACGTACTAGGGTTAGAACATAATAACCTAATTAATTATTAAACTCAACTAAAAATGCCTGCTGCTTGTGCTTGGTCATCTTGAGCTAGAGAGCGATACCCCTGAAAGGGTTTTTAGACCTTGACATGGTAGTTAAGCGCTTAGGCCACCTTATTGTGGTTCGACGGGTAGTTGATAAGGGAAATGACATTTGGCATAACGGTCACTCAAATAAAGAAAAATTAAATTGATCAGAGTCTGGGAATTATGGATCGTAGCAGACTATATGATATAGATGGAGTTACATGGTGGCGTCTGAATAATGGCTATGAACCATAAATAAGGCTACTTTTGATTTTCTTTCTATAAAAGAGGTTGGTTGTTCTTGTTAATCCCAATACTACGCGATAGTATTAGAATCTAGGTCCCCTGTCATGTTGCCTGGAGTCATGAGTACTCCCATATTGCTTATTGCACTTAAATTTAATATTTAAATTAATGTTTGTTGCATTATTATCTGAATGCATGTGCATATCATGTGTGGTTGCGTTACTATGTACTAGGCTTTGACTCATCCTTTTGGGAAATTTTGTTTTTCAAGTACATATGTCTTTAAAGTTTATTTTCAAGGCATCCAGACTTAGGATCAGATTCGTCACTTGAAATGAGACTAATTATAAAATATTATGTTTTTGTTAAATTTCATAATCTTACTGTAGGTATGAATTATTTAAAGTTATGGAGATGGAAAATATTGAGACTTAATATTTCAAATAATTGTGGTTTTCTATTGCATATGGATTTTAGTGTTCTGAGCCATTGCATACTCATAATTCAGTAAACTATAGCGGATTGTTCACATTCTTCAATTTGGGGTGTTGACAGCATGAGCATTTAAGATCACTTCACGTAAATGATGAAACCAATTGGTCATTCAAATTGAGAATGAATCTTTTGAATGATTCAAGTAAAGGATGCAAGTTATATAAAATGAAATGCAAATATAGAATAATATGATTATTGCTTAAGTGTAACTCTATTAAATCTTGGTTACATCCTTTAGTAAGCAATTTTCACCCTCTATATAAACATGACATCATTCTTTATATGTATCACTTTAGTCAAACTTATCTTTTATTTGCAATTTTTAATAATGTCTATCCTCTATCTAAAACCAAAAAGAAAAATTTATATTCCATTCGAACTTAATCCAATTATTTGTTCTTCACTTTAGTATGTAATTTTTCAATGGCTAAGCTAATAGGTGATTAACGAGCATTTTCAATCACTTGATCAAAAAGTTTTTATTTAGTATTATTTTGGTATTCAATAATAAGCCAATAGTTGTACTCGATCACAATTTGAGTGGCATGAAGGATGAATCATTCTTGAAAAAGAAGTCACTTGATTCCCTCCTATTTCATAATTCCTATGTGATGATCCCATCATAAGCTATTAAAACTAATCCTAGTTTTTTGCTCTTTTCTCGATGTGCCATTCGCCTTGTTCTCACCACCTTCTAACCTTAATGGTAGGTATATGACTCCAACTACTGTTGATTTGATATTTGGTACTTTGTCCTTAAAAACCAATGCCCATAATTCATGTAACCTTATTCATCTATCTTTGGATCCTTTTTTGTAACTAAGCATATAAACCCTTAAAGGTATGTTTGTTTCATCTTTTTTCTGGCCAGCTTGGCATCTTTTTTTTTTCGTTTTCAACACATATTTGTTAAGAAATAAATACAAATGAAAAATAGATATTTTTTATTCATAAATAGGTTGGATACATATAAGATATAGATATTGATCAGATACAAATAAGATACAAATAAAAATAAGACAATCCAAACAAACCCTAAATATTAAAATTAATAAAATGCATAAAAACGTAGCAAAATTGTTGTGAGGGGTGCAAATGCAACTTCTTTTTTCAACTTCCTAATTCCAAGTGCTTAATCTCAAAGATTAGGAAAGTAAACACATTTAAAGCGAACATTAGGAGGTATATTTGCTTTGTAGTCCCCTTTTTAAGTAAGATTATATAGAATCATATTCAGTCCTAGGCTTCATTTCTTTTTAAAACGTATAGAAAATACTTTTCTAAGAAGACCTTTTTCACGAAGATAACTTGCTTTCATGTGTTTTGTTGGTCCAACCAATTGGAAGAAAAGCATTTTTCGAGTTTTAGCTCCACATTATGAGCTAAATAATATGTCATATCTTTATTTGCACAAGATTTTTCAATAGGAGCGAACCATAAGCAAGACACTGCGTATGAAGCAAATGCGAGACAAGCTTTTGGAAGAGATTAAATGGCCAGCTTTTAACGATGCTAAATTCCGTTTAAGAGTGCTAATTTATCAGCTTCTTAAGGACCTAAAGATATAGAAACTTGATAAGTAAACTTCAATAGGTTTGCCAACTATAGTGCTTGACCACCCAAACGCAAGGAATTTTAGTCAAGGGTTCAGGTACTTGGCTTTCACGTTTCTCAACTCTAAACTGGCTAACTTTAAGAAACCTTTTAGTTATATAGAGCATAACTTTAATGCAACCTGTTTAGATTATTAGATTTTTATCTGTATCAGATTTGTATCGGATGAGTATTAGTTCGATTTGTTTAATTTATGAGTAAAACTATCGATTTTTATCAATATCATATATGTATCGGTTCATATTGCACCAACATATACAATAAGCATAATCTATGGCCATATACAAGGTGAACTAGATCATTTAATGACACCTAATTCGATGTCCAAGGATATCGGCATATTTGGGGTTTCGATTATGAGTCTCAAAATAAAGCAACATGAGAAACCAGTGTAAGACTGTAAATCTTTGGCTAGTTTTGTAAGGAGAGTTTCATGATGACGGGTGGTGAAGATTGTTACAAATAATGTTATATCATGTTTGTCACGCAGGAATGGACCTGGAGTGGAACGCAATTCCAGGTTTCATTCCCTTACCCATGTTTGGATGCAATTTTAGAAGCGAGAATTGCAATTTTTTGGAATCGACGATTCCGGCTTTGGAAGGGAATTCAAAAGCGGAATCGCGATTCCATTCCAGTTTTATTAATTGCATTTAATATAATTACTCTTTTATTCTATTGTATATTCATAACTTGTATTTATTAGTAGGAACATTTTCGACAAAGACATCCTATAGCCATTCCATTCCATGTACAGTTCCAAACATAAGAATGGATTTGTCATTTCGGAACCCATTTCATTCCAATCCATTTTATTCCATTTAATTCCAAACTATTCCAATGTACCAAGCATGACATTATAGGCTTTCCTATTATTAGGCCCATTTTCTTTTAACTTTCAATTTTAGCACCTCCATGGCTATATAATGGATTTAAAAGAAAAATTGTAAGCTTAAGATAGAAATGTGAAAAGGAATAAGGTGTTAAATTTGAAAAGTATTAAAATGATGGAAGACTATTATACATAGATATAGTAAATTATATTAAAATGTATTTAATATTTAAGATAATTCATTTCCAATATTAACATTTCATTTAGTTAAAAAGACTAATAAATATTTCATCAATTGAGTCAAGTAAGTTATCTATAATTCATCATTAAAAATTAATGTAAATATTGATACCTTAAATAAATTTTATCAAATGTTATTATCCCATTTTGATTTGCTTTTTAAAAAATTTTAAAATTATATTTTAAAATCGTTGATAGTTTAAATGTGCTTGCCACTATATCACAGCCCATATCTATGGTCTTTTGTGGACCTTTGAGTGCGAAAAGCCCAGGAATTAAAGATGACCCGCTCAAACATCGGTGATATCCACATTAACTGATGGCCTCTCCGCCCAAACATATGTATATTAATTAATGGGCTGAACCAGCCGATACACCACGGTGAGTTAACATTGAAACAAAGGATGCGCTAATTTTGTGCAAAATATTTTCCTTATCCATTTAGAAAATGGAAAATTCCAGTGATTTGATTGGTATTATTATATCAATAAACGATTTTTTTTAATTATAATAGAATTTTTTTAAAAAATTTATACTAATTTTTTAATAATAAAATTGATTTTGATAATAATTACGGTGTTATATAGATGTATTATCCATCTAAAGAAAATTATAAAATAATAATAGCACAACCTAGGTAGTTAAAAATCAAGGTGTAATTAAGCAAATGCCACAGATGATCTTCTTCAACCTAACTAGGTATTTATTCGACTTAATTAATTTCATAATATTTAACCCGATTATATATTAAATCACATCAAGCATAAGTTGAATTTAAATACTAATTGAGTTTATTTGGCCAAAAAAAATAACTAAGTTTAGTTATTAATAATATTTCAATTTGAATAAAAAGTATATTTACATAAATTCAATGTAAATAAATTTTATCAACTTAATACTGTACTAACTTATTCATTGGTGTTTCAAGTTGAACTCAAACTTAAAATTTTAAATTGAATTAAGTTCAAGCTTTAAAATTTACAATCAAATTTAAGTTCAACACTTTATTATTTCTCCTTAATGTGTTTACAACCCTACTGACATTTGCTGAAAATACTAATAAAAATAATAATTATTTTTCTCATGTTCTATTAACATTTTTCGTCATGGAATGTGAACTAATTCCGTTGATCATTTGATCTGACTTTTAATATGGTAATCTATTAAAGATACTAAGATGATGATGATAATATGTAAAATTATTATGTTGCATGTTTACAATAAATATAAAAGAATACAAGAATATATTATTGCAATCCAAAGCTACAATACTGCTCTGCAATAGGGACTGCAATAACATATATTTATATACAACATAGGTTTGAAATCGAATCCACCACATATTTAGGTGTAACATGTGGATAGATAAATATTTATTTAAAAAATAAATAATTAAATAAACTAATTATAATAAATTCAACAAAAGCAATTCTCCATAAACATTACAAATTCCTGAAAATCAATTCTTCCATCTTTGTTTTGATCATAAGCCCTAATCATCTTCTTGCAATCCTCAAGTTGTCTCCCTTCCGTAAACCCTAAATTGCAAAGTACTCTTTGCAACTCCTCCGCATCAATAAACCCATCTCTATTTTCATCAAACACATGAAAACTTTCTTCAATCTCCTCCAAACTCGGCTCTTTTTCTTCGAAAATCTTCATCACCTCGTCCGACGCTAATCTGTCGCCAATCTTAGTCTCATCATCATTGGTCCCTGAGCCAAAACAACGAAGACCCAACTCTTCCATCACGATTTCCAAATCTTCTCTACAAATGGTTACATCATCTGCTTCGGTTTTATTATTCTTCTTAGAATGATTCGTTGATACCTCTCTTGATACCCCAGGAAACTGATTCTCAGTTTGGTCGACCTCGGTTATCAAATCAACCGCCATGTCGTGTTGAAACTGGTAAGAAGACCAAAACCTTGCGATAGATTTGGTTAAGTTGTTAAAACCTAGGTTGATTCTGTCGCAAAATAGGAAGTCGAATAACCCAGAAAACTGGAGAAAAGAAGGGGTGTTGCTGCTGTTAGATGATGATGTCTCCATAGTTATTTAAAACCTTGTAAAGCAAGTTGTTAAATGAGAATACGAAATCAAATGCAAGGAGAAAAGTAAAGGTTAGTGTAGAAGAAGATTTTGAACACAAAAAGTGAATGCTATGTTATGAAGAATATGATGAGTTGATTGTGATTTTATATAGGGAAAGTCGTCAGAGTTGGCCTGAAGGAAAATGATGGGAAGCTAGCAGAAAGAAAGACCAACGCGGAATGTTTGGGAAGAAGGAAAGTCAAAGGTCTCCTGATGGTGAAAAAACTGAAGAGTGCAAGGAAGTTTCCGGTCTCCTGCCTTTTAGGTTGCTAGGTGTTTCGAGGAGGTTCACCGTTGACGTTGGCGCACTTTGTTTCATTTTCATACGTAAGACATCATTCGAATTGCCTTGTTAGAAACGTTTCTCCTACCCACTTCTTTGTTACCGTAATTTCAAGGAAAGGTAGCATAGACCCTTTCGATATTATTATTATTTTCAAAATCATTAGAACTAAATCCGTCTATAATATTTAGAAAATTGTTTTCATACTTTATTTAGCTAGGATTAGTCTGGTAAAATCATTAAATGACCCAAATCTATATCAATAATTAATGATAAGTTAATATATTTATATTAACATCTATAATATATTTAATGGTAAGATCATCAATTAGATTATTACATCTCTTTTCCTTTTTGCATTATTCCTCCCTTTACATCATAGAGAGCTTTGAACTTTAATTTTAATTAAAACTCCATTTCATATTATTCTTACAGAGCAAATGTGATAATAGATTAGATTATTAGGAGTAATGATAATAATTCTTGATATATGGTCATAATTTCAGTCTTTTTTTTATATTAAGGCATATTTGGATTCTTTAATTTTCATTTATATCTATATCTATATTTGATCCACATATGTATCTTTATTTTTATTTAGTCTGTTTAATCTGTTTGTAAGTAAAAATATCTATTTTCATCTGTATCTATTTCTTGATAAATAATTCAAACCAAAACGATCATGTGCCAACCAAACAAAGCCCACTAAAAATAAATGATATTGAATATAAATTACAAATGAAAAATTCATGATGTAATTGTGTTTATATGTATTATAACTGCTTCTTTATGTCGTGTGATGTCACTCATGCTTTCCTTTTGTATAATTATATTCATAACAATGCCATAATTCATATTTATATTGCACTCTTAATGTGTGGTAATACCCATCTTAAAAACAGAGCTGACCTTATACTCTTTGTATTATAGTTTCAAGCTCCAATAACTGATTCTTCTATTATTAACGTTTATGTTGTAATTTAACTTTCAAGTTCCAAGAACCAAGTGATGAATGTCATATACGTGCTTTAGGTGCAAGAGATTAGTGTTACAATATAGATGATATTTCGATTGGATGGAGATAGAGAAGGATTAAGGAGAAGGAACGGGCAAGCTGAGTGGATTTTTAATATGATAGTTGTAAAATGTTGAATGCTTTAGTTTAGCGATGCTTATACTCTAGGTTAGCTTAAATGCTGGAAATATCTTCTTATGAGAAGAATTAAGTGGCGTTTATAAGATTTAGAGATCAATAATCCCAACCAAATTGTTTTAAATATTATTAGACAAAATTAATGAAGCTTTGGAAAGTCACAGATGAGTTTCTAAAAAACTTTTTCATTATAACACTGAAAAGAAAAATTGCCAAAAAAAAGGGTTAAGATTACAATCAAATTGTTTCAAATATTTATGAATAAGATTAGTAAGGTTTTTCGGTCCGTGGATGGACTTCAAAAAGTATGAGACCGGCTACTTTTTAAAGGACTTGAAGAATAGAAGAACATGCCAAAGAAAACCTCATTTGGATCTCCCGAATTTGATATTCCCTAAATCATCTCAAATGTGACCTAATAATCTAGATGCTATCACTAATGCAAATAGTTAGCTTTACTTGCTATTTGGGTTTTCTTCATCTTATTATATTATTTATTTATTCTCTAGTAACTTCATATAATTGGAAAATGTTTGTTCAAACAAATTATATAATCTCAAATAAGCCAATAATTTGATGGTGGTCGTAGTTTCCACAATGATGTAAATGTACCACACTCCATCATAATAGGACAGAAGTTCTAGTGATCCTTAAGATAGAGGGAGCAGATATTGGATTTATCATTTTTCTTTCCTTTTTATATTTTCCTTGTCCATACAAAACTGAGCTTATATGGTTCATCCTCAGCCACTGTACTCGGGACAAAATATTTGTTATTTGCAACATTCTATATCCTTAACAATCATACATTCATCTAAATAGAAAATTAACGTGTAAGCAAATGTGGGGAAACAGATCGAGGAGTTGCCATTACTTTAACTTTGTAGATAGTTTTAAAGTTGTAATTCGTTGGATTGAGTTTCGGCATTTTGTATAATTTTAATAGGGTAAATTATATTGGAATGTTACAACGTTTGGATATAAGTTCATTTGATGTTACAACATGTTGAGTGGTTAAAAAAATATCATAATATTTTTGGATAAGTTTATTTAATATCACAACATTTTGAGTAGTAAAAAAAAGAGTCACGGTGTTTAGACATGTTGGTTAATTAAGGTTATCATTGATACTTGTCAAAACGAGCTGGATCTTTTGAGTGTCAATTTTAAATATTCTCCTAACAACATGTGTCAATAGTAATCTCAATTGACCAACTTGTCTATATGTTGTAACTTTTTTTTAACTATTCCAAAAGTTTTTAACCTTAAATGAACTTATCCTCAAACGTTGTGATATTTCGGCATAATTTACCCAATTTTAATACAGGTATTAGCTTATGCTGATATGGCATGAGTATGAATGCATTTTTCTCCACATGGACAAAACCTATGGGTTAAATTAAATAATTTATTATTAAACCCTACAAATAATCTGTAAACAGTAATAATCGAGCATTACATTATTCAGCAACCTCCTTTCTCATCATATATGATCATTAAATAATATAAATGCTAAATTAGCTACTGTGATCTTCTATTATCAACCATCTCATTACTTCGCTGTCACTGGTGATTGGGAATAGTAGTGCATTTGTTGTAAAATGGTCAAATGAAAAAAATTTGGAAGCGTGAATGAGTGATGCATCAGAAATGGAAGATGTGATAAGATAGTGGATGGGTAAAGTGCAGCTATTTTCTCTTATAATTTTATTATTTATTATTATATATTATTTTTTTTTTTTTTTTTTGCATAAAACTAGTATGGACCTGCCAATTTAACTGGTTCAATAATTGACAAGTAAGAATCGACAATTAAGCAATTTTTAAAGTACAAATTGCCCGAACCGACTAGAGCTAGTATGCCTTTTGGTGATTGTAAACCTCCATTTCCAAGTTGCCTCTCGGTTCTAAAACCACTTATGGTGGTTTGGGTCCGTTCCCACATGATGTTTTTTTCCTTTTTGCCAAAGTCATATAAAAAAAATAGTTGTGAGTAGGGTTGTAAACAAGTAGAATCTAGACAGTAAAGTGCTTAGCTCGACTTTGAGTTTGACTTGAAATTTCAGAGCTCGAGCTTGATTCGAGTTCAATTGAGCTTAAGATGCTAAGCTTGAGTTTGGAAATAACATTATATAATCTCAACTTTGACTTGGTTAAGCTCATTTAGGCTCAACTTAATAGAAAATATATTTTTTTTATTTTAATCAAAATAATATTAATACTTAAACTTGATTTCAATTCGATTAATATTTATAATCGACTTGAGTTTGATAAAGTTTGATTAGAATCGTGAGCTAATTGTAATACCCCTCAAATATACACGGTGGAACTCTAATCATAGAGGCGCCTTTTCGGTGTCATGGCTTAGAATTTGTCAGAACTCCAAAGTTAAGCGTGTTTTGAGTAGAGCAATCCCAGGATGGATGATTCCCTAGGAAGTGTTGGCATAAAAAGGACAAAATTGCGCTGCGTTTGGCCAAAGCGGACAATACCTCGGTAGGTAGAGTTTCAAGTCGTTACACAATGTCTCTGGCATCCTGGTTGTACTTGAGAGTGCACTGGGAGGGCCAGTGTACCTGGCATCACGATTCCTGCCCAGGGTAGCCTAAGAGCCTAGGGGCACCCTCCTACTGTAGTGGAGCCTGGGTAGCAGTTCATAACAAATGGTATTAGAGCAGTGGTTATGGACCTGTGCAACAAAAACTGACAAAAACGATAGCTTTATAAGTGAGGGAGTATGTAATACTCCTCAAATATAGATTGTGGAACTCTAATCATAGAGACGTCTTTTCTGTGTAATGGCTTGGAGTTTGTTAGAACTCCAAAGTTAAGCGTGCTCTAGACATAACAATCCCAAGATAGGTGACCCCATGGGAAACGCTGGCATCAAAAAGACAAAACCATGCGATGTCTAGCCACAGCGGACAATACATCGGTGGGTAGAGTTCCGAGTCATTACATAATGCCTCTATTGCCATGTTTATGCCTGAGGGTGCGCTGGAAGAGCCAGTGTACTTGACATCACGATCCCTGCCCAAGATATCTTGAGAGCCTAGGGGCGCCCCCTCCGCTGTGGTGAAACCTGGGATGGCAGGTTGTAACAAATAGCATCAGAGCAGTAGTTCTGGAGTTGTGTAATGAAACTAAAGAGGACGTCGGTTCTACAAATGGAGGAGTATATAATACCCCTTAAATATAGATGGTTGAACTCCAATCATAAAGGCGCTTTTTCAATGTAATGGCTTGGAATTTATTAAAACTCCAAAGTTAAGCGTGCTTTGAGAAGATCAATCCCAGGATGAGTGACCTCTTGGGAAGCGCTGGCACCAAAAGGATAAAATTGTGCGGTGTGCGGCCAAAGTGGACTATACCTCTGTGGGTAAAGTTTTGAGTCGTTACACAGTATCTCTGGTATCCTGGTTATGCCTGAGGGTGCGCTGAGAGAGCTAGTGTATATGCATCACGATCCCCGCCTAGGGTAGCTTAAGAGCTTAGAGGCACCCCCTCCGCTGTGGTGTAGCCTGGGGTGACAGGTCATGATACTATTCAAACTAGACATATAAAGTTTAAGCTCAGCTCAATAAACTATTCGGATAGCTTAAGTTCGATTTCAACTTGACTATTATCGAATCAGATTTCAGTAAATATCAAAATTGAACTGGGGTTGTTTGTAAACCGGTTTGATTCGTTTGCACCCTTAGTTATAAGGACCTCATCTAGAGTTCTTAAATACAATGCATAAGCTCGGTAAAGACCTTTCTTTTTAAGAACTTCTTTATTTTATCTAAAATTCCTATATTATGTGATCTTAAGTGATATTTAATGCCTTATATATTATTTGTTCATTTTTTATTGTTTTATTCCGACATTTACCAAAATTTAAGAAGAAGGAAGAAAGCAAAATAACTTTTTATGTGTTAAGCATTATGAATCAAAAACAAGTAGAGCTTGTTTCAATGAATATTTTCTTCATATCTACTATGGATAATGTCACAAATTGCACCTGAGCTTTGGTAAAATATGCAATTAGATATCTACAATTTGAAATTGATCAATTCTATACCTAAACTTTAAAATTAATCAATTTAATACCTAAAAAACTTTTAATTTGCCAAATTTAGTAGGTAAAAGAACTTTTCGTACATGCTAACAGTATCTCAATCAAGTTCTTTCAATACTAAATTTGTCAATTTTAAAGTTTTGATATTAAATTGATTAATATCAAACTTTATGTATCTAATTGTATGTTATGTTAAAGTCTGAGTACCATTTATGATATTAACTCTATATACTAACTGCCTTAATTTACTATTCTTTGCTTATTTTCAACTTTCATATGTTTTATATATTATATTACTATAAATATAAAATAAACTAAATTCTTTACGCCTGTTGACAGTATAAATAACCCACGTCAATGTCATGTTTTGAACAATATGAATCACGAGGTGATACTCGTCAACAAACCATATTTGATGGCATTAAATAAGATGAAGAATTCATATTTAGTGCATACTTTCCGTCCTTGCGGGACCGACCACGATTATCTTATAAAGGGCGCTGCCCTTTTTTGCCTAGATTGCATAAGTTGGACTATGGGGAAAAAGGCATTGAGTTCTGCCATTTGTGACATTTTTTTTTTTTTTTTTTTTGCCAATTATTTGTGACCAGTTGAAATGGATTTTTTTTAATTGAAATTAGTGTAATAACACGTATGCATACAGAAATGAATTGTTTATAAACAAACCGAAATGATAAATCGAATTACGTTTCATTTAGGTAAATATTCCTAAACGTACATTCACAAGGAAATGACTCAAATCGAGTCAGCCTTCAGAAATATAAAAATATATGTTTGATATTACTTAAATCTAACATTTTATAATGTTATTTTTTTTATTGAGGATTTATAATATATAACTAGGGATGCAACCGGGGCGGGTCGTTATAGGGTACCCGCCCGCCCGCCCGCTAAAAACCCTATAGGGTCAGACCCTATAGGGTTTAGGGTCGGGTTTTGGGATGTACTCATAACCCGTTGGGAAAACCCGACCCGATTTAATTAAAAAAAATTAAAAATTTTGGTTTAAGGAATTTACTTATTTATTAGTTGAATGATGCTTTTCATATAATCATTTTGTTATTCATGTATTGAGTCACATGATAGGATATAAATTATATTTACAATTAATAATCACTGACCAATTATCCAAAGAAAATCGATTTCCATGTGCAACCTTCCCCACTTTTTCAAAATTCATTTCTTTCCCATGCAACACAACAAAGTATAAAAATTAATTTTCTCAAAAAAAATAGATATTATATATGTAATGACAAATAAATCAAGAATATATAGATCATTATGTAGTGTCGTCATTTTATTATTATTATTATTATTATTATTATTATTATTTTGAGTTGAATGTATTTATATATATTATATATATATAAGTCTTATAATAATTTTAGGCAATGACATGTCTTGAGTTACTGACTTTACCTTATATATTCAGTTTTCACGTTTAATAAATTTTTACTTGTCTTTAACGTTTTCTAATTTTTTTAAAATAAAAATTAGGATCTTTATCAACTCCATTGAAATTTTTGCCCTCCTAAACATGCCTCACTACGATAATAATTTAATCAAATAATAAAATGATACATTTAATTATGTAATAGATTAAACGGGTCGGGTTCGGGTCGGGTCGGGTTTCTAAGAAATCGGGTCGGGTCGGGTTCTGGGACAACCAATTTTTTATCGGGTCGGGTTTGGGACAGAATGACCCGACCCGAACCCGACCCGTTTACATCCCTATATATAACATTACTAGATTTTTTTTCTTTTATCTTTAAATTTTTATTCTATTCAAAATCTTAATCTTACATTTGATTGATTACATAAAATATGGCTGTTTAGATTCTTATCTGTTATAAAAGACGAACAATGGCAAGAGCAAAAAGAATTGGATTTTCCACGTAAATCTTGTGTGTGCATTATCATATCTCTTTGCTCTTGTCATTGGTTGTCTATTATAACATTATCTCTAGGAAATTCAATGGGCAGGCAAGAATTTATGGGTTTGTTTGATTGAGTTGGGAAATATTACAAAGAATATATAGGTAATAGGGTCATCAATCTTCATTTTGTTTAAGTAATTTTTGTGAAGCGAGGAAGAGAATATAAATCAATAGTCTTGTAATATAATGACATCTGGTTATAGTTTTCATCCTTGAAGTATTAAGTTCATTCCTAGAGTTGTCATTATTTTAGTACCTGCGTTATTGTAACCACTAGAAAAAAAAGAAGAAGGATATATTGCTTCCAGCAAAAACTAGGAAAAAAACGAAAAAAAGAAAGAAATAAATAAAGAAATAGAAGTGGATGTGACATTACGCATTAATGATTTGGAATGTAATAGATATGACTGAAATGAGGAACTTCTATGATATGCTAACAAAATTGTATAGTATTATTAAAATAAATATAATACTTGATATGTTAAATATTTGAATGTGCAATCATGGTTGGATATGAATCTAAACCGTTAAATAATCAATCAAACTAGTTCCATTAAGAAAAAGATAGGATAATAGAATTTTCTAAATAAAATAAAATAAAATGGATTGAGCAACAAAGTGGTAAATCATTTATATATTTGGAAACATCACAAAATTGGATGGATTAAAATGTGTATATAATGATATTTTCCAAAAGTATCCTTAATAATAAATATAACAAACATATATGTGATTGATTATAACAATAATTGAAGTAAAATACAAAGATGAAATGAAATCTCCATTTAAATTTTGAGAAGTGGTATCAATTCTCTTGTATGGGCAAGAGAATGAGATCTAGTAAGGTTGTTTATTAAATCAAACGAAGCTGAACTGAGAATTGAATAGAACTAGATTGAACCATAAAATACGGTATGTCGCTTCATCAAATTCGGTATAGGTAGAATTTCGGAAGTTTGGGTTAGGATCAAAAGTGACAATAGGGACTATAAGACAAGGAATGAGTTAATGGCGCACCGAGCATGGACCCAACATGGTCACTTTGATACTTAAATTAGCATTTTTCATGATCAACCCATAATTTAGATGGTGAAGAATAATTGAGTGTGATATTACCCATCTCGAAAGTGGTAGATGAACATTTATAAGCAACTAACTTGACGGTTATGGCCATAATGGGCAAGTGGTTGGTTGGAAGTGTCAGTGGAGGTCATGGGCAAGAGGCCACATCCCCACTATCTAATGGCTGAAGGCGACCAAGCTGCTCATGCCAAGGGACAAGTGGTGGGGAGATGTCCGAGCAACTTGCTGAGGCTGGCAGTGGAGCCAAGCTACATTCCAAGTAAGATGTGCCAAGGGGGTCTGGACCTATTGCATCAGCCTAGTTCATCAGTGCATAAGGCTCGACTTCAAGGGGTTATGGTTAAGAATGGACCATCAACACGGTCTTATTGTATTTCAATTCAATTCATGGCTCGATTTAGAGAGTTTCAAAGGGTTTACAATTTGGTTCAAAGAGTCAAATCAAATCAAACCAAATCGCTTTCAATTCAAAAATGAAAAATATGCGATACTTTTTACTTTAAAACTTATTAACGTTTCATCATATGTTATTCACCTTAATTTTTTATTTTCTCTCATCCACTCTTAACCTCTTGAATGCACTCCTTTTCTTTTACCTTCATCTCTCATCTTTCAAATAGATTTGTATGCTTTTGTTACTACCCAAGGTGCAATGTCACTGAGATATAATATTATATAGCTAGGGGTCTTTACGGTTTGGTTAACCGATCCGTAGCCCTATTTTTTTATCCTAACCGTAATGATCGGATTTTTAATATCTTGATCCTAAATCGATCCATTATGAATGGTTAATCGCCTTAATGGTTAACTTTTTTTTGGTTAATTTTTTCGATTTTCGGTTTTTAACCATTTAACATAATGATTATGCAAATTTTGTAGTTAACCATTTTTCAATATGTCCGAAAAGTTAGATTTTTTTTGTATAATTATATTAAAAACTAAATTAAGAATGTAAGACATGTAAAATAGTTGTTAATATATATCGGTGCCATCTAAATAATCATCATAATGGCCTTTCACTCATGTGTTCTTATTAATCTTGATCGATTGAGCTCAATACAAAATCTCAATCAAACACCATCATTTCAATTTTCAAACATAGATGCATTTGATTCTTCTTATCTAAATCATTTATTTTAACATAATTCATATTGATAACATTGAATAAATAATTATATGGGTATATTATAAATTATATATATTTATAATTATAGATCGGTTAACCGAATTCATCAGTTTTGATATCTGAAAACAGAAACCGAAACCAAAAATCGAAAAAATTAAAACTGTTAGTCCTAAACTGAAACCGATGGATCAGCTAACCGTTTTTTTTTTTTTCAAGTTGGTTTTCCGATTTTGGTTTGGTTATTCCAAACATTTGGGGTTTTTTTTTTTTTTTTACACACCCCTATATATGGCTTTATCTTATATAATATTCTTCAATTTCAAGATTGATTTTAAATTAGAAAACGCCAAAGAAATTATTAGTAGTATCAATTGGAGTAACATAATATTAAAAGCGGTTCAAATGGAATTGAACCAAATCAAATCATATTTGAAGCAATTCAATTTAGAACACTAAATCATTAAAGGTTGTCCATTTCATTAGGAGTTTGAGCCAAATTTAACCACAAACACCCCCAAAATCCAAATTTGCAATTCCATTTCATGTCCATTTTCATGCAATGAGCATGTTATATTAGAGAATTAATTACAATAGATATTAGAGAATTAATTGCAATAGATTTTCTTTAAGAGAATTAATTACAATAGATTTTCTTTCTATATTTAAATTCCTATTTGTAATCTCCTAATTCTAAGATAGTTTCCTATTTTTGTAACCCACGGCAATGCCCAATTTTGTGTATATATATTCATTCTTAATCATTGGAAAAGTCAAGCCATTGTTTCTCAATATTCTTTTCTCTATTTCAACATGGTATCAAGAGCCTAATCTTCTTGAGCATATTTTCTCTCCCACAATTAGCATCATTTCTCCTTATTGGCTTCCGATGCTACCTTTTCTTCCACCGATGATTCTACCACCATCCAAAATTCCCAAGATCCTCAACATCCCCTCCTTAGAATCAATTTCTCCAATATCACCAAATTGTCATCCACCAATTATCTTACATGGAGCCTTCAGATCAAATCTCTTCTTGAAGGATATGATCTTCATCATTTCATTGATGGCATTCATACTCACCACCACCTACCATCATAGTCAATGGTGTTGCATCCCCAATTTCGGCATACACAACCAAGAAGCACCAGGATCGTCTCATTTTTAGTGCTTTCCTTGGTGATATCTTCATTTCACTGCAACCTCTTATTGCCTGTACCACCATTTCCGTTGATGCATGGCGAATCTTAGTCAATACCTATGCCAAACCATCTCCTGGTCATATTAAACAATTGAAGTAACAATTAAAGTGGTGTAACAAGGGCTCAAAATCAATTAGTGAATATATGTAGGCAATGAAGACTTGTACTGATGAACTTGCTCCTTTAAGGAAGCCAGTTGATGATGAGTACAAATCCGTCATTGATACAATTAACACCCATGATACATCAATTTCTTTTGTTAAGCTCCATGAGAAACTTCTCAATAGAGAAGTATCTCTTCTACTCAACCATCCTCTCTATCACTACTAGCAACGGCAAATCCCACAATCTTCCGGAATCGTCGAAATTGGCGTCCACCAGCTACCAATTCACAACAACCAGGTCCTATCACTATTCTTTCTCATCATGCTCAACACCAATCCAAACCTTATTTGGGTCGTTGTCAAGCATATGGTATTCAAGGACATACTGCCAAATGATACCCGATGTTTTAGCTTGTCACTAAATAACAATCCCTAACACCTCATCCTCAAGGATCTCAGGGATGTGACACCTCTACACCCTAGTAACCTCGTGCTAATCATGTTGTTCTCGGCAACAACACTACTCCTACTTGGCTGCTAGATAGTGGAGTATCTCACCATGTTACGTCTGACTTGAATCTCTCTCTTCATAGCCTATATCAAGGATGGATGATGCCATGATCACCGATGGATCGACCCTTCATATCACCCATACTAGATCTACCACCATACCTACTTCCACTCGCTCCTTTACTTTACATAATGTTCTTTGTGTCCCTTCCATGAAAAAGAATTTAATTTCAATTTATAAATTTTGCATTAATAACCATGTTTCTATTGAATTCTCATCCTTTGATTTTTAGGTGAAGGATATATACACGAGAGCAATCTTTTCGATGGGTGAACCTAAAGATAGGGTATATGAGTGGCCGATTATATCTCCTTCAATTGTCTCTTCACCGTTGTTTTCTTTTTCTAGTGTCAAGACCACTTTGTCCGAGTGGCACTCTAGATTAAGTCATCCGTCATTTACTATTATTAAAAATATTGTTTCCAAGTTTTCTTTACCATTGTCTAGTCCATTATCCTTCCCCACACATTGCAATGTATGTTCATGTAATAAAAGTCATAAAATTCTATTTTCTTCTTCTACTTTAACCTCATCACGTCCGCTTGAACTTCTCTTTTCTAATGTATGGATTGCTCCTGTTTATTCTATTGATGGTTTTCAATACTATGTTATTTTTTTTTTATCATTATACATGGTATATTTGGTATTATCCACTTAAACGAACATCGTATGTGTATGATATCTTTGTGCACTTCAAGGCATTAGTCGAAAACTAGTTTAAACATCGATTTATCACTCTCTATTCAGATAATGGTGGTGAATATCAAGTCCTTGATAGTTTTCTCTCCACCAATGGTATATTCTATTTTACTACACCACCCCATACACCATAACACAATGGTCTTTCTGAACGACGTCCTTACCATATTGTTGAAACCGGTCTATCTCTTGTCAGTCATGCTTCGATGCCTCTAACTTATTAGACTTATGCCTTTGCCACTACTGTATATCTCATCAATCATATGGCGATAACCACACTATATATTTCATCTCCTTTTGAAGAACTCTATTAGTCTTAACCCAACTATACTAAACTTCGGGTGTTCGGTTGCTTATGTTATCTGTCGCTTCGTCCTTATTCCCAACATAAACTTAACTCTCGTTCTACTCCTCGTGTTTTTCTGGGTTACTCTTCAACATAAAGTGCCTATATCTATCTTGATTTGTCTACTTCTAAAATATGCATTTCCCTTCATGTCAAATTTCTTGAAAACTCCTTTTCTCTTACTAATCACCACTCCCATCTAGCTCGCCTTGCCTCGGAGATCATTTCTAAATGGCTTCCCTCGGTCCAAATTCTACCCACTTCAAGTGGCTCACTCAATCCGCCTCCATAAAGGGATTCCTCATGTTAACATCTGTCACAACAAGCCCCAACCGCGGACCGTCCCTCCTTACCGACTGATCATTTACCACCAGATACAAAGCTAGATTAGTTGTCAAAGGTTTTCATCAGTGACCTGGAGTGGATTATTATGACACCTTTAGTCCAGTTGTCAAGCCAACAACAATAAGCCTTGTTTTCAGCTTGGTAGTTAGTCGAGGTTAGTCGTTACGACAATTGGATGTTAATAATGTCTTCCTTTAAGGCCATCTTTCTGAAGATGTCTACATAGCCCAGCCTTCGGGCTTTGTTGATAAAGATCATTCAGCATATGTATGTAAATTAAAGAAGGCAATATATGGACTCAAGCAAGCTCCATGGGTTTCCTACCTTGAACTTCACCAGTTCCTCATTGAGTCTGGGTTCATAAACTTGCATGCAGACACTTCTCTATTCACTTTCTACTCATAAGACATTACTATATATCTCCTTGTTTATGTCGATGACATTATTATCACAGGTACCAATACTCCTATTATTTAGCGCTACATTGATCTCCTAGCACAAAGATTTTCAATCAAGGACCTTGGTGCTCTATCTTATTTCCTTAGTATAAAGATTATTATCTCTTTATTTGCGGATGACATGATTATCACAGGCACCAATACTCCTATTATTTAGCACTACGTTGATCTGCTGGCACAAAGATTTTCAATCAAGGATCTTGACGCCCTGTCTTATTTTCTCGGCATTGAGGTTCTCACCACTCCATATGGTTTGTTGCTTACTCAAAGGAGATACATGACTGATCTTCTCGCTCGCACAAAAATGTCTAGTGCAAAACCTGTTGCTACACCCCTTGCTACAGATGGAAAGCTCACACTTCATGCAGGAATAACTCTAAATGCCTACACGGAATATAGAGCAATTGTTGGCAGTGTACAATATCTTTGCCTCACTCGCCTACACATAGCATATGCTGTTAACAAGCTATCCTAGTTCAACATTGCCTAACATTTGAACATTAGAACGCTACAAAATGACTGCTTCAATATCTATGTGGCACATTAACTCATGGATTGTTTTTTCGTAAGGAAAATCTATTTTCTCTTCATGCCTTGTCAGATGCAGATTGGGCTAGCAACAAAGACGACTATACCTCTACGAGTGCTTATATTGTCTATCTTGGTCATCATCCTATTTTTTAATCCTCCAAGAAATAACATAGAATTTCTCGATCATCCATAAAAGCTGAGTATCGATCAGTTGCTGCTACTACTTTAGAAATCAATACATTTTGATTTGTTCCCTTCTCACAGAGCTTGGTGTCCATCTTCCTAGACCACTTGTTATTTATTGTAACAATGTTGATGCCACCGATCTCTGTTCTAATCCAGTGCGCATGAAACATGTGGCAATTGACTATCACTTTATTCGAGATCAAGTCCAATAAGGTGCTCTTCGCGTTACTCATGTTTCCTCAGCAGATCAACTTGTCGATGCTCTTACCAAACCGCTTCCATGAAGCTACTTTCAAGAATTAAGAATCAAGATTAGTGTCTCCTCCAGAGCTCCATCTTAAGGGGGAATATTTGAGAACTAATTACAATAGTTATTAGAGAATTAATTGCAGTAGATTTTCTTTATGAGAATTAATTACAATAAATTTTCATTTTATATTTAAATTCCTTTAATTAATTGTAATCCTTAATTCTATCATAGTTTTTCCTATTTTTGTAACATAGCAATGCCCAATTT